>CAOLHI010000058.1:0-600000 GCA_948474755.1 Ctenosaura bakeri
CTTGGGGATGCAGGCACACAGAGTCAGGCCTAGCTTGGGGGCTAAGGACCAATCTTACTCCCAGGTGGCAATGACCACACTGAAGCTGTGATCCCACATGGCTACCAAGTTGTCACTTCATGAGTTATCTCCCTGGCAGGTGAGCTCGAGAGATGGAATTTTCAGATAACAGGTGGGTTATTTGATATCCAGTTCTTTGCCTCATGCCATGCCAAGACTTTTCAGCTGTATCCAATAAAAGTTGTGGCTGATTTTTCACCAGCTGTGGTGATACGTGTGTCTGGTACATTCCTGTAGGGACCAAAATGATATCTCAATGCTAGGCCTGCAAACATTTCTGATCCTTCAGACAAGAGATTCTCTTTGATGTTCAGGTAGGCTGAGGGATATTGACCCTTGTAAAAACTTTAATCCTGTACCCAGATTCCTGGGGTAAATTACGTTGAACCTATAGGATTTATTGTTCAGCAAACATGTTTTGGACTGTGATGTCCAAAACTAAACTGGTTTATGTAAAAGGTTTATGTAAGTCTTTGTTAGCTGAAGTCAAATAATACATAGAAGTCATGGACAACTAAAGTGTCATTACAGAAAAAGAGTAGTTTAACTTGACTTTTCTCAAATGCCAAAGCTAAAGTAGTCAAACGGAATCTATATATTATGACATTTATGTCTGAAATGGCAAATCAATGTCAGATCTGCACCATTTGCAGGTGGTTCTTATGGAATGCCTTCATATTCTAGAGTCCCAGTGCACAAGCCATTTTTTTTCAATCTGAGTCAGAACACCAAATTAGTTCCTACTGTCCGGTGCATAGTACCTTAAAACTCCCACATTATATTGGTGCTGAAGTAATACAATCCAGTAGATCACTGACAGAAAAAAAAATGAAATATGTATTTGAAAAGTGTCTCCACATGTATAGTTGTTCCTAGGCGTTGAAATTCCTTTCCTACTGAGGTTTAAATGGGCTTCTCCATGCTGTCCCTCCATTGTCAAGTGAAGGCTTTCTCAGTCAATTGCCTTTTGAGAAATGAAGATTTTTCAGGTATATGCTTTTAAGAGGCTGCTCTATTTTTTTTACATAGTAGTATTTTAATTGCTTTGTCTCTTTCTAAGTACATGTCTTAAATTGTTTTAATATTGTTAATAGGTTAACCCTATTTTAATGTTGGCTTTTGATATTTTTGTAAATATATTGCAGTCATTTTAATATATAAGCTCACTTGAGTCTTAGGCCCTTTCCGCACCTTACCTTTTTCCAGTGCTGGAGTGCAGGGATCGCGAGAGCAGCCTCCGCTCTCGCGTTCCTGCTGCTTCAGCTCCACACGAGATGCCTGCTTGTGTGATAGCCCCACCTCTTCCTTCCGCAGTGCAACCTGGGAGTTTCCCAGGCTGCTCTGGGGCAGGAACCACAACCGGTGCAGCTCCAGAGGCTCCGCACACCAAGTAAGTGCATGCAGGACCCAGGAGCAATGTGTGATTGTGCACCATTTTCAGCTTCCAGACGAAAATGAAAAGGTGCACGATCGGCACCTACAGGCCCCTGGAGTATTGCGTAATCGTGAGTGTGTCATGCAAATCGCTCCTCACAATTGTGCGACACTCAAGAGGCCCTTTCACATGGCAAATGCAGTGTGGAAAGGCCTTAGTATTGGGGAAATGGGAAATAAAGTTAATAATTAATGATCAATTTAATAATAAGAAAGTACAATAATAACATAGTAGATCACCAAGAATTTGTAACTCTTTTATGACATCCTAAACCTGCTGCTTCATCTTCTTTTGCCCTGCATAAGACAGGAGAGACCTGAATGATCCATTTCACTTGATCAAGACTTGGATGCCAGTTTAATGAAAGGATATGGGAGGCAGGGGACTGAGACTGAGGAAGAGGGAGATTAGCATTCAGTCACATGAATCTTTTTTCTGAAGTCTGAAGGGGAACAGCAGGGTCACAACCACACCGTTGTAATTTTAACAAACGGCTGGGGAAATGAGGCCCTGAAGACTTGTCAGGCTGGAACTCTCATTGGAGTGTTACTCTCACTGTTGGCAATAGAAGAAATGCTGGTGGAAGCTGCAGTCTAAAAACAGCTACAAGATAACAGCTTCACACCTCTGCTTTTAAGAGTACATAAGCTTATATTGGAAAGCCAGTGTAATATAGTGATTTGAATGTTGAACTATAACTCCGGAAACCAAGGTTCGAATCTTCAGTCAACCATGGAAACCCACTGAGTGGCCCTGGGCAGGTCACACACTCTCAGCCTCAGAGGAAGGCAAGGACAATCCCCCTCTGATTTTAAAGGACATAACAATGATTTTAAGGCACATTAATAACAACAAATGCTATATCCCAGCCAGCAAGTGGAAAATTCATCTTGATTGATAGGAGACTGTCTAGAAGAGCTATTCTAGAAGCACTCAAATATCAACTAATAAAACTGGCTGAAGAAATACTTCAATTAAAAGGGAAAAGAAAGGGGGAGCATCAACAAGAGAGTGTAGAAACACAGAAGATATACTGTACATCATCATAGGAGTTCCAAAGTATTACTATGTAGAAGACATCTTTGATTATGCTGTGTTTCCTATTGTAAGCTGCTCTGAGTTTCTGTGTTAAAAAAAAAATGGGCTAAAATTGCTCTCTATCTACTGTTTGGTGTATGGTGTATGGGTAACATTTAGAGCCAAAAGCCTCTCTCAAGGACATGACTCTTTGTGCAATCCTTTAAGAGTTCTGATTCAGCCACACACACCCACACACAGAGCAAATACAGACAACCAACCAACCACATGCATCACTCACCATCCACATTGTTGAGACTGTAACACAGCAGTTGATGAGACTGAACAGCAGGTGCAAATGTACACAAGCTGAATCCACATATAAACGCAGCGGGCCTGAACAGTGGGAAGTCCCTATCAAACACACTGGCAATATATGCAACGCTGAGTTGCTGTGTCTCAGCAGCAAACTGCAATACGCGTGGATTTTACTCATTCTTTGCAGCTAACTTGAAGCATTTATTTTGCTTTTTGTGATTTGAAGGAGGGAAACTAGCCTTCTTATCTGTGGTGTATTTCACTCCCATTTAGGGGCTAAATCCTTCTGGCTGCAAGACAATTGTTGCTCCTATGGCTGCTGGGGAAGAAGGCAGGGATTCTGCCTGGTGATGTTTGGAATTGCTACACTACTGAAGGGAAGAGCCTGGGGAGGGGCATGTAAGCCTGCTTCTCTCTGACACTGGGCTCTCGTTCTTATTGTGCTCACTGGGGATGGATATGAGGGTGGGAGGTGGGGTAGCAGTGTTTTGGAGGCCAGGAAACCTTATGGTTTATGGTGTCTTAGTGTAGATTGGCCCTTGTTCAAAGTCAGAATTATGCCCAGTTAAGGCAAGAGGAATATATGTGTCAAAAAAAGGAGAGGGACTCCTTTTTTTCTTTTTTCTTTTTTAGTAAATGCTAATTTTGATCATTCACAAGTTCACAAGGATGGGTCTTGATCACTTCTACTGTCACTCCTACTATACAAGTGCCTCAGCTGTCATGAGATTACCCTCAACTGATATCCAACACTTGAACAGATGAAAATCGAAATGCTCTAAGTGTTATATTCTTCCACTAACCCAGTGAAGTCATAATTGGCAGTTAATGCAGAAAGGGGGAAAAATAGTAACCAGTGGGCATCTTGTGGGCATATTTGGGGTTGAAAGCGGGTTTCTTGACTTACACCTACATTTGGGTGGGCTTGGGTGTTGGAATGAGAATAATACTAGGACTGGTTCATGATAAGTTCTCCAAAAAGTGGTGGGTCTAAGTGGGAGCTTGGTCTGGGAGGGTCTCCCCAGTCAGGAATGAGTAACCAGGCAGTGGTATCCCATAGAGATTTGGGGTCACTTCAGGGCCAGGAGTACTCACCCTTAGCAGCTGAGGAGCAGGTCAGCAGATTACTCCTACCTTAGCTGAATTCCACAGTTGTTAGGTACCTATGCTAGTGAGCTACAGGTTTATGTGTAGAATGATCTTAGTTTAATCCCATCACCTCACCTCTTTATTTCCTGGTAGGTGTGCAATCACCTGACTGAAGTCAATTAACAATAACACTCATTATGATTGTTTGAGATAGGCAACGACTTCCCTCTCCAAATTATGAAAAATTAGCAAATTCTGGTGGCCCTTCCACCCCACCCCCCTCAAAATGCCCTGAATTACATTCTGGACCATCTACACTAAACAAATCTAGTATTCCTACTAAAAAGATGCCCATGTTCTATCTTTCTGCCATATAATCATTAAAGTAGGAACGTGGTTCCTCACCAAGGAAACAAGTAATTTTAGCAATTTTCTTTTTGCTATGAGAAAGCCTTTGAAAACTATTCTATATGCCATTGAGGAGTTATTCTACAAAAAATTTGCATGTGGTTTTTTTGCACATGAAATGATATTTTCTACATAGAAAATAATATTGCTGCATAGAAATATTATTTTCTATGCATAAAATGGGTGTGTGTGCAGAAAACACTGTTTTCAATGCAAATCATACACGTATAAATTCTGTGGAGAATAAGTCGCCAAAGACAGCATTTTCTGCACATGCAAGTAATAATGTTTCTCTATAGAAATATCATTTTCTGCAGAGAAAATACTGTCTTCTCTACAAATCATGTACATGCAAATTTCATGCAGAATAACTTATGAACTAATCAGATTCCCATCTTCCATTCCTATTAAAGAAGACACTGTCAGAAATTAATGCAATGCAATTTACAAACAATTTACTATGGAAAAAAAGTCCTTAAGTGGCTCAGAGAGGGCCAAAAACATGACAAAATCACCTGCAATGTTCCTACAGCATTTGGGGATAAAAAATACCTCCCCCCTCCAGTGTGGTGCTGTTTTCCATGTGAGTGCATGTGCCCTTACATCCCCTGTTAACTTACAGGAACCCTATGAATTTTATAGGGTTTTCTAAGGCAAGGAATACTCAGAGGTTGTGTTACCCTGTATGTAGGGGGTCCCGGGAGGGGCACCCAAATAACCAAATAAAAGCACAAGATGGGGGAATTAAGCTCGAGCACTTTCTTAAGCTACCGAGAGGCAGGGTAACGTCAGCTAGGATCTTGTACCCTATGTCTATGGCTTCAGGTCAGAAGGGCAGGCAGACAAGGTTAGAAGTAACAAAAATAGCAGTTTTACTGAGAGATAAACAGCAAATAAGGCAACACACACACTAGCTAACTTGGAAATAGAAATAGAGAGGTTTGGGGAGTGGGTAATATGACACCTGGTCTCATAATCGTGGAGAGAGAGAGATGGGGTTCCAAGAGAGAAAGCTCAACGTGGTTCGCTGAAGGGAGTTTCCTTAGACAACTGACAGCAAGGCGGGACGGAAGTCCAGGGTGATCCAAAGTGTTCCCAAAAGTGGGGACTTTTTATAGGGTGGATCGTGCCTACAGGCTATGTTATGCTCGGGCTCGGTGAGAACAAAGGAAATTTGGAGCTGGACAAAGGAGTTGGAAAAGGTCAGGATTTGCATGATTAGCTTAACGCTGGATGAAAATAGTATGGACAGTACGCTGATGGGCTCAACATAAAGGAATGACTCGGCTCTTGGCTGTGCGGCTTTGTGAAGATTCGCGCCGAGCAAAGCCGGTTTGCAAGGTTTTTCCCTAAAGCATCGGAGAGGCTTAAGTTGCCTGCCCGAATGAGGTTTTGGAATGCACACCCATTAATGGCCGCACCCAATATGTGCTTGTCCGGTGGACCTCTGCAACACGTGGAGTAGGGTGGCAGAGAAAGGTCAGGCAAAGGCCAAATTATTTGATATCAAAAGGATATCTAGTGCTCTCACCAGACATAACATAACTGGAGTAACAGTCGTTTGCCATTGCCTTCCTCTGAAATATAACCTGCAGCACTGAATGTTCTTTGGAGGTCTCCCATCCAAGTACTGACTAGGCTTGACCCTGTTTAACTTCCATGATCAGACAGGATTCAATGCCTTCAAAGTATTTAGGCCTTCAGATGTGATGCTGAAGAATTTTTTTTTTTTTCCAGAAAACTGAATGCTTGTGCTTTCAGCAGTAGCCTGCAATACTGGGTAGTCTGACATTTGTCAAATCACATCCCTTCACAAGAAAGAAAGAAAGAAAGAAAGAAAGAAAGAAAGAAAGAAAGAAAGAAAGAAAGAAAGAAAGAAAAAGAAAGATTTTTTTGTTCTATAGCTATTAACAGAGTAAGTTTCTTTCTCTCTCTCTCTCTCTCTCTCTCTCAATTTGTATGTGTGTGTGTATGCATGTCTGCTGAGAAATAAGTCATAATAAATATTATAGATATTTACTGTCAGGCAAGGGGTAAGAATTTTAATTTGTTTTTGATCAGAACTTAGAAAAATGTATTTTAAAAGAGAGAGAGAGAGAGAGAATGGGAGGAAAAAAACTGAAATTGACATATTTCATTCCTCCATGTACACTCAGACCTTCACAACTTTAAATGTTAAAGTATGTGTATGCATTCCTATGCAACTAATTATTTCTGTGTTGGTTAGGGTTGCCATTTCTTGTTTTCTGACAGGCTCTTCATTTTTAACACTAATATGACAGACAGGTACAGCATAATTCTCTTCAGCTATGTGTTATAAATCAACTCTTTTTTAAAAAAAAAATCTGGCGAACGCAAATAGGAGGCATTTTTTTTCAGCTTGATTTTTTAAAGAGTTTACCATTTCCTTGCTATCTAGGATGGAAGGGAGAGGGAGAGGGAGAGGGAGAGAGAGAGAGATGGGAAGTGACAAATTTTCTAATCTCTGTTTCCCAGAAATTGTGTCCACAATTGTAGCCTTAAAATCCATTCCTACATCTCTGCTCTGGGAGCATCCCTTTTTCTCACTATTCTCTGTTATTTCTACCTATGTCCATTAACTGAATGTGTGTTTTTTTTCTTCCCCTCCCCCTTTTGGAATTTTTCTGTGCTTCAAGGATCACACCCTGACTGCCTGTTTCCCATCTGGCTGATGACAGCATGACTTACCAAAATCATTTACCCCTTCCAAACTTAGAGGTTATTGCAATAGCTAGTCTCTCTATTTTGTTTATCTTTTTACTAGTGGGATAAGAGCTCCCTGTGTTGACATTTCGATCAGGCATTCTGACGCAGGGGGAAAAAAGGCTCCCTTGTTAGTATATTTTTGTGTCAAATGCAATATAGTAGTTGACTTTCTAAAGGTGGGGCAAGAGAAGTCCCAGTGTCGGGATCCAGTTCAAGTTGTGAACTTTAATAAGTCTACCCATCATGTTCAACGAGGCTAGGCCATTTTATGTCAGATTTTACCCTCTCCATTATCCTAACTTCTGGCTGACTCATGTAGCATGTATGTCACATCACAAACTGTCAGCCTCACATAATTTATCCCTTATATGTTTTTGTTCTTTTCTGTAGCCCATTGTTGTTAGCAACTGCTTTGTTTTGGCTTGAGGGGCTGTCTGTAAGCAAGAATAGATAACTCATCACCTAAGGCAGGGGCATGGAAAATACGAGAGGAAAGTGGAAAAAATGGTGAGGAAAATTGCCAGTTTTGTGGGAGCCTCTTACCCTGAAACAGATACAGGTTTCAGTAGCCATCACTAGACGTTGCAGATTAGCTAACCACCCATTGCTTTAATGCCTGACTATCTTCTCTTCTACCCAGTATTTCTAGCAAGAAAACAGAGGGCCTTTCCACACTACATTGTGATAGTGCTATTATCCCACTTTCAACATCCTGTGGAATTCTGGGGTTTGTAGTTTATTGAGGACAAAGAACTCTCTGGCTGAGAATTCTAAATGTCTCTCTCTAAACTGCAGACCCCAGAATTCCATAGGATGTTGAATGTAGAATAATAGCACTGTAACAGTGTAGTGCGGAAAGGCCCATAGTCCATGCTGCTACGAGCAACCAGCCCTTCGGGAACTGGCCAGCATTGTAAGTCTTCTGAGAGCATGGGCTATGGGAGAGGCAGGAATAGCTAAGAATCTCACCAATTCTGGGACATCTCCAATCAATCAGTGGCACACAGCAAATATTAAAAAGGGGGAAGAAGGCAAGACTCTAGAGTGATAGGCAAGTGAGCTGGAAAAGACCCCCCCACACACACATTTTTAACTATCTCTACTGGTAGGAGTGCAAAACATATTTGACAGCAACATGGAGTAAAGATGGAGGAGGAAAAGGAGGAAAATTAGCTGGGTCAATGGCCACTACTTTACTTGTCTTCAAACCCCAATCTTCATCCTTCCCTGCCAAAAGTCATTATGAGAACAGCACCTTCTCCTTAAAGAGGAGAAAAACAAGGGCTCAAAAGAACTAGCTGTCTGTGTGCATATGTAAGCACCTTCTTGTCCTGGATCTTCCTCTTCTCTTCCAGGAAAAGGTCAGTAAAACAAAGCAAAACATAACAAACATCAACAACAAAGGTGGTCCTTGAGGAACTGAGAGAACCTGAAAGTGGTCCCCAAACTGAGTGCAGTTGGTCACTGATCTAAGGTCTGTGATAGGGAAATTGTCCACATTGGGCTGTAGGTCCTTGTTGATATACTGCTTTTAGTTGGAAGATGAGAATGGCAATTTGTGCTGTGTCACAAATCTCTTCCTTAACTTTTTTGCTACAGTTCAGAAAGAAATTGCTTTCCAAAATAACGTTCAACAAGAAGAAAACTTCTAAGAAATCTTCATTGGTGGATTTCATGATCTTTAGTCATGAGGTATCCAAAGGTTGTGTGTGAGTTCTTTGTTTTCATTATATAATCAGCTCTCCAGCATTCTGAAGCCTCTATGGCTTCCCAGACTTCCCAGGGAAGACAGATGACTTCCCAGGAGAAGATGATATGTGGTTACTCTTCCCCAGCAGGCTTTTTCAGATCAGGAAGTATATGCAGCTAGGGAGTGATGGATAGATGTGTAATAGGAAGAACAACACGATGCTCCCAGCTAGTAATGTAAATCTTCACTCCCACACATAAAACCTATAATTCCAAATTGTTTTCTCCCTGCTGTGTGAGAGTACCAAAGGGTTGTTGTTGTTTTTCCCCTGGTGCATATTATAAGCATTTTTCACATTTCAGGACTTTTTGTGGGGGAAAAACTTTTTATTTGCATAAAGAATAAGCTTTAAGAAACTAAAAGAAAGGAGTTAGTTGGAACATGTGCCTGATTCTGACAGCTTCAGAACTCATCTGACCTACACCTAAGGAGTAGGTTTGGGGTGGTTTCATTAAATTTCCAATTAAAGCCTTCCCTAAACTTATATGATGAACCGTCTTCATCTGATGTGTACTTTAATAAGTCGGCCTCATTATTTCTACTAGCTTCTTTCATATGGTGCCATCCTGTAGCATTAATCATATAGCAGAATGCTCACTTATTGGAATTTTGCTTCTAATGAAGGGCATGCAATAAGAAAAGAACTAGCTGAAATATTAGTAAATGTAAGTTGAGAAGACAAAAACAAATTTCTTTGCATGGGATCCATTGCCTATTTAATGTGAAATCATTACCAGCTTAAAATCAAAGCTTTCAGTGTTGTAAGACTTTACAGCATAAAAGGCAGAAGGGAATTAATGTTTTTCATTAAGCTTGAAGTAAGAAGAGGAAATAGGGGAATCTTATTATATAAATAAAAATATTACTGGTGATTTCATATGATATTTTTAATCATCAGATATTTGCTTTTGTGTATGATTTCAGGTTATATCATTTTGATTATTAATTCTTTTCACATTAAAAAGTTAAATAAATTTTAGTTGATGTTAGGATTGTCAACTGAAATTAGCTCCTGTCCGTTTAGCGATTGTATAAAGAGAGAATATCTGAAGCTGATGAATGGATGAGAAGCAACATCTTCTGAATTTTCTTTCTTCTGTACCACAATTAAAGGTACAGGAGCTCTGGCCATTATTTCTCTTGGAAACTGTAGTTGGGGTATATTTTTTGCCTTATGATTTTTCCTGATTGTGTTGCAGTGCATTAATTAGGAAGAGCTGGAAGTGTTGTACAGATATTAGTAAAGGCTATAACCATGTATGAGCAGTTGCTTCTTCATATTTTCAGAATACATCAAAGGGGAAATAGGGTTCTATATGTTTTATTTCCATCTGTAATCAGGCCAGTCTGCAACCTTTGCCTATTAAGTAGGAAGTTCCAAAGCTAAAATCTTCTGTTTTCCAGATGAATGCATTCAGAATCCTGGCTGTGTATCAGGAACCCTGACTGTGTATCTCCCCTAACTATGTGCAGGATTCTAGCCACATTCAGACCAATGGAAGAACATTCCAAATTCACGCATTGCATGCATCACATGAGGAGCTGCAGGAAGAAACTGGTGGCATTGAGTACATGGGGAAAGAGCCTCTGAACTGAGATTCTTGAACTGTAACATTTGCTCCTGGATGACATCAGGCTTATACACTTATACAATCAGTGTGTGTGTGTGTGTGTGTGTGTATAATTTTTTTCTGAAATCTGTGAACACCATAATAAAACTGAGGTCTTATTGATTCCAGGTTTTCCTACTTGTCAATGGCAAAATACTCCTTATTTTCTAGGAACTTTTCAACTTTGGGAAAGTTATTGTTTCTGAATTAAATCATTCAATGCCCTTTGCATGGCCAGAAAAATAATATAATACCTAACTGGGTGTGGGCAGGGATTGATAAATCCTCAGAAGCTTTCATCAATTTTGTTCATCCTGCCCCTTAAATTTCTCTCTCCTTTTAAATTTTATGCACCTTATGAGACTGTTTTCACATTCATTTCTGCTAAACAAATCTCAAGGCTTTTGTATCTAACATATGAAGAATTTGGTGACTTGGTAAATCTTACCAAAATTATACTGAAACAAACTTTTTCTCCATCCCTAGCTAGGAAGAAGGAGAGAGTTTTTCTGTTACTGTTGCACCCAGATTTTGGAACTACTCCAATCATCCTGTTCCTTTGTAGCCTCCCATGACATCATGTGAGTAAGTCTTATCTCAGAAGGCAGGAGTGATTAACTATGACCCTCCATCCATTTTGATGTCTCATCTCCCATTAATGCTCCATTGGTGAGGGCAGAGGGGAGTTGTAGACCAAACAATATCTGGAGAGCCATAGTTAAACTTGCTCTGGGGTCTGGATTACTTGCTCACCATAATCATATGTAATTCTTCCAATGTTTCCCTTTTTTTCTTCTTCTTATGATTTCATATATTTCTTTCTCTGAATTCTTTAAAAAATAATTTTGTGGCTGATTTTATTGTTGCTTATTCATTTTGGGCAGCGGTTCTCAACCTGTGTGTCGCGACCCCTTTAGGGATTTCACAGGGATCACCTAAGACCATTGGAAAATACATATTTCCAATGGTCTTAGGCTCCATTCCCTCCTCCATGGTAGTGCACAAGCGCGAGCCACGCGCTCGCGTCCTCCTGCCCCCTTTGAAGTACCTTACTAAAGAAAATTTTCTTGGCATCGAGTGAGAGTGAGTTGGAAGGGCAATCTCCGACCAGCCACTCTGAGGCCCAAACAAAGCTAAAAACATCTAGTATAAGGAAGTTAGAGAAGGCAAGAATTAAAAAGAAGGTGAAAGGAAAATTACCTTGTAAAGCAGTTAAGTCTGCTAAGGGCAGGGAAGGGCTCCCAACCGCTCCTTTAACTTCCAGTCGCCATGTTGAAAAGAGGCGTTCAGAAAGCAAGGGAGGGGGCTATGAGAGGAAAGAGCTCTCCTGGCCAATCCAAGCTCACCAGCAACACAACCAATCACACTCAAGCATGTGAGCAGCCTCTGCCAGGAGAAATGGCAGCCTCTCGGTCAGCAGTTCCTTGCTCTTCTGTATTAGCGAATACAGTAGTGCAGGGCAATTTAGCATTGTGTATGGTGTCATTATTCACTAGGAGTCAAACTGCAATGTCTGCAGAACGTAAAGAAGAAAGATTTGAACCTCCTATGTCCTCAGTATCTTCCCAGGGGAATGTGTCTGAGTGTAGTAGGGAGGTGATAAGACAAATGATTGCTGAAGAAATGGAGGTGCATGTTAATAGGCAAACAATATTAGTGAAATGATTTCACAAAATACATAACAAGTCTAAAAAATGTATTGCAAGTTGGACAATTCATTGAATTTGAATGTAATGTCATTATTAAGCAGTCAACAAACTACTTCAATGAATCCTTCATTTTCACGTGATTTTCCTGATGATACAAAAGTTATTCAAGCTGAATCAAATGATGCTGGTGTGTGCTTACCAAAAAAGTCTACCTGTAGGTCCAAAGTGACTAGAGTTGAGGAATCTGCTTTGTCACACTCTGAACAAATCAACACTGAATCTGAAAGTGATGAGGAACCAGATTTGGCAGATACTCATGGGGATAATGACTCTAAATCAGATGGTTCTATTTCCAAGGAGGAGGATGCAGAAGATGATAATAAAGTGAGATTATTTTCCTCAGATTCTTTTAAAAATTTGCTGAAAAAGGTGTTGGTAACTTTGGGACTGGACAGTCTGGAGAGTGCCACTTCAGATATTGATAAAAACAAGATTGTTGCATCAATTGTAAGGAATAAGCCGACAAAATCTAGTGTTATTCCCATGCCAGATTTATTTTTGGATTTAATTCAGTCTGAATGCAGTGAAAACCAAACTTTATATCATTTATGGTGGACTAAATATCAGATATTTACATTACGATTCATAGCAGTAGAAAAATTACAGTTATGAAGTAGCAACGAAAATAATTTTATGGTTGGGGGTCACCACAACATGAGGAACTGTATTAAAGGATCGCGGCATTAGGAAGGTTGAGAACCACTGATTTTGGGTATATTATACCACTGTAACATATTTTATTATTCCTGTAAGCCATAGGGGACTATATAAGGAACAGAGGGGTATAAAGAGTTTAAATACCTAAAAGAAGAATTAGAAAAGAGGAGGGGTGGACTATAACTCCCACCAGCCTGACTGGAAATTCTGGATGTCCTTATTAAAAAAAAAAAAAAAATAAACAAGATCTTCCTTAGAGTGCCTTGCTACAATGAGCCTGCAGGCATGACTGCAACTTCCCAGGATTAGGTCAATACAAAGGTTTCAGGAAGCATTCCCAAGGAAGCAATCCTGAGCAGGTACTCCGCAGCCTGCTTTCCTGACAAACCTGTTGCCCAGCCTGCTACCCTGATACATCAAAAAGCAGAATTTTCTCATTAACAGCATCATCCTCTCTGTTCTGGCAAGTGCACCTCAAAGCATAAGGGAGAAATAATATTATTCAGCTCCAACGTTATACACTTGCTTAGATTTTGTTTTTTGTTTGTTATTTTTTAGGCTTTTTTTTTTTTTTAAAAAAAGAATGATTGGAACACAGTAGACATCTGATAACATTTATATTAATGGCAAAAGGTGTCACAAGTTTTCACCCATTTCAATCATGCACTACTTCATCCAGTAAATGAAAAACTTGCTTGTCAGAAACTCAGGAGGGAGACTGGCTTTCTTCCAAAGAAATTTATGTGTCTTGACAGCCTCATTTCTGCTGTACTTGCTGAGGTTTTGGAGTACATTTGAAATGGAGTTACACTGGGGGGAGGTGAGAAGAGACCAGCAGAATGCTCTTCCACCTTGATTCTTAGCAGCGCTGAAATAATGCTTTCTTCAGTTTTACCTTCATTATGAAATGCCTCCAGGCACTACTGCAAGGCTCCTATGCCCACTAACCATTCTATCTAAGCTGGAGGAACCCTTTAGGACAAAGCGATAATAATCAGTTAAAAAAAAAAGACACAAACATTGAGATGGAGAGAAGCATGCTTCTTGACTGGAGAAAGTACAAGATTTACTGCACATATGAAAACAAAGGAAAGACATGTGTATGGGAGGAATAAGGTATATGTGAAAGTATATTTCCTTTGTGTTTGATTTACATCATTCCTCCAAGGAACTCACGGTATCATTTTGAGGTTTTGCTGGAGCTGGAATCTTGTTAAATAAATGTTCTTCAATTAATCATACTGTGATGAGTTGTGCACTGGGTTTATTGGTTTGAGGAAAAACTCCCCAAGGCACTAACTTTTTCTCTCTGCAGCACCTTATAGGATATAAGTTACAACAGTGGACAATTAACCAGAATAGTTCCAAAAACAAGAAATGAAAAAGAAATCAGGTGAAAACAAGCTGATTTTGAAATACAAACAACTATTTCTTAATACAATACAGAAAAATAGCAACAGAACCCAACAGAACGATACAAGCTTTTTTTCCAAAAGAAAAGAGGAAGAGAATGGCATAGATGTGTATGTGTGTGTGTGTGTGTGTTTTAACTCTTTTTCTGAACAAACTAAAGAGGCTAAATGTGTGCAGCTAAGCTTAAAAGACTGCAGATTTACTCCATTTCTGCACAAGGTTATTACATCACAATAGCATCAAATTCTTACCCTCCAGTCTGCAAGTTGTAGCATTTTAGCATTTTAGTAGTTTTCCTTGTGGTTCTGCATGTTTTCAGCTCCTAGAACAGTTCACAGTGATGAGAAACTGCTGTATCTGAAAACCGGTAAAACTCTGATGTAAATCTCTCAAACTGGTTCTGCTTCATTTTTTGCCTACATGCAGAAGTATAGCATCGATTCACAGTGCAGAAGTGGCCAGCTATGGGTGTTCCCAGGGTGTCCTTTCCGTCATTTCCATCCCTATCTCTCTCTGCCCATCAAAGGGCAGACTACCATCATTTATTGTCTTCATGCATTAAACAGACAGTGGGAAGAGAGTAGATCTGGTAATGAACTGTTAAGATGTTTTTTTCCCCACGTATCAACGAACATACCTACGCACAAACACAGAAATGTGTTAAAAGTGTGTGTGTGTGTGTGTTTAAACAGACCAATCAATGATGGTGGGTTGGGCTGAGGAAGGGGAATGGGAGTAACGTAGGACTTGCTGTTGTGGATGCAGCAACTGCTTTTCTCCATAGCAGTACAATGTAAATAGGGGGATGCAGACAGCACAGTTTCTGAATAGAAGTACAAAAACACCACTCCTCCCCTCTTGTGCGGAAATGGCCTAACACACACACATGGATTCTCTTACTTTCCAATGGGAAGAAGAGTCCAGTTAGATGGGTAGTTGATGAATAGGGCAGCAGGTCCTTCTCTTTAGGGACTGTCTGTAATTCTCCCAGGCACTTTCTGATCTGTCGTGTGAAATCTCTTCTCTGGCATTTTTCCAGGTTCCTTCTTGTCAGACTTCTTCTTTTTGTGTTGCAAGTATAGAAGACTATATCTGCATGCAGCCTTCTTTCTTCTCTTAGGGGAAGCAGCCAAATCTTCAAGTCTCCCCTCCCCGCCTCCCTCTCTCTCTCTCTCTGTATGTGTGTCTGTATTTAACCCATTCCTAACTTGGGAGCAGTCACCTGGATTCAAGTGAACATCTTCTAGGAGGGGTTAGCATAACTTTAAGGTTATACTCTAAAGGTTCAAAGATATAGATTTGAATATGACCTCTGCTCATTCCCTCTGAGTCCTGGTAATGACTATTAAGTAGTCTGAAGAGATGTTAGCAATGGATTTTGCACACATAGGACAAATCCAGTGTAATAGAATTTGTTCTCTTTCATATCTGGATGGGATATCTCAACATCTCTGGATGACGCACATTAACTTACAAAAGGAATTATACAAGTATGAACAAGTTTTGCAGGGATTCCTTTCAGTGGAAATAAATAAGTCAGTTAAGTACTCATAGTTTTCCCAAACACATAAAGAAAAATTTCCTTGTCAGCAGGGGGAGGGTTATTTAGTGGGAAAGTTCCAGTTTGTATTTTAAAATGAGGCCTGACTTCTTCAAGATGGATATGGGGTCCAGGTAACGGATTGCTCTACTATGCATGTTTGAAGATGATAGCAAGAGGAAACCCCCTTTCTGATGTATCTAAGGCCATTTCTGCACAAGTCTGTTATAGTGCGATGATTCTACTTTCAACCTCCTATGGAATCCTGGGGTTTGCAGTTTTGGGAGGGGCCAGCAGGATCCTCCCGGAACTGCAAACCCCAGGATTCCATAGGAGGTTGAAAGTGGAATCATTGCACTATAACAGACCCGTGTGGAAATGGCCTAAGTCTACTCACAAATAATATTTACCAATATTATATTCTTAATATTATATTAATATTATAATCATAATAATTCAAGTTTCGGTCAATTAATCACTAGATCTATCCATTAATCTCTATATAAACGTCAATGTTTGCCTGTGAGTTTGTCTGTTCGTCTGTGTCAGGCAGGCGAAGACCTCATACGATTGGCTGAGTGAGACGAGAAACCTCATATGATTGGCTGGCTGTGAAGATTCTATGAAATCCTGGGATTTTAACTTTTAATAAAGAAAATATGTTACTGCAGTTTAGGCCTACTTGGAGATACCCCCAGATATCATTTTGATATCATAATTTGGCTCTCTTCTACCACCCCTCTCCACATGTTTGAGAGGCCCCTGGACAAGCACAGACTAGGCTTGGCCACTAATTGCTGAACATTCCATTCTCCACCCAGGCAGGCCACAAATAACCAGATCCTTGCTTTAGGAGACCTCTCTGCAAACACTCTCATTATGTATGCAAGCTGTTTACAAAGGACTCCCTGCCCTGAGCAGGTAACTTGGCAAGCTGAATACTCAACTGCCAAGCACTGAGCATTTGCATACTGGCTAACTCTTTGTCAATTCGGACTTAACATAATCATGCTAAATTTTGCCCTTTCCAAAGCTTTGTTCTGTGGCCGAAACACATTGTCTTCCCCGAGTAAGGTATAGCCTGCAGTCGCATTTCTCCCTATAAAAACCCCTGATTCCGAGACCATCGTCGGATCGCTCCCAAGTTCCAGACTGCCTTGCTGCTGCTTTGCTTGGCGAGCTTCCCCTCAGCTCCATGTGCTGAGATACATCGCACCCCAGCATCGCTCTCTATCTTCTTTCTGGGCTCCAGGAACAGGTTCTGTATCACCCAAATCAGCTATCCACCTGAAAATCCTGCTATCCTACTCACACCTTTATTTTTCTTAGTTATCTCTGTGTGTGTGTTGCTTACATTGTGTGCCTGTATTTAATAAAGATCAGTCAATTATTTCCAACACAGTTTGCTACTTGACTTGGCCTGACCCTGTAAACATTGGGTTACAACATCCTGCTGCATTACCCTTTCTCTCGTAGTGCCAACCAGTGTTCTTGACTAATTTCCTCCATCTTGTGTAATTCTTAGGTTATTTAGGTGTCCCCCTGTTACTCCTGCTATGGCACTGTTGGTGAGGACCCCAGATAACATTTTGATATCAAACAATTCAGCCTTTGCTGGACCTTTCTCCAGCTACCTCACTCCACGTGTTTGCGAGGTTCTCCGGACAAGCAAGGACAGGGTGTGGCCGCTAATGGTTTTTACATTCCAGACCCTATTGAGGCCAGCAACTCAAGCCTTGCTCGTAACTTCAGGGAACTTCCCACTGTAAACCTTACAATAGCTGCACGGCTCTCAGCCGGACCAGTCCTTTTAGACAGGACATT
This sequence comes from Ctenosaura bakeri, assembly GCA_948474755.1. Taxonomy (NCBI): domain Eukaryota; kingdom Metazoa; phylum Chordata; class Lepidosauria; order Squamata; family Iguanidae; genus Ctenosaura; species Ctenosaura bakeri. Next base: position 17,558 of record CAOLHI010000058.1, read on the forward strand.
TATATACTGGTCAAACTATTGTCATCGAGCGTTATGCTCATCATGCAAACTTGACCTTTTCCAAATCCTTTGTCCAGCTCTAAACTCCTTTTGTTCTCACCTGGCATGCCAGGGCCGGTAGGCACAAACTCCCCTATAAAAACCCCTCATTTTCAAACGGTCTTCAGATCACTTTGGACTGCCATCCCGCCTTGCTGCTGGTCTGTCTAAGGAGCTCCCCTCAGCCAGCCATGCTGAGCTTTCTTCCCCGGAACCCCCATCTTTCTCTCCAGGACTACGAGACCAGGTGTCGTATCGCCTATCCCCAAGCTCTCTATTTCTGCTTCCAAGTTAGCTAGTGTGTGCGTTGCTTTATTTGCTGTTTATCTTTCAATAAAACTGTTGTTTTTGTTACTTTTAAACTTGCTTGCCTGTTCTCTGACCTGAATTCATAGACATAGGGTTAAAGATCCTTGCTAAAGTTACCCTGCCTCTCGTTTAACCAAGAGAGTGCTCCAGCTAAACCCCCCCAATTTGTGATATATTTAGTTATCTGGGTGCCCCTCCTGGGACTCCCAACATACAGGGTAACACCTCCCGGGACCCCCAGTAAACAGGGTAACAAATAATCACATTAGAGAAGTACTGTCATTTGTATGAAGCATCTGGGGCTTCATAGGTATAGAGGGGAAAAGAATGAAGAGAGGAAGGAAAGAATTTGGAAATGAACTTTTTGTTCATCTCAAAACTGAGTTGAAAGTTCTTAATTAAGTTTGTTTTCTTTCTTTTTTGTTTTACTCAAAAAAGAATTTGACATGAAAGATAGTTCTCTCTCCCCCCGCCCCGCACTGCTGCAGACTGCCCTTTTCTCTGTTTTGCATCTAACAGCATCTATGACCCTTTTCGCACGAGGCGAGTGAATCACTCCATGCCGTTACTTAGCGGCTCTTCTTGGGTCTGAAGTAACGCAGACTTTCCCTTGAGCCCTTCCGCAGGGCTCCTCCATTAGTGCAGGGCAAACCGGAGCAGTGCGAGGTCTGTAGATTCTCACTGCTCTGGCTCAAAATGGTGGTTTCCTGTGGCTTCCGGCTCAAAATGGTGGCTTCTGGTGTCTTTGTGGGAGTGGACCAACTGCTGACACTGGCCACACCCACAGCCTGCCCTCCATTGATCGCAGGCTCACCTTGGTGTGAGTCTGCACATCTGCACAGATAAGTAGGAATGCAATGGCATGTTCCAGAAAATGTAAAGACCTGATTTTTCTGGTCTTTACTTAGCGTGGGGGAGGGCCACTTGGGGGCAGGTTGGATCGGACTGAGATGCAGAACTAAGTTAAATAGTCCGCACCTAGTCCGGTCCAAGGTGAGGACGACCTCCATGCCAGGACGCCTTGGCCCATTTTAACTGCCTCGTGCAGGAAGGGACTATATCTCAGCTGTTTTCTCAAAATGAAGGTAGTAGCTACTGTTTCTTGTTGTTGCTGTTGTTATTGTTGTGTACCTTCACGTTATTTCTGATTTAAGTGAACCTATCATGGAATTTTCTGAGGCTGAGAGTGTGTGATGTACCCAACGTCACCCAGTAAGTTTCCATGGCCAAGTGGAGAATCAAACCCTGGTCTTCAGAGTTATAGTCCAGTACTCAAACCAATATACCACACTCACTCTCTATCCATTCCTTAGCATGTTCTTAATCAATTGTACCCTTTAACGGTTGTACTATGAGATGGAATAATTTAATCATTAAATATATCATCCATACAAAATTGATCCTGTAAAATTTGAATTCATCGGGATCAGAGTCAAGTCTGAAAAGTGACAATGTGACATATTGGTTAATAGTTTTGGAGCAGGATTTGGGAAATTCATGTGAAGTCCAAATTGTTCCATGAAGCTCATTAGGTGACTTTCATCTCAATCCCCTTCTCAGGCCCTTTCCGCACCTTACCTTGTTCCTGCACTGGGGTGCAGGTGTTATTTCCGCTATGGCACCCCCGGTGAGGACCCCCAGATATCCTTTTGATATCATTTAATTTGGCCTTAGCTGGACTGGTTGCGATTACCTCATCTCACGTGTTCGCAAAGTTCTCTGGATAAGCACGGACAGAGAGCGGCCGTTAATGGTTTACATTCCATTTCTCTTTGTAGCCTGCAACCCAAAACTCGCCTGAAGCTTTAGGGAACTTCCCGCCACAGACTCCTCAATAGCCACGTGGCTCTCAGTCAATTTACTCTTGTGAGTTGGGCCATCAACGTCTCGGCCAAAGGTATTGTTCCTACATGCAAATCCCATCACACTAAACCTGACCTCACCAAATCCTTTTGTCCAGCGCCAAAACCTCTTTTGTTCTCCTTTGGGACTGCCATAGCCGAAAGGCACGATCTTCCCTATAAATACCCTTCACTTTTAACCGATCCTCGGATCACCTTTGACTGCCATCCCACCCTGCTGTTGGTGTGTTTAAAGGACTCCCCTCAGTGCCTCCATGCTGAGCTTTCTTCCCCGAATCTTCAATCTCTCCCCAGGACTACGGAACAGGTCGTATTGCCTCCCCTACAACTCTCTTTCTTTTCTAAGCTAGTTAGTTTATGTTTGTCTTCTGTGTTTTGTTCTTAATAAAGAATTGTTCATTGTTTGGAAACACCTTGTCTAGCCACTCTCTAACCCGACGCTGTAGACATAGGGTGAAAGATCTCGCTATGTTACCCTGCCTCTCGTTAGCAAAACCAGTGCTCTGAGTTCTAATTTCCCCATCTTTGATATTTTAATTGGCAAAGCCAGGCGCCCCTCGCGGGACCCCCAATTTTCAGAGTAACACAGGGATTGTGCGAGCAGCCTCTGCTGAAAGGCTCTCCCTTCCCTGCTGCTTCAGCCCTGTACGAGCTGCCTGCTTGCACAAGAGCCCCACCTCTTCCTTTCGCAGTACAGCCTGGGACCTTCCCAGGCTGCACTGGGGCAGGAAGCGCAACTGGCATGGGTCCAGAGGCTCCGCATGCCAGATAAGTGTGTGCAGGACCCTGGACCAATGCGTGATCGTGCACCATTTTTGGCTTGAAGCCAAAAATGAAAAGGTGTGTGATCGGCCCTTGCTGGCCTCTGGAGCGTTGCACGATTGTAAGTGCATCATGCAGATCACTCCTCGCAATTGCATGATGCTCCAGGCCCTCTTTCACATGGCAAATGCCATGCAAAAAAGGCCTCAGTCTAATTCACTTCAAAAAGCTGTTGTTGAGATGATAACATGGAGGAGAAGAGACATTACTCATTGGAAAAAAGATGAGATATAAATCTACTATATAAAAGTCAATGTTTGTATGTGAGTTTATCTGTTTGTCTACACCAGGCAGGCAAAGACCTCATGTAATTGGTTGTGTGGGGAAGAAGACCTCATATGATTTGCTGGCTGTGAAGATTCTATGGAATTCTGGGGTTGACAGTTCAGGGAGGAGCCTTTATAATTCTCAGCCAAAGAGCTGTGAATAGGCTGGTTGCTATGGAGATGAGGCCTACCAGCAAGAAGGAGGAGGGCAGTGTATTCCCCCCAGGAATCCAATCTCTGCATGTTAATAATTCTGAATACAGATTGGATTGGGGAATATGGAAAAAAGTTATAGCTACTGGACAAAGAAGTTTGGGGAATTAGAGACACAAATCTGTGTTTTCAACTACATCTAGTTCCTAAGGTAAGGTAATTCTAAGGAACGGTAATAATCCTTGTTATTTCTAACAAGTGTTATCTATGAGAAAATAAAATCCCAGGCAACGCCAGGTAAATACGCTAGTGTAATTAACAAAATAAACAGGATAGCGAAGTGAGTAGAAAACTCTGATCTGCCACTCTGGAGATTTTCCTAACAGCATTCAATGGTGGATGACAATGTCAACTGAAACAAACACATATCTCAGTAACTTCTTGCATTCTCAATCAAGAAGAAAAGCAGTGCTTCCTAGGTGATTGTTTATCTCATGTTCTTATTTCTCATTTGAAATGATAAGTAGGCCAAAACTGAAAAATACTAATCCTTTCCTGTTTCTGTGCTCATTTAATTATACAGAATGTCTAGGCGAAGAAACATCAGTGGTAAAATGGCAGAAAATTAAATTATTTGTTGCTTGCTTGATATCTTTAATCCTCTTTCCAATTTCATATGCTGCTAGATCTAACAAATCAATGCTAATGTCTTTTTATAGAATTGATATTTTTCCATTAACATATATAAAACAATAAATCTTTGAAAAGATTCTTTATCTCTTCTGACAATTTTTTTTCTTTTTTTAATGCATGGCCCTGTAAAAGAAGGAAGGAAGAAATATAACCCTGTAAAAAAGATGATGTTCCTATTACTCATGTAAACTAAGAGATGCTAATGTTGCTTAGAAGATTCCTAAATTAGGAGATAGCTCTCCATCTAACGAGACCATCTTTTCAGGATAAAATAATAATTGCTGAGACAAGCAGTAATTAGCAATGATAAATTTAAGAACTAGCTTTTTAATAGAAAGATTAATATTTGAAATACTGAAAGTGTAAAACTCTACTGTGTTTAAAAAAACCTCAAGTTGCTCTACAGAATTTATGAAATGTCTCTTACTAGTTTTGAACACAAATCATTATCCTTTTACCTCTGTCCCCCAGAAAACTTGTTAGAAAATCTGAAAGATTAGAAGCATCAACTGCTCAGTTCAGTTTCTATTGAAATTCAAAGCCAGTGGACTACCTCTTCCTTTGTTTACCTAAACAGATCTAGGGGCCATCCACAGTACAGCATTATGAAACTTTTATTCCACTTTAATTACCAAGGTTCTGTCCAATGGAACCCTAGGATTGGCAATTTAGAGGGCTATTTAGAATTCATAACCAGAGAGCTTCAGTACCTCACCAAATAGTAAGCCCAAGGATTCTATAGGATGGAAGCATGGCAGTTAGAAGCGGAATAAAAATGCTAGAATTGTGTAGTATGAATGGGCGCCAAGTAGAGAACAGGGAGAACAATTTATGATATTTGCATAAAGCATGTAACTCAATCAGAAAATGGGAATTGTCTGTGTTTTTCCATAGTGTTTTTTCCCCAATTCCACAGGACTCATACCCACTAGAAGACACTAAGAGGAAGACGTAATAGGCTCATTTGTGAATTTGCTTGTGTACATGTAGGTCATTATGATCTTTATCATCCATTCGGTGATGCAGATGAAACTGAACAGTTTCAATGTCCAGTCAGCTCCTTGACTGCAATGTAAACCTGACTTAATGTACCTTAAAAAAGAAAAAGAAAGAAAAAATGGATGTGAGAGTTATGTCAAGAGATGCTTTCTCTAAAAGAAGTTGTTCTGGGTACATTGACCAAGTAATTAATGTTAAGAATGGAACTTCCTGTAATGCCCTTCCCCCATCATTTCCACCACTGGCATACTTGCACAGTCAAAGATACATTAAGAGACATATGTCCTAAGTATGGGGAGACAGCAGACAACAGCTGATCAGCTACAGAAACATGCACACACAAGTGTAAAGTGTTAAACGTTCCTGAAGCATCTCTTTTCTTATTTGACAGTGCAATGTTAAATATCCCTCTGAAGAAGAGAATGACTGAAATAGGCTTGTTAAAAAGAGACTGACGAGACTGAAACAGAGCTGTTAAAAACACAAAGATATGGTATGTCATTTTATTGAGTTTACTGAAACCTACTACCAAGTAAATGGGCTTTCAAATCAAGAGAATTTAATCAGTAAAACAAGTTTTTGGGGAGTACCATTTCATGAAACAATTTATCCTTGAATTACTGGATCACTCTCACACACATGTCTGAATCACTCTTTCTTTCAAACTGAAAAATATAGAGAGGTAGAAAGAGGGAAACTAGCCTACAATACTTCCATATTAAAGAGATAACCTACTGTTATACTTGTTAGTTTGATTTTATAGGCATGTCTGGAGCATACTCAGAACATACCAATGATACAATTTTCTCCAAGTTTAAGGGGCCAAAGCAAAACAGCCATAGACATTCTGTTGCCATGCCATACCTTTCTACTCCATGATATGACATAATTGGCAATGAAAATTATTTAATTGGCATAGAAAATATAAATCATACACTGTTACGGCTTAAAAACCATACTAGCAGCAGATTGGTTGCACATATGCAAAATCAGGTCAGATGGGACAGGACGTGGCCAGGTTATTTCAGTCAAGAAGTTCTGGTGCTGATGAGCTTGCAATAATCCCCCCAACAACTCAACTTTTAAACACAATAGTGCATGAAGCTGTCTCAATAGAGCAACAAATGGTCATCAACCTATTTCCTCTTCCCACAACAATTCTCCTTTGTTTCCTCACCTGCCCTAACATTAGGAAGCTGTCATGATTTCCATAAATGCTTTGTCACCTAATGCTAAGACCATTAGCTTGATATGGACTGCATTGTTTGGTCTGCCGGAGAGCCACATTCCCCTTCAGGGCAGAAACATATTTTTTTATAAAAGGTTATTTAAATCCTGGCTCTGAGCCAGACTACACTGGACATATGCTATCAGCCTGCTGCTCAGATTCCCATTCTTGTGCTACCCTTGGACCCCTAGTCTGAAACACATTGCTTTGTCTCTTTTCTGCAGTATAGGTAAATATTGCCCACTTCTCCCCAACTTCTCGCTATCCAATTTTTCCTTCCTTTCCCTCAGTTAGACTTGTATGGTTGTGAGTGTCTAAATCTTGTGCGTCCGTGATTTTTCCTCACTAAAACATTCTTCGAACCTCCAACTGGTATCTTTGCATTAGTACCTGTATATCAAGGTGGAATGACTCCACCCCCACAGGCCTCCTTTTTTGAGCTATTATTCCCCACCATTCCATGGAGAAACTGGCACCGCAGGTAGACCTCTGAGTGACCCATCTTTTGGGGTAGCAACTTACTTGGTTTGATGTTCCAGGCCAAACTATTCAAGAGTCATTTAATATAACAGGATGTGAGATTAGTGGAATGACAACATAGGCCAGAATCCTGAAACATTACATTAGAATATAAATCATTATGTAAGCAGCTCCATTTCTCAGAGGGATAAGTGTGATATCTAGTTCAGCCAACTGTTCAGAAAGCACATATTCCTCTCATATATGTGTTGGTGAGGACATAACTGGCTCTTGCACAATGGATGTGTTAAAAGTCATGTCATCAACTGCACAATTAGTTGTTTAAGTGTGGGATCCAGCATAACTGTGCTAACATATATTTATGCTACCATAAAAATGAATAGGAACCTTGCTCTAGGCCTTTAACTACCATGTTTGGTGTTACCCTGTTTGCTGGGGGTCCCAGGAGGGACACCTGAATGCACTCACAATTTACTAAGTTTGGGGAAAATTAGCTGAGAGGACAAGCTAGCAATGTGAGAGGCAGGGCAATGCAGCAGAATCTTTTACCCAATGTCTACAGGGTCAGGCCAAGCCAAGGAGCACACCAAAGTTTAAGAATAATTGTGATATTTATTAAATACAGACAAACAGTGTATGCAACACACACACTCAGATAACTAAAGAAAATAAAGGTTGGAGAGGTATAGAGGGATTGTTGAATTGGGTGATATGACACCTGTCCTGAAGCCTGGGTAGTCTACAGATTGAGTTTGGAGATATGAAGTCTCAGTATGTGGGACTGAGGGGACAGCTCGCCAAATGAAGTGGTAGTAAGGCGGGATGGAAGGCCAGAGTGATCCGAGCAATCCGAAGATGGTCTCGGAATCAGGGTTTTTTATTGGGAGAAATGTAACTGCAGGCTATTCTGTACTTGGGGAAAACAATATGAGTTTCGGGCATGAGACAAAGCTTTGGAAAGGTCAAAATTTAGCATGATTGAGTTAAGTCCGAATTGACAAAGAGGTAGCCAGTATGCAAATGCTCAGTGCTTGACAGTTGAATATTCAGCTTGCCAAGTTGTCTGCTCGGGGCAGGGAGTTCTTTGTAAGCAGCATGCATGCATAATGAGGGTGTTTGCAGAGAGGTCTCCTAAAGCGGCGATCTGGCTATTTCTGGCCTGCCTGTATTGTGTTGGGATATTGTAGCGTTTAGTGGCCGAGCCTAGTTCTGTGCTTGTCTGGGGGCCTCTCAAACACGTGGAGAGGGGTGGTGGAAGAGAGCCAAATTATATTGATATCAAAATGATATCTTGTGTTATCTCCAATGCAGCCTAGTAACTGCAGTAACATTTGGTCATTTTGAAATGCAGACAGATCTAGTGATAGTTCCTATGACAGTGCCCTTAAAGAGAGTCCAGAAAAACAGGGCTGTCTTAACACAATTCTATCAGTTTTCATCTCAACCATCAGCATTTTTTTTTAAAAAAATAATGGATCTTAATTATTCACATGACACCAAGCTATCCCAATAAGCTTTGCAAAATAATAATAAAAAAGGATAACTCATAACAGTCTGTTGTTACTAGGAACATCCATAGCCCCCCAACTGCTATAGGAACTGTAACTATGCTCAGAAGGAACAGGGGGACCTGAAAGAAGTGGTACATATATCACCATTTGTGCTAATCAAAGTATTTTGGTGCTTCAACCTTGTGAACACTGCAGTACTGCTGGCCTTACTCCTCCTCTACCGCAGTATGACCACTTTCTAATTGCTGTCTTGTATTCATTGGAAGAAAGACATAGTTAAACAGTAATAAAGAATTTATACAAATAAACTTTTATGTATTTCTTTTACGTATTTGTTTTCAGTAAACTACAAACCCCAGAATTCCACAGAATGTTGGAAGTGGAATAATAGCACTATAACAGTATAGGGTGGAAATGTCCTATTAGTGTTTCCTGACCCAATTCCCCTAATCTTCATTTACTGGTCAGCACCTATTGTAAGCTATGCGTGTCTGTTTCCCTGACAATTGGAAGATAACTGATAGACATCCCCACCCCTCTCATGAATGATCACTGTGACAGGCAGAAGCAGGGTCCCAGCCACAATCTTACTTCATACCAAAGATTGCTTGCATGAAGGAGTGGGGGTGGGAACATCACTGTTTACTGATCGACAAGTGAACACACCCCTGTCAGTCACAACAACTACTGCCTGGTAAGTGGGGCTTGGGGGACTTTATGGTCCCTATATATTCCTTAAAGTAGTCAATACATAGTAATCATGAATATGAACCAGTCATGAATGTGTCAATGGTTTATGCATATGTTAACTGCCTTAGTGAATTCTGGCCTTTACTTCTGAACTCACAAAGAATGCAGCCACAGCCACCATGGTGCAAAATGTTCCTTCTTTGCCATGGCTGAAAGTGTAACAAAAAGGCATTCCTTCTTGTTTACAATTGAGGGTAAGTATCTACCTATCAGTACTTTGAATGGGAAAGCAAACTTGTGCCTGGGAACAAATTAACCATTCACAAAAGCCCAATTTTGTGATATTTACATTATCTCATTGTGCATATATCCTTAAAAGGCAATTTCATTCTTCTGTGGTATATAATTATTTTCAGGGGGAAATTGGACATGTAGATATTCGCACAAGACAGTACAAATTAATTTTTCTTGCACAGGCATGAACAATATGCAAAACTGGTTTCTGTGGCAAATAGTCACCAGGTTTTAGGCACAGTCAAGAGGAATTCAGGCACAATCTATAAAATCAATAGCACTTAACAAACTGCTAATTTACTAGGCTTTGAATGTGCTTAATATTCTCCTGACAAGAAAGTTGCCATAAGAGAATTAGTGACATATTTGGGAACTGCAGTTTGGAGAGACACATCCAAACCAAGTTATCAGGGAAGGTATGCAGTAGACATGATCTCGGTTCAGGAAAAGAGCATTTATTCTTTAACACTGTGCAAATGAAAGTTTCATTAGCAGTTATAAAAAGAGGGGGTTTTTTTGGCGGGGGGGGGGCAAGGAAGAACATCTTCAGCCATACTTAGACTGGGTAATCTGACAAAGATCAGAGAATACCATAGACCTTACTGTGGCAAAATATGCCCTTCAAAGTCACAGGGCTGAATTATATAGGTCTTTCACAGCAGGCTTCTTCATCAGTCACAGCAGGCTTAGAAGACAGTAGCATTTTGGCTCAATGGCCTGAATGCTTCTGATCATATTCCACAAAGCAAGGGACCAGCATTATTTTTACAGTCTCTGAACCCACAGAGATGATTTGAATTGGCAATGCTGTGCTTATTCTCTTCTTAAAAAATAAAAGTCCTCTGCAGTGTAGCCTTGAATGCATTAGAAATAGAGTCCAGATGTTCACCTAATGTAAACCATCATAGATACCTTCTGGAAGTTGTTTTGATAAGTATTTTCACAATGGCATTGGGGATTCTTATTTCTGCTATCCAATATCAACTCAGATATAATATTCTGGGTCTAGTTCATAGGCCAGCCACATAGCTGCAGTAGTGCAGCTATTTAGATTTGGTAATTGCCCTCAGTTGGACCTTCAGAACTACTGGCTCAAATATCATCTTCATTTTTGCTAGATTATAATAGTGGCCAGTACAGAGATTATAACAATATCAGTAAAAGGAGGCCACACAAGTTTGTATAATCTCCCACAAGAAAACATTCTCATTCTATCACAGTAACCAGTATTCACAGTAACTAGTTCTGTACAGTAATCTGTATTCCTTAGTCTGTTAATAGACATCTCTATAGTAAGTCAACACAAGAAGTTGTTTGGGCCATCTAACCACATAAAACTGCAAAGGCTGCTCTAAGACTTGGAGACAGACCAGAACATTGTGATAGGTTACTTAGATTCTGATTGATAAAGTGCAAACAAAGGCCTTTTCTGCACGGGGAGAGGGAATCACCCCATGCCGGGACTCACCAGACCTGTGTGCTCCACCCGCGGGTCCAGGCTGGTCCGGAGCAGTCCGTTGCTGCCGCTCTGCACTGCTCTGGGGACGAAAATGGTGGCTTCCAGTTAGTGGAGGCTCCCCACCAACTGGTGAAGCTCGCCAGCCTAAAGCCCACCCCCCAGCAGATCTGCAGGCTCGCACCGGTGCAAGCCTGCAAATCTGCACCAGAGCAGGGCCATGGAGTTGCACGCTCCACGCTTTTGAAAGACCTGTTTTAAGCGGTCTTTCAAAAGCATGCTGAATGACCACTTTGGGTCATTCCGGAATGGACTGAGGTCCGGAACTACACAAAGTAGTCCGGACCCAGTCTGCTCCCAGGTGCAGTCATCCTCCCTGGAGGACGTTCTGCACTGTTTTAAAAGCCTCATGCTGAAAAGGCCAAAATTGTGGGGGGGGGTTGTGTGTGTGTGTGTGTGTGCTTTAAATGATATCTGTATGCTGGAACACTATATTGAAAGTAGCTTTTCTTAGGCTGAATATTTTCCTCAGCTCCTTCCCATTGTTCATGCCAGTGATTATTACATGCTACAGCGTTTGTGATCTTTTCCTCCTGAATTAGCATTTGTCCTACATTTTTGAACTCCATGTAGAGTTGATAGTTTTCATTAAAAGGTATTTTAAAGTTGGCTAAAAATGACAGCCGTCCACATCTACAATTGAAGATGTGCATCACTTTCTGTAAAACCCAAAGTCTGAGAACAATTTTGGATAATTTCTGGCCCTGCCTTCCCTCTGAACCTGGACCCAGGATAAAGCTTCATTCAGGCTTTATAGTTTGAAAAGTCAGGAGCAGGAGGAAAAAAAAAAACATCTTCTGTGGAAATGCCTGTGCGGGGGGTCAGAAGAGAGAGAGAGAGAGAGAGAAACAGGATGACTGTGAGATCCCTCTTCTAACACTACAGCATATTTTATGAAGACATCTCCAAATTGTTATTCATTGGGAAGATAAAACTCAATGAAGCCGCCTCAAGCATATTCCTAGATTTTTTTTTTTTTTGGACAAGTATTCAGATTACTCTTGAAATCAGCTGCCTTAGAATACATACATTAGTTTCTTATTCTATGTTATTCGAATTTTCTTCCAAGGAGCTTTGTGAAGTAAATTGCCTGAGAGTGCTTTGGCTTATCCAGTTCATGTTATGGTAGCCTAGCTGCTTAAAGACCAACACCAAGAGGGACAATTTTCAGAGTTTTGAAGGTACGACCAAGGTCTGGAGTATGGGATGATTCGGGGCTTACAAAAAACAGTCTTAGGCTGCACTTTACCTACCTCTGATCTACACTTTAACTATGACCTTCTAGATTTTGTTGAACTACAATTTCCATCATTTCTGACCATCAACTGTGCCACCTGGGACTAATGGTAATTGTAGACTAGCAGCAACCGAAGGTCAGAACTTCCCTACCTTGCTTTGTTCACGCTACTAAGAATGGAAAGAACATTTTAAACAACAGTTGAAAAATTGTTTCTTGAATACCAGAAAACTCTGATGAGGAGAATCCTGGACAGATGAAAACCTTGATGATTCATGACCTATTCTAAACAAAATGCACACATTGAATCTATGTGCGTGCATGAATGCACACATGCATGCAGCATGCACTCAAAAAACTGAATATTCTGCACAGGAAACAGCATTTCTGTGGGGGGGAAAATACAGTTTTCTGCCGATAAATTATGTTACCTGCATAGAAAGTGTAATTTTCTGTGCAAAAAAATGTGCTGGTTTTCCATAGAATAAGTATCCAGCTGCAGCATTTTCTGAGAACCAAACCACATTTTCAACATAGGAAGTAATATTTCTGCACAGAAAAATACTGTTCAGAAAATACTATTTCCATTGCAGAAAATGCTGTCCCCCCCAAAAAAAAATGCATAAAAAGCTTAACTATTTTGCATTAAAACAAAGCACGATTCCCTCCACACTTTGTTTTGCCCTCAAAGCTCTCGCAAGTATATCCAATAACTGTTAGATTCCACCTCCCCGCTATTCTTCTTCCACAGTTTGGGGAATTGTATTACCTGTAGTAAGTTGCATGAGTGGTTGATTTGCCCCAGGCTTTTGGAACATGGTCAGACTTGCTATAATGGTAACAAGCTACTTTTATATAGGTCATGTAATTGCAACTAATGAGTTCTAAAAAGTAACATCCCAAGCTCTGCTACCCACTGTCAAGCTCAACTTGAACAGCATGGCCCACTTTGTAGTCCATCCTTTGACTCAGTCAAGGGAGCTGCTAAGCTTCTCTCGTTCCTGAAATAGTTTCAATTTGAAGGAGATGGAGTCCTCCCCACACCATCTCTTTAGACTGAGGGTTCATTGTGATTTGCCATCTAGTTTATATCAGTTTGGAGGTGCTAATCAGCACCTTCTAGTTACTAGAACACCCAACTTGAGAGCAATAGTTTTTTTTCCAAATAGGCAGATTTAGCATCAACAATCTGTTCAAGCAATCATACTTATTAGACTTTCAGGATATTTTAAGATGGATGAATGAACAGAAAATTTAATAATCTTTCTGGCTATTTTATGAACATGACACACAGACCTTCTCATACTCCCATTATGAACATGGATACACAATCATTCTCATACTTGTGAAGAAATATAACTTCTCATTATTTAGACACATACACCTATATATTGGCATTACATTTCATGTAAGGCATTAAACGTCCTACATCATATCCATCTTAGTTAGCATCAGTAAAAGCCATATGTTCTATCATTTATAAAAAAAATTAACCATCTGAAGCAGGCATTTATATATCTAGACAAAATGTAGATATTCAATATAGCCTAGTTTGTATTTGGAGAAGTTGTTCTCTTTCTCTTATAAACAGTATTTTCTCCGTCATTCTATTTCCACTTTTTATCTCAAGTTCTTTCTATTCTAAATGAAATCTTTAGAAATGTGCCAATGATGGTAAACTCTTATTAGAAAATGAACTGAAATGAAATTTTCACCCATTCCTACTGCAGAATTGTGAGAGGAAGTGGATTATTAAGCCCAACCTTCAGGTCTTTTCAAGAGATGCAGATCAGGGTAGTTTGCCTCAGAATTCCAAAGGACGTTAGACTTTAGGTTTCATTTGCTATATCTTAAAATCACTCAAGTGGTACAAATGAAAATGATGCCATTACATTATGGACAGAAATAATTCTGATATAATTGTTCCTGAATGGTCACTTCTGCCAAAGAAAAGTCAACTTAAAATTATGTTAGATTTCTGTTGATATAAATCTAGTTAGAAGGAAAGAATTGGGCTCTCCATAAATGCACTTAGGGCTGTGGGGGGAAAAAACCCTCTTTTTATCAAGCAATATTTATAAAACAATTTTAACTGTAGCATTTTGTAGGGGAAAGTAAAATTCAATAAGCAATGGTCTGCTCATTTCAACAGTCCATAAATTTGAGTCTGCTTTCTCTCCATCCAGAGGAAGCTGTTAATTTTATGAGCGTTCGGCAACTATAAAAGAAGAAAACAGGAAAACATAAAGAAGTTATATCCATGTAATTTATATTTTGCTGGCTTATTGATTCCCCATCACCACAGCTACCACATGGATTTGATTATGGTCATTTATTTCACATTTGGAAATGAACAGGAGTCAAATGATAATTAATACATACGTGAACTTTGGCATTTTGTTTGCATAGCTGTTGTCATTAATGCATAGTGCAATTGACATTTTGGAAACCACAGTCTTGATGAGAAAAGGTGAGCAATATTTTACCTAATCAGTTCTATTTACTTGAAGGGGGCTATGAACAGAAGCACAGAACTAGAAAGACCCTTGGTCTCTCATCAGAAACCTCACTCCTGGAAAGCTGTTATTATTTATATTCGTTTGAATGTGTCAGAATGAAGTCAGTAATCCCGGCAACTAATCTGCCTGCTTTTTTTTTTTTTTATGTAGACTTATCATTATTTATGTGAGGGACAGTGTTGCTAATAGTACATTCCATTGCCTGTATTTTATTAAGTACTGTACAACAGTGAAATAGGGGGTGGGTGGGAGCCAAATGTATGTATGACAAAGTCCAGGATTTCAGGATGAAGGTGCATTTCATTAATATCAATTTTTTACCATCTCCCTTTCCCATTCCATTCAACAGATGGTGAATACCTTTTTTGCAGTTCTAATGGTGCATTTTTGTTTTTTTGTTTTACAGTTCGTATTTGAATTGAACTGTAACTTGTAATCTGAATAAAAGTTATTTTAAAAAAAGAAAATAAGGAAAAAAGTGAACAAAATCAAAAAAGAGTTCATCATCACTGCAGTATGGTAATCAAACTGACAAGGTACATGAGGATGAGGAGACGAAGAATGTTACAAAATAAGAAACCTCAGACACCAAAATTAAAAGTTACCAAGTTACAGTCTGAACATTATTTTAGTGTTATGTTAACCTTGTGTGTGTTAAGAAATGACTAATGTATGTTTGTCCTTATTTTAGAATTGTGCATACTTTCCCCCCTTTTTTTCTAAAATGCAAACATTATCAAAAACTTCTTTTTCATTTTCTTTTTTCACAGAATTCCTCACAAGCTGAGAAACATAAGGACTTCTGACTAAAACTTGCAACTTTAGGCCACTGAAGTATTAACTGAGTAAGCCCATTAAAACAACAGCAACAGCAACTTGAGTGAACAGATTTCTCACTCATCCCAAATGAGGGTGAAGTTCTACTCAGAGAAAG
Organism: Ctenosaura bakeri; assembly: GCA_948474755.1. Classification (NCBI taxonomy): domain Eukaryota; kingdom Metazoa; phylum Chordata; class Lepidosauria; order Squamata; family Iguanidae; genus Ctenosaura; species Ctenosaura bakeri. The sequence continues at coordinate 33,110 of CAOLHI010000058.1, forward strand.
ACAAATAATGTAATTCCTAGAATGTGGCCAATTCAAACTAGCTCATGTACCAGACACATGTGTCTTGCTTGAGCTGAAAAGTGATCATATGGTGTTATCATTTTCATGTCCACCATGTTCATGTGTGCATGAGAGGGGAGGCTTGTATAGTCTGTTCCTATGATTTATTAGTTATGTCAGGGCAAGCTTGTTTTGGTTTCCAGCTTTAACGTCTCAGAATATACCTGTGGAGTACAGTGTATAACCTATAGAGTATAACATATAACCCAGTATAAGATATAATACTGAAAGCTGTGTGTATTAGAATGTATGTTTGTGTGTGCTACTAGGAACAAAGAGAAAGGCTAATGCAGGGCAGGACATCCACTCAAATTTGAATAAAGAGATAAGAATATCTGCATTTCTATCGACATTCACATATGAGCAGATTTGACTACTAATAATGCTCCTAGAAGTTGTAGTGGCTAATGTAATCTGATAGAAGGTAGCTAGAACCCAAGATCTGGCTCTACATGGGTTGTTTATATGATATCCAACACAACTCAGAGTGATGTCATATTTAAAATTTCTGTCTTGATTGGTTTAAATAAATGAGGCACTGTCAGTGACTTTGTTCTGAAAGAACAGTTGACAGCTGGGTGGACACTAGGGAGAGAATAAAAGAAGCTAAGAGGAAATAGTAATCAGACTGTTTCACCAGTCTCTACTGTTTGAATAGAGGGCTACAACACAGCCTCCTAGCCATGATGTTCCTGATAATTGATAAAATGTCCAGAAATGTTCAAAACCAAATAGGTTATGCTGAAATACATATAAAGCTTCTTATAGCTATGTAAGGGAGTTTATACATATAAAAATACTCAAAAATATTAACACTTTGGATGTCTGTTTAGAGATGCATAGTACCTTAACAGATATGACTGTATTCCTCGATTGATAGATTGTTATGGATCTATCCAATTATGTACAAGTTAAACTTCTTAAGAAATATCTGTATGATATCTTAACAGAAACTATGAATGAGCCTGATGATGCTATAAGATGTGTGCTATCCTATATTCTCTCAATCCCCATCATTGGCTGGTCATCCAGGGATGAGACACAGCTATATCTCAGCTCCAATGTTTTATTAATGCATCTCTCAGGGAGGGAAGTTTCCCATTCACTGCTTTAAAAAAAAAAGCCCTCCTTGGACCAGCTGGACTTTAACAATTATAGAACAGTATTAAAGCTATCTTTTGGGGGAAAGAGAGAAGTTGTTTTCCAACTTCAGGCAGTCTTGAATGATGTAGGTTTTCCAGATCCATTTAAAACCAGCTTCAGAGCAGCATATGAGCTGAGACCACTATAGTCACCTTTGTGGATGATCTTCACCTAAGCATTGACAGGTGGAGAGTATCCCTATTGGTGCTTTTGGACTTCTCAGCAACATTCAATACTATTGTCCATGGGATCTTTCTGGAAAGCCTGAGGGGTTGGGAATTAGGGGCTCTACACTTCAGTGGTTCCAGTCCTATCTCTGAGATATGTTCTAGATGGTGATGCTCAGAGATAGATGCTCCTCAGTAAAAGATAGTGGTTATGCTACGTAACACAAGGTGCCACTCTGTCCCCAACACTGTTTAACAAATATATGAAACTGCCGGTAGAGATCATCCAGAGGCATAGTGCAGGGTGCTATCAGTATGCCAATAACATCCTAATACATTTCTCCATTCTTTCCTAAATAACATCATCTAAGGATAGTGTGTCTCTTCTGAATTAGCAAGATAGCAAGATAGCATTGCTTACTCTTAAGGGTTCTAACCTGGGGCTGGAGGTATACCAACCAGTCCTGGATGGGTTTACACTCTTCCTAATTGACTGTGTGTGCAGCTTGAGAGTGCTTCTGGATCTATCACTTCAAATGACAACCATGATAGATAGAACAGTCAGGAGTATGTACTATTAGCTTTGGCTGATGTGCCAGAGCAGGAGGACCTAAAGATGGTAGTCCATGTGCTGGTAACCTCAAGACTGGACTTTTGCAATGTGCTGTGTGTATGTAGTGTGTGTATATGTGTGGGTGTGGGTGTACATACATATGCATGTATATATACATAGACATACACACACATACATACACCACAAGTCTGGAAGCTTATTTTAGTGCAAAACATGGGATTGAGATTGGTTGCTGTTGCATCTAGGAGTGATGATATTATACCTATATTAAAATCACTGATAGGACTCCAGACAGAATTCATGTTAGGTGACAAATTAAAAAGGATCCTCAGTCCTTCAGTCTAAAGACATAAGGATGGGGAACTGCATCTGTTTCATCTTCCTCCCAAGGCAATGCAGTTGTATGAATTGCAAAAACATTATGTGCATTCCCTAATGTAGGGGTATCAGTTTATTCAAACATGTTTATTTTAATGACTGTCTTATTATATCTGCAGATGGTTTGGGATGTCAAGGACATTGATTCTATGCCAGGAAAGTGGACTTCAACATTGAGGAAGAGTTGTAAGCAGGGCTAGGATAGGTATTTTGCTTACAGAAAGTCCCAGTTTCAATTCCCAGGCAGGTCTAGGAAGGATTCCTTCCTGAAACTCAAGAGACCCACCACCAACTTCAGCAGTAGTGAGCAAGACATCTCCCAGTCGTGCTGAGGATATTTCCTGTGTTCCTAAGATATTATACTAATGAAAAATAAGTATGTTTCCTGACTTCAAAAACACAATTTTGTGGATTACATTTGTGAACAAAGGAAGGACAGGATCAGCGTTCCAGACACCAATGTTGTTTCTCTTTCCTAGAAGGATATACACTTTTCCCAGATTCTAGTATTGAGCAGAAAGACTAGTCAGTCAGAGTCAACCCAGTATAAGGTGTATGCCCAGATGAGATGTCTGTGACTCACTCCCAAGGCCAAGAGACCACACAGTGTCTTCCATCCAAGTGGATTCCATCTGCCATTCAGGTGCTACCCAGCTGGCATGCTGGGTGAATGGGTTTTCACCAGCTGGCAGGTATGTCAATCAATGTCTGGATCTGGACCCATGCTATAGGCCTAACTTATTCACCTGCAACCAATAAAGTTGTGGCTTCTCCATTCCAACAAAATGTAGTCTGTGCTCCTTTTTTCTAAATGTGCATCTGTAAATAGAAGCAGCCAGTAAGCCACTGTTATAAATTTTGTTTAAAATGATTAGTTCTATTTTTCCTGAAAAGGTGCAGGGAGCAAAGAACCAAGATATAACTTCTATCAGTTCAGGTTATTTCTTCTGCTTCCATTTCTACTTCCTTCTCTGACCTTTCCTTGTATTCAAAGGAAATGAAGCAGGAGGGGGCAGAAGAGAAAGCTGCACACAAGCTGTGGGCATCCAGACCTCACCCAGACATCCTTTCTGGAAATAGGACTGTTTTGAAATCCCTGCTATGGGATACCACCTGAGAAACCCACTGTGAGGTTTTAAAATCTCTTCAGGAACATTTGATCCTCTACTAGCAAGAAGAGAAAATTGCTTCAGTGGGAGGGGGCCAAGTTGTGTTAGCTACAGCTGGCAAGCCAGGGAGCTGATTTTTTCCCCCTCTCCTTCTCAGCAGACTTCAAAGTCTTTTACATCCAGTGTCTGAGCTATGTATGCCCTGCTCTTTGAAAATCAAAATGCATCTCAGGTTCCTCTGGTCATATATTGCCGCCTCCTCCCTCCTTCAAATTTGCTCTCATATGGGAGATATTGACTCCTCTCCAGGTAGTCAGATCACCACCACCTATATAAGCAATTCTGAGTGTCATAAATAATACTAAGCCCAAACTTATTGCGTACCTCTATTTTACGGAGAGAGAGAGAGTCTGCTTCCTCACACAAAGTTCTGTCTTTTAAAATTAAATCAATACAGCCATGATATTGTTGAAAATTGTATCATGAAGTGTATACACATTTCTAGATTTCATTACCGCATTTTGTTTCAGAATTATTGTTTTAATGCTCTTCTCTAGTTAGTCTTGTGTTTCTGAAAGATAAAAATGATTATGTTTGACTGGCAAAGAAAATGAAGTTAGATGAGATGTTAAACCTGTCTATAGGCTCTCTCACTTCAGACCGCAGGTGTGGGATTCTTTTGCCTGATTATTCCTTTTAACAACCACACACCCCCTGCACTGCTAGTAAATAAATAATCATCCATGTGGAAAACTAGATGAATTCTAGTTTCATTTTCTCCTTCAAATGTCATTTGCCTGTTTGAGGTTTGTTTATTTGTGTTTGTGTGTGTCTCTCTGTGTGTGTAAGGATATATGTTTGCGATCACACTTCATCAGTCATGTCGGAAACAAACATCACTTTGTTTCAAAGCTTCAAAAATTACTATTGTATTACACTACTGCTTCCAGAGGCCATGTTGGCTGTGGGATGCTGGTGATTTGTATTCCAAAAAGTAACTTTTTCAAATTATGGTTCATTTGCTGTTTGTGAGATGTACTGTAGGACCTTCCTTGGGTAAATTCCAGGGCCCCAGTAAAGCCTCAGAGAGGTTAATTGTTACTATACTTTTGAGGGCACAAATATAAGAAAGAACCAAAATGTCATACAAATTCCACTGAAATTCACTTTTGCTATTTAATCATGTGACATTTTAACTGAGCTTTTCTCAACTTGGTATCCCAGATATTTTGGGGGATTCCAAACAACAATCCAGCAAGCTTGTCCACTGATCATGCTGGCTGAGTTTGATAGGAGTCAAAGTACCAAACTCTGGGAAGAAACAGCTATTGGTCTCATGAAGGTATCAGCAGAATGGTGCCGTAGGTGGACCCTTGTTTCATGAAAACTGTTTCTTTGATTATCTGAGTGTAGGACATTCTGTATGTAAAGAGTGGTTTGGGGTGTTTGCAGATCTGAATTTTGTCCGATTGATATAAATGGCCATTAATTTTGCCTTGCATTAAACTGACTAATATGTTTCTTTTCTTAGCTGTCCATAGAGCTAGAGACTCTGTTTAACAAACACAGAATGCTACCTGAGTCTGAAAAGATAATACCCTTAAACACATACACACATAAATACACACACACACACACACAACTTTGAATAGCTAGAGGGAAAAGAATTTGAATTAGTATAATTTCTCATGGCACCACTGCTGCCCATCTCTGTAATTGTATACCATTATCACCATTCACTCCTCTGTCTATTCTTGCATAGAGAATTGAAACATCAGTTGAGTTTCCTCCAAGGATGGATTAACAAGATCAGCTGTGACATGACTTGATTAATTAATGAGACTGGAGTATTTTCCGATCTTTATGTGCTGTTCTTGAACTTCTGAGACAGGAAAATAATTTCAGTCATCAATGTTTTAGAAGCCAATTGGGTAAAGCAAAATTCTGGCTTGACCTTCAATAATAATACAACCAAAACCCATTCTAGTATAAGCCAGACCAGCTGGCTGCATCCATGAAGATTTCATCCTCTTTTTTGTAATTTAAAAATCAGAATCAAAGTTTAGAAGAAGGAAAAAAAGGGAGAGAATCAAGAACTTTGTTTAAAAAATCATAATTGAATATGAGTTGGCTTCTTTAAAAAAAAGATGGCAAATGAACTTTATTCTTTCCCTGTATCTGTAAGTGTTAATATGTGCATTTCCCAAAGGAAATTAGTCTTTCCTTACACATTCTTTTGAAGGGTGAAAGAGATGAATTCATCAAAAGAGAACACAGGGAATCAGAAACATAGATATTTCACTTGGTACTGATGTTAATTATCCATCCACTTGAAATAAGAGTTGTCTCTGAATTCCACCTAAAGCAATGTAGGAAATCATGTTGTTTGCAATGTAAGTGTGTGTAAATGTCTTTTCTGCATATATGTCTCTATATATGTATCAGTTAATACGTTTGATACAAACATGAGGAGAAGCATAAGGAGAGTAGAATGAGTATGACAAAGATGAGCAAAGACTGTCAGTTTCATGGGTGGAATTTCTCTGCTAGACTCAGAGAGAATATCAGCACAGGAAGAGTGGTAGCTAAACTGTGCTTGTATGACTGTCTCTTATAAGCACTGTATTTTCTGTTCCAGAGCTAGGGAACCTGTAGTCGTACAAGTGTTGTTAGACTCAAATTCACCTCAGCCCCAACTTTGGTGAGGGTGATGGAAGTACTGGTGCATCAACATCTAGAGATTCACAGTACTAAAATGGAATCCATGCAATATCAACATCAATTGTGTCAAATTCTTGATTGTGTGAATGACTGCAGCTTTTCCAGTTTGCACAAAGAGCCAATATCACTTTGTACAAATGGTTCTGCATTCTGGGAGGCACAGGGGCCCAGATCAGGCACCCAATCACCAAGAGCTGAGATGAGGAGAGAGAGAGACAGAGACAGAGAGAGAGAGATGGGGAAGAAGGAAGAAAAGTTAATGGAAATTATTTTTTTAAATAGGTGAACATGGTTAAACTGGAACAAGCTTTTATTATGGCTATTTTTGAACAGATGCAGCTTCCTCCTCCATAGCCAGAATAAGTACACAAGGGGAAGGGGAGTATCACTCCACCAACATCACACTGGATTGAAGCCTATGTACCCTTTCTCCCTATTTACTTTGATGAATCCCATAAGCTTACTTGGAGATAATGGACATTTCTCTCTCTCTCTCTTTCTCTCCCCCTCTCTATGTTGAAGGAAAGATTAGGCTGAAAGTATTTTTCCAATTCAATTCAGAAATATTTTAAGAGTCTAACTTAAGAACAGGAGGGTGGAGAAACAGAATAGGTTAAATTGTTTGCAATGTAATAATTCACTCTCCATTCCCTGTGGTAAGCATTTTGTGGAGAGATAAGAAAAGGACGGAGAAGTACAAACATTAGCCATGCTGTGAGATTTCTAGCGCTTCACTTAGCAAAGTTTTCTGAGAGATTTTCATGCAGTACTGTCAGGTTAATATTTTTTTTTAAAAAAACTCCACAAAGAGTGGTAAGGTACCTTTTTATATATATAATAATCTCTCAGGCTGAAAATTCTCCCATCAAACACAAGAAACTAAACACCTGTTGTGCTGGGATAAAGTGAATACAATTCACTGAACACAGTTCCATTTGTCACAACAGGTGGGTTTCATATTGGTGGTGGTGGGGGAAACAAAGAAATGTCTTGTTTTGAGAAAATGTTGATCTGCCAAATTTGTAGGTGTTAATAAGATTGAAACATCTAGAAAAGGAGGTATAATTCTCAAATGTTGCACTGATCTTCAGGCTTATCAATAGATTGAATTTTTTTTTTTATGGAAACTGATGTCCACCCAAATTATCATTATCTTTTGAAGAAATGCAGCAGAACTAGACTTTGGAATTCAGAGATGCCTATGAAGGGTTTGATCCAGACTGACAGTTAATGAAGTTTCACTTATGCTTGAGGAACTGGGTAGAGAAGCACTCCTCATGATTCTTTCATCCCCTGGACCTTCTCAGATGGGGTGCGACTCCAAAGAGTACTGTTTTGGATCTACTATGGCCTTTTCCACTTGATGACGTTCTCCCGCATGATCCCATCACAATCCCAGCAGTCCTCTGCTGGGATGGGAGTGTCCCCCCAACGCTTCTGTCCTCACATGATCGGCTGCCTTTGGAAGGGAGCACGAGGGACATGCTCCATCCTTCTGGACTGCAGATGACCTTCTTCCCATGCTGCAGTAGGGGAGGAAGCACATAGCTCACACTTCTGACCCTTCTGTATGGCCAGCTGCAACAGAAGGTTCACACAATCAGGGGTCATTGACAGAGTTTCTCAGTCAGTGATATAGCTGCAATTGCATTGGCTGGTGATGCAAGAAGGGCGAGACCACAATGACATCATGCAGAAGCATTGTCATGGTCTTCTTCCTTTTGCACCCCCATGCTGGGACAATGTCATCATGAGGAAAGTTATGATTCCAGATGTAACATCCTAGAGGGCTGGAAAATCATCTGGAGCTCTGTGAAATATAATGTAGGAGGCTGCAGAGAGAAAGCAGAAGCAGTGAAGCATCCAGTTCCCTTCCTCTAATGGAGAATTTGCTCTGGATTCAACTAATGTTGGCTGGGAGAGGCTGAGACTATGCATGCATGTGTGTGTGTGTGGGTGCGCGCGCACACACACACACACACATGGGTCTTAATGCACACACAATTCCCACCAAGACTACACATCCCACTTGTTCCAGTCCTCTGGTAATTTCCTCAGAGATTGCTGTTTACACCCTGCTAGGAGCTAACAGTTTTCACACTCCACAGGTCCGCTGATTAGTTGCAGTGTGAGGGAAAGTAGGTGGGCTTCAACCAAATTTCTAGACTACATAAGCAATGGAGAGTAGCGGCGATCCACAGGGTTTCAGGATATTCCCCACCCAATAGTTCAGTGTTTTCAGCTCATAAAGGCAGTAACAGGAACTCTCCAGGGGCTCTCATATTATGTGCTACTTGAACATTTTTAAATGGACTTGGGATGTACTGCATGCAAGCACATGTGTTCTACACCTAGGCTATAGGTGTCCCACTACAACTATTCACATATTTATGTGTGAACTAGTCCTTTGTTTTCTCTTAAAGGGCTTCCTTTTGGGAATTAACTCCCTGATGTTCAGAATTAAAGGTAACTCCCACCAAAGCATCCTCATCTTATCAAAATTTATATAGCCAAAGTAACTTCTCATTTGTGGAAATGCTCAGGAACTGTTCTCAGAGCTATGCCCATCACATGATAGTTAAAATATCAAACAGTTAACATCATGTGTAAATTCAACGTCATAAATATAAGTCCACAGCAATCATTCACATCACCTCTTGGCACCTAAAGCAATAATTTTCAGAGGAATCTGTTGATATCTTTAACTGTTCATGTGAGGTTGATTCATACATTCCTGTATCTCACTTAATTTCTCTGAACTTGAAGATTGTCAACTATGAATGGTTCCCACTGAAAAATGTTTTATTTGAAGCGATATGGAAATTCTTTTTGTGGTGTTAGCTTATCATCACCTGTCTTTGTCATCATGAGATGTGACCATAGGCTAGTTCACGTGCACATTGTGACCCCAAGCAAGACTAGAAAATCATCCCCAAAACTCTAGTATGCAAAACACATTTATTTATAATTCTTGGTATCTAATCCATCTATTCATGTGCTCTTGTCCCTTGTTCTCACAAAGCTGCACAAAATGAAACCGCCGTAGCTGAAGAAAGATCTACAACTGTGCATTTGTTTATCAGAAAGATGTGCAGTTCCAAGTGAAACTGTGTGAGTTCCTTGAAAATGCACAGCTTTAAAATGTTGTGGTGAGGGTTTTTTTTCTCCTTTGTGAGGAATAAAATACCAAATTCTGATGCCTTTTCTTTGACATGTGGTGACAAGTGGGAAAATCTAGAATTTCCATCCCTAGTTCAGGGTGGAAACTAGAAGCACGTAAGTATTTGTAGTGATTGGTGGATTTGTAATATTGTGTGATGCATAGATGTCTGTTGTGTAGCTGTACAGTGGTTAGCTCTGTGGATAGGTGCAGGCTGAGACTGATGGTATTGTAGAAATCATTGAAATTCTAGTAAAATGTCTTGAGTGAGTCCTCTCCATAACTCCAAATGATAAAGATATTGTAATGTACCTCAGATAAAGGAGAGATTTCTGGGTGCAGGAGTTAACATATTCTGGACAATTATGCTACCCTCTCAAAGGCTCTTGGTGTTTTTACTTCTCCACAGATACCTTCTCCGTCTTAAACAATTACTTACCTACTGAAGGACACACAACATGGACGGAGAGATGGGTACAAGACCTTACTACAAACCCTGATGCCAACTGTGCGGATATATCTACTTGGGAAACATCATCATAGGATCTAATCACATACTCACAACATTAAAGGTACTTTCACTTGCTCATTCTCTAACGTAATATATACCATCCTATGTGAACAATGCCCTTCAGCATTTTGGATTGGACAAATAAGCCAGTCTCTGCACCAGAGGATAAATGGATATAAATCAGACATAAGGGCCATTTCCACACTATACTGTTATAGTGCTATTATTCCATTTTCAACATCCTGTGGAATTCTAGGGTTTGTAATTTTCTGAAGCCAAAGAGGTCTCTGACAGAATTCTAAATATCTCTCCCTAAACTGCAGACCCAAAGACTCCATAAGATGTTGAAAACGGAATAATAGCACTATAACAGCCTATTGTGGAAATAACCTAGGAATGAGGATTTTAAAAAAGGGAAAAAAACGAATATATCCACAAACTCCAATCCATTAACAGTGAGTTGAACTGGGTCAATGCTTTCCCAGCACACTACACATATTTTACCTCTAGTTAACACCATAGCCTTATGAGGGCTCTCTGGTCCATTTTATAACAAATCCTGTCTAGTTCCCAGCCAGTCTCATAATATATTCCAAGAACTCCCTCCATCATTCATATGGTTATCTACTCATATTTGCTTTACGCAATATCTTTCCTCCTAACTTTGTCCTCCGAATGATTATTGTTACAACTGAACTTGTCATCCCATCACTACACTCTCCAGTTTTGTATTTCTTTCACTATCCACATACATACTTGTTCATTCATAGACATAAATGTCTGTCAACAAGCTTTTCAATCCATGCATTTGCTGAAGTAGACTCAGTTTATGAAAAGTAAAAACTTCTTCCTCTCAGGCCACTTCCACAGTACACTGCTATAGTGTTATTATTCCACTTTCAACATCCTATGGAATTCTGGGGTTTGCAGTTTAAAGAGGGGCATTTACCATTTTCAGCCAGAGAGCTCTTTGGCCTCAGTAAACTACAAACCCTAGAATTCCACAGGATGTTGCAAATAGAATAATAACTCTATAACAATGTAGTGCAGAAAGGCCTCAGTCTCCATGGTGCTATACTACCCCTTTGTTTACTGAGCCAGAGTAACATAGCTATGTTTTTGCATTCTTGATTATGTCCAGAATACTGGAATATACAGGATGTTGCTCTGATCTAGTGTGGCTCTTCTTATGGCTATTTCCACACTGCTGCTGGAAACATCATCCTTCTTGCACTTTGATCAGAAGCTAAACAAACCTCTTTTGTGTGATCTGGCTGCCGGCTATTAATGTGGGCTGGAGAAATGGTCCAGGAAATTTTACTTAGTTATGCATATGTAACTAAATAACTCATGTAGAATATTGGTGTATATTTTTGAAAGGAATTTCCTACCTCTGGTGGGGACTGCCAATACAACCCACTGTAGCATTTGTACATTTATTCTTGCAAAGAAAGGGTACAAATTATAATGAGCTATCCAAGTCAATCATAACTAAGCAGAACAGGATGATGCTTTTCTGGCATCAAAAGGATCATCCTACAACAGTTCAATTATGGGTAGCTTCAGTGTATAATTACATGTACTCTCATTAAAGGCAACATTCCAGTCTCTGGTCCAGTGAGGATGCTCAGCAGCCACCAAATACTGGGATAAAGAGAGATTGAGAGAGAGAGAGAGAAACAAAGGGAAGGAGGGAGAAGAAAGTAGAACATAGTAGCTGGAATCCCAAGCAGCATACTTCCACACTGCAGCCTTTTCTTTCCTGGCTATATTCAATGTTTTAAAATCATTAAACCCCCATTTGACCATAAAACAAAATAAATTTGTGAGAACAACACAAAGAGCTACATTCTCTTCAACCACCTTCAGCATTCTTATAAACTACTGTGTGTTTCCCGTCTCACAGAAGAGTAATCAATATTATTGCTGTCAAGTTAAGAAGCATATCCAAGCATATCTGCCCTACTCAGAGCTTCACATGAAACATTAATGAGATTAACATCCTACATGTCAACGATTTGTGCTTCACAGATATCATGTAGCATTAGCACAAAGCACCAGATATAATTTCTTTAGCTAATAACATCTGACTGTTCCTTTCTACACTTGTACAGAGATTTGGTTTTAATGAAATTAAACTGATGAGGAGGAGGATTCATTTCACCACCAAGGCACCAATAATTTATGTGGGTGACAGATAACAGTTGTAAAACATGGGTTTCTTGTTTCAAGGCCTATGAAAAATAAATTGGTGCTCTCTCTCCAGATTGTAAAGGAATGCTGTTGCTACCACATGCATTAAAAATAAATAAATTAAATAACCGGTTTTACTACTAGAACAAGTGGGACTGTTGTACAGCTCAGCTTTAGTTTTATTAGATTGATTACTTACCTCTGTATACCACCTTTTCTCTAATGAGCCTAGGGTGTCCAAACTCCAATATGAGAGAAATTCCTAACTGGTTCTGCAACCCTGTTTCAGAGGCTTTAAAGAATTAATGAAATTCTTCAAAACATACCTTCCTCTGTTACTGCACTGGAACAGAGAGGGGAAAAACACTTCTGTATACATTACATGACTGGAATTCTCTAAAGATCCAGAGGATCCCAAAAATCAAACAGTTATTTGCATTTCATGATCACCCAAAGACTCTTGGTCCTTATCATTAATTTACCTGTTGCATTTTCACCCACTAGTGATCTCTCCTTAACTCATCTTATTGAAACCAACTCAAATTACTTGAAAAAACAACTATAAGAAAGTGCATTTGCCCTACCTCTCCCTACACATCTCCAAAGTGAACAACATTGCTATCAAATGTCATTCAGCAATAGGGTCTCCCTTCACAAAAATATAAACTATAAGAGAGCTATGAAAAGATCATAATAAGGATTACAGCTTAGACACATTGTGTTATTTTTGACCAGGAAGCAATATCTGTAGATATTTAGATTATATTTTGTATTTAGAGAATTTGGAATATATTTAGAATTACTCATGTGTATTTGTCAACAGAATAATTTCTTGAAACAATTCTGAAGAAATGAATACTTGGTGACAACTATACTGAAAAAAAAAATCCTCTTTGCTATGGAGAAGGAAAAAAAGAGAAAATATTTATTCTCACATGTAAGGATGAACTGGTTGATTGTTTGTATCCCTATTTCATGGTGGAGCTTGTTCTACATGTATGCTGGCATTACCCATTATATATATTTTCAGGAAAACCTTGTGGAAGCCCCAATATACGTCAGGATCTTTGTGTGCAACTGTACACACTTGCTGATGGAGAGTAATTGAGGAAAATAGAACTTTCAGTTTTGCAGGATATCCTTTTCCAGAGCTTATATTAATTTTTTGTATTAGAGTATATACACACATTCACACAGAGACACATACACCTTTCAAGCCTCTGTAATTCTCTAAGACAGCCATGAACAGGGATTCCTAATTTGTAACTTACCCTTTAATTGCTTTCATCTTTACTGCATAATTATTGCTTTTTCAACCAGTGCTTCTACATCTAGAATCATTAGAGCTTGATAGGTATTATCCATGAAATTCAAAGGGAAGTTATCAATCCTTTATTGTGTTTCTCTCTTTAATCAGTCCTCTTGTTTTTAAATAAGAAACTGAAAATCTATTTCAGTTACTGTGATCAATCTTATACCCTGTGATCCTCATTCATATTCCTCTCATTCTTAATCTTTGTGTTATCTGACATGATAAACATTTTGCTCTGTATGTATTGTGGGAGCAGGGAACAAACAGAGGTATACATGGATGCATGAGTCTAGCTGGCATTTCGTTAGAGACACAAAGGTAAGAAAGCCAACTTACACCTACCTAATTCACATTTTTCTCAGTTCTTGTAGAGGTCAGAATTGCTTACCAACGGGGTAACAACCAAACTACTGCTACTCCACTCCACCTTTTAGGTTGTTGGATGTACACCAGTGTCATAATCCTCCTAGACTTCTGAAAGGAGGAGAACTGTCCAGTTCTAGGATCATAACTGGCAGCTATTCTACTGCATTATCTCCCCACTAGTTAGGAAATGGCCATCTTGATGGAATCTGCATCAATTAAAAGGTTATTTTTGATGTGTTTTAATGGAGTAGATGTGGTATAGTTTAGCTTGGAAGAGCTTTGTGCTTTGATCCAGGAGCTCAGCCATCTGTGATATATATGTGTGTGTGTGTGTGTGTGTGTATCATATAAAACAAGATATGAATAAACTTGTTTCTTCACAGAAATATAGAAATGCAACCTTTGTGCGCATACAGTTCTATGTTGTTGTGATTACCACTTCCAAGGAACACAGAAAATGAAGTTACTTTTCACTTTTACAGATATGTTTTTATTATCGTGTTAGGCTCTGTGAACAGCCAACTAACTAATCTGCATAATCAGATAATATACTTGGCGAAGCTGAATAAGATGTACAGTAATTTGCCAGTTTCTGTTTGTCTTGATTTCTTATTTTCCCAATCCTAAATCTGATTCATGCTGAACTTTTTCACAATCAGATGAAAAAGCTGTGTGCATTTTTAATGAAGATTTCTCCTAATGTGTGCAATTTTGTACACAATCTTGCTTAATATATACCTTTCTGCAAGCAATTTCCCTATTATAATGGATAGAATAAAATTATTGGAAATCGCTAGCTAGCTCAAAATATGCCACCTGATTAATATTTAACTTTAGCTATAGAAAGCACGTAAGGCTTCTCACCTTAGTTTTATGGTGTGCTGATTTGTTCCCATGTTAAATTCATGGTGGTAGTATTTACTGTAAAATCCCTTCATGGGTTGTGCACAGTATTTTTAAGGCTGTCTCACCTTCCATATTATCTTCTCAAACTTTAACATTTGGGGATGAGAACTGTTAGGAGTTTCATCATCTGTTAGGGTGCAAGGATGTTGGCCATTACCAAACTGTTATCCTGACTACTTGGGGGTCCCCTGGGGGACACCTTGATTACCTCCAAAAATGGAAAGCCTGGGGAAATTATTGGAGCACTGACTGTAGCAAAACCAAGGCAGGATAACCCAGCAGGATCTTGTACTCAATTTTTATGGGGTCAGACCAAGCAAAAAGCCAGACAATTGTACCAATAAATGGATTTTATTAATAAATGTGTTCTCATGCGCCCATCCACTCACTCACTCACTCACTCACAGAATGCCTATCAAGAAGGGAAAGAGGTGAAAATTGATAGGGGATATAGCGGAGAGGGTGTAAAGGTGTGATACTGCACCTACCCCAAAGTCTTCAGTCCAGGAAGCAGCGAGATGGATGGAGCTCAGCGATGAGAGGTGGCTGAGGGGATCACTTGACTAACAGAGTGCTAGTCTGTTAGCATGGTGGGGAGCTCTCCAAAGAGACCCTCAAAAACAGGGACTACTTATAGGGCAGAACGTACCTCGAGGGCAGGCCTTCTCCTGGGAAGAACAATGGCCAAAATAAAAGGAAAAATGCTGCACAATAGCAACTAGATGGTTTTCATGATTGGTTCATGTAAACGGACCTTGGTCTTGTAGGATTCTCCAAAGTCGGAGTTGCTCAACCTGGGGAAAACATGGTAATCCTTGACCTAGGTTCTGTCATTTGATCCATTTGTCTACACACTCACCTGGGTAACCTTTCTGGCATGGTGGACATATTTGATATCAATTTTATATCCCCCTCGGGATGGGTTCTGCCACTGGGGTAACAAAACACCATGTTTTTGCTGCTACCTGCTCAGATTGAGAATCAGCTAAAACAATACGAAATGAGCTTATTTTATGTGAGTAGATAAATTATCTCTTTTCAATTTTTATTTTTTTTTTGGAATATGAATAGTTGATTTTTACGAAGTTGTGGGTTTTTCTTGGTTGTCCATCTTCTATTTTGTGGATATTTTACATTTCACTTATTGGTATGGTTGAATTTTAATTGCATGCCACATGTAAATTTTTCAAAATGAAAAACAATAAAAAAAAAGAATTTTAACTTTTAAGAGGATAAGCTGAGAATAGCACTTGTTTTAACAGGAATAGCGGAATTGGCAAATAAATAGTTTTTCTTAGGGCTTAGATTGCATTGGAAATGGGGTATAGCTCAAGGGGGGATTAGAGCACTGAACCCCCAAAAGAATCTGATGCCCTCAAATTAATTTTTCCTTTAGTCTCCAAATCCCTAGCATTGTTGTAGCTTAAATCTTCAGTTGAACATTTAGAAATACAGTTTAGAAATCCAGACAAAAGGGCCAAGCAAAGTTGTCATGACAGTGTAAATGCAGAAAATAACTGGTGTAAACAATTTTTATCATTTTACGGTGCTAATAATTTGAGGTTGAAAGGGGGAAAAATCATTTGGGTGTGCAGTATTCTTATTTGAGAGAATGTCCTCATCACCCTAGAGCTACACCTCTGATTGGAGAGAATGTTTTATCTGAGTATATGTGCAGAAAGAAAGACACTTCTCAGGATATGTAGTGTTGGTAGAATTGTTGATACAGCAAAAAGAATTGGTATTGTCTGTTGACAAACTGAATGTACTTGGGCTTGGAAAGTTTTAAGTCTAATTATTTACAGTAATAGTTCAAATTCCTGAAAAGTAGATAGCTACTGTCATGATCTCATCCTTTAGAAGAAGAAGTTGTTGTTGTTTACTTTCTTATTTTGGTTACTTAAACACACACACACACACACACACACTGAAAGCTAGAAACCACTGGCTTCTGTTACAGAGTCCAGCAAATTTCCTGTCAGCCAAACACTTGCAACAACATATAAGGAAGCAATATCAGGCACAACATAGCTAATCTTGAACCATGTGTTAATTTTCTTCCACTACATTGTGAGATCACACGCTTATAACTTTAAAGTATATAAAAGCTACACCGTCCCTGAAAAAAAAGTGAAGTTATATTTCGTTGAATTAAATTATAATTACAATTTAGTTATTGGGAGGGGAAAAAATAACAGTAATTGTTCTTCCTTTTCAGTGCTGTCAAGTCAGCTTCAGCTTATGGCAACTCTATGAATGAGAGGCATCAAAGACACACTGTTATTAATAGCACTGCTCAGGTCTTGCAAACTCAGTGCCATGGCTTCCTTGCATCAGTCTACCTGCAATATAGTCGTCTTCTTGTGCTGCTGCCTTCTGCTTTGCCAAGCATCATCATTGTTTATAATGAGTCATGTTGTGTCACAATAAGTTCAAAGAATATGTCCAGTTTAGTCATGCTGGCTTCTAGGGAGTTCAGGCTTGAACTTTGCTCTGGGACCCATTTATTGGTCTTATTAGCAGCCCATGGTATCTATACAACACTTCTCCAGTGCCACATTTCAAAAGGGATTGATTTTCTTCCTATCAGCATTTTCCACTGACCAACTTTCACAACCATGCATAAAATCTAGAAACACAATGGCACTGACAATCCTAAGTTAAGTGTTCAGTGCTTTAAATTTACAGTTCAGGATCTTGTCTAGTTCCTTCATAGCTGCCCTTCGAAGTCCTTGTCTTCTGATTTCTTTACTTCAGCCTCCATCATGATTAATGACTGAGCCAAGGTATGGAACATCTTGAATTATTTCGATGTCTTCATTGACTCCTTTAAAGTTATGTCAATCATATGATCTCTTTATTTCTGTTTTAATATTTAGCTATAAACCTGCATTTGCACTTCCTTCCTTGACTTTTTGTCAGTAATCATCCTAAGTTTTTGCTGTTTTCTGCTAGTAGTTTGGTATGATCTACGTATCTTAAATTGCTGAAATTTCTTCATCCAATTTTCACACCTTCTTCCTCCAAGTCTAATTCTGCTTTACACATGTTAAGCATACAAGTTAAATAGAAGGTTGATAAAACACAGCCTTGCCTGATCCCCTTACCAATTAGAAACCATTCTCTTTCTCCCTATTCTGTCCTGATAGTAGCTTCTTGTCTTGAGTATAGGTTACACATAAAGGCAATCAAATGTCGTGACACCTCTATTTCTTTAACAGTGATCCCTAGTTTTTCATGAACTACATAGGAAATAGGGATGTCACAACATATGCTTGAAATATCCCTGGTGCCTCTTCCTTTTCTGAACCCATCTGGCATTTCTCATTCTTTATGTGTTAAAAGTCTTTGTTGTAGAATTTTGAGCATGACTTTGATTGCATAGGAGATTAATGCAATGGTGTGATGTTTACTGTATGTTTCTGTAATGTACACTGATATCCACTTTGTTGGGAATTAGAGCGTACACTGAGAGTTTCCAATCAGTGAGCTTTTTTTAAAAAAAATCTTTATATTTTGACAAATTTTATTTAGCATTTGAATAGATTCGGTCTCCATTTGAAACAGACACACACACACACACACATACATGCATACACACTATCTGTTCCTGATTATGTATTTATACTAAATGCTCTGAGAGCAGCTTCCACTTCATTTTCCAAAAAAAAGTAGGTTCATCAATGAAAGATCCTTCCATTAATGAATCTGTCATCCTTACAACTCTTTTATGTAGCTCTTCAATGTATTGTTTCCATCATCTTCCCCACTCCTCTGTGATAATATCATATGTTTCTTTGTTGGTTATACAGCATCCCAACTCTTGATTTAAATTTTCCTTTGATTTCCTAGATTTTGTGGAAGAGGTCTCTTGTTCTATGTTTTTGTTATCTTCTATTGATTTGCATTGATTATGATAATAGTTTTCTTTGTCTCTATGTGCAAGCTGCTGAACAGCTTTATTCATATTTCTATTTCAGTCATCTTTTGATTTTTGCATTCTTCCCTGACAATATCCTAGTTTTGGTTCAAATTTCATCTGATTCTTGGTCAGTTGTTCTTCAGGTTGTATTTTGTCACAATGATTGATTTAGTGTGCTTCTTTAGCTTTACTCTACTTTTTTTGATGTTCACAGTTAATGGGCTGTGCCACAATCAGCTCCTGGTTTTGTTTGTTCAGATAGAATAGAGCTTCTGCATCTTCTGTTTCTTATTTTGCTTCCAATTCTATTTGCTTTCTGAATGGACATTAGATGATGTATATCTCTTTGGTTACCTAAATGATGTCTTTGTGATGAACCAACAGCTGGCCTCACAAAATGTGACAATTCACTCTCCAACTTCACATTTTGATCCTAGGCCAAGTTCTTGAAATCTTTGCTTCTGTTCAGTTTCCTACATTTGCATTCAGATTGTCTGTAATTATCAATATATCTTGCTTTAGTATGCTATAAATTTTCTTTTGGACTCCAGCACATAATCTTTCAATTTCTTCCCTATCTACCTTTGTGAATAGAGCAGAAACATTGTTATACATACTTATAGTTACAGTCATACAATATAACATAGTTATATTGATAGGTTTTCACCAAAGTCTTGCACAGTACAAGTTTCACTGCCAATGTCTCTGAGAGATTTTCTCCCTGTGTCATGGGGGGGGGGCTATGACACAGGAAAAAAATCTCTCAGGCCTTTTCCGCATTTTATTTTTGAAATGGGCCGGTGCGTCCTCCCGCAAGGACATTCACATTTGGGGGCGAGCTGGGTTCGGACTACTTACTGTTTGTCCGGACTTCAGCCCGCTCCGGAACGCCCAGAACTGCTGGTCGCCAGTGCTATTGAAAGACCAATTAAAAGAGGACTTTCAATATTGCGGTGCGCTCCAGTTCGTCGCTCTATAAAGTATAGATCTACAGGTGTGCTCCGGTGTGAGTCTGCAGATCTTCTGGGGGCGGGCTTCCAGCTGGAGAGCTTCTCTGATTAGTGGAGAGCCTCTGCCAACCAGAAGCCTCCATTTTCGTCGCTGGAGAGTGTGTAAAGCAGGCACACACACCTCCGAATCATTGTGGATCATCAGGAGGAGTGTGCCAGTCCGGTGAGTAACGGACTGCCCCATTTCCCCTCCAAAGTGCGGAAAAGCCCTCAGACACATTGGCAGCCCACTCCACACACACACTCTACTGTTGTTTTCCAATAGCTATCTGGCACATCTAGTCTGGGTTCTCAGTAGAGGTGAATCTAGGGTGGGGCAACTGTGGCACCTGCCCCAGCCACCAATGTCAGGGGGGCAAAAAAAAAAAAAGGAATTTCCTTGCTTGCCTCCCACTGCTGTTCACCTTGCCCTGCTCCCACTCACCCCACCTCCACTCACCCCATCCACTTCCGCCTCTCACCCCACCCACTTTTGCCCACCACTTGCCCCACTTACCTCCATTTGTCCCTCTCCCACCTGCCCCCATTCACCCCACCCACTTTGGCCTGCTGGTCACCCTGCCCCCACCAGTCACCCCACCCTCTTGTCCTGGGCACCATTAACCCAGCCGGCCCCTTCCGAAACTGCAAACCCCACCCAGGATTCCATAGGATGTTGAAAGTGGAATAATCGCGCTATGAGACTGTAGTGTGGAACTGGCCAAAGTGTTAGACTGGAGCTTGCAGACATTTTAACCCCCACTTTACTGCTGCATGTTCCAGGGCATTTGGGTTAAAATTACATAGTTACTTTACTTTAAAATATGGTTAGTTTAGAATCATACGATTGGTGTAAAATAACACACATGTGGTGGAGGACCAAATTTCCATGTAACAAAGACTGGGATGTTGCAGCCACTATTGCCCCCCAGGGGGAAAAATCCATTTGGTATAGTTAATGTTAAAACTAGTCCTTTTGATTTCCACCACCACTACTTACTGGAGGAATTTTCACTTGTTGCACACTTTAATCAAGTATGCAAAATAACTGATGGGGGAAGAAGAGGTCATCTGAACAACCAATGTAACTGTGAGTAAAAGGTACAGTGACCTACCATTTGGAATTTCTTTTTCTCTGAAAATGTCTGATTTGTATAAAGTAAGCATTATTTCTCAATGGATATGTTAACCTTTTAAACATAAAACTAAAAGCATTGTGAAGGAAAGGGGCAAAAACTTTATGATGCAGGTTAAGGAAGGGATTTTGCTAATACAGTCGTTTCTGCACTCAGATTCAATTTTAGAAAGGTTCTAGTTCATATTCTTGTTTGATCAATGATTAATGTGTGAAGGAACTCAGATATGTTAAAAGGCATGTGGATTAAATTTCTTTCAAAGACCAATGGAAATGGCTGACCTTTGATATTTCTGTCTTACCCCTTTGTTTAAGGAACGTGAAGCAGCATTCTGCTTCACGTAAATCCTGCGACATACCGTGGACTGAAGAAAAATGGAAGGAAAAGAGAAGAAAAAGATGATGTGTCCAAAGTCATTCAACAGACTTCATTGCCAAGTGCTGTTTTGAACTTGGGTTTCCTCACAGTCAAATACAACCCTTTAATCACTGCACTCTGCTGGTCCTCTTGGATTTGTGCTGCCCTTAGGTGAGCAAAGAGACTGCCTGAATTGTTCTGAAAGCTGTTTCTAACATTTTAAATGCACACATCTCAGATTTCTGTTCCAAGGGAAACTTCACATAGAAGAGGTTACATGAATATCATAATCTGGGTTGACCAAAGACACCATATTGCCTGAGGCAGAGCAGCAAACACCATCCCCATTTCAAATCAAACAACATAGAAACCAAGGCCAGACAAGTTATTTTCAGACTTGAGCCAGAAAATCTTCTCTCATAGCATCAATAACTAATTGATTTTGCTGTTTTTCCACAGTGTCCATAAGTGGCTACCTGAGGCATTCATCTCCCCTTGTGTAAGAGAGGGGCCATAATAAAGATTTTGCTGCCAACGTCAGAAGATATAAAAGGCCACATGCACATATTTACTGAGATATAACTGTATGATTAATTTTTCCTGGTGTTTGTATGCATTTTAAGGGTAGAGATGTTGCAAATATTTTGGATGCATCATTGTTCCTTTTCACAAGTTAGTTCAAAGTTGGTTCAAATAGGGCCAAGCCCTATTTGAAGTATATCATAAACAAGACGCTATGAGCAAAACTCTGTTTACTTCAGATCTAAAATTTTCAACTGCCTCTGTCTAGAGAAATTTGTCTCCCATATCAACTAGGTGAATATCCACATTTTTTTCTGCTTACCTCCCTGAAATCCAAAAGATGAAGAAAATGACATAGAAATGTCTGAACAAGAGAAATAAAAGGTATATTTTTCCCTTAGGAGATTGTGAGATAGGAAGTTTGAGGTATCATACACTCTAGGAGGGTCCACTGATTATAGACTGCTGTGCCTTCCCTAGCTGCAAATGAGCTCCACCATGTCAGGCACCTGCAATCAATGTCTGGACCTGGACATCAATCCACAAGAGGATTCTCTAGTGATGCATTTCCTTTACTGAGCAGATGGTTGGACCAGATGACTCAAAACACATTCTCCAATTTTATTATTCTTTTAGCTGATGTTACCTGCTGCTGCCCAACTGCATACCAGAAAGGAATAACATGCTTCCAGTTTATTATTATTATTATTATTATTATTATTATTATTATTATTATTATTATTACCACCACCTCTCAGGAATCTAATCAATAGCAATTATTCATTTTTGAGTCCTTTGTTAAACCCATAGAAACTTTTAGCAACAGAGTCTAACTCCCTCCTATTTCTCCACTTACCAGCAGTGCCTCAGAAAAAAATCTGGATTAGTTATCTTTTTCGTAGACTCATAGAATTAGAAAAATGGGAGGGACCACAAATGTTATCTGCTCCAATTTCCTGCCATGTACAAATACATAACAAATATACTCCCTTCCAAAACTGGACACCCAAACTTAGTCAAAAGCAGGGATGTGATTATTTGCTAATTTTCTTCTCACATGAAGCATCAAGTAATATTAGAATTTTTCTTCCCACTACATGAAAGTTTTTGTAAACTGCATAGTTTTTGAAGACTATCCATAACCTGAGACTTGATGATGTTTTTTAAAAAATACACTGGTAGGAAATAGCATTTTCAGTGCAAGAAAATAGTATTTCTATATGGATAAGATTAAAATAATTATATAATTTAAAGTAATATTTCGACAGCATTTTCTGCTCAGAAAACAACAGTTTCTGTTCAGAAAGTATTTCTGCAGAAAATAAGTACCTGTACCTGTGGCAAATGGTGCTGTGAGGGGAAGTACATGTTTGATTGTTTCTAGGGACAGAGGTCAGAGATTATCACCTGGATGCTGCATATGATGGGAGTTTGCAGTTTAGGGAGGGGCCCTTAGAATTCTCAGCCAGAGAGCTCTTTGGCTTCAGTAAACTACAAACTGCCTCATTCCACGGGATGTTGAAAGTGAAATAATAGCACTATAACAATATAGTGCAGAAATAGCCTGTCTAGACCACATTTTATTAGCGTGTCTGCAAGACTGTCGTGGGAGATCTTTTTGAAATCATTACTAAATCAAGATATACTACATCAACAATACCACCCTTATCTACTAAACATATAACTCTATTTTAAAAAGAGATATATGATTAATCTGGCCTAAGAACAATGCTGTTCTCGGTAATCACCAGTTTGCTACAATTTGATTTTTTTTTTCTTCTGAAATCTTACCAGATTCTATTTCTAGTTTCTAGGCCTTTGCATGTATGAAGGCCACCATTTGGCTTTTTGTTTTTGTTTTTGTAATGAATCTTAGTACAAAAGGTTTTTGCTACATAGAGCCCTCTCCTGTTTTCTGGCACTTAATGAAATTATGTAACTTAAGTTCTTTCTCAAAGGAAGCAACAAGTAATTTTAGCAATTTTGTTCCTGCTGTGAGAAAGATTTTGAAAACTGCACAGATTTGGAGGGCTATTCTAAGTTTTGGATTTATTCTGCCCAAACTTTACATGTGTATGAGAGAGTGTGTGTTCCTCCCCCAAAGAAAACAGTATTATACTATTTGCTGTGCAGAAAAATGTCATTTCCTGCACACACAATAGAAATACAATTTTTATACAGTGGGTTTCTCCTTAACCCGAGTTTCTCTTTGTCAGTTTTTGACCATGACCAAAAATAAATTAATTAATTTAAAAAATAAAAAAATAAATAAAAAAATCAAATATTGTTTTCATCTCTATCACTAAGCATATTTCATACAATATGTATGTGGGAAAATATTTATTCAATAGTTTATTTGCCCACAGGTAAGATTTCAGCCTGATTCCAATTTGTGAGTTTTATAGAGCTCTGTACAATCCTAGTTCCTGTCCTAACCACAATGACCCAGTCAAGAAGTGAGAGACTGCAATGCTATACTGCAGTATGAATAAGTAATCTTAAAAGAAGCAAATGACAATTATAGCCTAGCCTTTTATATTTAGCACACATAGCCAATGTCAATGAAGAATCCATTGGAGTATGAAAGATAAATTGCATTTTAAAGTTGCTGTTCTTTGCTGGTAACTTAGGTGGCATTCATATATACTTTAAATAAAGCTGAAGGTGAAAGTGCAAATGGATGAGCTGTGGATGTGGCATCATGGGCAGTAATTACTGAATACACTAATACTGAAACTTCCTTAAAGACAACATATGATAAAAAAAATACTCTTCTCTGCAGTAAAAGTCAAAATGAAATAAATGGCATAGAGAAGTTCTTGGAAAAGTCTCATTCAGTCCAACTGAGTTTCTTTGGGAGAACTTCCCAAGCTATTGTACTCAAAGTCCCTTAAATATCTTGAACTTAGATGGCAGTTGTTCAAGAAGACCACATAATTTTAAGGTAGTTATAATTAAGCTACATAATAAACAGGAGTGGACAGACCAGACTAATTTCCATCTGTGACACACTGGTATATGTACATTCAGAAGTCCTACATTCTACATTCAGAAGTGCTGTTACTATATGCTGGCAGAGCACATGTATGGACCATACATGTTCTAAGTGTACACAACTCTAAAGGGTCTTTTAAACTTTGCAGCAGTGTGTCTTAGACAGATAGGAGTAGACCCAATGACCCATATGCACTCAGTGCTATCTAAATTAAATGTTACTGAACACAATTAGGAACTGATATGTACAGAACAATTTCATTGGAGGATGACAAGGATTATTTTGGAGTTTCATCAATGGCGAATAATAAAAAAATACAAATTACTGGATGCTAAAACACAGTTGCTTCAGGATGGGAAAATATCAGCTTGAAGAAGAAGAAAAATCCACAAGCTAGAGAAGATTGTAAGAGCCAGACTGTTAGTGCAAGATTGGTGGGACTATAGGGTACTAGAGTCAGACTAGAGAAGCTGGGATGATTTGAGGAAACAGGAGAGGGAATAAAAGTGGGTGAAATATAGATCTTTTCCTAAGGTACACACACATCTCTAAGAGAGATTAGGTTGAAGAACTGAGGAAGTTATTTCTAAAAAAAATTAGATATTGCAATGACTGAAATTATCGTTCCTTATATTTTCCTGAATCATTATTTGGGATTATTATAATTCTAGTTGGCACAATGTAAAGATTTCGGCAGGGATCTCAGAGGAAGACAGACTGACAAACTGCATCAGAACCAAGATTATAGGAGAGGAAATAATAAGATTATGTAAAGTTGAAGGCTTTGATGGCCGGAATCCATAGATTGTTGTGAGTTTTCCGGGCTTTCAGGTCATGTTCTATTAGTATTTTCTCCCGATGTTTTGTCTGCATCAGTGGCTGGCATCTTCACCAGATCCTCTGAAGATGCCAGCCACAGATGCAGGTGAAATGTCAGAAGAAAATACTAAAAGAACACGGCCTCAAAGCCTGGAAAACCCACAACAATCTTGAATTTTGGGCTTCTGAGAAAGAGATAGGGAGGCAGAGGGAGGTGACTCAGATTTCAGAGAAATCAAGAGTTTCAGGCTTCAGTTATTTCAGCATAAAATGCATTTCATCTGATTTTATTCTATTTATATCCCAACTTTCTGTCAGTATGGTACCCAAGGTGGCACAGAACCCAGATTAAAACAAATTGCAGTGAAAAAACAATCATAATTGTAAACAGTATAAAAAGCATTAGATAAACTTTGTCATTAATATAGCACTGAAACAGATTACAAAGCATTTGTAAAAGCTTTGGTTTAAGGATACAAGTACAGAACCTTTTAGTAAAAGATTCTTACATATCAACTATTTAACAGGCAAAAGTCTGTCTAAATCAAACGTCTTTGTCTGGCAGGAGAAGGAGAACAGAAAGGAGTCAGCCTAGGCTCCATTGGGAAGAGGATCCACCATTTATGAACATTAAATGAGAAGGCTCTTTCATGTATCTTCACCAAACATAACAGCAGAAAGAGGCAGACAAAGAGAGAACTATCCCCCAAAGATTTTAAAATCTGGTCTAGATCAGAAAAGGAGGTATAACATTTCAGGTAGTCTGGAATCAAACTGTAAAGTCTTTACAGGCCTGGAAACAGACAGCTAGTGAAGTTGTTGTAACAGGGGAGTTATGTGTTCCAAGTGAAGAAAGACCTTATTAGTGATTTCAAAAATATTCCAGTCACAGAATGTAGAAGCAGGAATTGGGAAGCTTATGAAAGAAGTGGAGGCAGCAAGCAGATTTGGTCCAGTGTTAATTTAAGTTTGCATTCTAAGTCGTTTCCTATGGTTTTGCATGATTTTGGAACTGAGAAAAATGTCTGCAGTTCAGGTTACTCTTCTAAGGCAAAGGAATCAAAAAGTATGTCCAACTGGCTCTCCTAAGAGACATTATTGTAATTGAATTAATAAGAAGGTAAGCAGGCAAGTCTGAGTCAATCACTTTGCCCGAGGGAGGAATTACATAGTAGTTTAAGTAACAATCACTCACTTGAGAGGATCTCCATATCAATATGGTGGTTGCTAGATACAGGATGTTCAGCTCTAGTTAAACCTCTCTGACTGTGGTATTCATGCTTAATGACTAATTGATTGGTCTCTACATCCTGGGAATATTTAACATTGGATTTTTTTTTCCCAAAGAAAAAATATTACTATATATCTGTTCCTGTCCTTGGACACTCTCTGGGTCACCACACAGAGATGGTTCTTTTTGTTGCTTGTTTTATTTTTTTTAACAGCAGATTTAACCATTCTCTGCCCTGGGACAGGTAAGACTTGAATTCAACTTGTAATTTCTATGTTGTGTATATGTACCCATACAAGTCTTGGCAGAGGTGTTCTACAAATGTAGGCAACCTGGCAACAGTTCTGTTTTACTTCCATATCAAAAAAATAGAACATTTGAAATAGAAAACAGAAATAATGTGACAGAAGGAGAATGTGGATACTAAGGAAGAAGTAGTTACAAGGTATGAAATCCTCAGGGAGACTATGCAGATATTTTCCAGAATAATTGTGTAGAATGGAGAAGCCCTGAGATAAATTAGATCTCCTCTCCACTAAGGATGTAATTCTTCTTTAATTTTTCAAATATAGCAAACAGCAGTTTTAGTAATTTCCTTCCTGCTGTAAGAAAGTCTTCAAAAAGTGATGCTTTGGAAAATGATTCACATTTTATGATTTATTCTGTACAAAATCCACACATTGCAACAAGTTTTTTAAACAAGGGATTTTTGTACAGATAATAATAACATAAAAAAAAATCTGCTGAGTTTGTTTAGAAAATCCATGCACAAATGTGGTGCAGAAGATGTCCCGAAGTACAACAGTTCTCATCACCCCAAAATTCTCTCCATCCGGGTTTCCCAGTACTCAAGAAGCACACACTCCATCAATTTTTCCATTCTTTTTTGAGTATTCTTTCCATCCCTATCTACCACATAACTTTGGTTTCTCAGTAGCGTGATTGCTTCTGTCAGAGCATAGTCTCCCTCCTTATTTTGTGTATGTTGATCTCAAAATTTCTGGGTTTCAGAGCTACGCTTCGGTTTTTAGCATCCTTCAGTCTTGTACTTCACAAAGAGAAAACGCTTCTAAATCACTTCAAAGGTCAAAAGGCCTAGGAATCTTACTAGGTATTTAATAAGAAGAAGACTAATAGGTGCATTTTTTTAATCTTAGCTTGTGAGGATAGAAGTAGCATGTGTGGCTATTCTGTCTATACTTCAGTTACATTCCAGTCAGAAGTTTAACAGATACAGTTCCCAGTTAAATTGTGTAGGAAGCTGCATTTAGCATATTTCTACCTGTCACTCAGCTATCACTTCTGTTTTTTGTTTTTTGTCTTTTTAGAGGAGAAGACAAATAATAAGCATATGTGTAAGCATAACAATACAGAGAGATAAAAAATGCTTTATTTACAACCAGGTCTGAGAGCACTCATTCCTTCTGAACCAAGGCAAGCTACTATTCTTCTGTTTAGTTAATTGTTATGTGCACTTAATCACACTTGGACCTTTACAGGGAGGTGAAAACTGGGTGGCAAATTTAAGTGAACCTGGCTTCACCTCTGATGTTCCCCCTTCCAGCTCATGTTGTGCTAGCCATCACTGAGTGTTATAAACCACTCAGAATCTTACCTCTACTTTTCAGTGTGAATTGTACTGCAGAGCTTTCATTTGCCACTTTTTAACATACTGCGACACTATTGAAGGCCTTAGGGTAAGACAATAGAGAAATCAAAAACATTGCATTTAAAACAAAACAAATGTGTGTGGCTCATGAATCTTTGCTCTCTCAGCAACTTACATTTATGGTAGATAAAATTTATATGCAGATTTTCCATTTTTACTATTGTAAAGTTCCCTGCCCCAATAAATCATAGGATTATCTGATTCTACTATCAAAACACTGGGACAAATGTCATATCTTCTCCATGTAGTTTTTTCCCTTTTTTTCCCCTTAAAATCAATGCTATTTTCAAATAAAATGCTCTATAAATAAAGGACATTATATTCTACCCACTGATCTTCTTTAGTGTAGTCTACTTCTTTCCATTAATACCCCTTTAAGACCAGCTTGTGCCATTTAGAGTTTTAACTTGAAATCCTTCATTTTAAATGCCATATTTTAAAACAAAATACAAAAACTAAGACGTTGCTTCCCAGCATGGATGCCTAGTTTTCTATCATTGCTCTTAACATCTGAATATTATATGTGTCCTGACTGACTACCTGCTTTTTTTCTTTCCTTTTTAAAAAATGACCTCCTCTCCATACCCGTGGGGAGATCTGGTGAATCTGAAGCATACAAGCATTAGAAATTCAGACCATTACTTTCAATATTGCTTTTCAGAGGTGAACATTAATATCCTGTGAATAAAATAAATGAAGTCCCTTATTCTCCAGTTCAGTACTTAATGCTGTTTTTAAAAATTAAATAACTTTCACACATGTGGTTCTGCTGCACTTACACAAATACGAACTCCAGTGGAGGCATAGTATATCATTCTTAATGAGAAAACATAAAAGCTACCTGTAACGTTAAGAACATTACTAAACAAGAAGGATTGTTCATGGTTCTTTTAAAGAGTCATGAATTTTAATCTATATCTCCATATCAGTAAAGAGAAATTATAGAATGGATAAATTCATGCAGTCTTTTATCAGGGGCGAAAAGGAGCAATGTTAGATGGCCATACATCTTCAAGAGTTGCTGGCAATCTCATTAGTGTGCTGTGATATCCATTATATAGAACATCATAAAGATGAAAGCTATTAAATGAGAAAGTCATTGCAAATTCTCTCAGAGAAAAGCAACTATGATTTATTATTCAAATTGATATAAGTACAATGAAGGGTGAGCCACACTGATGATGTGGAAGGAGGAGGAACAGAAGGTACCAAGCCAGAAATTAAATACTTGGCTTGATTGACAAGAATACCGGTACCTTTGTCCAAGCGTCTCTATGTCATTACCACAGTGGCTGATGGTGGCAAGTGATATAATTCCTGTCAATGAAAAAAGACAATGCGAGCAGATCTTTCCCAATGCAAAAGTCAATGCTAAGTTGGCAATAAATTCCATTGTAAGGAAATCCCTATGCAAAACTCCTGTCTTTAAAGGACAGAGAACACCAAACATTCAGTGAGGTTAAACATTGCCCAAGAACATCTTATTTAATATAAGTAGGTCACAGCAGATATTTCTTTCATCCTCCCATTGCAGTTTTTTCTATTCTGCTTCCCTAAGGAAATAAAAGTGTGTTTGAAACAGGCCTTTGTTCTTGCCTCC
The DNA here is from genome assembly GCA_948474755.1 of Ctenosaura bakeri. Taxonomy (NCBI): domain Eukaryota; kingdom Metazoa; phylum Chordata; class Lepidosauria; order Squamata; family Iguanidae; genus Ctenosaura; species Ctenosaura bakeri. The sequence goes on from CAOLHI010000058.1 coordinate 62,950, forward strand.
CAGGAGCCCTCTCACTAGGACCAGGGTGATCCATCATCAGTAATACAGATTGGTTATGTTATCAGTTTGAATCAATGTGAATGGGAGTGGGCACAGTTAAGTTCTGCTATTGCCATTGTATACAGGATTGGAGAGCTCCATCTCCACCATCATGGTGGCACCACTATTCTTGCTACAGTTTAACTTATGATCAAAATTGTTTTATTTAATTACATTATAAGGATATTATTGACCCACATCCTAATTCCAGATAAACATTTGAAGTAACCAATAGGTTGCTATACACAAAAGTAAAACCTCATAGCAGCTCATTCATCTAAGGCCAAGACTCAACAGTGTACTTTAGTATCCAATGGTACTATAGCTGGGATTTTCTTCCAATTGACTTCCTTCTGCAGCTTCTATATTACCCCCCTCAAAAGCAACCCCCCCAACAGCTCCTCTTCAGAGGGTTTCTCACCCCTTAAAAGTGGAGTTTTTAATGGTCTAGAGCAGTGGTTCTCAACCTGTGGGTCCCCAGATGTTCAAAAACTTCAGCTCCCAGAAGCCTTGAGCATTGACCATAGTGGCTGGGGCTTCTGGGAGCTGAAGTCCAAACACATCTGGGGACCCACAGGTTGAGAACCACTGGTCTAGAGAGATATAGGTTGCAAGCAGGTTATAAGATATCAGTTACTGTTTCAAATATGCTAAAATAACATAAGTGCAGAAAAGGTCCCAAAACTGACAAGATGATTTCAGTTGCAGAGAGATGGGCACCAAATAATCAACACTGATCAAATGCTTGATTGCTAAGGTATACCAAATGATAAAGAACAGATATAAATAAAAATCATGGTTGATTGGTAGATCTTTTTTCACCCAGTCTTGGCAGAAACACTGTAATTTCAGTTCTAATTTCTGATTCAGTTAAAATTAGATTAATTCTAATATAAATTCTAATTAGATTACTTAATTTTAACTTATAGTTCCTGGTTCTGATATAGACTTTCCAATGTGTTTGAAAATATTGACTGAATCTTTGATAATACAAAAGTCTAGTTTAAAAGTAGATTAAATTCAAGAAATTTATTCAATGTATGAATTTATTATAATATGCATGCTCTAATTTCTAGGCCCAAAGGATTTCCATTCAATGTATATGACAAGTCCATCTAGTAATCTACATTTGATGAAAATCCTTTGGGCCCAGAAAGCAGAGCAAGCATATTAAAATAAATGTATACATTGATTAAATTCATTTGATTTAGTTATTTTTTTAAACTTGGCTTTTATAGTCACTATGTGGGAAAACTATGTGGGGAAACTATATAGTCACTATTTTCCCCCCACTATGTGGGAAAAAATGCCTGACTAGATGGGTCTTTGGTCTGATTCAGTATAGCTTTTCCTGTATTCATGTCTTCTTATTCTTTCAAGGTAAGCCATATGCAGTGGTGAAATTAGTTAGAAGCTAGGAAAGGTAGGTAAGGCACAACTGGGTAATGGCATATTTCAGTGAAATCAGTAGTTACTGGCCGAATTATGCACCAATATAGCTTAGAGAGGTAAAAAGGAAGTATTACCTTTTGAGAACTGTTGCTGCCAATTCTTCCAGGGTATGGTTTTGGATTTTTATTTTCTGAGTCATAATTTCTGTAGATTTGTTTTGAACTCGCCGCTTGAAGAAGGCTTTAGCAGCTGTAAACTTCAACTTTCTTGGGAAAGGTTTGTGTGTTAAATCACAGAACCTGGAGGATGGGAGGTTTGGCTCCATTTCACATTTTTGTTGGCATGCTGGAAATTGTCTTCAACATTAGGCAAGGCCACTTAAGGATCATGAACTCAGCAAGATGATATTTATGAACTGATCCCTCTTTGTGAAGGGACTGATGGACAGCTATCACAATTTATGTGCCTATGTCAGCTTGGCAAGGGTCACCCCTATGGAATGCTTCTTTGGTTCTATCCCAGCTATCCATCAATAGGCAAACCAATTCATATAAACAGTAATTCAATGTGATTTTGACTGGGACACTAGAGGTTTGTTTCATTAACAAATGTACAGCTCCAAAGGCAAATGCAGAAACAATAATGGCTCTTTAAATTATGGTGTAAGATTTTAAGTCAAATAAGCCACTATTGTATTTTGCTAAATTGTGAATACACCCAGGAAACTAATACTTTTGGTGCTAAAAACTGGAAAGGAACAGGAAGGGGGAGAAAGAAATTAACAGTGGGGGGAACTACATATGATATTTGAAATCAGGTACCTGAAGTTAAAGAAGCAAGTTGTTCTGGTGATATCATTTTTGTGCTCAAAGTAAGGTGTGTGCTTTAAATACCTTTATGATCTGAGGCCATAAATTGGACAAGGAATTTCGAATTACTGTCTTTGTTTAAACAGTTGATTGTTACTCAAAAAGCATTAACTGCATTTTTATGCTGATGGCAAAAGGCTTTATGGAGATAATTAAAGAGAGGCTTCAATTTTCATTATACCCTTAAGCATCCTCTCTCTGAAATCCAGATTAGATTTAATAGAGCTATTTGCATGCACATTTGATTGATTTGAAGTTTTAAACTTGGAAACAAATTGGCATTGTTAAAAGTTATTGACATCCCTGCCAGATCCTCAAAGAGCTCCACAGGAAGGCTTTGGTTGAAAAACACAGGGCTGTAGCTTGCAGGGGTGCTTGAGGACTGATCATCACCCTTTCCCCTTTCTCTCTCATTTTTACTGACCTATTGAAATACTGTTAGCATTCTAACAAGGCCATTTTGCCAAGCTTTAAAGCTGAATCAATAGTTTTACTAGTGTACTATTCAAAGATTGACTCAACAAGGCAGCTCTAAAGGGATTTTCATTGAGCTTATGAATGGCTAGACTTTGCTGGGCATCAGGCCTTCCCACAATCAAATGCAAAACAAATAGACAGATTTGTAATTGCAGCATTGACCCAACTTATGACCTACCAACACGGGCCCTTTTCGCACAGCATTTTCCATGCGAAGGGGCACCTGGAGCATCGTGCGATTGTGAGGAGTGATCTGCACGATGAAATCATAATCACACGATGCTCCAGGGTAGGGCAGGCACCGATCATGCACCTTTTCATTTTCATGATCAAGCGTTGCTCCCGAGCCCCACATGGACTTACCTGGCATGCAGAGCCTCCGGAGCCGCAGCAGTCATGCTTCCTACCCCAGCTCAGCCTGGGAAACTCCCTAGGCTGCGCTGCAGAAGGAAGAGGCTGGGCTCTCGCACGAGCAGGCAACTCGTGCAGAGCCAAAGGACCCTGGACGCGAGAGTCTCATGCCAGAGGCTGCTCGCGTGATCCCCACACCCCAGTGCTGGAAGAAGGTAAGAAGGTGCAGAAAGGGCATTAGACAAAGACATTGTGATTTCCCTGGTGCTTGACACCACCTCCATACTTTTCCATGCCAAACAGGCAAACCAATTTAATTGAGTCCCCATCGGTGCTGGAATGTCAATCCTCACTTATTTCACACAAGTTCAAGTTTTTCTAAGTTCAGGTCACTTTGGACCAAAATCAAGATAATATTTATGAAATTGTTTGGCAAAGAAGCAGAATTTATTTTTAGAGAATCACCTTACAAAGCTTCTTTGGGAATGAGATTGAGGAGATATTTTGCATGTTTCTGAGACTCCTGAAATGCACAAATTGGGAAAATGCGATGACTATTGCTTCCTTGCATGGACTTGTAGTAGCACTAGATGGTTTTGCTTGCATCTTTATGATCAATCAGTCTGCATTTTTGTGCTCCATTCACTCTTTTTGTGCTTAGCTTCTCAAAGGAAAATATATATATATTTGTTTTGCATGCAGAAACGTTGAGCACATTGCAGAAAAAACAGTGGTTAAAAATACTTGGTGCCTCAGTCTTGCTTCAGGCAAGATCTCTTGTGAGGGTTGGAAAATCCTTGGCAAGATGTTTCATTATGTCAAGACAGCCTGTCTCAATCAAAATTGAGACAACTATGAGATTTTTTTTTCACATTCTTAACAGTTGGACAGTCATATACAGATCTAGCATAAATTATGCCTTTTTTTTCAGAATATAATCTCTAAGGATTTCATTTTTCACCCCTTCATCCACATATCTCTCCCATGGGAGCCTTCTTATACAAGTACAAATTGAGGCTCTTTTTCATTCTCACTGGCAGTAGAACTAATATATGGTTTAAGTGTGTCCTGTTTAAAAAGTAGTTGACAATAGTTTATGGTGTTTCCTACTTACGTTCTGCTTCCAGATAGGCTCCTCCTCATTTTTGGCCTCAGCTCCACCAAAAATAGCAAGACAGTCATCACCAGCTGCTGAACAGAAAACCATACTCCAAATGTTTATATACAAATTGTCCACAGGATGTGATGCATCAAATGACTGGTACCAGGCAACATATGGTGTTCAAGAGGAAATGTTATGGAATTGACTGTGATGTATGACTTTTAACATCTTATTCATACATTTAAGTCATTTGATATCTGTGTGAAAATTTAGAGCTTTGAAATATCAGTGTTTATACTGACATGTTAATACTGTATTGTTGGAGGAAATTAATTCATTAATTCGTTAACATCCACTAAGAGGATGGTGGGTCTGATTGTATATTTTTACTCAAGGATCAAACCCAACATTTTCAATCTAGAATATTCTGCTTGAATTTTGAGGAAGATCTGGGGACTAGAACTTTCAGCACTCCACCAATACTTCTGGACTGATGTTGGTAGATAAGGAAAGAACATTTAAAAATATATTTTAAAAGGTGGAAAAAGATGCTTTTCAAGTGTTGAAAAACTCTGATGAGAAAAATCCTGGACTGATAAGAATCTTCATATTTTCAGATTTTGTTTGTTTTTTAACATACCAGGCATTTTTGCACAGAAAACAGCATATTCTGTATAGACAATAATATTTGTGCTGTTTTCTGTGGAGAACAATCATGGGTGCATGTTATGTAAAATAAGTCCAAAACTGTGAATAGACTTTGAAAAATGTGGAGCCTTTTAAGATTTTATCATGGCAGGAAAAGAATGCTAAAACTGTATCTTGCTTCCTCCAAGAAGAAAATCAGTGATAAATTACATATTGTAGGAGTTATAATCACTATGAGCAGTTCTGTCCGCATTTCATTTTCCTGCCCAGAAGATTACTGCTAAGTGTATTGGGGAGGAGCAATGCTGCTTGCTGCCACCCAAAATTATTCCTTTTCTTCCCATTTTACACTATCTGACCATTGTCAAAATATCCCTATCATTTTGACTGGCTATAAATGGAAAGAGGGATTTGGGCCCATCTTTATTTACATCCCTAAGTTTTTTTCATGCCTCTTCATGTGCGCAATACTATGCTCTTTAAACGGCTGAGATTACGTGTAGAAGCACAAGGCCTTTTACACATTATGGGCTGAGAAACCAAGGAGTGTCAAAGTTTTGAATTTAATAGGATAGATGATTTGCAATTTTACCTGTGTGGCACATATGGTCAGTAATGTTTATTACATGGTAATTGCCAGTGATTCTTTTTGTGCAGAGAAAATTAGGGTTTGGGAATTACTGAATGCTTGCTTCTTTCTCTGAATTGGCAGCCTCCTCCCCCCGCAATCACAGTCTGTGGTTATTCAGAAGCAAGATAAACAGTCTCTGTACATGTTCTACATACTTTTCACTGATGATTACTTTTATTACTTTTAAATAATCCATGGCTGAGTATTTTCCCTGAAATCAGGAAATGGAAGTATCACAAATTATCTTTGATTTCTTTTAACAGGAAGAAAATACATCACATATAATTTTAAAAAATTCTTCTGTAAAGAAAAAACACAGAGACATGCAGACACAGACACACACAAAGAAAGATGGTGAAACTTATTGATTGTAGAAGAGAAGGCTGGTGAAAAATGAATCCAAGATTACGGTGTTTAATGAGAAGAGAACAAGAAAAATAGAATTCAAAGCCTGGAATCTATCTAGTACTAAAGTTTCAGTACATGTTACCTTCTCCCCTTACAAGGAACTGAATGTAAATAATAATAATTCAGAATGATATGGAAATGCAAAACCTGTTTGAAGAACTCAATATCCTGGATTCTGTATTATGTGGTGATAGGTCAAGACATATTCTTTGTGAAACGGAGACATATTCTTACCCATCCCTATCCTTGTAGAAAAGCACTTCAAATATCTTGCTGCAGTTTTTAGCAGAAACTGGAAACTCACATTAAAAATGTAATTTGTTGCTATTACAATTCTAAGACCCAAGAAGTAGTTAGCTTTCATTCTAGTTACAGATTTTAAAAGTAATGATTTAACTTTACAAAATCCTTAGAAGTAAGTAAAGTTATTTCAAGTTATTGCTGACCAGACACAGAGAACTAAACTGAGCTATTTAACTAAAAACCTATTCAATCTGCATTGAACCTGGAAAGGACCAAGCAGGGGAACAACCTAGTACAGAATCAGCTGACGCTTATATCACTCCTTGACATCCTCTCCAGCCTTCCCCTGGATGAAACACCTGAGCCAAGAGGGCAATCCAATAACTGAGTTGCTCCTCAGCTGGCCATCTACTATTATTTATTTATTTATTTATTTATTTATTTATTTATTTATTTATATCCCGCCTCTCCATATGGATCGAGGCGGCGAACAACTTACAAATAGCATGTATTTTGAAACATTTCTATACATGCCCCCAACAAGCTGGGTACTCATTTTACCGACCTGCGAAAGGATGGAAGGCTGAGTCAACCTTGGAGCCGGGCAGGATCGAACTCACAACCTTGTGGCTTGCAGTACTGGCATTTACCCACTGCGCCACCCCCAAGTTACAGAACTTGCAGTTACAGAACATGTCCTGCTCTTGACACCAACTCAGAATTCAAAGTGCCAAAGTTAGAAGCAGGAGGTCTCCAGTGACAACACCCAGGGTCAAGAATGCCTTAAATCAGAACAGAGTCCACAGAAATACAATAGCAGAGTCATTAAACAGTCCAGGAGTCATAAACCCAGTACTAACAAGAGCCAAGTGGTCAAGAGGTGAACTGAAGTTTGCAATCCAGACTTAGGATGGGAGAAGTTCCCATCTTGTAAAGGCAGCAAGATCAGCCAAAACCCTGATTCTAGGTAGTACTTAAAGAGTATTTTTCACAACTGTGTTCTTCCTGATGCCTTGAATGCAGATTTGCATTCTGTCTGTGGGGGGTGGTCTGAGCCAGACACCAGAGTCTCCACCTTTCTTGGGGACTTGGGGCTTCTCCTTCTTTCTGCTCTGAAGCCTACTGAACCAGAGGAGGACTTGGCTTATCTCAGGAGTCCTTTCTGACTCCCCCACTAGTATATCCAGTTTGTCTTCCAAGGAAGACAAAATCTTAAAGGGGGGATGATAGGGCAAAGCCCCCAAGCCAGGCCAAAGGATACTCTTCTTCCCTTCTCTCCAGGTCCCAACACCTAAAGAGGCTATTCCAGAGACTCCTTCTTCAACAAAAAGGTGAACACCAAAGTGTTTACCATAACACTTATTTTCTTTCCCCACTATCTGCCACAGAGAAGGGACAAACATCTGCTTAGTCCCTTTCCTCCACCAACCTGGCCAATAGGCCCTCACTTCTTGTTGCAGATCCCCTAGGAACAACATATTACCTCTTCTGATAAGTGGATGCCATCTGCTCTGTAGAGCTTGGGCTGCTGAAAAACTATCGTGGGATATGGAAGAAAGTGTTCCAATCCACTATTCAAGGAACTTTGAATCTTCCTACTTGCTTTTCTACAGGCTATATCAATGCATCATGGATGAATCTCACTCCACCAAACTTGAGGGGGTAAAATGGCTAAACACATCAATATTATTTTTGGCCATCTATTCTGTATGATCTGGAAGTCATACAGAGCCTGAAGGATAAGAGTCTTGCCTTTCAACAAACTGAGGTCATTCCTTCCTAGGTGTATGACCAAAATATGAGGAGTAGGCCCGTTATACTCCCTAAAGAGCAGAGGCAACAAACCAGACCAATGTAGACATCTTTTTCTGAGCCACTCTACTGTAGCCTGGTGGCTTAACCTCAGTTGAGCATCAAAATGACAATTTTGGGCCCAGTGAACAGTGTATATACTAAAATGGCTGCAGATCAGTATACACTGCCTACCTCTCAAGGAAAAAAAAAGTCGAATCTAAAAAAGACAGCAACATCAGTAAACAGACCAATATAGTTGAAAGCATGAGTAGTCAGATATATTTCTTACAGGCCAAGGATCTCCAGTGCCACGTATGCTGGATTGATCTCACACCCAGACTCATGGCAAGAGCTGTGGAAGCAGCCCCAATCTAAAATGAATGTTTTTAAATTTAACCCCATGCAGACCCAAGCACTGCAAGGCCTTGGAAGTAACAGTCCAAAATTGGTATTTTGTAGGTGGCAAAAAGTCAGCAGGACAAAATAAAGGACTCAGGGCATACAGCTGGATCAAGACAAGAAGAGGTGTACTATGGAGGAAGCAGGAAGGCCAATAAAAGCTTGGTTATGAGCAGCAAAAGGAGGGAAGGTGTGGAAGACAGAAGTCTCAAGAAAACAGAGGTGAAGTTGTTGGAGCAGATTTATGTTCTTGACATGAATTAGAAGAAGTTTGCCAGATACCATAGCCAGAGAACGAAAAGCTGAGCCATTAAGAGAGTCAGAAAGAAGGAGAGGACCATCACCTAGGACTTGGTTGTAAACACTTGTCTAGAGCCTTGCTTACATGTTACAATTAAGAAGCACTCTCTGGGGAAGCATAATCTGCTGCTCAGTCTTCCAGTGTAAGGCCCTTTCGCACAGCATTTCTGAAGCGAAAGGGCCCCTTGAGCATCACGTAAATGTGAGGAGCAGTCCACACAACACACCCACATTTGCACAACACTCAAGGGCCTAATGCAGAACACGCACACATTTTTTCATTTTGGCTTAAAGCCGAAAACACTGCACAGTCGCACATCGCTCTGCGGCCCTGCATGCACTTACCTGGCATGCAGAGCCTCGGAAGTCAAGCTGGTCTTGCTTCCTGCACAGTGCAGCCTGGGAAAGGTCCCAGGCTACACTGCAGTAGGAAGAGGTGGGGTGCTCGCACAGGAAGCTGCTGCAGAGCCAAAACAGCAGAGACGCAAGAGCCTTTCTCCCCAGGCTTCTCGTGCTAGCCCCGCACCCCAGCTCTGCAAAAGAGTAAGATGCGAAAAGGGCCTAAGACAGGTTTCCAAACCACAGACAGAGATCTAGAGGGAACAAGGAGACAAAGGAAAGCCAAAAAAGCTTGCAAGGCTAAGAAAGGCCAAAGGATGGCTAATGTTGAGCCTACCATCAACTTTTCACACTCACTCTGTATTTGTTGATTGATTTCAGTTCTCTCTTTCATTTTCTCTCTCTTCCCACCTCTCTCTTTCTATGTCAACCTTGGTTTGTGTCCTCTACCTCTTCACATCCTATGAATGCTCACTTGTTCCCTACCAAGCCGCTCAGGCTGCAATAACATACCTGCTGCATACAGAGACACTTTCTACCACTATATAGGCCTAGTAAATAAGATTCCTATACTGGATGAGTGAAAACACTCTCCATGGATGTGGCCTCATAATAACATGTGTATAGTTGAAAAAACCAGACAACCATATTCCCTATTATCTGTCTTTCCCATAACTATGCAGTTTCTCTTTTGCTTTGTCATCCACCTCCCCTTTATCTTTTTTTTTTCTCCAAATCACAATAAGGAAGAGTGAAAACTTCCACATACTCACCACACAGGATTTTGTCCCTACTGGCCTGTAATAAATGGTCCTGCAAGGGACGTGTTTGCTCCCCATAGTACCATAAGGTACCTGTATCTGCTACAGGTATCCTACTGCATACCTCCTAAATCCCCATAAAACAATTGTGGAGGGTTTGCCCCTTGGAGATTACAAAACCAAGGAGACATTTGAATATGCCCTAAAACTAAACCTTGTTGCATGGGAAGTCTATCTCTTACACAACTCTGGCTGGTGTCCTGCTATGAATCTTTGCAATCCAATAAAAAGGTTTCTTACTGCCTCTGCTACATAGCTAGGTACATTTACAGTTTCTTAATGCAACGGGTATAGCAGTATTCTTAGATATCGATACCAGGGGTGGGAAGATGGCTTGAGTATTTTGTTATGCCATTATTTTACTAATCTTGCGTATAACTTTCTGCACGTTTATTCCTGTGTGTGCGTGTGTGTGGTTTGTTTGTTTGTTTGTTTTAGAATGCTCTTTAAAATGATATCTTCCAGTGTTTTGAACTACAGAAAAGTGGCATGTCAGATGCATCTTCTCCACTTTCCTTATGTGTTTTAATCTGCAGTACAATTAATCAGAGGTCTTTTGTAAATTGGTTTTTATCAAAATGACTTGTTCAAAATTGTTGTGTTGTTGTTGTTGTTGTTGTTGTGTGCCTTTGAGTCATTTCTGACTCATGGAAACCAATACAAACCTCTCACAGCATTTTCTGGGGTTGAGAGTGTGTAATGTGCTCAAGGTTATCCAATGAGTTTCCATGGCCAAGGAGGGAATTGAATCCCAGTCTTCAGAGTCATAGTCTAGTGCTCAAACCACTACATCATGAATTGCCTGAGATGTCCATTATTTGGCCTAGAAAGGTTTTTAAGATTCCATCTTTCTCTTAAAATCCAAGGGAATCAAAAATATTGTCAAACAGGGATGGGAATGGAATGTTACTCCTAGTCCCACCCCAAAGGGCAGCAGTGTGGTCTGCAGTCAGAAGGAACTGCAAATGGCCCTCTGACCCTTGATGAGTGTCCATCACTTCCTTAAACAAACAACAGCTCTCAGAGTCTGAAACACAGCATCGGTCATGCTGAACCTCACATTTGTCCCTCATGAAGTTGATTAAAAACTGCAAAATTTCCCCTGTGAATGTACATTGCAGAGGATTGATAATGAGACTCATGTCTTGTTTCAGAGAATCTGATTTTATCAAGGAGGACACCTTGATAGTTTTTTGAGGAACCACCAATGAATGAAAATGTTAGTTGCTTCCTCTGGAAAAGGGAATGCAAGCTTTGGTAGCTCTCTCCTCCATCCTTTTCTACATGACACTTATAATTGAAATCTTTAGCAGCAGTTATATATTTACACCAGAAGAACGTCTAATTTTACAAAATTCAGAAAACAGGTTATATGTTAAAACTGTTTTGAAAGCATGACATTGTTTTACTCCTATTGGACCATTCAGCTTAACAGGGCTATTTCTATCCTGCTGAGAATTATCCTTTTTTTAACCCCTAGCACCTTTCTTGCCAAAATTATTTTTGACCCTGGGGAACCATGAAAACAGATTGGGAGAGCCACATGCAGCCTATTGGCTGTACATGGTCCGCACTAACTTAGGTAGATTCAACTTCCAGGCCTCCTGACTGGCCAATAAAGCACCTAAGAAAAAGCAGAAGCCTATTTCTCAGGGATGATGCAAGAAACCAATTGTCATCACCTCTAAAACCATGTTGGTCCATGGTACCCTTTTGATGTCAGAATTGCTGGCATTACTGTTGTACAGAATTCACATGGGAGATGTCCCAGCTTTGACTGCTTCCTATTCCAGCATCACTCCTGCCAAAACTAAAATTCAGTAAAGATTTAGGCTCTTTCCACATGAAAAGGATATCCTGGCGTGGGGACGTGAGGGGAGCAGGACCATGATGCTTCCACATGATATCGTTGCAGTCCTGCCTTTCTCACTTCACCAGCTGGCATGATCGTGGGGTATATCATTGACAGAGAAAATCCATCAATGACTCCCAATCACATGAGCCTTCTGTTGCAGCCAGCCCTACGGCAGCATAGGAAGAAGGCTGGCTGCAGGACAGAGCCTACCCCTCACACTTTCTTCCGCAGGCAGCTGAACACATACGGAGAGGAGCACTGGGAACATGGAAGAGGTGTTGCTGGGATTGTGTTGAGATGACATTGGATAGCGTCATCATGTGGAAAAGGTCTCAGATACTTTAGACACAGTAGAAATTTAATTCTCCACTAACTCAATTCTTGAAGGAAGTTCTGAGTAATTTTAACAATTTTCCTCTCAGTGTGAGAAAGCTTTTGAAAACTGTACAAAGACTATTCACATTTCAGGATATGTTCTGTTGTGCGGGACTTACTCTGCACAAAATTTCTAATTTTTTTTCACAGAAAATAGCATTTTTTCAGCGGAAGAAAGTGTTAATTTTATACAAAGTAAGCTCAGAACTGAAAAGATGCTCATCCACCCAGGATTCTCCTTGTCAGGCTTTTCAGAAATTGAGAAATACATTTTGAAACATTCTTTTTGAATATATTTGAATAGTATTTTATACCTAAGGTTCAGGAACATTCTCATCATTAAACAAAATAAGGTTTTGCATCAAACATCAGATGACAGGAAGGTGTTAATCGGAATAATTTTGTACAATATGGCTTAATTTCATTCTCTAAGCTAACCAGCTTCACTGTATTGACGATCAATTCAACTGCTAATCCAGCTGTCTTTTTTACATTGATGGGGGAGCAGGGGCAGTGGCCATTTTCTTCTTTGTTTTAGGTAGCAAAATATTTTAAGTTTGTGCAGACTCCTACATGATCATAAATCTGGTAAGCAGTATGGGAAACAGCTTTAACTGCTAAAGTCAATGCCATTTTTTTTTTCAGCCACATAAACCCGTAGAAAGCTAATATGGACAGAAGTTGTCTGTTGGGATCCTTCCCAGAAATTCTGACACCATGGAAACAATCAGGATCACATAAATTAATACAACCTAAGTGAAGAGTAGCTTCTTTTTATCCATGTTAATAGTAAAATGCATTTATCATCTCTCTCACACACAGAGGCAAATAGCAACAAGATAGTAAGAAGAAAAAGAAAGAATTTTGTCTACAGAAAGAAATAGAAAGTGTTCACTTACTAGGCAATCAATAATACATTGGAAGACAATTGTGAGAGGGAAAAGAAACCATAATCAAATTCTACCCATTATGGACCCAGATCTTTATTTGAAGTGGTTTTAGTGTTCCAATCGATTAATCAATTAATCACCGAGACCATATTTTGGCATCAGTATGATCTCATATTAGTGTATTTTGGGATGTTGCTGTTTCTTTTCAAATATCTTTCTGAATACATGAAAATAATGACAAAAATATCCTTATTTAGTAAATGTAAGACAGGGGATCAATTAACTCTCCTTCTGCTAATTGTCTGCTTGGAATCTTCATGTTTTGCAACCATTGCTAATGACACAATCTCCACAGAGTGCACTAATTACATGAACAGTGGATCTGGAATGCTGTCATATTAGAATTTTCTTCCAGTCAGTGTTACAGCTTATTATCTCACTAATAAATTGACCTGAAAATGATAATAAAATAATGAAAAATAATAATGTGGCTCATTCCTCAAACCATGCAATCAAGGTAATATTGATAAACTTACTAAAGGGTTTATTGCCCTATCAACAGTGCAGCAGAATCCATTTTGTTGGCTCAGATCAGTGATTGACCTTTCTTGGCTTGGATTTATATATATATATATATATATATATATATATATTTTTCATTATGGATCTGAGATGGTGAATCATTTCTTGTTTTCTGAAGCTTTGGATAGTCTTCCACCTTCATTACAATGGGTAAATCAAATAATAATATTGTTTCCAATGTGGTGCATGCCACAAATAGGGCTTGGAAAGAAATGTGTTGTATTCACATTTCCCTGAGGAATTTCATACATCCAGCAACATGTAACACCATTTATCCTAGAATCACACACATATACATTTATAAGGATTGCAATGAGAGAATTGTGCGTTGTGAGAGAAAATACGAACCATGTGTACATTTCGAAACTGAGAACAACTAAACAATCCAGTCTACGTAAAATGCAGACAAAATGTATATATTGTAAAAAATCATTCACACATGTACATTTCAAAATGTGTATGAAAATGAACCCAAACTTCCATTCATATTATTAAAAAAAATGAAAAACAAGACTGGACATGAATTCTGTTGGAAAGATTGAGGTGCTGGTAAGGGAGTATCAGCTTTTAATATCTATAGTTATAAAGAACTCAAAGTAAAATAATATCAGGATCGTGATATGTTGGGTGTAAAGTATAGTGGAAACTGGTAGCTTCCATATCAGTGGGGAGGTGAATCTGCTGTGGTTTTCATCAGAAGTATAAAGGAGCTATCCAAGGTGATGAAAATCACCCCTTCACTATTTATGTCCACTCCTTCAGCAGCTTCTTTAAAAGTCACTCCAAAACCTAAGCAGATTTCATCACACCATCTCATGAGTGTCCCAGCCACTACTGGCAATGTGTTCAGGTGCATTTGGCAATAGTAATATGGATAGCTGCCTTTTCCTCAGACAATTTGTCCACCTGGCTCCTGGTATCCTAATAGTAGTTCCCCTGGATGTGAAAAGGAGATCTTCCCATCATCTGCTACTCCATGGGAAAGCATTTATTTCACTGTGTAGTCTAAATGTGATTTCATATAACTTCTTGTGATGAGTGAGAACAAAGGGGAAAAGGCAGGAGCAATCATTCCAGCTTATTTTGAACTGAAGCACTCACTGTCGGGAACTAAGAGGCATTTTAAACTTTTAGAAAGCAAACAAGGTACAAAAAAAATACAAGATGAGAAACTCTAATTGAGCATATCAAAGTAAAGAAGCTGTGGCTATCTATGCAATCTCAAAGGGCTGACTTGAGACCCCAAAAAGGGCTGGATTTGTCCATGGATCCCAAATGGTCCCCTTATAAGTTCTGGTACCCAATAATGAACCTGACACTTTCAGTATAGAAAGCTTCCCCAACTGCGTTAGAATCCTTTCCCAATAGGTTTAAGAATACCAAAGAAGATACATTTTCCCCCCTTCATATATACAGTACAATTTAAGTTGAAAAACCCACATGGTCATTTCAATATTTTAAGATAGCCAAGATTTTTATAAAATGAATCTGACTGATTCTAATACCTGCATACGCTCTGACCGAATAGCTGCTCACTTGCTAGCTATTCAAACACTTAAGCTATTAATGTGAACACTTTTTGGTTAACCTAGATTTTTTAAAAATGAAATAAAGAAAAAGAACAGAAGATAGTGTGTAAAATGAGCTGCTATTTGATTACTACAATTGTTAGCAATATTTCTTTTCAAATTACGAGTAGGATTTCTACAAAGAAAAGATTTTTATGCACAATTGGTTGATATGCCAATAACATTGCTAGGGATGCTGCTTACCAGTAAAGCTTTTAAAAGACTGACTTACTATATACCGATGTATTATCAATGCACAGTTCCTGTAATTAATGTATAAATGCCCAGATGTACAGTTCTTTTTGAAAACTACAGCATTGTACAAAGAAAGTTTCATGAGTTATTTATATTTTCTAAGTCATTTGCAAAGCTTAATTAAAATAAATCCATCAAGTCCTCTTCACTGTTTAAAAAGTGATTAAATACAACTGCAACTTAGAATAATTATGTCCTTCAGACTGTCTCCTAAGTGATTGAGACTGCTTAGTTATAATTATGGGGGAAATGTACTTTATTTTCTCCAAGTCTCTGGATGATTTAAGGAGCGTTTGGCTCAAATGTAGTCTTGCTTTACCAAGAACTCATTGTTAACTCAGTACCATTAATGTCACAGAAATATGTTCTACTGAGTTTGGAATAATTTACTTCATGGCATATATATGGAACAAGGATACGGATACACACACACACACACACTATATATAGGATTGCAGCTTAAGAAGTCCTGTCCTTGAGAGAAGCCATAACAGATGAGAACTATGGTGATACAATGGCAGCCCTCTTCAGCTATTTCTAGTTCACAAGATGAGGGAAATCAGGATTATGTTAGGACTATTGGTTCTAGACACTCTATGCATCCCCACTGTCCAGGGTTGTATCCTCAATTCATTGGGAAGGAAAAGTGGAAGCACAGAGCTTGCTCTGTATCTTTTGATCCACAACATGATTGATGTCGGGACCTCCGCGGCCCCAGACGCAGCACCCGAGGAGGAGGACGATCCGGTCTCCTTGCGAGTAGCGGCGGCGGATCCGGTCTCCTCGCGAGTAGCGGCGGAGGATCCGGTCTCCTCGCGAGTAGCGGCGGAGGCCTCCGGCGCCGGGAACAGCTGCCCGGACGCCGTCGAGGCCACCGCCGCCGCAGAGGAGGCTATGGAGCCACCTGCCGCTACGGGAGGTCGTCCCGAGCCTGCCTGCCCTGACGCCACTGAAGACACCGACGGAGCTGGCGCTGCGGAAGAGAGTCGCCCGGAGGTCGCTGGACTGCCGCTCACCCGCGGGCCCGATCCGGAGGAGCCTGACGGCCTCCCTCCCACGTTCTCGCAGCGGCGGCAGTCCAAGGAGGCTGCCCGCCACTCCCGCCGGTTGCTGGAGCGTCAGCGGCAGGCTGAGGGCTCGCAGCTGGCTAAGGACGCTCAGCTGTGAGCCCGGCTGAGGGCTCCCAGCTGTGCAGCAGCTTCAGGATTGGCCGGCGCCGGCGCCAGGCTCCTACTTTAGAGCCAGAGGGAGCCAAGTTCAGCACGGAGCAACAACCAACGGCTCTCCGTGTGTTGCCCGTCAGTGCTGCTGCCTTGTTCCTGCCTTGTTCCTGCTTTGCTCCTGCCTGTCTTGCTCCTGCTGCGGTCCCGCCTCGTTCCTGCCGAGACTCTGCTCGGAAGCCTTGCCAGCCAGCTTAACCCCTCGTTGCCCGGGTGAGGAAAACCCATTCTTTTCGTTCCTGTTTACTGCCTGAAGTAAGGCTTGCTTTAGTTTTGCGGTGACTCTGCTGGCTGAGGCTTCTGGGACGCCAGCCTCGGCCTGAGCCAGACCCGAGCCTGCCCGGTCCTGCCCAGCCGCCGACAGATTGTTGTTCCGTCCCTGCCGGGCAGGATGGAGGAGGAGAATGCCGCCCTCAGGGCTCAGGTAGCAGCCCTAGCGCAGGAAAATCAGAGCCTGCGAGCCCAAACGGACCATATGACCCAGACCCTGCAAAACTTGCAATTCCAGGTGGGACAGCTGCAGGCAGCCCGGGTCCCTGCAGCTAAAATCCCCATTGTTGTGCCGCAGCGTTTTTCTGGGGACCCGGCGGATATAGAGACTTTCCTAGCAAACTGCTGCCTCTACATACAGGTACGCGGCCAGGACTTTCCTACTGAGCGGGCCCAGGTGGCGTTTATCATCAGCCTGTTGTCAGGCTCGCCCGCTAAGTGGGCCACGCCGTTGCTGCAACAGAACAGCGCGGTCCTGGACAGTATGGCGGCATTCCTGCAGGCCTTCCGGGAGGTCTGGGGCGACCCGGTGCGTGTGGAAACAGCGAGCCGGCAGCTTCAGCAGCTGCAGCAAGGGCGAGGTTCCGTGCGGGAATACACCACCGCTTTTCGCTTGCTCACCCAAGACCTGGGCTACAATGATGCCGCCCTCCGAGACCAGTTCCGGGCTGGGCTGTCGCCGGAGATCCTGGACGAGCTGGCCCGCAGCTCGCCACCTCCTACCCTGGAGCGGCTGATACAGCTGGCCCTCCGCATCGACGGGCGCCTGGAAGCCCGTAGGCAGGCCCGTCGGACGGCGGCCCGTGGCCCGCGGCCAGTGGTGGGAGCGCGCTCCGGGACAGCTGCTCCACAAGACTCGCCTGTGGCTCGGCCTGCCGGCAGCGCATCCAGTGGCGCTACGGACATGGAGGAGCCGATGCAGCTGGGAGGGGCCCATCCTCGGCTGACTCCGGAGGAGAGAGAGTGCCAACGGCGCGGTGGACTCTCTTTGTATTGTGGCCTCGGTGGACATTTTGCCCGGGTGTGTCCCGCCAAGTCCGCCCCGGCTGGGAGACCGGGAAACGCCACCCCCCAGACCTAGATGTCCTGCGAGGCCTGGGGGAGCCTGGCGGCCAAGGGCCTGAGGATTCGCCTGCACCCAAACGTGACCCACTGTTGGTTGCCGCGACGGTGAGCCACGGCGATGCTGCGCCCACCCCGGTGGGGGCGATGATTGATTCTGGGACATCTAACAACTTCCTCGACGCCCAGTTCGCCCGAGACCACTGCATTCCACTGGAGCCACTGCCCGAGTCCCGACCAGTGGAGACCATTGATGGGTGTCTGCTGCGGTCAGGGCCTGTCACTCACCAGACAGCCGAGGTGGTGCTAGAGATCCAGGGGCACGTCGAGCAGATCCGGTTCCTGGTGACGGCTGTGCCCTAATTCCCAGTGGTTTTGGGAATGCCATGGCTCTCGCGCCATGACCCGCACATCTCTTGGTCACGGCGCGAGGTGCTGTTCGCTTCCCATTACTTCCAGGAACACTGTTGGCCGGAGCGGCTGATGGCTGCATTGGAGTCCCCGGGGCCCGACTCCACAGTGGAGCTGCCGCATAAGTACCGGGATTATGCGGATGTCTTTGATCCAAAGGAGGCGGACCGCCTGCCGCCACACCGGGTTTACGACTGCGCCATAGACCTGGTCCTGGGTGCCCCGATCCCCGCAGGATGGATCTACGCCTTGTCTGAGCCAGAGCTGGTGGCCTTGCGAGAGTTCTTGGAAAAGAATCTGCGCCGGGGGTTTGTGCGGCCCTCCACATCGCCTGCCGGGCCCCCCGTGCTGTTTGTACGCAAAAAATCGGGCGAACTCCGGCTCTGTAATGACTACCGCGCCTTAAACCGGATCACTATCCGGAACCAGTACCCGCTGCCGCTAATCCCGGAACTGTTGGAGCGCTTACGGCACGCGAGGGTGTTCACCAAGTTGGACCTGCGGGGGGCCTACAACCTGGTGCGCATCCGGGCGGGGGACGAGTGGAAGACGGCGTTCCAGACGCGATACAGGCACTACGAGTACACCGTGATGCCGTTCGGTCTGTGCAACGCCCCGGCCGTCTTCCAGCACTTCGTCAACGACGTGTTTCGGGACCTGCTTGATCGCTTCATGATCATCTATCTAGATAATTTTCTCATCTACTCGCCGAACCAGCGAGTACACGAAGCCCACGTCCGGACCATCCTGCAGTGGCTGCGGGAGCACCGCCTCTACGCCAAGCTCAAGAAGTGTGCCTTCGACCTCCGCGAAGTCAACTTCTTGGGCTACCGGGTGACGCAGAGGGGTATTGAGATGGACCCGGCCAAAGTGGAGGCGATAGTGTCGTGGCAGCCACCGGGGTGCCGCAAGGACGTGCAGCGCTTCCTGGGATTCGCGAACTTTTACCGGAAGTTCATCCCGGAGTACGCAGAGCTGGCGGCGCCCATCACCAGCGTCCTCCGAGGCAAGGCGCCGTTCCGGTGGACTCCCGAGGCACAGCAGGCCTTCGAGCGCCTCAAGGCCCGGTTCGTCTCCCAGCCGATCCTGCAGCTTCCGGACCCCAAGCGTCCGTTTGTGCTGGAGACGGACGCGTCAGATGTGGCGGTCGGCGCGGTCCTGCTCCAGGCGTCCTGACCGGAGGGCCAGCTCTTGCCGTGCACGTACCACTCCCGGCAGCTCACTCCCCCCGAAAAGAACTATACCATCTGGGAGAAGGAGCTCCTGGCGGTCAAGGTGGCGTTTGAGGCATGGCGCCACCTCCTGGAAGGGGCCCAGCATCCGGTCCAGGTGCGGACGGACCACCGCAACCTGGAGTTTCTGCAGACCGCCCGAAAGCTAACCCCGCGGCAGATGCGCTGGGCCCAGTTCTTCGCCTGCTTTGACTTCCAGCTGCAATACGTTCCCCGGGCCCGCAACCGACGCGCAGATGCCTTGTCGTGGAAGCCGGAGTACGCCGCCATGGCCGAGGCTGACGTCCGGTCCACGATCCTCCGACCCGAGAACTTCGCCGCCACCGTCGATGTGGCGGACCTGTCGCGGCGCATCCGCACGGCTCAGGCCGGGGAGCCGTTCCAGCAGCGGTTGCAAGCGGAGGACCCCGCGTCCCCTTGGTCCCGCCGAGAGGGTCTGTTGTACCACCGGGGCAGGCTGTTCGTCCCGGCGGGGCCTTGCCGGGAGGAGGTCCTTCGTCTCTGCCATGACGGGAGGCCAGCCGGGCACTTTGGCCTCTTCAAGACTCTTCATCTGATCCTGCGAGAGTTTTGGTGGCCGCGGGTGCGGAGCGACGTGGATCGCTACGTCCGGTCCTGTCCAGTGTGTCGCCGGGCCAAAGACCCGCCTGGGAAGCCCGCCGGGCTACTGCAGCCTCTGCCGACTCCTGCAGGGCCCTGGCGGCTAATCTCCATGGACTTTGTGATGGAGCTGCCGCCGTCCCGAGGCCACACCACCATCCTGGTGGTAGTGGATCTGTTCTCAAAGATGGCCCACTTTGTGCCATGCCCGGCTCTACCCTCCGCCAAGGAGACAGCTCGTCTCGTCCTGCAGCATGTCTTTCGACTACACGGCCTGCCAGAAGGTGTGGTGACTGATTGGGGGGCGCAGTTCACCGCTCGCTTCTGGCAGAACCTCCTGCAGCTCCTAGACGTCAAGCCACACCTGTCCTCGGCGCACCACCCGCAGACGGACGGCCAGACCGAGCGGACCAACGCGACCCTGGAGCAGTACCTGCGCTGCTACAGCTGCTACCAGCAGGACACCTGGAGCGAACTCCTCCCGCTGGCCGAGTTCGCATACAACAACGCCGTACACGCCTCCACGCGGCAGTCGCCGTTTATGGCCACCTATGGCTACCACCCGAGATGGTTCCCGCCCATCGGAGCTCCGTCGGCTGTGCCGGCAGCCGACCAATGGCTGCAGGAACTGCGTGCCCTGCAAGCCGTTCTGCGATCCCAGCTGGAGGAGGCCAAGGAGCAGTACAAGCGGACGGCGGACGCACACCGTCAGCCGGGGGTTCCGCTACAGGTCGGAGATAGAGTGTGGCTGTCCACCCGCTACCTCCCCTCCGCTCGCCCAAACTGGAAGTTAGACGCCCGCTTCATCGGCCCCTTCACCATCACGGCCCAGGTCAACCCTGCCGCCTTCCGCCTGCAGCTTCCACGATCGCTCTGGATCCACCCCGTGTTCCACCGTTCGCTGCTCCAACTGGCAACGGGGGTGCGGCCCGACGCCGGACCGGGTACGCCCCCCTGTCACAGTCGACGGACAGGAGGAGTACGAGGTGGCTGATATTCTGGACTCCCGCCGCCGCCGCGGCCGTCTCCAGTACCTGGTCGACTGGTGCAGCCACGGTCCAGAGGAGCGGTCCTGGGAAGATGCCGCCGACGTCCACGCGCCCCAGCTGGTGCTGGCCTTCCACCGCCACTATCCCGCCAAGCCCCGGCCGCCCAGGGGGAGGAGCGGCCCTGGGGAGGGGAGTGATGTCGGGACCTCCGCGGCCCCAGACGCAGCACCCGAGGAGGAGGACGATCCGGTCTCCTTGCGAGTAATGGCGGCGGATCCAGTCTCCTCGCGAGTAGCGGCGGAGGATCCGGTCTCCTCGCGAGTAGCGGCGGAGGATCCGGTCTCCTCACGAGTAGCGGCGGAGGCCTCCGGCGCCGGGAACAGCTGCCCGGACGCCGTCGAGGCCACCGCCGCCGCAGAGGAGGCTATGGAGCCACCTGCCGTTACGGGAGGTCGTCCCGAGCCTGCCTGCCCTGACACCACTGAAGACACCGACGGAGCCGGCGCTGCGGAAGAGAGTCGCCCGGAGGTCGCTGGGCTGCCGCTCACCCGCGGGCCCGATCCGGAGGAGCCTGACGGCCTCCCTCCCACGTTCTCGCAGCGGCGGCAGTCCAAGGAGGCTGCCCGCCGCTCCCGCCGGTTGCTGGAGCGTCAGCGGCAGGCTGAGGGCTCGCAGCTGGCTAAGGACGCTCAGCTGTGAGCCCGGCTGAGGGCTCCCAGTCGTGCAGCAGCTTCAGGATTGGCCGGCGCCAGGCTCCTACTTTAGAGCCAGAGGGAGCCAAGTTCAGCACGGAGCAACAACCAACGGCTCTCCGTGTGTTGCCCGTCAGTGCTGCTGCCTTGTTCCTGCCTTGTTCCTGCTTTGCTCCTGCCTGTCTTGCCCCTGCTGCGGTCCCGCCTCGTTCCTGCCGAGACTCTGCTCGGAAGCCTTGCCAGCCAGCTTAACCCCTCGTTGCCCGGGTGAGGAAAACCCATTCTTTTCGTTCCTGTTTACTGCCTGAAGTAAGGCTTGCTTTAGTTTTGCGGTGACTCTGCTGGCTGAGGCTTCCGGGACGCCAGCCTCAGCCTGAGCCAGATCCGAGCCTGCCCGGCCCCACCCAGCCGCTGACAATTTATGACCTGGATTGGTCAAGTTTCTAGATCATGTGGATCCCTGCTTCAGTTCAGGGGTGCAAAAAATATTCACAGATTTTCTTGATTTCAACAAGAAAACCTGCATCAAAATGTAGGAAAAATATGTAGTTAACAAGTTGGTCAAATGTACTAAATTTTGTGCTCTCTCACACACAGATCCTGTGAGGGGAGGGAAACATTTTTAACTATTAAAATTTTGTAGAGAATCATCGCAAGTATCCAAAAACTCTCATAATCTCACCAGTAAAGGGGGGATAATTGTTTGTTCTTCCATATGAGAATGAAATAAGCATCCTTACTTTGGACCTGCTGAACAAATATGTTGCTGGCAGTCATCAAGGCTAGTGGTGTTGTATGTTAAAGGGAGCAAAGCCAGCAACTTCAGCCTTACTGAGTCCTTCTTGAAATAATTGGCATCTGAGCTATGAAAGTCTAACATAGACTGGTAATTCCATTGATTTTGATCATGAGAAAAAAAAAGAAAGAGAAGGAGAAAGGGTGGGATATAGAGTTAAAAGTCAGCTTTTCCTAAGGAGTTTACAATCTGAATTCAAACAGGTGGAAAGGAAATGCCTTCCTTCCACCTCTCACTGAAGCCACTGCTATAGACATGGAAACCTATGGTCAGAAGTTAGAAAAACTATAGTATTGAGTGTAGTTTATGTGAACTGGATCTTGCAAAAGTTCCTTTTTTGGACTACGCCTTCCAGAATTAACATGCAGCACTGTCAATGAACATAGTGGCTTGAGATTCTAGGAGTTATAGTCTGAACAGGTAATGTTTACAACTTCTGGTGTCAACAGAGTGGGGATGAAGCTGGATAGTGAGAGATGGTGTATGAAAATCATGAATATGATGGAACAAGAAAATCAAAAACAAAAGGTTAGGAGAAGAACAAGAACAGTCAAGGATGGGAGGAAGAATGAAGTACTCATCTCATGCCTCCATGCTTCCAATAAAATTATATTTTTTTGACTAGATTAGTTGAAATATATGTTTGTTTTATGTTACATTACACCTCCCTAGATCAGATATTTCAGAAATATATCTCCAGTTATCTGATATGTTAACTGTTGGAACAAGGATGTAGATGTGAGAGAATTCAGCCACATGGGGAGAGGAGGGGAAATGCTTAAGTTGATTACAGTACTTGTGTGATGCACCATAAATGTTTCCATGGTGTTATTACATTGTGTATGTGGCTCTTGAGGGAAGATACCACATTAACCCTATTGATGTTCAGAAAAATAATGTCCTCACCAATGATGATCACTGTAGTTACTAATTCCTTGTCTTCCTAGTGAGGGATGGAAAGCTGCCCAGCAGGACAGGGAGTCAATCTGTATCAAGTAGGATTAACAACTTAGCAGTGTTTGCTTGCTTGCTAGTTTGTTTCTTGTTTTTATACCCTGCCTCTTAGCCAAAAAGGCTGCCAGAGCAGTTTACAAATGGTTACTTTTAGAGTTCCCTTCTCTCACGCTCTGAAGAAACAACATGAAATGAAAGGAAAAGGGGATAGCAGTGGGAGAGATGATTTAGTCCACATATACTGGCTGCTGTTCTTTTCCTCAGAGACCACAACAGTGGTAGTTAATACGGAGAGAGAACCTCTCACCAGCCACTAGGACCAAGACATGATGTACTGTGCCTGGCTGCTGTTCTTTCCCTGCAATAATGGCAGTTGGTATGGGTAGAGGCTGCTGGGTAGAGTTGGTATGCATAGAGGCTGCTCACCAGCTGCTGGGACCAAAGCAAGATGGATCTATGAGCAGTATCCCATTCCCAGGGATTTCAGGATGAAAAGATCAGACCAGGAGATGGATTCTTGGGATCTCACAGAGCTGGCTATCATTGTAGTATAATGAAATGGATCCATGTAATGTTATAGAGACTGGACAGTCAATTTATGGAACTTCTTCTCAAGTTGTTCCTTTGCCAGCTGATTGAGGAAATGGCTATGTGGGTAATCTAGGTATATAGGCTCAGAAATTTGAGTAAAACTGGGTTAATAAGGCAAGACTAACTGGAGTACTGTGAATATATACCTACATGCAGACTCATGCAGAATTTTTCCCAAATCTATCACTGCTGCTAGGTCTTATAGGTTCACCACTGGCCTTCAGGGAGCTCCCCATACCCAACAAAAGGAGATGATGAAGGTAGAGTGTATACTGTTACAGATACCCTTCTGATTCACCTGTCCTAAACATCAGTGGATTTCTGATTTGTTTGCATGAATGTTCCTCTTGAGTATAGTTCAAGAAAGGAAGGCTTCATTCTATCAAATATTAGCCATACCTTCTAGGAATGATTTCTATTCCATCTCATTGTTGCCTCTCTTGCTGTACGGGGGCGGGGGGAGATGGATTGTCGGGGTTTTGCAATGGGGGAGGAGAACCACATAGCACATGCTAGCTGAGATCCTATATCATGCTCGTGTTACGTAAATTTATACTTGCAGATTTATGTGGTGGTTGTATTATGCTACATTCTGTTTGTGTATCTGTCAACGTACTTGCTTATTCTGCTCTTGTGAAATTTGGAACGTACAATGTCTGTCTGCACAAGCTTACTGAATCGTTGAACTTTGTGAAGACACTGACAATTCTGCACTAACTGAGAATGTGCAACTACATGTGTAATGGTCACATTTGGGAAACTTCACTTACACAACCATGCACTGAATATGGTCATTATATAATGGCTGAAAAAGCAAAAATGTGTGTGTAAGGTAACGTTATTTATGCCTATGACAACAACAGGATTACAAGTACTAGATTCCCAGACTTGCCAGGTAATATGCCTTCTAAGATTTTGTCTTGTGTGTATGTCAAGGTCCAAAAAGTCCATTAATTCCTGTAAATACTGGAAGCAGCAGTGAGATCAGCGTGCTTTGAAGAGGTATCTTCTTTTCTGGAGCTGGATACCAGCTTGTCCTAACGTGCAAGAAGGTGCCAATGAAATGAGATCAATCTGTTCCTTTTGGGTCCATCACACAAACACTTGAAATTATGCCTACTATCCAGAAACAGGAAAGTGGCCCCTGTACCAAAGCAATAATATGTGAATCAAACATAAGATTCGCAGACTAGTACAGAATAGTATCTACTACAATATCAGGATATATCGTTGCATGCAAAACAAGATAAGTTTCAATCCCCACAATCTCATTTGCTGGGAAAGATCTCTGTAATCAGGCACCTTAAATTATTTGTTTATTTTTTAAAAAAATAACTCAGAAGCTTATGGTCACTCTAGAAAACTAAAGTGGTATAAATTTGCAGGAAGAAAAATGTCAGCAGTGTAGACAGTCCAGACTGCAATATACTTTTCTGGCAACATTAAGTTGGATAGTGTCTATATCTACACTCAGCAATATGTCTTCGGTGTAAAAATTCCACATATGGCTTCAGGTTAGCTGAAAATATCAACTTTCTTTAGGCAGTTATCCCTTCTCTTGTGCTAAATTCTTTTGAAGTGCCTTTGCTGCTTCAGTCTACCACCAGTGCAGGAGTAATTTGATGTTATTGTCAAAGACACCAAATAAAAGCTGTGCTCATCTGTTCACTGGAGATTTGATCTCTGACAACCTTGTGTTGATTCACCTTAAAAATCTCATCTCTTATGTGTGCTCCCTCTCATGATAGTCTCTGGGTGGAACTGCTTTAAAAAGGAAAGGGAAGGAAAGAAGAGAAGAGAAGAGAAGAGAAGAGAAGAGAAGAGAAGAGAAGAGAAGAGAAGAGAAGAGAAGAATCAATGGGTGGTTACTTTTCTGATTTCTGAAGAATGGTTGTAAGATATGAGGGAAGCAATGGATGTAATGAATATAAATATATGTATAAATAGATAAATATAAAAAAATATAAACAGGCTCTTCAGGTCTTCACATTTGTTTCCTTTCACTTTCTTCACAGGATCCATTTAAAAACAACAGAATGTTCAATAGGCTGATACAAGGATTAGAAAGGCAATTCACTAGACTTGGTGACCTTGATGACCTTTTGAGAGAAAATGTGCACCTTGCTGTAAGCATTTGGGAAAACTTCCAGGAATTTCAAAGAACCAAAATGTGCTCAAAACCATATATATGTTTTATGCATATATACTTGATCAATTTTTTAAAAAAGGAAACATGCTTTCAAGGGAGAAAGATGCCTAAAATAGGTAGTGTATGGAAATAAGTGCACATATGTTCAAATATTTCAAAGCAGAAAAGTCAAAACCGTGCAGCATCATATAAAAAAGGATGGGATGAAAATACTGTGGGATTGGAGACAACTCAATAAAAGGAAAGTCAAATTTTCACATCCCTAGTTACAATTTAGTTTACTTATGAATAGAGCTGTGAAATAACTTAGTTTATTCCTTAAGTTCTAACTTTAATTGATTTTCCCCTAATAAGGCTTAACTCACCAGATTCCCTGATGAATGTCAAAGTAAATATTACACCTTAACAATATAATTGTTTAAGGGTTTAGAATGTGTTACTGTTGGCAGTACCCCCTTGCCATATTCAATAAAACAGTAACACCTTGGAAAAACAGTAGTAAGGATGGAAGGAAATGCATAACCTGCCTACTGTTTCATAGTTGTCTTGAGAAGAAGGGAGATAGAGGGAGATAGACAAAGAAACCACTGGAATCAAGTAGCAGAAGAAGATCTGAGAAGTAGTTAAAACAGCTTAGATCGAGAAGTAGTTGAAGAAGAAAAAGGAAGAAGTCCTGGCTTGAAATGGAGGGATTGAATAGAAGGTGGATGGGAAGGTTTTGGGCTACTTAAGCTCAGGCAGCAATGGCCCTTTCTGAATGTCAGCAGTTTTAGGCTGGTGTTTATCACCTCCACCTATTTTCCTATATGGACAGTTTTATTAAGAGATGTGAGTTCTGTTCTTTCACTTCTCCTCTTCTATTGGTTTTGTTCCTGTTCCTATTGCATATTATTGTATATGAGGGGTGAGGTTCAATTAACCCCTTTGTAATCCTTTAGTTTGTTAATTATTTCTCGCAAAATGCTAGCACTTGGATAATTAAGCAGATCCTTTCCCCTTTTTTGTTGTTAACTGTTGTCAAGCTGACTTCCACTTATGATGATACTATGAAAGATGGACCTCCAAGTCACTCTATCATCAACAGCCCTGTTGAGGTCCTGCATATCCTGGCTTCCCTGATTGAGTCTCTCCACTTGTAATGTGGTCTTTCTCTTTTCCTTTGCCTAATAGCTTACCAAGTATTATTGTCTTTTCTAGTGAGTTATGTCTTCTCAAAATAGGTCCAAAGGATGACAGATTCAAATAGGCCCAAAGTATGACAGCCTCATGGCTTCTAAAGAAAGTTTATGCTTGATTTGCTCTAGCACCCATCTATTTGTCTTTGGAACAGCCCGCAGTATCAAAAATCTCCTCTCCAGCACCACATTTCAAATGATTTTATTTTCTTCCTATCGGCATTTTTTTCCCTGTCCAGATTTCACAACCATACTTAGAAATTAGAAAGGCAGTGACACTGACAGTCCTATCTTTAGTATTCTATGTTATATTACTACTTTTCAGGATTTGTCTAGTTCCTACATAGCTGCCCTTCCAAGTCCTAGTCTTCTGAATTCTTGGCTGCAGTCTCCATTCTGATTAATGACTGAGGTCCTTTCTGCACCTTACCTTATATTGTCATCTTCCGGTGGCAATCCTGGCAGCAGCTCTGCTGGGACGGGAGTGTGACAGGAACACTCCCCTCTGCATCAGCTGGCTCCCAGTCAAAAGAAACACCATGGACATGCCTCTTCCTTCTGCAGCACAGTTGGGCACTTTCCCAGGCTGCACTAGGGCAGGAAGAACCTCCATCATGCTTCTGGCATTTCCTCAGGCCAGATAAGTGTGGGATGGTTGCACAATCACAGATCATTGATGGGGAAAACCCATCAATTTTTTGATCCACAGTCATGCCACCTTGTGACAGGAGAAGAATGAGACCATGACAACATCATGCAGAAGCATTGTCATGGTCCCAGTTCTCTCCCATCACCATTCTGGGATGGGAGGCTCTGCACAAAGAGCCTCTGCCAAGGTATGAAAAATCCTGAACTATTTCAACATCTTCATTGACTACTTTAAAGTTATGTAAATCATATGTACTAATTATTTTTGCTTTCTTAATGTCCAACTGTAAACTTGCCTTTGCACTTCCTTCCTTGACTTTCTTCAGCAATCATTCCAAATTTTTACTGTTTTCTTCTAGTAGTACAGTGTTGTCTGCATATCTTAAATTGTGGACGTTTCTTCAAGAATCAGAGAAGTGCCTGGCTATTTTCCCATAGTGAGATGCAAAATAATGACATCAGCACTGAAATCCACTGGAGTCTCAGCATTGCTGTAATCAACACGTGCTTGGCTATAGGAACGCAGCCAAACACTTCTCTAATCCTGTCTGTTCATCACAAAATGTGAACTGGCCATGTAGGGGTGGCTATAGGGGCCTTACAGCAAGTAAATTAGGTTTACAGCTGAAAGTAGTCTAGGTCTGCATGTGGATATTTGTGCAGGGACATTGGATTGAATCCAACAAAAGAATTCCCTACCCTTCCCCTGTCCCATCTTTTTGATGGGTTTTAACTGCTCAGTACAGCACAGTAAAGCACTATGTGTACGGCTACACCATGAAAGTTTTCCAGGTGGGTATTTCAGATTTGCTTAGTGCGTACTTCTTTGGAAGCAGATTTAGAAAGGCAGCACCCATGATATTTTTCTACTTTAGAGACAGCCACTTTTCCTCTCAACAATGAATGGAAAGCAACATCCATGGATGTGTAAAGGGGAGGGTGGCAAGGGTATGGATTTGTGCAAAAATGCAGGGGGATCAGAAAAGGAGTATGGCTTTCAGAGCCAGCAAAGTTACACTCTCTGTTTTTTGCAGGGGGACACACACATTAAAAATAATTAATGAATGGCGTGGTCACTAGTGGAGTCACACAGTGAAAGCTAAGGAAATATTTAGAGAAATTTGTCTAAGGGTGAAAAGTAGGATGGAATACAACAATGTGGTCAGAATATGAAATATACACTGGAAAAATGTGGAAGCATCTGGTTTTTCTCTGTGAAACAATAAGGAACAAAAAGCCACCCAAAGAAGATAACAGCACTGCAGACCTACCAGCTCTGTGCTTCAAACTGTATAATTAATTTCCCCTGGATATCAGACAAATTGTTCTAGCAAGATGTATATTCTTTCTTCATCTGGAACACAAGGTTGCATTCTTTTCCTTGAAAAGAAAGAAATGTTTCACCTTTAATTGAAGGGAGAAATATAATCTGAACAAAGCAAACCTGCACTTGATAATTCCCTGATGAACTCTGCACACTTTAGTATTTTATTTTATTTTTAGAAAAGTTACAAAGCAACATAAATGTAAGACATTTTCAGATTTTTTTTTTAAAACGTTGCCCTTAAATTTATGGCTACAAATGTAGGGTTGGGTTTAGACTTTCACACAGCATTTTTGATGCAAAAGGACCCCTTGAGCATTGCGCAAATGTGAGGAGCAGTCCACACAACACACTCACATTTGTGCGACACTCCAGGGCCTGACACGGACTGCGCTCGCATTTTTTCATTTTCAGCTTGAAGCCAAAAATGTGGCATGGTTGCGCATCGCTACAAGGCCCTGCACGCACTTACCTTGCATGTGGAGCCTCAGGAGCTGGGCCGATCGCACTTCCTGTCTCAGTGCTCTCGCGCAAGCAGGAAGCTTGTGAGAAGCTGAAGAAGCAGGGAAGCGAGAGCCTCTGTCCAGAGGCTGCTTGCGCGAGCACCACACCCCAGCATCAAAAATGGGTGAGTTGCGGAAAGGGTCTTAGTCACAGTTAGTAGCTGCATGTAATTCTATGAGGTTTTCATTGTGAGAGTAGCCCAACATTTGGCCAGGTATTAGAGATGCAAAGAATATTTTTTTAAAAAGAAAAGTTTGAAAAATTTGTAAAAAACTTATGTTATTTGAGTGTCAAGAAACCCTGATGATAGGAATCCTTGACTGCCAAGAATCTTCATAGTTTGGGATTTATTCTGTGCTAAATCTGCACATGATTGATCTTCTCAGAAAATAGCATTTTCTTCAGGAAACATCTTTTTCTGCACACACACAAAACATTTCTGTGCAGCAAAGAAACATTTTTTTCCTTCACAGAAAAAGCTATTTCCTGCACAACAAATGCTGTAAGTGGGTATTTATACTGTGCAAAATTCACATATGCTTGTTTTGGTTTCCTTTACCCATGTACTGCCCCTAATTAATACAGAATTATGTGGGCTGAACATGCCCAATTTGATGCACTCATTAATACTATTGGTACTATTGTATCACAGAGAAAAACACAAACACATGTCACACTACACTGATGTGGATAAGTGCTTGACAAGACTACCCTGAAAAAGCATTACTTATAAATGTGCTAGATTAGAAGGGGGTGATCTATGATACACAAACATTCAGCTTTTGGCTCCCAAGAAATGATAATCTCAAAAGGGCCATACATGAATTAGGAGCAAGTTATTATTTTTTTTTACAGTTCTTTATCAAGCAAACAATGGATACGTGAAATCTTGTTTCTGACCATATATTTCTCTAAATGGAAGGGGGAATCAGAATTTGAATGGAATGAAACATTAATGTAGAAGCAAGAAGGCCTCAGTTACTTTTCCCTTTCCTTTCCACGTTCCTTTTATAATATATACAGTTCCCCAAGTGCAAACTGAAGAGAAAGGTGGTGGTGGTGGTGGTGGTCATAGTAATTGCTATTATGTAACATTGGAAATTGGTTATCCTTACTTTCCTTCTAGGCACAGCAGAATACATTACTTACTAGTGGCTACAGCAAATGGGCAATAAAACTGTATTAAATTAACCAGGAGTCCTGGGACAGTTATAGCACCATGACTCAACTCTAATTGCCATGGTTCCATAATACAGAATCCTGGGGTCTGGAACATTAAGGCTCTCTGTGTCAGAATTTTAAACAGGGAAAGGAAATGTCTATTGCACAACCTTTTTTAAAAAAGCCTCTCTGCATTTCCCCCCCATAAGGTGGAGAACTTCTAGATTTTCACAAACAATATTTCAGGCTCCATTGGCTGGTAAAGAAAGTTCTGTCTCTGAAAACATGGTTCAATACTGTTACCATGATGTAGCATAAGGAACAAGAATATGGACCACACTCAGAAATGGGCTCCATAAATGATATCTTAGGACAAAATCTTTCCACAGCTGTGCATGTCCTTGACATTCCCTTTCCTATCCTTTCATTTTCTCTATCCTACCAGTAGGAAGAAAGCCTTGTTGAATCTGAAAATCTCCACTGTGTTAGCAGAAGAAATTCCTCTATGTAGTCACAAAAGCACAACCAACTGTTATTCCTGTGGATCTCCAGACAAAGGCCTTTGTATCTTCACCTCAATTTATTTCTCTGGTTGTATAATGAAAAGTAATCAGGAGAGGTTAAAAGACAAAAGAAGGAGGAAAGATTATTCCATTGCCTTTAGAAGTCCCACAGTCTTCAGGCTGTATTAAAGTTGCTGTCTCTAATTAGTATCAGTCATACTTCTTAGATTCCTTTGTAGATCTTCAAAAAGATTCTCAGCTTCTTGTTATATTTCCATATCTTTGAGAAGCTTCAGGTGGTGCTGGAAAAGGTACAGCTCAATAGATATGACAGGAGACTTTTCAAAAGGCAAGGGAAGTATCATAAACCAGCTTGAAATATGAAGAGGAGGAGCTGAATGGGGAAGGTACTATGCTGCTGGATACAGAAAAAAAGTGCATGAGAGAGAGGAAATAAGAAATAATAATAGGCAGCCTGCTAAAAAAGAAAATGAAAGGCAAATGAGTACTTGCTGCTCATTGATATATGCACAATGGAAAATGTCTCAAAAATAAGAACAGTTTTATGATATCACCTTTTATAAACTCCACTATTAAATCAGTCTTTCCAGCCACCTTTTATTAGCCTATTTCCAAGGCATTTTCCTGCTTTCCCTTCGAAACTGTCCAAAAATGATATTTCAAAAGACAGGTATATTGCACCTCCATGGAAGTTGTTTTTGGAAGTATATGAAATAAAATGTCACAATTGAGTGTAGCACTGATTTATTGCATACCCAGGTACTATACAATCACACTTTCTATGTCTGTCTCTGGTAATTGTTAAAAGATTTTTTTTAAAATAAAATAAAATAAAGTAGCTTCTTTTTCATTATCATGACTGATTATTCCAGGAACGTGGGTATGCTTTTTTTTTTTTAAGGCATTGTTGATGTACAATAGAGGCTTTTTGTTTGAGAAGACAAAAGCATACCTTGACTTACTTGTTCTGGATTGGGTTGCTGTGACTGAAGGATCATAGGTGTCCAAACAGTTTTTAGAGAGCTGTAAAACCTGCAGAGTTCTCTTATTAAAAATGACATCTTAAAGGCCTGTGGAACTGCCCTAGGCTTTCAAGTTTACATGCTGAGATATCTCCCTATCTTTTCATCCTGAAAACAGCTAGGAGTTTGGAAGTGAATTCTGCAAATAAACATATTTGTCCTTGCCCTTCATCTTGCAAGTCCATACAAAGAGAAAAACAAGGGATTATATATTTACAGAGAGTTGATCTCCATGACAAGAAATCTTTTGATGTAGACTAGTAGTTCCAAGAGAAGCAGCTGCATTAGGCTTCTAAAAGCATTGTTGATAAACTTGTAAGTGTTCATTAGTGTTTGTAATCATGATGGTCACCTTGGATCCTCTATAATTTTTGGATGTGCCTTTCAACACAGGTGAAAATGTATTTCCATGCCATATTTACTGGGTACCAAATTTTAATAGCAGAAAATTCAACAAAGAAGAACCAGTATGTACATAGGACAATTAGATTTGGAGTGAAGAGACCTGAGGACTGAGGTTTGATTTCCACTCTAATGTGGAGCTTTGGTAAATTTGGGTTGGCCTTCAATCTAAACTCTTATAAAATAACATGGGGTGTCATAAATCAAATTAGTTAAGAAAAAGACAAAGCAAAGGTACAAAGAGAAGGATGGAATGGAAGAGATAAGAGTAAAGAGATGAAATAAATTATGTTCTAAGTCTCTGGCTTAACTTATAACAGGGATAGGAAAATTCTGTGCCTTCTGTTCCATAGGAACTTAGGTGAGATCCCACCATGATGGACTAACCCCTTAAGAGGGAATAGAGATGATTGAGTAAAGCTGTATCAGCCTTGGAAATCTGCTGCAACTTGAAAGAATGTTTTTCAAGCCCATGGCTGAAAATGCTGGCCTTCTCCATTGCCTTTCCAATCAAGAAAAGCTTAGCAGAAGCACATCCAGTTCAGGTCTCAGTCACAGCCTCAAAGCCTGCTCATCAGGACTGTGATTGAATCCACCTTGCTTCTCCCTCACTTTCCTTGATGGACTCCAGCACCAGCTGAGTCTCCTCACCTGCTGTCTTGACTGGAATAAAAGTAACTTAGAAGGTTGTGTGGCTCAACTATCATCTGGAAAAGTTTTTCCAAGTGGAGGCTGAGCCTCTTATCCACCACTTGACATCTTGATCAGACTCATGAATGACTTCTGAACAGTTTTTTGCAGGCTGTCTGGTTCCTAGAGGAGCTCCTCCAAGCACTTTAAGAATATCTTTTTTCATATAGAGTGAGGTACAGAATTCTGAGCTGTTCTACATATAAAGAAAAGCAAGATGGACTTGACAACATCAGTGGGTGGGGCTTTATGGGGTGGAGTTAATAGGTTGACATCATCCAGCTGTCCCTTATAACTTGCAAATGGGATGATACCCATCACATCATCCAGCCAAGCCTTACTGGAGAACAATATGTAATTTCTCTCCCTCTCTCTTTTTAAAAATTGCTTATTATAAATCTTGCATAACCATATTTAGCCCTTTTGTAGGGGGTTTTATTCTGTGTGCCAACTTTTTCTCTCTTTCCGATTTATCTCACAAGTATGTAAAGTCTATTCTAAGTTATTATTTATTTACAAGAGGATGATGAAAAAAAGTTTCTTAAAGTAGAATGTGGTGCCCAGGAGAAACATTTTACTCATTTTTATTCTTTTACTCATGTATTATAAACCTGGAATACTTCATTCTGTCTTTTGAATTTTCTAAGCCTATTGCTGTTGGAACAATGAAAGCCTTCTGGGTGAAACTACCAAATGTAATCTATGATTGTCGTCCTGCTTTTCAATTCACTTTGTTGATGTCCTGCAGTGGAAGCTGCATCCAATTTATATTCATACATCATTTTATCATACCTTTTTCTCATTCATTGGTATGCCATGAATGTGGAACACATACCTGGCAGGTGTTCTTTCTGACATACTTTTTCCTGCTCTATTTAAGCTTATAGGATGCTGAAACCAGATGGAATTAATACTACATTTATTGCTTCAGTACTCTGAATTATGCAACTTACTTTAACACAAGGATGATACAAGATCTTGCTCAGAAGAAGGAGATTCCTTCTTTATCATGTATTCTTTCAAAGCCTATTCCACTGCCTCATCATGTAAGGACATCAACTGCCAACTTGAAAGACAGCTAAATGAAGCTCAAAGTTCAATTATGGTCAATTAGACTCTCATCAATACTAAACACAAACATCCTTTAAACATAGAACAATTGTTCCTCAAACTACCTAATCACACCATGTTCTCAATGGTCTGGTAATCTTTGGGGTAAACTACTGTGGTCAATTATAGATGTGACTACCTTTGAAGAATTTGATTGGGGAAGTGAGAGCAAGGAGGTACTATGGTAAGAATGAGGATGACAAAGGCTTGTGTTTCTCCCCTCTTAGCAACCCCTTTCCCCCACTGGTTGGGGTTTTCAGTTTGGGACTAGGTACTACAACTCCTCAAAGCACTATGTCAAATGAAAAAGAAGGATCAATTAATTTCCCTTGTACATTCAAATTTGTAGCCTAGCACAATTTAAGTTTGATTTAACCATGCCAAATGTATTCAAAGACAAACTCCCCCTCCCCCCCAAAAAATAAGGCTTCCTTTCCTGTTTGGGCTACTTTGGCAAATCAGTTCTGCTTTTAGGCCTACCACATTCTTTTATCTGTTTCACATTTCACTGTTTCAGCTACGTATTAAAAAGAGTTAAAAACATATTTCTATTCTTTTTAATCTACCACTCTCTTCAGTGTAAAACTTCAGAAGAAAAATGCACTGCCCAAATCAAATAAGATATATTAAAAAGTTCTCTCGCATATTGTGCAATTCCTGGAACTTATGGTTAAAAAATTACACCTGGAAAAAAACAAACAAACCTTACAATATTTCAAAGCATAGCTAACCCATCGTTCTGCCTATATACAGCCAAAATAGTCAAATGATTTATTTAGTTTCCTTTAAAGACATTTTTATTTATCATTTTGTAAATGTCTGCCCACACTGTGTATATTATCAACCAGACTAGGAAAAATGGGTATGCCAAAGCTGAAACCAGTTCCCTCACCCCATCATATCCTTATATATCAAATACAGCAATGCTGGGCAGAATGAGGCAGATGCCACGGATAGCAAATTTAGGCCCATTGCCACACTACACTGTTATAGTACTATAGTGCACTTTCCAACATCATATGGAATCCTGGGTTTTGCAGTTTAGGGAGAGTCTATTAGCATTCTCAACCAGAAAACTATCAAAGGTGGGAAGAGATACTTGAAATATATTCTGTCTCATTGCCCAAAATATCTTTGTTGGCTTTTGGTACTGTGCTTTTCAAGTGAGGTGAGGAAAGGGCTGTATTTACTGTTCTGTCTCAGACAGAAAAATATTATGGGCCAGCACTGACACTTCTATTATTTATTATTATTATTATTTATTATGTGATCTTAATCATACAGAAAAACATGGCTATCCCTGTTGGGCCCACTCTGCCATTTCATTCTTGCCATTTTCACTGTCCCACTATAAACATGTTGAGATGGAAGGTCTGAAAAGGGACATCTGCTGAATATGTGTAAAAACTCCCCATGCTTTAGAAATACATAAAACCAGGTTTTTAAGTCACAGGGAAGTTACAGTCTACAGATCAGGTGCTTTTCATCAGAACTTTATTGAACTTGTGTTTAACGGGTGCAAGACAGTGGGTCAGAACTTAAACGTATGGCTCACTCTGCTTCTTCACACATGAAAGTTCACATGATCACATCAGTTAGACTCAGAGGTGCTGCTAGATTTCTTCACTACCACCCCACTCCTCTCCTCCATTTTATCCTGAGACTAACAAAAGTATCTCTCTGAAAATTACCTGCCTTGGGTGTCATTCCTTGGAGGAAAGGCAGACTATAACTCTATAAAACATAAACCTCAAAGTAGATGAAAATGCCCAAGAAGCATAATAGTATGTGAAGGGGCAGAATCCTTGGATCAATTATTCTGGAAGTCAGAGGGAGAGCCATTGGGAAAAATATATGGCTTTTGACTCCCACTTGCTTTCATTATCTGGGAGTGTTTTTCTATTTTTGGGCCCTTGGATGTAATATTAGCCTTTGAGACAATAATGAAATGTTTTCATTAATAAAACCTGGGGAACTTTTACACAATAAATACAATTATAACACAGGGTTCCACATTAACTGCGATGTTTCCATTCTATGGAATCCTGGGATCTGGGAGGGTATTTTGAATTCTCAGAGAAAGAGAAATAGAGAGAGATTGAGAGAGAAAGAGACAGTGTTCTCTAGGGCTTCTTCAAAGCCCAGGATTTCAGAGAGTACAACCATGACTGTTAAAGAAGAATCACAGCACTATAATCATGTAGTGTGAAAGAGTCCAGTACTGGACTTTAGTCTCTATGTCACAGTGTTTACAGATTACGGAATAATTCCCTTAGCAGAGCAAGTGCGTCAGGGAAAATGAAGAAGAAGAAGAAATATAATGTTTTCTTCAAAGAGGTAGATGGTTCTCAAGAAACAAGGTCCAGGAAACAACCTACCCCTCCCTCATGATTTTTAAATAGCTGTACTCTTTGTTCTTGTCTTTTATGGCTTTTAATTCCAGTTGAATGAAGTTTTTTCCCTTCTTTCACTATATATTTTGTTTCTTTTCTCTCTCTTTTCTCTCCTGCATATAGAAATTGACAAGTGAACAGATGTACTTAATCACCATCCTGTGGTGAGATCTCACACTAGTCTTTTATTTTCCTTTGTAACAACATAATACCTGTTCTAACAACTTTTCACACATGTCTCCAGAAAAATGTTGATTGACATATTATTTTGTTGGACAAAAATAACTTTTTCTGACCAAATCTGGACAATGGATTAATAGTATTGATGATAAGATATTGCTAATGTATCTATGGACCCTGACAAGTATTAATTATAGGTAGTAATCAATTCTGCTTGACAGGGGGTTCTCAAAGTATAATACTGTTAATGACATCTGTTAATTACATGTTAATTACATCTGGACTGGCTGGATAGGTAATTGGATTCTACAATACTTCTCTTTAACAAAGCATACTACCAACCTGTTTGAGGAAGCAATTGTAAAGTCCTTCTTGAATCCCAATCTATGGTATAATTATTGGCTGGTCCCCAATATCCCATTTTGGGACAAGGTTCTAGAGCATACGGTGGTATCCCAGTTCCACGGGTTTCTGGATGAGATTGATTGTCTAGATCTGTTTCAGTTTGCCTTCAATCCTCGTTATGAGATCGAGACAGTTTTGGTCACATTGGTGGATGGACTTTGCTAGGAACTGGGCATAGGAATCCTCTGTGGTATTCAGTACCACTGACTGTGGTATCTTGGGTGACCTCATTAGAATGGGACTTGGAGACACTACTTTGCAATGACTCCATTCATTCCTAGAAAGAACCCAGAAGCTGGTGCTGTCCCTCCTGCTCAGCTCCTTGGCTGTTGACCTATGGGGTTCACAAGGACTTTGTTTTGTCTCCAGTGCTATTTAAATATATATGCTAAGCCGCTAGGAAAGGTTGTCTGGAATTTTGAGGCCTGGTCTCATCATTATGCTGATAACACCCATGTTGATAACACCCATCTCTCCTTTCTACCTTAATCCAAGTAAGTTGTCTCTGTTCTAAACCAGTGCCTCTCAGCAATGATGGACTGGAGGAGAATGAAGATGCTGAAATGCAATCCAGTCAAGACAAATCTGTTCCTGGTCAGCCAAAAGGCAGATCAGAGAACAAGGATTCAGTCTGTGCTGGATGGGGTTACACTCCCCCTGAAGATGCAGGTATATAGGTTGACTATTCTCCTGGATTCAGCCCTGACCCTAGATGCTCAGATTTTTGCAGTGGCCAGAAGTGCATTTACACAGTTAAAGTACAGTTAAATAGGTATGCATGTCCCTTAAGACATCTGGTCTGGCCATGGTGACACATGTCTCACTTACATCCTGTTTTGGATTACTGTAATGCACTCTGTGTGTGAATGCAATGAACTCTATAGTGTCCAGAAACTTTAAATGGTCCAGAGAGCTTGAGCCAGATTGCTAACAGGTGCTGGTTATAGGAAGCACATGAATGCCATGTTGTAATAGATCCATTGGCTGCAGGTCTCAGTTGCAGGTTCAGACTGCACTGCACTGAACTGCAGGTTCAAGAAGAACTCAATGTTATGCTTTTGCCCTATATATCTCTATACAGCTCACATCTAGGCTATTTGAAGGACCATATCTTCCCATATGAGCCTATCTGCAGGGAAGGCACTTCTCTCTGTCCCATCATCTTTACAGACACAGTTGGTGAGAATACTGGAGAAGACTTTCTCTGTGGCTGCTCCCATTTTTTTGGAATTCCCTCCCTAGGCAAGCTATTATGACTCTTTCTTTGTTGTTCTTTTGGCAGAAGGTTAAAACTTTTCATTTCCAGAAAGCTTTTGGAACAAAAGGTTTTTCATGGTGCTGGCCTGTTTTTAATCTTTATTTCAACTGAGATTTTAAACTGTTTTTATTCTATTCAAAACTGTTTTATTACTAATTTTGTATGCATTTTTATTGTATTTTATACCTCTTTATTTCTTCTTTGTAACTTGCTTTGAATCCCAGTCTGGGAGGAAGGTGGGGTATAACTAAAGGATGGATGGATGGATGGATGGACTGCAGATTTTAGCACTTCCTGCCACAAGTCATGGAAGCTTACAAGTCTCTCTGACAACACCTTGCCAGTGACATAGGGAGGTAAATCTTCATACATTTAATTTTTTGCAGACAAAAATGAATAATGTTCCCATTGTTCTCTTCACTATTAGAAAGTCATAGAAAATTATGCAGTTTTAAAAGTCTTCAAAGGTTATTACCAGTGTTATTCTGATTCTGGGAGTCCCCTTGGGGACACCTTTATTAGCTCCAAAAATGCCAAAATTAGGGAAATTAGCAGAGCACTAGCTTTTAACAATGCAGAGGGCCGGGGAACAATTAGCAAGATCTTTTACCCAATGTCTAACAGAGTCAGATCACAAAAGAACTAGGCAAAAAGTTCAGTCAAGATGTTTTATTAGAAAATATTTCCACACACACACACACTCAGAGGCAATCTCTCTTGCAAGCACACAAGGACTATCGAGATGGAAAGAGGTGAAAATTGATAGGGGAAAAGCAGAGGGAATGTGAAAGAGGTGATACTGTAGCTGTTCAGAAGTCTTGGCCAGGGGAAAAAGATAAGCGGAGAAAAACTCAGCGCAGGGAGGAGGGCTGAGGGGGTCTCAACTAACAAAGTGACGGTCTGCTTGTCAAGCATAGGAGAGCTCCAAAATAGGGTCTCAAAAAGGGGGTCAAGTTTTAGGGTGAAACATGCCTTGGGGGCAGGCCCTCTTCCTGGACAGGATAATGGCTTACACTAAAGGATAATGGTTGCATGATAGTTGCCTGATGGCTGCATGATGGTCACATCATGTAAGTGGACCTCGCTATTATATGTCCCACTTTGTTTTAAGCATTCTAGGGGAATCAGGCAATCTCCCCAAAGTACTGTTGTAGCTGAGTTCCCATTACCTGTGCTTATGTGCCTTTCCAAAGTTTCTTATGAAGATGTGACAGGGGAAGTTTCGGGTCTTTGATCTTTTGTCCAATCACTAGCCTGACTGTCTACACACCAGCCTGGTCACCTCTGGTTTGGATGCATTTTAATATTAAAATTATACTCCCCGGGATGGGGTCTGCTAACAGGGATTACACTAGTCCCAGATTTTTCTCCATTTTTAAAAATCATTTCTGTGCAGAAAACAAATGCCCTACATAAACACAACTTTTCTGAAAATATTTCTGAAAACACAGATGAAAGCAATATTATTTCTGCAAATAAAATACTGGGGGTTTTCCCCCCACAGATTTTCTTTTTTCCTACACACGACACTGGGTTTCTGTGCAGAAAATGTTGTCTCATGAACAATAAATTCCAAACTGTAATGATTCTTGCCTGTCCAGGCTGAGAGATTTTGGTATGTTCTCCATGTAGGCCACCAAGTAAAATCCATAATTAAACAGAGATTAGAAAGCTGGCACTTCTAATGTAAAATAAACAGTCTAGCATACAGTCTCCTATAATTTATTACCAACCAAACTGAATACTGCCTGGCAACCATGGATGGGTTTCTGTTGAGAAATCCTCTTTCTTGCAGCCCACGGGACCCTATAATCGATAAGAGAGGAAGGCTTAACATTAACAGTCAAGTGGGAAGGCTTAATATTAATAAATTAATATTAAATTAAAACTTAAATTCTAAGTGAATCCAACACTACTTTTCATGATCATCTCCTAAAGAAAGGTTAGTATATCCCAATATTCCGCTTTAAGCTGCTCATAATATGAGCCTTCTATGAAAAGGAACAGAGGTCTGGCAGAGCTGTGTTGCCAATTAATTTATATAAAAGACTTTAGAGTCAGCTTTTTCTGAAGTCAGAACTCTTTGGGGACATACTGGTCCAGCTTTGGATTCATATTCTTATATACTTACTTAGAATGGGAATGATGCAGTCTTCTACACACAGTTGGACTGTTACTCCTCCTTGGGTCAAGGTCTGTTGGGTCATTTTGGTCTAATGTCACATGGATGTCTGCATGATTCCTACTTCTTTGTTAGATTAGATCCACTGAAAAGGATGGTGCTCACAAGTAACAACTAATTAAAGTTCCATTGATTCAACAGACCTTCGCTAGGTAGGACTAATGTTGGATTTATTAATTTAATGTTTTGATATAATTATCATTTTTTAAAAAAACAAAAAAACAACTTCGCACCATTCTTTTGGGTTTTTTTAAGAAAATGACATTTGGTACCATAGAACTCTATTTTGTTTTAATTCTATCCTAATTCTGCACCTTGGTTCCCATTTTGGGAGGAAAGGGGGATAAAAAATAAAATAAAAAGAAACCAAAAAATATAAAATAAATAGCATTTCTATGAATAAACTATTCTAAATTATTTTCTAAATTTCCTTCATGTTCATCTCTTATGATAACATTTGCTTTTGTCTTCCTTTGATGTATCAGTCTCCTAAATCAAATTTAACTTTTTCACCCCAGTTTATTTCAAGATCATTTTTCTTCATGAATTTCCTCTACTGACCACAAGGAAGGTGTCTTCCTTGCTTTTTAATACCACTGAGCTACATGAGGTGTTTGATCTTGTTGTGATGTCAAGAAATGGACCAGCACAGAAAAGATATCTAGGGAAGCATAAAAATCTCAGGGGAAGATCTGAATAAGGATGAAGTTGATTAGACAAAAGCTTATTCAAATCCATTTTTAAGCTGTCACACAAAACCAAGAACATATTAAAAAATGTCATAGTATCCAGTGATCCTCTTGGATTAAGGTTGCATGGGACTCTTTCTGGGTAATCAATTTCATCCCTCCCAATCGCCTGCCCACTTAACATTCACAGTCATCTGTACTATTTTCAGGTTCCTCCCTGTGAGGATATTTCTTAGAGGTTTAGGAGGGAAGTTGGAATAATTCTGTAAAGCACCAGATTTGTCAAGTCTACTAATATTTCACTCTTCTGCACAAGATAGTCTACATAAGCATCAGGGGCTCATAGTATGTTGATAGAACAATGAATGATGGAACATCTGGAAGTCTGTTGTTCATAGTCTGGTCTCTTCATCTACATCTTCAACTTTCTCTCTTACTCTCCCCTGCCTCCCTCTAGTTCCACATATTTGCTCTCATCTCAACTTAACTTCATCCACAATAAAAGTCTATTCCCATGATGTTGCAAGCATTGCAAACAAAATGAAGCAGTTGATTGCTCGGGAAACAGGTGGAATCTGTTATTATTATCTTTATTTCTATAATCTATTGTTATTTGACTAGAATAACAGTCTCTATTAACTGATTACCTCTAAAATGTGTTGGTTGCAGTGGGGAGCTTGATAGCTTAAGTCAATCTCCCTCCTGTTTCTGTTCTGGGAAATCATATTGTGAGTTATAGTTGGTGAGGAAAGTAGGGGTTGCTGAAGATGTTCTTCTTTATAATCATTTTATCACTTTTTTTTTAAAAAAAA
The DNA here is from genome assembly GCA_948474755.1 of Ctenosaura bakeri. NCBI lineage: Eukaryota > Metazoa > Chordata > Lepidosauria > Squamata > Iguanidae > Ctenosaura > Ctenosaura bakeri. Next base: position 105,733 of record CAOLHI010000058.1, read on the forward strand.
GGTCCATTGAAAGATTCATATATATTGAAAGAACAGAGATAATATACCAGCTCCATACAGTGGACAGATGAGGTGAGATTTTATAAAGTCACCTAAGTATACCACCGGTATGGAGAGGAAATGTAGGTCTCCTTCATGTATCACTACATATACATATGTATCACTACATGCACTGGTGGTTGACATAGTACTTCCTGAAACTGCCATGGAATCATAACTGCCACACCATTGAATACATGCATATATCTACTTCACACACTGTTTCCTCCATCTAGATGCAGGCATGTTCAGGGCAACATCATATGTATATATAGAATTCAGTGTCACCATCAAATGTGTGAATGACCCTCAGTCTTATCATGGATGGCTGAGAAATAGAACAGAAGTAAGGTTATCTCATGATGCTGATAAAAGTTTTTCTTAAAAAAAAAGACCACAATGAATTCACATTAATTCAGCTATGTAGAAAGGCAAATGTTATGGAAGCAGTACAAGATATGTATATATGATACTTAGTAATGTAGCAAGAACACTGGAATTTACTGAGAGCAAAGGCCTGAGGGAACATCTTTCTTCCTCTTGTTAAAATAGTTTCTAATAAAATCTTCCCACAGAGTCTGCAAGTATTGCCCTCCACTTCATTTGATGAGTGCTTATGTTGTACAAGGCACCATTCAGTAGACATTTATATTCTTTTATACAAGACTTTTGTGCTCTGTTTCTTCTCCATAAAATTGACAGTTTCATATCACACTAAATATTTGCAGACTGCATGCTAGCTTCTAAAACTGTATACAAAATTTCAGTTCCTTGACATACATTAACTTGAAAGATATGCTTGAGCTTAGTCCTTGGCTTATGGAACCAAATCTGTGCCATGTATATATGTACAGGCCAAGTGAATAGCATGGACGTTTCATGGTGGTGTTGATGAACAACAGTATGACACATTGCAGAACAGGCTGCCCTTGTTCAACAACAGCACAAGGAAACTGGGCAGTGGCCAAAAATGGAGCTAGGGAATGCTGGTAATCCAGAATAGGGGGCAGTGGGAAGTCATGGTTGTTCTGTGCCTGGCTGGAAAAAATGCCCCCACCTTTCAAGGTACCCCATTGTGTGATAGCAGCCCCTGTTGCTCAATGGGACATCTTTCACGTTACCCTGTTGTGCATCACTGCAGTTCTCTAACACTGTGATGTATCATGTTATCAAATATACCTCTGTCATCATAAAGTTACATATTACAGCTGGTGATGCAGAATCTCAGCCAACACTATGCCATGTAAGTGTGGCTTATATAGATAGTATAGTGCTTGTAATGTTTCACATATTTCATTCAGTAATCCTTAGCGCACTCTCACATGGTAACCCTAAATTGTTAGCCTCTGTTCTTATCCTGAGCTGGAACTGAGACAACAATTTTCTTTTCAACTGCCTAGTTAAAGTGATGTGCGAGTCAACATTTGAACTGGGAACATTGCATAGAACACTGTTAAGAAAGATGGCTAAATCCTTCTGGGGAAAAAAAGAATGAATTTAAATCCTGGGTGGGAACTGTATAGCCCATATGATGGTGTTGAACTGCAGCTCTTAGAAGTCCTTGTCAGCATAGACAATGGGGAAGAACATTAGGAGTTGCAGTTCAATAGGGCCTCAAGCACCACATAATTTCTACTCACAGTTTAAATAAAGGTTTCATATAAAATTGTCATTTCACTTGATTCTACATGAAAACAGAATGCAATTTTGGGACAGTCTTCCTTTTTCCTCCTTCTATCTAAGAGTCCAAACTAGTCCTTTCTCCACTTTAGTGAACAGTGGATGAGCAACAGTTTCATCTTGTCCCAACACAACAGTGGCAAATTTCCTTAGGTCCACCTTGATTTAATAATTTTCAGAAATATGAAAGTACAGTTAGCTCTCCACATTTGCTAGCACTAGGGATGTAGCCCCCCCCCAAAAAAAGTGGAAAATCACAAATATTAAAATTGTGTAGGGGAGAAGGATGCCATAACATCGTGGGGGGAACAGCGAGTCAGTGTCCAAACCGGGGAAGGGAAGGGAGGGGAAGGAGATGGATCTGCGTGTGGGCCCTATACTCCCTCTCTCACACTCATATCTTTCCTTGGGAGTTGCGGATCATTGGGAGAGGGTTTGTGGGGCTGAGAAATAGGTCCATGAGCCATCTTTAGCTGGTCAGGCAGCTGCTGGTGGTAGGGGAGGAAGATCAGAGGCAAGTTTTTAAAGGGCTGCATGGCCTGATCAAGGTCACTGAAAGTGAAGTCATTACTGGAAAAGAAGTGCCTGAGGTGGGGTGGCAGGGGTTGGAGAAACAAATAATCAAACACATAAAGGCAAACCTGTAAAGTGGAGGGCAAACAGTACTATTTGTGCTGATATTCATCATCTCACTATGATTAGAATCTTATTGGTGACATATGGCACTGTAACTTCTTGCACTACACTGTTATAGTGCTATTATTCCACTTTCAACCTCCTATGGCATTCTAGGACTTGCAATTTAGGGAAGGACATTTAGAATTCTCAGCCAGAGAGCTTTTTGGCCTCAGTAAACTACTAACCCCAGAATGCCACAGGATATTGAAAGTAGAATAATAGCATTGTAATAGTGCAGAAGGTCCCTAGATGGTATTTATTATTGTTGCTGTAGACCTTCAAGTTGTTTCTGACTTACAGAGACCCTAAGGTGAACCTATCATGAGGTTTTCTTGGCAAGATTTGTTCAGGATTTCCACTACGCTGTTATAGTGATATTATTCCACTTTCAACATCCCTTGGAATCCTGGGGTTTGCAGTGTAGGCAGAGGCATTTAGAATTCTCAGTCAGAGAGCTCTTGGCCTCAGTAAACTAGAAATCCTAGAATTATACAGGATGTTGAAAGTGGAATAATAGTACTACAACAGTGTAATGTCCACAGCTGTAATCCAGTGTCCCGCAGCTTTTATTGCCCCATTGATACAGAAGGCAACTTCTTAGCACCAGAATTAGTTGTCACTAAAAATTTAAGAAAGTTGCTAGATATCTGAGAAAGTGATGTCATCTCCCCTCGCGCCCCCCCCAGCTAAGGAACTGCAGTTGGATGCTGCCTAGGCATTTCCTGCCCTCCCCAAGCCAGCAAATGACCACACTACTTGAAAGCTTTCTTCTGGAGGAGGAAGAAATAATTGTGTTGGAAATACAGCAAACATCTCTCCACATTGCTGATAGTATAAGTTCATGAATAACAAATTAAATACCTGACAATTTGCTACTCTTTTATGACATCCAAAATCTGCAATCTAAGGTAGATGCATAATTGGACCCTAATGATAAGCCCAACTTTGTCACGCATCCTTAATTTGTAGCAATGTCTTCTGAACTCTTCATGACAGATGGGAGAGGTTCTTTCAGTGACAACCACTTTCTTTCTTTCCCACATCATGTCCAATTTTAAACACACATACGCACACATAAAGTTCCCTTTCAGTTACTGAAGTCCTAGGCAGAAATGTGCTACATACCCAGGCAAATGCACCAAAAGTGAATGCACACTTCTCTTGGTCCTCTGTCAATGTCATTCATCATGTTGCTTCTGCCCCATGGTGTCCAGGCTTTATGCATCAGTATCCTAGAAAGGAGCACCCAGAGCTTAGTGTCGCTTTCTAAAAGGAATGTTACTTTGATTATTACCCTGATCACTCAACATCTGACTATTGTCACAGTTATTGTTTTTCAGAAAGATACCATACTGGGTCAATTTTTACTAACACATTGTGGTTGCTGTTAGTATCAGGCTGCTCAACCTTCATCTGTTCTCTGTCTTCCTCTCTGCCAATTCGTTTGAAACTTCATGTCTATGCCTGAATGGTGGAGCAAGCCCTCCCAACCCCCTGACTTTTCAATTACTGATTTACTCTTGATAATCTCACACAGCCAATATGTTACGCTGTGTTTTGGGGGGTCCTGGGAGGGGCGCCCGATTGCCAAATAAAATACCAAATTGGGGAAAAGTAGCTTGAACTCTGTTTTGGCTAGCGAGAGGCAGGGTAACTTTGCAAGGATCTTTAAACCCAATGTATACAGTGGTGGGTCAGAGAGCAGCTAGACAAGGTTTCAAAGCAACAAACAATATTTTATTAAAGGCAAGAAACACGAAAGACAAGACATAAACTAACTAGCTGAGAAATAGAAATGGAGGTTTGTTCAGGAAAGGCAATACGACCTGTCTCGTAGTCCTGGAGAGAAGAGGGGTTCTGGGGGAGAAAGCTTAGGGTGGAGAGCTGAGGGGAGTCCCTTAGACAATCGGCAGCAAGGCAGGATGGGAGCCCAAAGTGATCCGAAGACCGTTTGAAAGTGAGGGGTTTTTATAGGGGAGTTTGTGCCTTTCGGCTATGGCAAACCAGGGGAGGACAAAAGGAGTTTTGGTGCTGGACAAAGGATTTGGAAAGGTCAAGTTTAACACGATTGGATTTGTGTTTGAAGACAATAGCGTGGCTGGGACGTTGATGACCCAACATAAAAGAGTAGCTCGGCTGAGAGCCGTGCGGCTATTGTGGAGTTTGTGACTGGAAGTCCCCTGAAGCTGGGAGCGGAGTTTAGGCTGCTGGCCTCAATAGAGTCTGGAATGTAAAACCATTAGTGGCCGCACTCATGTTCGTGTTTGTCCGGAGGACCTCGCAAACACGTGGAGCGTGGTAACTGCAAGCCAGTCCAGCTAAGGTCGAATTAGATGATATCAAAAATGATATCTGGGGGTCCTCACCCAGGGTACCAAATCGGAAGTAACAAATGCATGCTCTCTCTTTTCCTCTGTTTGGGATAGCCAGTCTGGCAAGGCAATAATTTCTCCATCATGTTCAGTGCTCTCTCTCAGTATCTTTCTCTCCCCCCGTCCCTTTTGTTGATGGCAGCAGCAGTCGCTGCTCCTTTCCCCATAAACCACCCCATAAACCGTAAACTTCCTCCTTCTCAAATTGGTTTTCTCCTGCTGAGGGTTGGACAGAATGAAAGAGTGGGGAAAAGGCATGCTAAGATAGGAAAGGATGGAGAGCAAGAGAGTGAGAGAGAGATAATGTGGCTTTAATGCAACTTTAATACAGCTCATGTTGTTATTGTACCTCATTTCTCAGTTGTACTGTCTGTCTGTCTAAACCTCTGCAGCCATTTCCACACTATATTGCTATAGTGCTATTATTTCACTTTCAACCTCATGTGGAATTCTGGAGTTTGTAGCTTACTGAGGTCAAAGAGCTCTCTGGCTGAGAATTCTAAATGCCTCTCCTTAAATTGCAAATCCCAGGATTCGACAAGATAAGTGGACTAATAGGACTTTTAACAGTGTAGTGCAGAAATGGCCTGTATCTCTTAGGCTTTGCATTAGCTTCATTTATTTTTTTCTCACTGTTTTATTCTGCAGTATGTAGAATAATGCATTATCATGTTTTAGTATTTGCTGTTTTGTGAGCTGCCCAAAGAAGAATATTGTTGGTGGCTACGATAAACAAACAAACAAACAAAATAAATAATAAATAAACAAAATAAATAAATAATAAAATAAATAAATAATATAAATAAATAAATAATAGACAAACAAAATTAATTAATTAATTAATTAATTAATTAACCTTAGGAAAGAGAAAAAGAATTAATAAACATATATATTTCCCCATTCATGATGGAAAGCTGTATCCTTTAAGTTTATAGATTCTGTGTGTCTAGAGATCCTTGTTATTTTGAATGTGCTTTTTCAGTTTGAAGAAGAGGGGACATAGTAAATTAATGCTCAGAGCTGGATGCTGAAACAGGCATGCCACTGAGAGTGTGATTAATGGCACCTACCAAACCAGTCTCTCAAAGCAATATAATATGGAGGCTAATCAGAATGTTTATCTAACCACTTTTGATGTATAGCAAGTAAAAATGCAGAGAAATGGAAATACACATTGAGCTTTCTTAGTAACATTTAACTTATTAAAAATGAGCAGGGTTGTTCAATCTAGTTTTCTATAGGCTTTTTTTTTTTTCAGAAAAAGCATGTTTCCTGAGTTTAATTAGTTCATTCCAATTCATTCTGAATTCATTTGAGGTGAGGTATGGGTGTGATAGCAATATGATGCATTCAGAATACCCCCGAAATGGGGAAAACAAATTGCTATATTCAGATGTTGATTTCCAAGTGAGGTATTTTGACACTTCCCGTAACAGCCACCTTTGTTAACTAGTATAGTGGTTTTGTATACTTTTGTACCTCCATGGAATATGCATAAACTAAGCTATACAGTATGCCCTAGAAAACTGTGTATATGCAGCAGTTTTCTTATTCGCCTTTTTTCATCCTTTTTTCAGATTTCATGCTATAATCTCATTTGTTGAGAACTGCCTGCTCTCCCCAGCTCACTGCATACATCACACGGGCAACTTCTGGGATTAGAGGTCACACTGGCATCCCCTGAATCCCCTGATGGGCTGCCATTTAGCCCTCTTTTAAAGTAAAAGTGAAGAGTATTTACTTGTTTGTTTAATCACCTCAATGCCACTCAAATACTGCAGATCCAGTGGTGGCATAGGTGCCAGATGCCAGCTTCTGACTCTTGGCGCCATTTAATTTTAACTAGTCATAAAACAGAGGTGGATAACTGTTGGAGATTAGAGGGTACTTTGTCCCCCAAAAGACCATGAAAGGTTGAACCTCTAACCTCACTGCCCACAAAAAATCAGTTTGAGCCTCCAAACAATCTAGGGGTCATGGCACATATTTGCCATGATTTTGCCCCACCTCTGGGGTCTGCTCCCATGACAGGCCTTTTATTTATGTATTTATTTTAACAACAGGAAGTGATCCAGAAGTCACTTCCAATTCATTTTTCATTTCTGAAAACAAAAATGGCTTTCTGGGCTTAAAGTGGTTCTCACTGTGTTACACCTGGGTTGCACTCTACTAACCCCTGCCATAACAGATATTAGTTGCATTTGATTGTATTGTTCCTCTGTTTCAGAAGCTTTATTCAAGAAGCTTACAGGGGGGAAAAATGGAGTAATTCAAAATGCCTTACAAGAAATTACCCCAGCAAACCCCGTTAAAACATACTTCAGGCATCTTAGAAGAAGTCAAGTAGTCACACTATCAAAGATTATTTTTTGGACTGAAGGGGTTTCTGAGGCAAGAGACAGAAATTTTGCATGCTTTTACTTAAAGTCTCTTTGCTTTTCTTTTGACAGCTCTGCTTTTAAAAATTATAGACAATCACTCTATGCAGGCTTTCAGACTATTCCAGTGAGAATTAAAAGTGGGGTGAGTGCTAGCTGAGTATTATAGTCACTCATTTTTGCATGCAAGAATCAACATTTCAAAAGTTTTCTCCCTGTTGGATGAGATTATGGGAGTTTTTGTGTCTTTTTCAATTCTTTTTTTTTTTTTTTACAATTTGTAACTTTTAATTAAAAAAAAATGTTTATGAAAAAGCTTGTTTTTGTGCAAAACCCCCCAATACATGTAGAAAAATATTTCCGCATAAGAATCTATTAATTTGTTTGCAAATTGGACATTTTTTATGTGTGAAACATTGGGTTTTTGCAAAAACATGTTGTTGTTTTTGTCAAACTGTTTTGGGATTATGTCTCAGCTTACCAGCCTCCCTTAAACAGTTCATGTGGAAAGAGAAGACCATTTGCAAGTTTTCTTGGTCAGCCATGAGAGTAGCTCATTCCATTTCTGAAACATTGCTTCTAATAACATTAAGCTATCCATTCAATATATGTTTCTAAGGTCTGTTGATTTTAGTTAATTAAAGGCAAAAGGATATTACCACTCTGCAGTGACACTTGTTTTGTGATTTTCCATTAGGTCTATAGCATTATTCAGGTATTGCTGCTACCCTCCTCTGAATAGAGGAGAGGTATGTGTGAAGATGGGTTTCCTTCCCTGTATATCTTCAAAAAGAGGTTAGACAGCAACCTTCTGTGGATGTTCTAACTGGATTTCCTGCACTGAGCATTAAGGCTGGACTAAATGCCCTACTGGGCACTTTCCCTCACTATAGTTCTAAAAAATAAAATATATAAAATAAAATAACTAGCTTCAAACCCTGTGTTTGCTTTCCTCATGTGAAACGAGACAGAAGTTTCTTGGCTAGATATGAACTGATAACTCGGCTACAGCTGTTTTCCTTCGGCTATTCTGAAGGCAAACAAAAGTGGTAGTGGTGATTGAGTCTGGCCCAAAAGAATACGAGTGGAATCTTATTCATTCGGAACCTAGTATCTCAGATAATCCATTTTGCCTGGATGCTTGAATCCTGGCAGCAAAGAAGAGAATATGGTGGGGAATGGGATAGGATGGAGGAAAAATGACTATCGATCTACACACACACACACATTCATACACCCTGTATCTCATATCTGTTTACATAAGGGCAACACACTTAACACACTCAAAACTCAGTGAGTCTTACTTCTATGTAGGCATGACAAGTAAAAAATTCTATTGAAAATCTAATTTGTGATGTGTTAGCCATCAGATATAATTCATATTTCTACAGTGTGCTATATTTAATTAAGAATTAAGAATAAGATATGATCAACACTTCATAGCAGACTATCTCCTATGTCTTCTCCCATAATGTCTGTGGAGATTAAAGGAAGAAAAAATATGTTGATCTGGCAGTCCCTATATATGTTATAAAAAGGGAAGAAAGAAAGGAGAGAAAAAATGAGTCAGCACCTTTAAGACTAACTTTTTTAAAAAAATTGAATGTGCTTTCATGTTTTAAATCTTTTTATTATACACATTTACATTCACCTTCTCATTTCCCCATACCCAATACACACGTAGTACCAATGAGTAATCCAAAAGGTAGAAAAATAAATTAACATATGATTTAGATTTAACACAAACCCAAAGCGCATAGTTAATAACCTTAATTTAAATTCTTTAACATCAGCTTTTCCTATATACACAGAGCTTAAATTTCTCCTCTCTCTCTCTTTTGATTATCCTTTAATGCATAAACTTATTTATCCAATTACATTCAATCTTCACTCGCACCTTTTTAACCATAAAAAAAAAGAAAAAACAAAAAAAAACAAAAAAACAAAAAAACAAAACAAACAAACAAAAAAAAAACACTCTTCCCTTATTTTCTTTTTCTTCCATACTAGTTGGTTCTACCTTAGCTTTTCCCGTCCAACAATAACTTAAAACATCACATTGACTTACTCCACTTTCTTTCTGAATATCAAATTCGCTAAATTTCCCTGTTTGTAGTCATTCCGTTCTCCTACTTACTATATTTCCCTTTTCTAAATCCCGTTATCCTTTATCAAATGTAACACTTATAATTCTATTCAAGTCCTAGTTGTTACGAACCTTTATCACGTACTTCACCTATTCTTTATTCCTTGTTCCTTTAATCACTCCTACTTCCTATTAGGTTCCAATATGGGGAGGATCAAATCCCATTCTTCATCTATTTTTTCTTCTGACCTTTGTTGCAATACTGCCGTTAATTTCTCCATTTCCCTTATTTCGTATATTTTCAATAACCAATCCTCCACTACAGGGGATTCTTCTTGTTTCCATCTGCTGGCATAGCACATTCTCGCTGCAACTATCATATACGTTAATATCTTGTGGTATGATTGCTTTTTGAGTGGTCCTACACGCTCGTACATATTTAATAAATACACCTCTGGAAGTAATGGAAAGTTCTTTTGCATAATTTTCGTTATATTATTATGTATTAGAACCCAAAATTTTTTCGCTTTTATACAAGTCCACCAAAGATGGAAAAGAGTTCCCTTCTGGTCGCACTTCCAACACTTATTTTTATCAGTTTTACTCATTTTTGCAATTTGCACTGGCGTGTAGTACCACCTATAAAAGATCTTAAAGTAATTTTCTTTTAAAGCTGTGCTCTTCAATGTTTTATTTATTAAGGACCAAGATCTTTCCCAACACTCCAATTGTATCGGCCTCCCTATGTTCTGGGCCCATCTTAACATATTCTCTTTTACTATTTCTTCCTCAAGTTCTAAGTTCAAGAAAATTTTATATAGCTTTGCTATAAGGTGTTCCACTCCTGGTTTAAACAGTTTATCTAACTCGTTTTCTTTACTTTCTATCCCAACTGTTTTTTGGTCCAATTTATATTTTTCCGATATCTGTCTTTGCAATAACCAATGGGTAGAAAGCCCATACTCTACCAATTCTTCTCTTGTTTTTAGTTGAAGTTTACCCCCTTGTACCTTTACTATGTCCTTGTATAAAATCCATCTATTTATCTGTGGCTTCTCTCTTCTATAAAAGGCCTCGTGAGGAGATATCCACAATGGGAATCTCCTGTATACCTTCTTCTTATAAAGCAACCATACTCTAAGAATTGACTTCCTAATAAAATGGTTATTGAAATCTCTGTTAATTCGGGCCTTCTCGTACCACAGATAAGAGTGCCAGCCGAAGGGCAAATCTGCACCTTCCAAAGTTAACAGTCTCTCATCATCCAGTCTAATCCAAGTGGTCGCCCAATCCATACAGCATGCGTGATAATATAACTTCAACTCTGGTGTTCCTAAACCTCCTCTTTCTTTAGCGTCTATTAATCCGCACCACTTAATTCGGGGTTTTCTACCGTTCCATATAAATTTCGAAAGATCACTTTTCCATTGTTTGAAAACCCCATCATTTGTGATGATAGGAAGATTCTGGAATAAGAAAATCAATCTTGGCAGGACATTCATCTTGATGGTTGCAATTCTTCCTAACAAAGATAAATCTAGGGTTGTCCACCGCCTTAAATCCTCTTTAATCAATTGCCAAACTTTCTTATAGTTGTTGTCATACAAATCGGTATTATGTTTAGTCAAATATATTCCTAAATATTTTATTTTTTTCTCTATTTTAAATTGGGATTCCCTCTCCAGCTCACTTTCTTCCTGTTTGTTCATATTCTTAGTTAGTATAGATGTTTTATCCGGATTAACTTTGAAGCCTGATGCTATGCCATATTCCTGTGAAATCTTTTTTAACCTTTTTATACTTTGTACCGGATTATCTAATATGATTACCAAATCATCCGCGAATGCCCTGAGTTTGAAAATCTGATTCCTTATTTGGACTCCCCTTATTTCATTATCTTGTCTTATTTGGATATTAAGAATTTCAATCATTATCAGGAATATCAATGGAGATAACGGGCATCCCTGCCTTGTCCCTTTCATAATACTAATTGTAGGTGTTTTTTCTCCATTTACAACGATATTTGCTGACTGGTCTCTATAGATCATATCAATCCACCTCAGAAATTCATCACCTATTTCTATCTTCTTCAAGGTTTCCATAATAAAACTCCATTTGACATTATCAAAAGCTTTCTCCGCGTCGAGAAATATCATTCCTAGCTTCTTCTCATTGTGTTTTTGGTAATACTCAATTATATTCAAAACAACTCTCATATTATTCTTGATGGATCTTCCTGGGAGAAAGCCACATTGATCTTCATAAATCCACTCCTTTAGCACCATTTTTAATCTTTCTGACAAAATGGATGCGAATATCTTATAGTCTGTATTAAGCAAAGCAATTGGTCTATAGTTCTTAACATCCCGGTGATCTTTACCTTCCTTGGGTATTAAGCTAATCATAGCCTCTCCCCAAGAGCTCGGACGCACCCCATTCTCAAGCTCTTTTATCACTTTATACATAGGTTCCACCAATACATCTTGAAAGGTCTTATAATAATGGGCTGTCAGTCCATCTGGTCCCGGGGCTTTTCCTAGTTTTAAATTCTTGATTGCATTTATGATCTCCAATCTGGTGATGGGTTTATTTAACTCTGACTTCAATTCCCCTCTAATTTGCGGTATTTCAACTTTTCCCAAGTATTTCTTAATGGTTTCATCTACCTCGAGGTGGTCCTTTTCTTCATAAAGCTTCTGAAAATATTTATAGAATATTAGTTTTATCCTGTCTTGTTGTCTACACAGTTCCTTTCCGTCATTGATTTCCAAGATTGTTCTTTTCTCCCTTTCTTTCTTGAGTTTATAAGCTAACCATTTCCCAGTTTTGTTGGAGTGTTCATAGTATCTTTGTTTTACATATTTTAATTTCCTTTCCAAATCAATTGTATTTTGTATTGTGATTTGTTTTCTTAAGACCTTCAGTTCATATTTTAGCTTATCATTTTGGGGATTTATCTTTAGTTCATCTTCCTTTTCTTTAAGTTGTTCCATAATTTTATTTTGAGATTCTTTCCATTTCTTATTTTTATAAATCTCCTGTTCAATCAAAATCCCCCTTACCACAGCTTTTCCAGCCTCCCATACCACACTTTCTGATATTCCTGTTCCAGAGTTTTCCTTAAAATAATATTCTAATCCTGTTTTTACTTTATTTATTACTTTTTCATCTCTCAATAAGTCATCTTTTAGTATCCATCGATATTCTCGTTTCCTTTCTCTAAATGTCAATATAAGGGGGCTGTGGTCGGACAGTATCCTTGGCAAAATTTCCATTTTTTGAATATTCTTTGCTAATATTTTGGATATTAGGATCATATCTATCCTAGACCAAGATCTACATGTTTCTGAGTAATATGTAAAATCCTGGGTATTCCCATAGAGGTACCTCCATGCATCTATAAGAGCGACATTCTCCACAAGCTCAAAAAAAGTTTTGGGTAATCTCCTATTTACCGCTTTCTTTTCCATTTTCCTATCACGTTCGGGGTCTATGACCCCATTCCAATCACCCATTATCATCACTTTCTCATAATCATATTCTTGCATCACTTTCAACAGTCTATCAAAATATCCTGACTTGTTCTGTTGCGGTCCATATACCCCTACACATAACATTTTCCCTTGTACCGTTTCCACTTCTATCCCTACAAATGATCCACCTTCATCTTTAAAGACTTCTTCAGATTTATATTTTTTATTTACATAAATTGTGACCCCTTTCCTTTTTCTATTGCATACTGATGAAAATTCTAAACCTAATTTACCATTCTTCAAATAAATAGTGTCTTTATCTCTTATGTGCGTTTCCTGTAAGCAAATTACGTCTGCTTTTATTTTTTCTAAATAATGAAATATTCTTTTCCTTTTAATAGGTGCATTTAAACCTCGCACATTCCAAGAAAGTATTTTCATAATCTCCCTTTTACCTTAATTTATCTCTTGATCTACTTCTAATTCCAAATCTTCGTCCTTCTCTTCTTCGTCCTCTTCCTGTCCTTCGTTCAGTATGTCCTCCTCCTCCTCCTCTCTGTCTGTCCCTGTCAAATCCTTCCCGTATAATTCCTCAGCCTCTGTATTCCTAAGTCGAATTGTCCTCTCCTCTAACTCTTTTCCTTGCTCTTTCTTTTTTCTTTCTCTTTCTTTTCCAATACCTTCTTCTGTTGTTGTATCCTTGTCTTTTTTTCCTCCAGTTTGTTTTTTAACTCTTGTTGTAGCCTTGTCGGTATCCTTTGCGGATCTTCTGACCCTACTCTGCTTTCTACTTCCGTCATGGCTAATTCCTCTTTATATCGTTTTAGAAAGTCCTGTGCTTTCTGAATAGTATTTAGCACATATCTCTTCTGTGCAAATGTGAAGGTCACACCTTCCCCTTTACACCACCTGTATCTAATTCTGTGTTTCTTCAACACCTGTATCAAAAAGCCATACTCCTTCCTCTTTTTTAAGACTTGAGAAGGCACGTCTTTAAAAATCTGTAACTCCTTTCCTTCTACCTCGAATCTATTCGTATAGCTTTCTCGCACTACCAACTCCTTTACTCTTTCCCGGAGAAAGTATACCACAATATCTCTAGGGACCTTCCTTTTCTTTGCCACGAAGGAATTAATACGGAAGATTTTATCGATTTCTAAATCCATTTGTTCAGAATTCCAGCCGATATAATTCGCTAGAGCTGGGATTATCCGGTTACATAAATCCTCAGCTTCCTGTTCCTCCAACCCTCTGATCTTCAAGCACTTGTCTCTAATCTTTATTTCTGTATTTATTGCCTGCACTTCCACTCGTCCTATTTGTTTTCTTAGTTCTGGAGCTTCTTTTTCCAATTTACCTGTTCTATCTTCTATTGTACTGATTTTTTGGTTTATTGTTTGAATTTCCTTTGTTATATTTATATTTCCTTTGTTATATTTTCCATCTCATGGCCCATATTTCTCATTTCTTGTCGTATCTCCTTCATTTCTGAGGAAACCTTCTGCATTTCTTTCTTAAAATCCTCCCTCAATTTCTTCAATTTCTTCATTTCTTCTAATAGTGTGTTCCCAAATTCTAAAAATTTGGGCTGACCTTCTATGGAACCTCTCCTCTGCTGTTGTGCTTTCCATGTGCTTTCATGGATATAAACCTACTTCTTCAGATGCAGTGCTAAGTGATATTAAAGCTTCAGGCATAAAACATATTTATACAGTTTTGGCAGTGGTATAGAACTTTTATTATTATTATTATTGAGAGAATCTTGTAAGACCCAGAAAGATCAAATCATGACCCTTGCCCTAAGTTTTTGAAGAGCTTGTAAAGTAATACAGGTCTTTCAGATCTTTACAGTGGTCAGTTAGTGTTGATGTGTGAAAGCAACAAATTGGCTAGCGGAACATCAGCTTTCTGGGGTTCCAAACCCTTTCTGAGAAGATTTCTTATGTTATATGTCCAGTAGGAAAGATACAGTGTGCCATTAAGCTATTGTCTTTGTTCATACCTCTGCTAATGGATTGGAACTTGTGAATATAATTCACTCTTTCTAACCTTCCTTTGTAATTTCCTTGTCCAAAGACTGAAATCCATAAATTCCTCATTGTATATCCAAGAAGGTTGAAATGCTCTGCGCCTAGATTTGGGGTATTGTGATTTCTAATGTTACATTTGTGCCCATTAATTTTCTTCCACAGACTTTTCTGTTTATCCAGTAAAGAGTGCAGGGGGCATTGCTTACATAAATTAGCATATTTCACATTGGAGAGAGAGTAAATAAAAGCACCCCTGATGTTGTGAGTAATATTATATGCCCCTGTAATATTGCTCCCAAAGTTATGTGGGGACAGAGTTGGCATCTGGATTTGTGACAGGGTCTTGTCTCTGTATTATCATCCACATTGTGTATCTTGTTATTAGTAAACAGTTGTTTAAATTGGAGGCTATCTGTAGGCCAATAAAATCCTTGCAGAGCTTGTGAGAGGGCTGTGTTATTCTTCAGAACTGGTTGCAGTTTGTGGATAGGTTTGAGTGGTTCTCATCTGAGGACTGCACGTGATAACTAAGGATGTTCTATCATTTTGTGTTTTTGCTCTGTCTTGTAGTAAGTGGTTCCTGGGTATCAGTCATGTTATGTCAATTTATTTCTTTACCTCCTTAGGTATTGTAGTTTGAAAAAAAAATCTGTTGTATATTGGAGAGTTTTGAGTCTGTCTTGTGGCTCAGAGCAGATACAGTTATATCATGGGTTTGGCTGTAAACAATAGGTTTGGTAGTATGTTCTGGGTGTAAACTGAAGAACTGTAAGTATTTGTAGCAGCCAGTGGATTTTTCATAGAGTGCAGTGCATAGAAGGTCATTGTGCATTGGCTTAGTGGTGTCAGGAAAGTTAAATTGTTGAGTGGATTATTCCAGGGTCAAGTTGATGGTAGAGTGAAAGTTGTTGAAATCTCAGTGGAACTTCTCAATTGATTGCTTTCCATATGATCAAATTGCAAAGATGTTATCAAGAAATCATAGGTAGATGAAAGAGTTTTGGGTGCACGTGCTGAGAAAGTGTCATTAATTATCAGAGTTGAAGTAGTCTCTCCATGGGTGATGCACTTCCTTTTGTAAGGATGTGTTTTACTCCATTGCTTGCTTCTCTCTAAAGAAACTGTGTGGTTTCATTCTAAAGACATATCATTTAGTATAATGCTTTTCAGGCTATCTGATATGAAAGGCTGATTATGTTTCTTCTCTTAATGTTCCAGGGAATGGTACCATATTTGCACCCATTGGGTACAACTATTTCTTTCTTTCCTGGAAACTCTCTGAAGACCAGCAGCTGATGCATCACAAACTATTGCCAAACCAAAGACCACAACATTTAGTAGTGCTATAATAAACAAAGATTGTTAGAATGATTTATAACAGTGGAATTTATTGTGTTAGGAGTGGCATAGGAAGAGCCATAGGTGGTATTGCTGAATATAATGCAAGAATGCTTTACTTTTCCCCATTGCAGCTCCCAGAAGAAAAGAAAGAAATGAAAGAAAATCAAATTGCGCTCTATGTCATTTTAAGCAATCGGACCCAAAACCCTGGCCCTGATTATTCTTTGCTGTTGAATATTCCTCTGATGTCACATTATCATGAAATATGATGCTATCTGCTATCCATGTATTCTTCCTCCAAAGATAATGCATATCATTGAGTAGTAGTGATAGCTGTCTTATAACCTGAGACAAGTTTGTTTTACATATTGAAAGAGAAGGAAAGACAAACATGGAAAGAAACTGAAGATAAATATAAATAAATCAAATATCCAACTTTTCCAGGTTAGCTCTGTGTGTGTGTATGTGTGTGTGCATGTGTTAGAATGCTTTGTTTGCAAAATCTTAAACAGTTTTTGAGAAAGTCAACTACCCACTCCCAGAATAAATGGAGATTTCCATATCTGAAGACTCTGAGATTTTCTGCTGCCATGGAAACAAAGAGAATAAATTCTGTGAAAGTCCTGAAAATACACATTGATGACAGCAGGGATGAGAACAAGCAAAGAACAAACTCAAGGAATAAAAACAAAGAATAAATAAGAAAGGACAAGCAACCTAAGGTACACAAAGTGCTATATTTTAGTGAATTCATATGCTATTCAACTGTATTTTGTGGACAGGAAAAATAATACATTGTTATGGAATATAGTTGTATATTTTCAAAATGTAGAGCATAATATAGAGCTTGGAAAGCTACTCTTAAATGTAATGAGTTACTGTTGCAATAGTAATACCCTCCCCTCCGTACAAAAAAAGTTATCTGTTTCTCTCTCTTTGCCTTCTTGGTTTTCTTATTCTTTTTTAAAATAACTGTAATTGGTTTTTAAATATCATAATGTTAGAACCAAAGTGTCCTATTTACCTCACCATTGCTCCAACAGCCACAGCAGAGCATGAGGAAACAGCATAGGGATCAAGTATAGCACAAGGCTGCATTTGAAGCATGTGATATCACTTCTCCAGCAATGAAGCCATAAAAGTAACTGTAAAATTAAGTAATGCTTTAGGCCTGTTTCACACCTTACCTGTATCCCTCAATGTCCCAGTGTCATTCCGGTAGTGCCTTTGCCAGGATGGAAGTATGTCTCGAAGGCTACACTGGGGAAAGAAGCACCTAGATAGTGCTTCTACCCTTTCTAAATGGCCCCAGCTGATGCAGTTCTCATGCAAAAGGGACTTTTACCAGTTTTTTTCCAGTAATAGTATAATGCCCAATCACAACAGCTGGGGATGCAACAGGGGTAGGACTGTGACAACATCCTGTGGCAGCACACGTGGTGGCCTGGCTTCAATGTGTCCCCATGCTGGGATGGGGTAGTAGTATAGAAATGACCTTAGTTATACCACAGAATGAATAAATAAATACCCTCATTAGGTTACAGCTGTAATGTGCGGTATTCATACATCCATTATGGAGGAAAGATATTAATTCCAAATACGAAGTTATTTGTAATTAGTTATGTCTGAACTCTGTTAAAATTAGAGCAACTATTCTAAACAGTGGACCTAAGAAGGGAAGCATCTTTCTTCCTGCCTGATGTGTGACTGGTGTTCTTCTAAAGCTCAGTAAAGACTTCATTATTATACATATTCTGTTATCTCTTGGCATGACAGGAACCTGAAAGATCTTCAACTTTCTGAAAAAACTGAGGTGTACATAATTTTTCATGACCAGCTTGATCATGTTCATTTTTTTCTCCCAAGATGAACCTTTCACCTCACAAATGTGGCCATTTGGGCTAACTCAGCAAACCTTAAAATCCATTGTCAGTGTTTCAGTCCATTTCCATGTTTGAGCAAATAACATTCTTGTTGCTATTAGTATATATCTAAGAAATACTCCATAGATACTATCCAATTCTTTATCCATAACAGCCAACAACAGTATTTCTGGTAACATGATAAAATTTACTTTGAAACATTTTTGGACTAACATATAAATCTTAGACCAATAACTTTTTTCCCTTCTTGTAAATCTATCACATATGGAAAAAGGAGCCCACTTTATCCTGATATCCACAATATTGATTTGAAACATTCTCTGACATTTTTGATAGCTTATTTGGGGTTAGATACCATCTATACATCATCTTATACAGGTTTTCATTTAAATTACTACAGTAAGTAAATTTTAGATCTTTGGAGCACCCTTTCCCCCATTCATCCATATGGACATTAGGTGTAAAATTTTGGATCCATCTTATCATGTACTCTTTTATAGTCTCATTTTCTGTCTTTAGTTTCAAAAGCCATTTATATACATTTTAAATTACACAATCATCATTTTTTAACAACTCTAAACAAAACTCATTTTCTCTCATCTCTATGGCTGCATGTCTCTTGTCTTGATTAAATCTGTATTTAAGTGGCGTATAAGCTGTCAGAAAAAGCTGGGGTAGCATGCCATAAACATGAGCATGACCCACAGTCAGGCTGTGCTTAAAAACAAGGAAAAAACCTTGTAAGTCCCATAAAACTGCCAGTAAATGAGGCTACTCGATGTAGGCTAAAAAAAACTACTGAATTTATTGAAGAGCAAAGCTCAGGTTACATGTCCAGCAATAAAAAGCTAAGTAAAATCCATTGATACAACAGCAAGGGAACAGCAGACAGGAATACGGAGAAATGCAGGATGGAATGGAATTGCCTGTTGTAGGCAGTTCTTTTTGTAAACTTTTGTCAACATGTTTTCCACTACAACTACAGGAATCAAACCAGACATAGCAATACTTTTTGTTTTGGGAAAGTGAATGCTTGTTATGAGAACACAGAACAGAGACACTCTCAGCAACTGCTATCTTGATTTGTGGGCTGGGAAGACAGCTAGGCGTGTCACAGCTGGTTACTATGGCAGTGAAGTAAACAAGAATTGAATTAACCCTTAACAGAGGAACAGGCAGAGCTGGATGGGCCAGTGAATGTCAACACTCCCCTTCTTGTTTCATAGCTGTCCTGTGTATTGGAAAATGCAGGACCTATCAGCCCCAATCTGTTAAGCATTTGAGCATGAGTGACAGCAGACAACGGTTTTGTAAAAACATCAGCAATATTCTCCTGCGAGGAACAATAATGCAGAATTATAACTTTGTTTTGAACAGACTGTTTTACATTTTGATACTTGACATCAACATGTTTTGTTCCGGACTTTACTCTGTCACTTACAGCCATTTGAACACATGCTTGAGGGTCACAGAAAGTTTTTACAGGCATGTTTACAGGTATGTTTAGGTCCTTCAGCAACTGCAAGAACCATACCAACTCATTACACAGAGAAGACAAACTGGCAAACTCAGCTTCAGCAGTAGAAGTGGCTAGAGTACTTTGTTTCTTCACTTTCCAGTCAATCAGAGCCTCACTGTATTTTATAACATAACCAGAAGTGCTTTTGTGATCTGATACATCTTCTGCAAAATTACTATCAGAATAGCACACAAGTTCAGGCATTTGGACAGGAGTAATGCACAAACAGTGATCCATGGTACCTTTTAGGTATCTCGACACCCTTTTTACACCTTTCCAGTGATATTGAGTGGGCTGAGAACTTGCCCTCCCCAATATGTTTACACTCAGGGCAATGTTAGGCCGACAGGTTTCAGCTGGATAGAGAAGACTCTCAGTTACAGACTGATACAGCTTTTTATCTGGAAACATTTCATCACCAACATTTTTTCCAAAACCTTGGACCACTGGCATTTTTACACTTTTACAATCAGTCATGTTACACTTTTCCAACAGTTTTACAATCTTTTGTTTCTGACTCAGCAGAAAACCATCCTTGGTTTTTTGTATTTCTACCCCAAGGTATTTCTGAACTGGCCCCAGATTCTTGATCTGAAACTTTTTGCCCAGTTCATTGGAAAACACTTGCACCTGTTTTTGTGTGTCACAGAGCAAACACAAATCATCCACATACGCCAAAAGAATTTCCAGACTCTCCCCTGTACCTTGGACATATACACAGGGGTCAGCAATGCTTTGTTTGAACCCACACTCTTGCAAAGCTTTGTCTTAACAAATATTCCAACAACGGGCTCATTGTTTGAGACCATACAAAGCCTTATTAATTCTCCAAACTAGATTTTTCCTCCTCTGGACTGCAAATCCATCAGGCTGTGTTAGGTAAATCTCCTCTGGCAGGTCTGCATTGAGATAAGCAGTGGTGATGTCAAAGTGTGTGACCAGAGATTTTCGCTGCACTGCAGTGGCCAGCGCTAGCCTTATGGATTGCATTTTGACTGTTGGGGCAAACACTTCATCATATGTTTGTTCATCTTGGTTGTACCCGCGAGCTACCAAATGAGCCTTGTGTTTGACTTGCCCATCAGCAGTAGTCTTCAACTTATAGAACCACCAGCAATCAACAGGATTGACACCCTTTGGCAACTCACATAGGGAATACACATTGTGTTGAGTGATGGAGTCAATTTCACTCTGCATTGCTTGCCACCAGAGATCTGCCTGCTCCTTGGGCATGTTTTCTATATCAGCAATTTACCAGACAAACATGCACTGTCA
Organism: Ctenosaura bakeri; assembly: GCA_948474755.1. Lineage (NCBI taxonomy): Eukaryota > Metazoa > Chordata > Lepidosauria > Squamata > Iguanidae > Ctenosaura > Ctenosaura bakeri. The sequence goes on from CAOLHI010000058.1 coordinate 126,487, forward strand.
GTGAAGAATAGGGGGAATATCTTTTTGGAGGCTTCCTTTTGTCTTTCTCTCTGACCTCCTGAGACCTGGCCGGTCTATCTGACCACCATCACCATCACCCAAACTGTGAGACCTTTTTGCAGCCTGTTTCTGTCCTTCCTCTGTGTGAGGAGTTGCTTCTCCCCTCGCAGCCCTACCCTTCTGTGCTGGCTCTGGCTCTGGCTCATATTTAACCCCTGAGGGACCAGGAACTGAGGCAGGAGGCTGCTCTGGGTGAGCACGGGGCTCATGAGAGACAGGAAGGAACTTCAGAAGCTGCTTGAACATGCGACCAGTTTGCATGTTCCTCAAAGGTTCCATTTCTGGACACCACACAGAACTCTCCCCCAGCATGAAACCTGTACCCTTTGCAATTTGCTTGGTACCTCATGAACCTCAAACGCTGGGCTTTTGGTTCTCCCTTCTTTCTTTGGCTTTTGGGAATGTGCACCCAGGCAAAACTGCCAAACACCTTCAAGTGAGCAATGGAAGGCCGCTTGCCAAACAAACGTTCATAAGGAGTGGTCTGAAAGACCGAACTCCAAATCCTATTGTGTATGTAGCAAGCAGTCAGAACTGTCTCTCCCCAGAAATTCAGAGGCAAATCTGCATCACAGAGCAGGCTATGCATGAGGGTCAGTAGGACTCCACCAGTCCTCTCAGCTATCCCATTTTGGAAACTAGAATAAGCGGCAGTGGTTCTATGCACAATGCCCTTGTTCTTGAACCATTGCTGCATACTTGCAGCCAGAAATCCTCCCCCATGATCCGTTTGAAACGCTTTCACTGGACAATCAAATTGCCTCTCAACATAAGCGCACCAGTTCTTGATTATTTGACACACTTCAGGCTTCTGGTTCAGCAGATAGCATAACGTATACCTGCTGTAGTCACCTACAAACACCAGGAAATATTTAGCTCCCCCTAAACTATTTTGAGTCAAAGAACCAACCACATCACAATGTACAAGCTAGAAAGGAGCTGTGGGAACACGTGAACTGGTTCTGGGGGCAGGGAGCTGCACGGGCTTAGACTTTTTGCAAACAGCACAGTCAAGAAAAACATCACAGGATTTAAGAGAACACCCCTTGCAGCTATCTGCTAACTTTTTCAACACAAGAAAGCTAGCATGTCCCATCCTTCGATGTAGCAGATGAATGCATTCATCATGTTGTGGTTTGTTATCATACACAGCACAAACACTATGGTGAGGCTTGAGCTTGTACAATTTCTCAGTCAGCTCTGCTACAGCACAAACAGCCCCATCTTTCAGCACTTTGCCCTCACACTTAGTGAACAAAACTTCAAACCCATTTTGAGTCAACTCTGACACAGAGAGCAGACAGAAATCAAGAGAAGGCACAAATAACACATTATCCAAATACATGCCCAAAGCTGGGACAAAAGCTGAACCCGCTCCCCTGACTTTAGCTTTAGTTCCATCAGCTAGGGCAACAGTTGCCACACTAGCTGGATTCAAAGTCTTGAACAAACCTTCACAGTTGACCAGATGCTAGAACACCCACTGTCCAGCAGCCAACAAGTTTCATCAGTGTCCCAGGAGTTCTCAGAAACCACACAGTCTGTTGCAACGGCAACACGTGGATGACTCCCACGACCTCCTCTGAAGCCTCTGCCATGACCCTGGGCACCTCTCTCACCTTGCTTTTCCAGTGGACAGTCTCTCTCGAGATGAGAAGCAGACCCACAACGATAGCAGCGTCTGACAGCGTGAGCTCTCACCAGCCCCTCTGAGCTGCACTCACCAGCCTGGGTAGATCTCCTCCTGGTTCCTGGCTCTGCAGCTGCAGGCGGCTGTGGGGGAGGCAAGACATTCCTCTGGGCTCATCTGTCTTCTTCCTCTAGCTGTCGAGATGTCACATAGGCCACCGTCAGGTCTCTCTCTGGAACAGTTTTCAAAGTAGCCACTATCACATCCCAGCTAGAGTCCAAAGAACTCAGGATGCAAAAAGCCTTGTCAGTTTCAGTCAAAATCTTCCCTCTCTCACGGAGTACAACAAAAAACTCAGTCAGCTCTGAAAGATGCTCTCTGACTGGCACCCCTGGCCTCAGCTTCGTGTTATACAGCCTGGTTGTGGGGGATAACTTAGACCCAGCTGTGATTCAGATATACGTGTTTCAGAGTGCCTGCCAGGCAGCCCGGGGGCTATTAATATCTCAAATATGCAACAGCTGATCATCTTCCACAGCCAGAAAAAGAAGTGCCATGGCCCTGCACAGTATCTGTGCTGCTGCAGCCGCATCTGTTAGGAGGTCAAGAGGATCTGTAAACGCTCCCCAGACACCTTCTCCTCAGAGAAACATTTCCATTTTCACAGCCCACACCAGGTAATTGGTCCCATTCAGCTCATTAGAGGCAGGCCACCAACTAACCTCTGCTCCATGGCTCTTCAGCTCCCAGCAGCAGCCTCAGCACTGTCAACGCCAAGGCGTGGCAGGCAGCCAAGAGCCGGCTAATAGGTCTTTTCCCATATAAGGCAGACAGGCAATAAATCAAAGAGCTTTACTTCAGCAGTGGGTAGATAAGGCAGCAGTAAACTAAAGAGACTTTTGCAGCAAAGATATTCCCTGGCTGTTACTTCACAGCCAGGCAAAACAGCAAACAGAGTCCACGTACCACAGAGTTTGTTCCTCAGCCAGTCGGGCAGCGTTTCAGGAAGCAAGGAAAGGGTCCCCGATAGCCCAGCAGGCACACCCAAAATGGACAGTTGTGAGCCGACAAAGACCCCAGGCTAAGTGAGTGCTTTTATTAAGCAGGCCCTCACTCAGGTGCTACCTCAGCTGGAGCTTGATTGCTTGGTGTTTCCTATTTAAACGCTCTGAACTTCTGAGAGCACTCTTTTGCTCCCAATGCTGCTGGTACGTAGGCACCTGCTCTTGAATCTCTGGGTCTAAGGCAGCCCCTGGTTCCATTACTGGGGCCAAGGACTCTGTGTCCAGGGCAACCTCTGGGGTGGGCTGTGCAGCAGGCTCCACGGCAGCCTCTGGGGTGGGCTCTGCTGGTGCAGCAGGCTCCATGGCTTTGAAGTCCTCTGGTTTAGACTCAGAGCTTGAGTCCTGGAGTGCCAGGGTCCTGACAAGCACAAGCTTAAAAAAAAAACACACACTGGCAGGCAGGCACTATAAATAAAAAAACTTGCCTCAAAACACTCCGGCCCCTGGCAGCAGAGGTGCGCAGCGGAAGGATGCTGGGCCCATAACCTGTCAGAAGAAGCTAGGGTAGCATGCCATAAGCATAAGCATGACCCACAGTCAGGTTGTGCTTAAAAACAAGGAAAAAACCTTGTAAGTCCCATAAAACTGCCAGTAAATGAGGCTACTCGATGTAGGCTAAAAAACTACTGAATTTATTGAAGAGCAAAGCTCAGGTTACATGTCCGGCAATAAAAAGCTAATTAAAATCCATTGATATAACAGCAAGGGAACAGCAGACAGGAATACAGAGAAATGCAGAATGGAATGAAATTGCCTGTTGTAGGCGGTTCTTTTTGTAAACTTTTGTCAATATATTTTCCACTACAACTACAGGAATCAAACCAAACATAGCAATACTTTTTGTTTTGGGAAAGCGAATGCTTGTTATGAGAACACAGAACAGAGACACTCTCAGCAACTGCTATCTTGATTTGTGAGTTGGGAAAACAGCTAGGCACGTCACAGCTGGTTACTATGGCAGTGAAGTAAACAAGAATTGAATTAACCCTTAACAGAGGAACAGGCAGAGCTGGCTGGGCCAGTGAATGTCAACGTAAGCAAACCAGTTAAGACATTTGCCTTCCTTAAGGATCATTTCTCTTGATTGAACCTTCCAGCTTTCTTGTTCAAAATGCAAAAGATCTTCATGGGACAACCATCTCCAATTTTTGTGAATATTATGCCAGGAAAAAGTCTATGTTTATACTTATACTAAACTCATGGGACAGCTTTTCTGATTCAATCATTTTTGAATTCATCATGTCCCTTAACTTTATCATACCAAAGGAAAATATGCCAACCGACTCTTAAGTTATGCCTTTCAAGTCCCAAGATTTTCATACATCTAAGTAATATCCATTCCTTCAACCACACAAAACAATAGGCTTCATAATACAAATTGCCATTAGGCACCCTTGAGCCACTTCTTTCCATAGTATTGTGCAGTATTTAAAATTTTATGTTGGGTTTCTTTGCCTGCCAGACAAATTTAGAAATCTTTTTCTGCCATTGCACAAAAAGTATGCAATTTCTTATAACAGAAATAATTTGAGAGAAAAATAAAAGCCTTGGCAAGACATTTGCTTTTATTAGTGCAATTCTACCCCCCAAAGGATAAATTTAATTAATCAAGTCTCTTCTGATGTCTTTCCAAACATTTTGTGGTTGTTTTGAAAAAATAAATTGTTGTTGTTCATGATTGTAACTCCCAAGTATGTAATCCTCATTTTCTTCCACTTTAAAATTTGAAAGAGCAGTTATTTCATTGTCCTCTTCTGAAGTCAAATTTTTAATCAACATCTTTTTTGTCACAATTCACTTTAAATCTGAAGTATGCCCAAAATGCCTTATTTACTTTTTTTTTTCTAGAACAGCTTTCATTGGCTCCAATGGGTTTGGTATTTTTATCACAAGGTCATCCACACATGTTCTCAGTTTACACTGTTCTTTTTTTTACCGATTGTATTGCAGTCTCATTGCATTACCATTTACTAAGATCTGGGCCTTTTGAACTGAGTAGATTGGTTTTGTTGCCTGAATAATATTTCACCAAAGACCATTTTCTCTAGTACTTGAAATAGTTATTTATTTAATTTAAAAGTTCATGTGAAGGGAAAGCAAATCTTATACACAAGATTGCCTACTGTGTGTCTACCCATCAGTCAGTCAAATTGATTTCCCTAAAATCATTGATTGTTAAGATTATACATCACAAAGAAGATGAGACATACTTTTTAAACTGATGATCCCCTGCACACTGAAAACTGTTTTGAATAATGCATCTGTATCTTATCCTTTGGGCTTGATGGGCAAACAGAGAAGCCTGACATTTATGAGCCAATAGTTTTTTTTTAATTAAATTTTATTCTTCAATAACAATCACAAAACCTATCCACAAACACTAATCTATATGTATTTTCAAATCTACACACAGAAAATGGAATATAAATTGGCTGGCACAGCTGGCAAAGGCATTCCCCATTGTCTATTCCCTTTTGAGTTGTACCATCAGATATTTAAAGCCATTTCTCTTAAATCTGGAATATAATTTCCCAGAAGAGGTTCTCTGGGTTTTGGAAAGAAAGTCTATTTAGTGAATAGCTTCAATTTCATATACTCCAAAGCCTCACATAATTTATCAGAGACCCAACATGATCTTTATTCATACTTAGAAAAAAAAAAGTCCATCCAGGGTGTGATGCATCTCCATTTTTTAAAAAATTGATCTTTGACAAAGCACAAATTCTATACCAATTTTTAGAACAAAATTTCCTGCAACCCAAACATTATGACACCAACTTTTGACATTGGTCCCTTTCACCTCCAGTATGGCTATTATAAACCTTGTCACCACCATGAAATGGTCAATTAGAATCTCAGTTTGCTGATTCTGATTGGTCCTGTAAAGAAAGTTACCGATCCTAATTGTCATTGAGCTGTACATTGGGTCCCTGCTTCAGTTTGAAGCCTGAAGTGTGATCTGAATCTCGTCCAATTCAGTCTTGGATTGATCTGGACCCCAGCCAGATACAGACCACCAAATCCACATTGAGAGTCAAGAATTCAGTTTGGCATCTTCCCTTCTTGACTTACACATATTTGTGTGTGTGCCCTCAAGGCACCTATAGGCCCATAGTGACCCTATGAATTCTGTTGGGTTTTCTTAGGCAAAGAATACTCAGAGTTGGTTTGGCTGTTCCTTGCTCTGAAATATAGGAAACAACACCTGGTATTTGTTGGTGGCCTGCCATCTAAGGACTAACTACAGCTGATCATGCATAGCTTCCACATACATATATTAAAATTACACATCTGCAAAAGTTTGGAAACATGATAGACACTACAGAGGATTAACATAGCCAAGTTTCAGACAAGTAATTCTAAAGGCTTTTCTGTTAGTCACTCATTAAATCAAATAGATGAGAAATATTCAAGATTGTGTTGGAGAGGATGTCAAGAAATTGGTACATATATGCATATGTGGTGGAATTGCAACAAGATAAAGGAATTTTGGCAAAAGGTTTTTAAAGAGATAAAAGAGATTATAGGATTAGAAATACCAGTATGTCCAAATATAGCGTTGTTGTCCATATATAGTAAGGTAGAGTGTACTCAGGCAAAGAAAGAATTAATAACAAATTTGTTAACTGCAGCGAGATTAATAATAGCAAAAAAATGGAAGACAAATGAAAAATTTCAAATAGAAGAATGGTATAAAGAAGTGTGGAAAATTGCAATTAATGATAAACTAACATGTAGAATTAGGTTTATGAAAGGTTTGGTAAAAACAAATGATTTTGAAGAAATTTGGAAAATATTTTTAGAAAAAGTTCTGAAAAGAGATGGTAATGCTACCCTGTTAAAAGAAGAATGGCAATTTTGGAAAGTGGATTAAATAAAAAGTTGGCTCTGGGGGGTGGGTTTTTTTTTTATTATTACTTTTATCTTTTATTTTGTATTTTTATATTGTTTATTATCTGTGTGTGTTAAACTTGTGATTTATAGATGTAATTTGATATGTGATGTTCAATGTTTAAAAGGGGGGAAAAGTTAAAAGGTAATTGGTTTTAGAGAGAGGTTATTATTAGAGATATTAAGTAATAAGTTTATAATTAATAATAGTAAGAGATTAAATGGGAGTGAAAAATATTGAATTAAGAGTGAAAGTATAATAATAAAAATGAATATAATGAAAATAAGAATTGAAGATATGTAACAAAAATGTATAAGTTGTATGAATGGAACAAGCTGAACAAGTTTATGATTTTAGGGGAAGGGAAAAACAATAATATAAGTTAGCATTGTTTAAAAGAAGGAAAAAAATTTTTTGTTTTGTTTTGTTTGTTTGTTTTTTAATTCACTATTATGTATAACACATGGTGTTTTATTTTTCGTTTGTTTTTGTGTTATAGTTTAATAAAATTTTAAAAAAAATCTTCTCTTTTTGAAAAATAAAAATAAAACATTTTGTTTTAATTGCTAACTTGCTCAGTCTTGGCAGTTGTATTTTTTTGACATTTCCCCTCTAAAACATCAATTAGACAAGGGTTTTAAAGTTTGACTAAGATGTATGATAATGGTATGACAATGAAATGACTTACTTGAGAGAAGGTTATTAAACAAATACCTGCAACTGAACTGGCAATATGTAAGGAACTAGTCAGAAGTGACAAAAGCAAGTTTTACCAGCAGTTTGAGTGAAGAGATTGCCCTGATAAACCCACCCGCCCCTCCAAAAACATTCAGAGATCTGTGCTTGTAGCACTATAAACTTCCTTTTTGTAGCCAAATGTTACTTCAGTCCATTTCTTCCAGAGCTGACTGCCTAAATATTGATGGCAATGGTAAGTGAAGGTAGTACTGTCTGTCAAAGAGGTCACTGTTTCTGCACTATTGTTCGGAGCACGCTGCTGATGTAATGCTCTGGCAATTTATCCTTGCTCATTTTCTTTTGAAAGTGAAGGCATGTGTCAATCCTGGGATCTACTCTCATCTCAAAATGGTCCTAAACAATGTTATACTTTCTCTGTAGTGATTCAGACTGCTAGCCTTCCATTTAACAAAAATAACTAGGGAAAATTCGATAGGGAGAGAATAAGTTTCACTACTTAAACAGGTACAGAGATACAAACAGACAAACTAACAAAGTAAATGCAAATTTGAGAGTAAGTTAAATGACTCAAAAAGAAAAAAAATGAAATTAACTCAGGTAACAGTCAACAATACTCATTCCTCAACATGACATTTTCACTATCTAACATAACTAAAGATAGCAAAGAAATGAACAAACATTCTGGAAGACATCATTGACAATATAACTTTAATGATCTCACATAATCCCTTCCATGAGCACTGTGAGTGGACAGTGCTGGTGAGATTTTCACCCCAGATGGCATGATAAGTGTTTTCAATGAGCAAGGCTCAGGTCTTCTCCTCAAACTTGGCATCACACTACATTGTTGTTTTTCTTATATGTCATGTCATATTTAACATACACTGTCTGACATTTTTTTCTTGTTTAGTTTTAATATTCTGATTTCCAAATCAGTCTGGATTGCTTTGGGCTGTGTTATTCCCTTTGGTAACAAACCCAATCACATCTAGAATTTGTACAAAATAGTCTATATCAGTCCAATTTGCTTTATTATTTGAACTTTGGACACATTTTAAAGTCGAAGGCTTTCATGGCCGGAATCCATAGGTTGCTGTAGGTTTTCTGGGCTTTGAAGCCATATTCTGTTAGTATTTTCTCCTGACATTTCACCTGCATCTGTGGCTGTGGAAGATGCCAGCCACAGATGCAGGCGAACTGTCAGAAGAAAATACTAATAGAACAAGGCCTCAAAGCCTGGAAAACTCACAACAACCTTTGGACAAATTAGTTGTACAATCTTAATTGTTACCCATAGATAACAGTTTTTCCCCTCTATTCTTCAAAAATTGAAATGGCTCATGAAACCATTCTTCATTCAAAATTCTTTACCTCGGCAAATCATAAAAAATAACAATGCAGTATGATAGGCTTCGTTTTAGTGTAATTCAGAATGATTCTTATAAAATGATCTAAGGTCTCAAACAAGATGTCTTAGACCTGTCAGTGGAGAAGACAAAAAGAAACATATCATCTGCATATAACAAGTGTTGAAAGTTAAGGCTCAGCAGTTGTGGGAGAGAAATCCTGAGGATCATGAAGGTTCTCAACTATTTCAGGTTTATGAAGGGCAGGCAAGGGGTGGGGTGGATTACTGATAGTCTTACCTTGTTCTCTTTACAAGTGGAAATACATTGTTTTGGTGTCCATTTAAGTCTACTCTTAATATAAAATGAATAAAATTGGAGATGGGCCAACCGAATCCTCAAATCCTTGAATGCTCAGCAAGGATTTGAGATTTGTGAGTAAAACCCCTGCACCAAAATAGGCAAACCAAATTTTTTGAATCCACCAACCAAATAGTTTGTTGGAGACTGAGACACCTGAAAACCTGGGAGACCAGACACATAAGGGGAAATGTCAAGTAGGTCAGTTTTTCCCTTGGAGTAATAATGGCCTTTGCTAACAATTTCAGAAATTACATCTGAGGTTGTATTCTAATATAGTTAAACTGAACTTTTAATATTTAATATTCATTTAATATTTAACTTCAGCACTGTTTTCTGTGCTGAAAATCAATGGCATGTATAAACGCTGGGGTCAGAGGGTCTAACGCCTATCAGAAGTAGTTGGGCAGTGGGCAAGGTCACACAATCTCATCCAGTGATTACCACATGTAGGCCAGTGTACCTCCTTCCATAAGATATGTCCTCTTAGGCTGCCTGTGCCCACTTGGGCTGCCTCCCTCTGCAAAGTAATAATCTCTATTCTTTTGACTTGAGACTGGAGGGTAGGGATTGGGAATTACTGAGACTAGGTTAGAGATTTAACTTGAAAATCCCTTGCAGGACTTGAGACTGGACCAGAAGTTGGTTGTTGTTTTTTTAAAGTGCCTTCCTTGTTATAGGACTTGATTTGAGACTGCAGGGTACAGAATTGAGACTGGACTAGAGACTGGTATTGTTGTAGTTTTCTTAAGTGTCTTACTTGTTGCAGGACTTGAGACTTAACTGGAAGGTACAGTCTTGAGATTTCAAGGACAGATGGAAGATTCCTTTGCATAGCTTCCTTGCAAAGTTCTTTCATACACAATTCTGGGTTTGTAGTTTTACAAGGTGTCACAGCTTTCTCTGCCAAAGTGTGCTGGTGCATCATGAAACTACAAACCCCAGGATGCCATAAGGAGCTATGCAAAGAAAATCCAGTTTTGACCTTGATTATCTCTGTATGTGGTCCTGTTTACACAGGCAGAAAATGTGGGATTAATCCACATTTTCTTGTCTGTGTAGAAAGGGCCTTCATGTCATTTTCAATCTGGGGAAATCCTGAGGCAAAATTATGGCCTTTTCCACATAGGGTTTTTGAAACGGTGCAGTCCGTCCTCCAAGGAGGACATCTACACCTCGGACCAGACTGGGTCGGACCTATTTAAGGTAGATCCGTACCTCAGTCTGGTCCGGAATGACCCCAGGTTGTCCTCCAGCATACTTTTGAAAGACCTGTTTATTTTGGTCTTTCAAAAGCATGCAGTGCGCCACTGCAATCCTGCCCCCTTATGCAGATTCACAGGCTTGCACCAATGTGAGCCTGAGATCTGACTGGGGATGGGCTTAAGGCTGGCGAGCTTCAGCGGTTGGTCGAGATCCTCGACCAACTGGAAGCTGCCATTTGGGATGCCGGAGAAGTGCTTATTGACGAGCTGTGGACCGAACCGGGGAGCCAAAAGGTCCAGTGAGTAGCGGCGCAGGGCGATTCCTTCACCCCGTGCGGAAAAGGCCTATGACAATTGTCCTGGGCAGATTCCTTCAAAGGGTTTGCCTTTGCCTAGGCTTTTGCTAAGGCTGAGAGAATGTGTCTTGCCCAAGATTACCCTTCTTTCCCTTGCTTTTTAACTTTTTTTTTTTTTTAAAGTATTCGAAAGATTTGAGATTGTGGATTCCCAGAATCTTCGAGGGATTTAGATCTGGATTCAGATTCAGAAAATTCTGGATTGATTCCATCCCAAAGTAAAATTATAGCAGTTTTAATTAAAATCACTAATCTTTATCTTTTATCTCCCTATGTAAGACAGCAACAGGATTCAGTCTATATGTTTTTTAAGCTTGTTTCTGCATTACAATTGAACTCTGAATAGCTGAAGTAGCCCTGTTCACAAGTATGTGAAATGCATGGCTAATATGTGCAGAAGAGAGAAAAAGGCTGAACCCTTTTGGCAATGTTTCAACATCACCCATATGTACCCAAACCCCAAATTTTCATCTCAACATGTTTAGCAAAGTCCTGAAATGGAAGCCAGACCCATTTGGACTGACTTCACCATGAAACCAGGAATCTACACAACTTAAGCTTTGAATCTGTGGAAGAGCCTACACCCCTACAGCTGTCTTCTTGTTCAGTTCTTCACCACATTTTAGAGGGGCAAAGTCAAACTGGCCTAGGGGTAGAGGGAAGCAGAAAGGTTATGTTCTTGTCCACACAATAGGACTCCATGTGAAGAGATCAGAAGTAATAAATAACAAAAATGTACTTATCTGTAATAAGTTCCTTCTATTGGTAACAACGACAGAGCAAAGTTATAGCTCTGAACTAATGTAACAAAAGGGAATGAAAGTAACAGTTTCTGGTTACTTATTAAAATTTTAAAGGACATTTGAAAGGAAATTTTCATTAATCCCAATGTTATCTCTCCCCCTGTCCATTTTTTAAGGGCAGGAAAAAAAAATGAGCATCATAACAACTTATAATTTAAACCATATAAATGAAAAATCACAACTGATCACTTAGACACCGAGGAACATATTGCTTAGACATTGGGGAACATATTACTTTTTAAAAGTGCCTTTCCAAGATAGTTAGAGAACTAAAGACTAAATAAAATTAATGCTGTTGCTGAATTATCTAACACAAAAGATTGGCTGAGTATTCCACTTTTTGCGGGGCTCCCTAAGAGGCCTTAGGAAAATACTGCAATACCAGTTATAGCAGCTTCTGAGAACTTCTTGTTCAGAGAAACAAATAAACAAAATTGAAAAACACTCTTTTCTACAATGTGGAAATGATAATGCAGATGCAGGTAGGAAGATTAACTGAGCTGAATGGAATAATGAGCTTTCTAGAAGGTCAAAATAAATGCAACAGGAAACTGAACAAAAAAGAGGAGATGACAATGAAAGATGATATTATGGGAAGAATGCAAGGTACTTTTTTCCATTCCTATGCAGATGGAATCTGAAAATTTATTCTTGATTATTCACATTAGTGGATCTTATTATCAGTACTGACAAAAGTTCAATGCATAATGGTAGGGAGACACATTCTGGTGTGTGTATATTCATACTCATTTTTGCAGGAATGACTTGGCACAGTCATAAAAATCAATTAGCTCTTAGATTTCTAAGTCAGAACTTGGAGTATAATCTCTCCTAAAGCTAGGTTTTTACCATCCATTATAGATAAGACAGGTAATTATGGAATTATGGAATTATGGAGTTTGCACTTTCCTAACAAAATCTAATGTCAAATCTTTTGATTTACCTGATTAGCAACCTTTGAAGACATATTTGTAGGACTGTAATTCTGATCCAATTTATGTCCATGATACATTTTAACTGGGAGCAGATTTGAGGATAATTATTTTTTACATTGATAGTTCATGTTAAGGAGATGATCCTATAAATGACCCAACTTTTATTTCAGCCTTAATTTTTTTTTGTTTTTTTGATGGCAGCAAAAAGTAGAGACTTAAGAAAAGTATAAGCTTAAGAAATGATATTTTCTTTCTGTTTCTACTTTTGTTCTGGAAAAAAAAAATCTATGCCAACAGTTCTCAGAAAACTATTTTTGGTGAATATTTCTCAGATTACCTCTTCTACTTCTCTCCATAAAAAAAAAATTAAAATGACTTTCCATAATTTCCTTATAATACTCTCCAAAAATATTTTGTTATTCTTTTTTCTTATAGTATTCTAGGACAACAATAATTACAACCAAACTTAGGAAAGGAAAAGAAAAGAAAAATTTGAGCCCTGTTTTCTTTTCACAGACTCCTCCACTCAATTTTAATTCCTAGGATCAGGGAGAAAAATTTCCAGAAGCCACATGCCAACAGCAACATGAACCTGAGGATTAAGGATTGAATGCAAGAATATAGAAGCAATTCACAAGATCAAAGTATGAACAATATGTTGAATAGCACAGGAATGGCATTTTGGTTCTGATTCTCTACTCCACAGTAAGGAGAACCTAGATAACTCCATTTGACACACCTTTTTTTTGTTTTGTTTTGTTTTTGAGGAAGGAATCACACCAGCAAGGATAGTTTTCAAAAACATGTGTGTGCATAGGTTTCTATTGTTCATTAATTCATGAATTCATGTTTATCACTAAAGGGACTGAAACTTCAAGTTTTCTAATAAATGTTGATCTCCCAGTGAGAACATTTTCAAAAAAAGGAGAGAAGTCATGTTATCTCTTCAAAAGAAAAATAAACAGATATTGTCATATTGAGACTCAGGAAGAAATCATTAGATTGTTACCCCAAAATGTGAGTGACTCAGGAGTTCACCCTCAATGCCAGTACCTCAAATGAGGAGGCCTGGGAGGGGGGGATAACCTAACAAGATCTTTCCACCATTGCTTATGGGGTGACACAGGAAAGAACCAGCCAGAGATTCCAAAATAAGCTAAAATGTGTTTCATTGAAAATTCACTCACACACACAAAAGATCCAAGCACTCACAGACTCACACAAGAGCTAACCAAAGGATAAAGGGATGAAAGTTGTGGGTAGAGGAATTTTAGAGTTTGGATGATAATTATTGGTCCAGAGAACAATGAAGAAAGCAGCAATGTGGCTCAGGCAAATGTCCAAGGAAATCACTCATTCAGAAATCAGAGTGACAGCATGGCATTCAGGAAGGCAAGAGACTGCACTGAGTTGCTCTGAACTGAGGGTTTTTATACCCCAAAACTATCCTGTAAATACAGGTGTGAATGGCTTTCCCAGCCAAGTGGACAATAGGAGTTGGACAATGGGGTCCAGATGGAGTTAATGGTCTTAGTGTTTAGGTGACAAAGAGGTAATGGCTGTTGTAACAGCTCTGTATTGTGGTGAGGTTTGGGGGACAATGCAGGGAAACATCCAAGTGTGAGAGAGCAGAGTTGAAGCAATCACAGTTTGGTGGGAACATCCCTTCCACCATTGTATGCTCAGAAATGTTTCAGTTTCAGCTTAAGCCTATTATTTCCGGAGTTGTTTGGTAATCTGCCTGACAATAACCTCAGCTACACCTAGAGGGAGTGTTGACTGACTTGCCTTGCAATCACACATTTTCAGACAGTAATTTTCCTCTGCAGCTTGACTTCCAGTCACCTCAGGTTCAGTTTTACATCTGCCAGTTAATGTAGTTGCCAATTAAATATTTTGCCAATTGAATTAATTGCTGAACAGTAAGTAAATGTGCATAAATGGGGCTCACATGTGTATTGACTCACTGTTCAACAATTAATTCAATGCTTCTACTTCAAACTGCAATTAACGAGTGGGGTTTAGACCCATATAGGCAATATTACTCTTGAGGAACTATAATTCCCCCTCAAAATAGTGGCAGTCCCAAGACAATTTCTAGCTGGTTGCAAACTTCACCTTTTTTTAATTTTTCAGGTTGTATTCAGAAATATCTGTGTTCCCTGTCCCACCTTCTGTCTCATGACACACAAACATACTCGCTTTCATTCTGGCAAGTGGGTGTGACTTTAACGATTCTGTAGTTTGGAGTAGATATTAGCTATTAGAGAAGATGATAACGCAAGGCAAAGTTGAAGGCAGTAAGCATCAGAGTACAGGTGGATTGATTCAAACAAGGATCCCATGACAAGACCTGAGGAGGGCTGTTAGTAATAGGGCCTCTTGGACATCTCTTATTGATAGGATCACCATAATCAGAGCCAACTTAATGGCACATAACAACAACAATAAAAATAGCCAGCTTTTAAATGTTATTATTGACCATGCATCCTCAGCTTTATACTATATATAATCAGAGATGTATTTATTACACAACATTTTACATTTTCACATACTTGTGGAAGAAGAAGGAGAAAGTGGGGGAAGCAGAAGCAACAGTTGCTCAAAACTGTTGTTTTAGGAAAGGGTGAATCAAAGAAGAGAAGGGAGACTGAATAATTTTTTGCCACTTAGGGCTGGAAAGAACTTTTCCCCTTAAGCCACTTATTGGCCAGGTACCAGCATCTTCCTGTTTTCTATTCAGTGAGTGGCACAATCTGTTCTGAATCTCAAAGAACTTCTGTCAACCAGGGAGGTTATTTTTGCTGCTGTCAGTCCCCCTTTCCATTTTGTCCACCTTTTATTTCTCTCCCATTCTCTTCCTCTGCCTTATACAATGCAGAAATGCAGTAGAAGAGGGTTTTTGGCTTGATTCTAGTGCTATGTTTTGCCAAAGTTACAGTCAAATCAAATTTCTGTTTTGGTCCCCAGCTGTTCAATTCCACTTGAGAAAAAATTGATCTTGAATTCACGTGGAATTATTATTTGTCAATGAACAATTATGAGCTTGGCACTTCTGTACTAGTTACGGAGAAATTATGTGTTTGATGCTCCTCTGCTAGCTGTGGATAAATTATCAATTGGATGCTCCTCTGCTACTTGTTATGAGTAAATTATGAGTTCAACACTTTTCTTCTGGAGAGGGACACAGCAGCTGATTGCAGTGACAGCCAAGTTTGCATGATGCTAACTTGTAACATCCAGTTTTAGCATATTCTTGTTCTATTACTTTCAGTGGGAGTTGCAACTAACCTTTTCTGGATTGTACCCACATGAGTTTAATTTGTGATTAATGTACTCTGCCACATCTCTTTGCAGTCTGTGTTTGTTATATGATTGCTTTGGGAGACTTCTCACTGTTTGACCCCATTTTTAGTAATAGCAGATAATATTTCACATTTAGCAGTGTCATCCTATTTATTCTGCATCATGTCCCTCTAAGTCTATATGACATTATTTAAAATAGGACAAAAAGGCAGGGGAAAAAGATCAAAAGCAAGCAAATGCTCAATCCCAAAGCACTTAATGTTTTATCTGGAGATGAGAAATAGGTTGCTGGTTACTTTTTGAAATAAGCAAGTACAGGAATGACTCCAAGTATCCCAGTCATCCATTTACTACAAAACTGCAGGTTTTGACTTCTAAAGACCTTTGGGTCTCTGAACTGGGGTATGTGAAGAACTGCCTACCATCATGAGTATCTGTTGGTAGACTAGGAGTAAGTGAGATGTCTTTCGATTCATTTTTTGAAACACACTGTCAAAATTTACATCCATAACATAGGTCATGATCTTCAACATCAACCCTTTCCTTGACTTTTCAAGCTATCTGAAGTCTGAGATTATGAAACACTTTCAAAACAAACAAACAAACAAACAAACAAAAACACACCTGCCTGGCACCCATTCTGTTGTTACTTAAGCACTAAGCAAGAAAGAAATCTTTGTGTTTTGGAGACCTTCAGATCTCAGTTTCTTTGATTTCTGTTGAAAAATGCTTCCCAGTTTAGAATTCTCTTTAACCTCCTTCACCCATTTGCCATTAGAGCAATGGGACTTTAGACAGTAAGGGTTTCCTGCATACCTCTGCCAAACGCATGCTGTCTCTAAAAGTCACCCATCGGGTAGATGTCTCAATCATACCACGTGACCAGAGAAACACAACCTTTCAGATGTGTTTGCAAGCACATAAAATTTCCCTCTCTCTCTCTGTGCATGTATATTGTTGAATATACCTTTAAATATAGTTAGCAAAATTTTTAGCTATCAAAATTGTGTACTGCCTGTTTGATAAAACTTGCCTCACAGAAAGTTCTGCTATCATCATTTTTCATATTTTGTTTTAATGAGCTTATTGTGCTTTTATTGGGGTATTCTTTTCTTTGCCCCCCTTTTTTTTAAAAAAAATATATATTAAATTTCAGCTCTCTGAAAGGATATAGTGAAACCTGCATTAATAACTAGATAATCTGGAAAAGCTGTGAAGCAGGAGGACATACAATCTCCTCAATATTCCTGACCCTGATATCTCCAGCACAGGTTCTAAAAATGGCTCCCAGAATCCCTCACCCAGTGATAAAAGTCATTTCCCAGGCTTTGCTATCTGGGAGCAATAGTATGCCCAGTCTTTAGGAGTTTCGTACAGCAACTTTCAACTTCTGCTATCCCGAGCATTTACCTACACTGGTTGCCAAATTTAACCAACCTCACAGCTTTTTAAAAAGACACTGTATTCAATAAACTCCACAAGCATCTGTGACCTCTGCAGTGCCCTTTGAATACATATCTTTCGAAATGGATCATAAAGCAAAGATATATAAAAGGCAGAAATGAAAGCTGACCCAACATCAGTCAGAAATTTGTTTCAAGACATAAAGAAGACAAACATTTCTGGCATTGCTGCCTCTCTTTATAAATCTTAATGGTCAGAAGTAGGTAGACATTTAGGTTACACTTCTGATGTTTCTGAGCTTCCAATATTTATCCTTTTCAAATGACTGTCTGCACATACAACTGTGTGCAGGTAATAAATATCCAGGACAGACTTGTAGACCAGGGTGCTACATTTTAAAACTGTCATGTTCAAGTGACCCTCTGTCTTTTTACTGGATGTGTTGTGGTTAATTTGACCTTCCAAGCTTTCTGACTGCAGAGTATGTCTGGAAATGAAATGTGAAAGGGGGAATGTGAAGGACTGTAAAACACTTTATCACCTGACCATCCACAGCAAAGCTATTTATTCATCACAAATTGCATTGAACAAGAAAAGCTTGTGTGTCGGGGTGAGGAGAGTAATGTCCAATAAAAATATAACTTTACCCTGAAAGCATGATTTGGGAATCAGAAGCTAGCTCCAGAATGATACCTTTTCCTCCCTCCCTCCCTCCCTCCCTCCTTCCTTCCTTCCTTCCTTCCTTCCTTCCTTCCTTCCTTCCTTCCTTCCTTCCTTCCTTCCTTCCTTCCTTCCTCCCTTCCCTCTCTTCCCTCCCTTCCCTTTCTGAAGTTAATTTTGCATGTTTTTAAAAAGGGAGATGTTCATGGCCAGTGGGGATCCTGAGTCAGTCATTAATGGACCTTGTACAGCCTGGTAACAAGAAAAGTTTCTTGTTCCTCTGACAGCTGTGATGCTCTCTGAAGAATTCACTCATACTTCTTCAATGGTTGTTACCTTTCACCTAATCCTCTTCTCTTCAGGACTGACTACTGAATTTCAATTTGCAACCTTTGGCGTATGCAAACATCTAGACATATCCTCCTGTTTATGCTGCTGCCAGGACTTTTACCCAAATCAAGTTCTTATTACTACCTGGTTGAGTATACCTTGCCTAAGAAAACCCTATGAAATTCATGGGGTCACCAGGCAACTTGAAACCATGCATACACACACACACATTTTCTACTGCAATATCTTTGACCATAGACTGTATGCATACATTCCTTTGGAGGGGAAAGAAACAGTTGGTGAAGTTTATCAAAGTTAGCAAAGAATATTTTACCATTTACAGCCTCAGGTACACAGTGATATCTAGGACCTCCGGCATAACTCTACAGCTCATTCCTGCTGAAAGTTGACTATAGAATTGTGCTGGAAGACTTAGAGATTCCTAGAGAAGTTTTATCAGGTTAAATAAAAAAAAATGTTCTTGATTTTTATTTTTATTCATTTTTCCACTTTCACAGAGTTCTTGCATCCCTAACTGCCATGAAAGTGGAGGGTTCAATGTACTTCTGTTTGATGCCTTACCATTTTCCAGCACCTACATACCTGGTTACAAGTTATAGTGTGTCAATGATATTTTCCTGCAGAACCATACTTTATAAATAATTACCTTTTTCATATCTCGTCCTTCACATTCATTCTTAATACTATCAGTCTTGAAAGTGCTTTTCTCAACTTAGGAAATGATCTCTCTTTACTATCTTTTCTTACCTGGCCTCTCCATCCCTCCTGTCCTATCTGACTCTTTCATCTTAATTCACATCAGAACACTCCAAGTCACATGTCTTTCTCTCCTTTTCTCTGTTTCCCTCCCCTCACCCCATTTCTCAGCCAGTTCTTATTCATATGCAGATGTACACTCCCTGTCAGTCTTGTCACTCACACAGTCTTGCCAATGACACTTGTCAATCACTTCCACTAAACTACTGAATACAAGGTTGCAAGCTCATATTATATCACAGGTTATACTGCATCACAGACCCTTTCCACTGGATGATGCTCTCGCACACTGTCCCATCACAATCCTGTCCCATCACAATCCTTTGTTGGGATGAGAGTGTGTCCCTAGCGCTCCTTTCCACACCTGACCAGCTGCCTGTGGAAGGGAGCATAAGGGACACACCTCTTCTTTCTGCACTACAGCTGCTCTTGTTATCATGCTGCAGTGGGGAAGGAAGCGAGTAATCACACTTCTGGCCCTTCTGCATGGCCACCTGTGAAGGAAGCCTCATGAGATCAGGAGCCATTGACTGAATTTTTCTGTCAATGATATACCCCACAATTGTACCAGTTGGCAATGTGAGAAGGGCAGGACTTCATCTGGAAGCATTGTTGTGGTCCCGCTCCTCTCACTTACCCATGACAGGAGGATACCATCCTGTGGAAAGAGCCACAGCCACTGTGTCTGCTGAGTCTTCTGTCATGGCCACCTTCTCAGCCTACAGAGAAAAGGACACTTCCAGGAGCCCCAAAAATAAAACAACAAACAAAGATGAATTGAACTGTAAGAGACATAAGACAAACATATGATTTTTCCTGCATCTTGGGACCCAACAGAATCTTGGTCAGTATGACACCAAGGCAGGATTTAATTCTGTTTCACCAAAAGGATAGTGGCTAATTTTCGAGGGTGAGGTTGGCTTCTAACTTGTAGGTTCCAGGGACTCAACTCACTCCAAAATCAAAACCTGATTTGTTTGCCTTACCATACCATCCCACCACATTCATTGTACACATTAACATTGCCTAGTCAGTAGTAGGTACCAATGAAACATTGAATTCATTCAGTTCAATACTATGTATTTCTACTCAGAAGATGATGATGACAATGACAACGACGACGACGACGATGATGATGATGATGATGATGATGATGTTTACCCACTTCTCTCCTTGGACTGAAGTGATGAATAACAAATTAAAATACAACAGATGAACACATAACATCAGGAAAAAAAACACAATGCCAATTTAAAATACATAGTCAGTTAAAACAGCATAACAGCAGTTAAAAGACCAGACATATTAAAAACAACCAATTCATAATTTAAAATCCCATAATTTAACAATCATCTGGATTGGGCTATCAGAAGAGATTAGGTTTAGTGTTGCTTGAAACTCAGTGTACGTAGTTGTCAAATTTCTTCCAGCATATCAGTCCACAATTTTGGGGGCACCCAAAGAAAAAGTCATCTGGGTAACAGTTGCCAGCTTAGTCCTGGTTGACTGAAGCAAATGTCTCCCAGAGGACCTGAGTATATAGGATAGAGTATATGGGAGAAAGTGATCTTGTAGGTAACCCCCAAACCAAACCATATAAGGCTTTAAAGGTACCAACCAAGACTTTGAACTTGCTCAGAAACTAATTGACAGCCAGCGGAGTGATCTTATTACTGGTTTAATATGATTGCTCCTAGATGCACTGGTAACCAATCTGGATGCCATGTTTTGAAGTAACTGAGGTTTCCAAACTTGATACAGAGGTACAGAGGTAGTCCAATATACAACACATTGAAGAAGTTCAGCCTTGAGGTTACCCTAGAAAAGTTATCAAAAATATCTGAGAATTTTTTTCAAATCCATGTTAGGGTTGTTAGGATAAGGAGAGATCTTTTTTTATTATATCTGGTGGGGGCTTACAAGAAAATGAAGAACTATTGGTCTAAGGATCTATATGTTAGTTAAAAAAACCCACTAAAGGTAGATTTTACAATGTCATCAGAGATGTTAGATGTTAGGAATCTTAAATGAAGAACTGGATCTTGAGCACATTCAAAACTGACATTGTTTTTAAAAGATAGCTCAATTGAAGACTTTTTGAAAACTGGAAACCATGTATGGATTTTTTTTTTAGCAATTAGAAACCAAATGATGCAATAATATGTGGTTATGATTATTAGTAATTCTAGCAAGTGGAATATACTTGGATCTAAGAATAAATATTGGAATATTAATCTATCTTTTTCTTTTTCATCACTTGGGAGAATTAGAGTTTTTTGCATGTTATGCAGTGTAGCTATGACACATTTACAGTTACATTTGATTCTTTTACTATTTGGTTATGTCATTATGTTAAAGTTTTAGGCCCTTTTCGCATTGAGGCTTCTCGCGCTAGCGGGGAGGGCGGCTCGCGCGAGAAGGCTCCTCCAGGAGGCTGCCGTTTCCCCCCTCGTTCCTTCCGCAGGCGAAGGAACGAGGGGGAAGCGGTAGCCTCGCACAAGCCTCCCTCCTCCCCGGGCGAAGCAGGAGGCTGTCGCGTCTGTCCACCCCGCTCGCGTGAAGCAGGAGGCTGTCGTGTCCGTCGTGCTAGCGCCCCACCCCGCCCCTTCCTTCCACAGGGGCGGAAGGAAGGAAGCGCGACCTGGCCGCCTCCCCGACGCTCCACACAGGAGGTAAGTGCGCGTGGGCGCCGGGAGCGTTGCGCGAGCGCGGGTGATTTTCGCTTTGAGGCGAAAATCAAAAAACCTGCGATCACGCTGCTGCAGCCCCCTGAGCGTGGCGGAAGTGGGAGTGCGTCGTGCAGAGCGACGCTCCCACTCACACGAGGCTCACGGGGCTGTCGTGCGACAGAAAGCCCGTGCGAAAAGGGCCTTAGTTTAGTTTGATTTAATTTAGTTCAGTTTTAGTTCTAATTATACATGTGTAATGTTCATCTCTGTGTAGCTTGTTTCTCTTCTCCTTTTTCTTGTTTTGTGGCTATGGATTGATTTGTTTGTATCTTCAGATAAAACTAATAAATATTAAATCTCAAAAACAAAAGTGCAACAATGCTTAGCACTGCTATCAAGAATGTCTCACAGAGCGCAGTGACAATAGGGTTAGATAGCCGGAGTGACCCAAAGTTCCCTTCCTTCTTGACCACCTAGCCTGACACCTCTGCAATATAAACTGAAACTCTTCAGGATTTTTCCCTTCTCTACTCTTCACACCAATTGTTTTTTAACAGTTCTCTAGAATGAAGCTAGATAAGCACTCTGAGTAATTTTCCTATCTTAGAATGAAGTTCCAATAATAAAGCCTTTAGTTTTTTTTTCTCCAAGCTTTTGCTATCTTTCCTCCTTAACACTGCATGCACTTGCTATCAATCTGATGTTACCCTGATTTCTGGGGTCCCTTGGGGGACACCTCGAAGTGCTCCATGTGATGGGGAATGGAAATTAGCCAGAGCACAACAATAGCAATGCGAGACGCAGGGTAACCTAGTGGGGTCTTTTATCCAGTTTTTACGGGGTCAGGTCAAGCCAAAAGCCAAACAAGAATTTCCAATAAATGGTGTTATTGAATGAAAGTCTCATGCACCAGCGCAGTCAAGCACACATGCACCCAAGAGCTATTAAGAAACAAAAGAGAGGAAATTGGACAAAGGAGTATTGAAGGGGTACAGTTGGGGTAATACTGCACCTTTTCCTGAAGTCCGGGGTCTGGGAAGGCAGCGGAGAAGTGGGGCTCAGCATGGAGAGGGCTGAGGGGATCACTCAATGGATGGAGCAACAGTCTGCTGGGGTGATTGGAAGTGATCCAAAGAACCACTCAAAAACTGGGATTATTTGTAGGGGGAAAAGTACCTGGAGGACTAATCCTTTCCCGGGGAGAACAATGGGTGTTGGAGCAATAACCAAGCTCAACCATGGTAATTTCCTTTGTGTGATGGGATTGAAAGGTGTTGCCAAAGTCTCAGGATCTTCAGCTGTATTAGTTTGTGGTGTGACTTCATGTAAATGGTCCTCACCTGATGGAATATTTGCTTAACTTGGGGCAGACATGCTAATCCCCTCAAGTCGGCGTCTCGGGGCTGAGGATCCTTTGTTTATTATGGGTTTACACATCTTGAGGTCTCCTGGGGCTATGTGACTGGGGATTTTACTGGCCCGACCTGGTTTTTGATCTTTGACCATTGCTGCCTATGTGCCCATCTGGGTGACCTCTCAGGCATATTGAATTATATTTTAATATCAAAATTGTAGACACCAAGATAGGGTTTTTCCAGTGGAGTAACAGTTCTCTCTTGGATATCACATCTTCTGAATGTTCCAGAGTGTTTCTTAGCTCAAATAGATATTCAAGTTTGTTTGTTTGTTGAAGGAAAATATTTTTTTAAAGTATCATACAAGTTTTAGGTTAATCTGGTAAAAGAATATTATGGAGGACTGGCAATATGCATGTAGACAGGGCCCACAATTAGACAGACCTGTTCATCCTGCAACTTTCCAATTTGCTAGAGAGTGCGAGAAGAAAGACCTGTGGGAAAGTTAAAAAAAAACATGATAAAAGTTTCTGGAAATAGAAGCTGGTACTGGCACAGATGTTTTACATCTTTATGGGCAGATACACACAGTTACACACACCATTTGGTGACCTTCTTGTTCACAGCCTGGAAACATTCTAAAATAATCTTTTGCCTCCTGGCCTTCTTGGCAAAACCCCTACAGGAGTCACTAGAGTCCATGTTTTATTTACTTGCTGCTAGTTTATTTTCAGTCAAGATTCTTCTTCTGTTTAGTCATTCTTCAGTTTATTTATATTTCTGTCCAATCCTATTTAACCTTTAAACTGACTTTAAGACATGCTGCTCCTTTATTAAAAATGGTGGTGGGGTACCAGAGGTCTTTTACTTGGCCTAGCAGGACTGACCTTCAATTGAGTGGTCCTCACACCACTTTTTTCTAATATTGTGCAACCAGAGTAATTTGTCACATTAAAATAGATAAATAAGAATACAGACAGCCTGGTTTCTTGAAAGCTCGCTGGGTTTCCACCCCCACTGCACAGCCTTCTTTTAATTCTATTCTGTTTGTTAGATTTAAATGAGCACATGTGGATCAGAAAACAACCTACTGGGCAAAAAGAAAAACATTTGGCACATCACAATGTTTACTAGGTATAAAAAGTACAGTATGTAAGCTAGGGATTCCAGCCAGTTTTGATGAAGTACTGCTCTGTGGCTACCTCATATAAGCTTTGAAGAAAAGCAACAACAAAGGATATTATTTACAAAGCTCTAAAACACAAAGAGAGACTTCAGTAAAATGGAAGATTTTTAGAAAATGAAAACAAGAAACTCTTCTCTTTGATCTATAGTTTAACTGACTTCAGAGGGATGAAATTGGCTTCATGTCCAGGTGGGGATGCTTGAGGAATTTGATCTTTGCAAATTCTAATATGAACTGGCCCAATCTGTATTTTTTGGACTGATGGGCAGATTGGAATAGAGTTTTCCGTCATATTTTGGAGTCTTAGGGCCTTTCCGCACTACACTGTTATAGTGTTATTATTCCACTTTCAACATCCAGTGGAATTTTGAAGTTTGTAGTTTACTGAGGCCAAAGAGCTCTCTGGCTGAGAATTCTAAATACCCCTCCCTAAAATGCAAACCCCAGGATTCCACAGGATATTGAAAGTGGAATAATAGCATGATAACAGTGTAGTGCGGAAATGTGATCTGACTCAGCTCTGGCTCAGACAATGCAACAAAATATCTTAATGAAATGCATTTTGGGAAGTGAAAGGTTTGTCTTTTGAGTGTTTCTTGAGAGAAAATAATAAATATAAATGCTTATTTAAATGCATTTATGAATAGAGTTTTCATGCATACTTCAAACAAAATTAGTTAGGATACAGGATGAACTTACAGGAATTCATGTTTGTGAAACTGACCAGCAAAGGATGGATTTGCCAATCTCTATATATTTCATCTATACTTAAATTGCTTGTATTCTTTTAAATGCTGGATTCAGAAGAACCTCTCTTATTTAAAGGTCTTTACCCAATTGATCCATATTGTCACATAACTGGACTAAAATGTGATTAATGTCATTAAATTTTCAGAATGTGCCATACTAATTTATATATATATATAAAAGAAATTCCTCATAATTTTGAATATGGTTGTTCTCGTATTTAGGTAACCTATGCCTGAAGATCTTTGGTTCTCAGGCAATATTTACACTCTGTAAGGAAGACAGAAAAACTTGAAGGTGGAGATGTTTGAACAATCCACACATCTTATCATTTTTCATTACTTAATAACTGACATTTGTAATGTTATGACATGTGGCAGATATTCACTTATTGGTGAACAGAAGTCTGTAAACACCAGAGTTAAACTTGTCCTCATCAGATGAATCTCATGTCACTTTCAGTCTTTCTATACTACAAAGGTATAACAGCTCAATACAATTCCAGCTGCCAAGGTTGTATCCTCCAGAATCTTGGAATTCATGGTATGGGGAGGTAATTGAAGATTTATGAGCTTTCTAGCTCTAGTTAGAACTCTCCAGCAAAGAATTCTAAATAAATACAAAAATCCCAAGATTCCATAGGATGGAGCCATTACAGTTAAAGTTGCTATCAAACTGCTACAACATTTTAAGATAGATCCATCATTTGTCTCGTACAGCTCAGTGGGTTTTATCACATTTGTAGATAATTTAAGAAATGCTCCACTGGTGCCATTTTCAGATGAGACAGATACTGTACCATTTTCTAACTGGCAAAATCATGTCATTATTCTAAATCTGCTGTAGCAACCTGCTGTTTATAATTGGTGAAATACACTCAGGCCATGTCTCCAAGACTTTTTTGTTCATGTATTGAACCAGTCTTTGAGGGCTCTTTCAGTCTGGGTCCTCATCACATCAGATGTCTTCATAAATGGAACAGAAACAACTTGAGTTTGGCCACAAACAACAAATAGCTTTCAGAAGCAACAACAGAAGTAATGGGTCAGCCAACAAGTTTTCTACTACGTTTCAAACAAACTAAAACCAGCTGGTAATACAATTAACCTGACTTTGATCTATCCAGTTGAAATAATTTGAATGACTTGCTGGTCTCAGTTCGGTTATTCCAGAATCACCTGAGTACTCGATGACTGCCCACTCACAAATTCACCTATCTGCATAGTTAACTTTGAATGTTTAGATATTCAGAACCTGACTTCGAATGCCAGAATCAGAGCTGATTCTTTCTATCCCTGCTATCCCAGAGCTCTCATTTTTAGCAGCTACTTGCAGGCAGGTACAACATGGTCTTCCCTTGGAAAGACTTGTAGCTATTGGAGTAGCCCAGTGCAGACGAGAGAGAATTTAGTTTGATTTACTTCCACTAGGAATTTAACCAGTTTCACACATTGGCTGAAATATAGGATGGAAAGAATTTGAGGGTTGTGTTTGGTTTGGTTTTCAAGAGGGAATGAGGGAGGAAGAGAAACTGGCAGATTCATTCATCCTGAAATTCCCCACAGGTTTCCTAGTAAACTTAGATTGTTACTAGATTCCACATACAGCTAAGTTGATTGAGATTATATTCAAGAACATTAGCTATCTAAACTTTTTGCCTAACCTACTATTCTTGGCAGACAGAAGTTACCTAAAGTAAGAGGGGGAAATAATTGGTGTCTACTTAAAAAAAAAAATCTCTTAGAAGTTGTTACTGAGACATTTGACCTGGCCTTGGGATAAGAAAGTTGAATTCAAAAATAACACTGGACACAACTTTGCAAATACATTTACTAATACAGCAAGAGGGGAGTAAAGAAATCTTTTCAGAAACCAAATTTCCTGAAGGAAATCTTTGATGTTGGAGGAAGTCCCTTTGAAAGGCTCAGAATAGCAATAAAATACTTAGAATAAAACTGGGGTTGGGGGAGAAGATGACCCTAAATATCAAAAGGATTTTGACCTACATTAAAATGTGTTAAACCATCCCGTTACAGTACTTTGGAGACTGCAGACTCTTAGAAATGTAATTACAAGCATAAAAGCATGTGTCAATACAATATAGAGTTGCTCTATGATGGAAGTTTGGCATATAGTTTAATATTCCCATGGCTCTCCTTGACAGATAAAGTAATAACGTGAAGGGCAAAAAATGAACAAAAAAAACATCTATTCAAAGTTCTTGGGGAACCTGTTTTTCCCCCACTTGTGCTAGTTGTGCTGGCTAGGAAATAATTTTTTTTACAAGTGCTTTTTCCTTGCCCTCTCCACAGCTAAGCAAAAGTTGAAGGGTAGTTAAAAATACTTCCACGTGTCAATTCACTTTCATTCAAATCAAGTTATGGACAAAACAAACAAACAAATCTTTGCCACAGCATTCTGGTTCTTCACACTAGAACAGCCAGGATTAAATAGGCCTTTGCCTACCTCTCCAACTCCATCCCCCACCTCTCATTTTCTTTGATACTTTCTGACTTTGCCTTTCAGTTTTAAGGGATGGTAATCAGATCTTTGTCGCCCTTCCAATGACATGCAAATTATTGTTGTATTCATCTAAGGCATTAGCAATTAAGTTGGATTGCTGTGAAAGGAGTTCTTAACTACTTTAGTATTGTTTATGCTATTAATGTCTTTAGTTTCTTTTAAAATCTGGCTCTTATTTTAATTGCATTTATTGTTATTTTATGTTATTATCATTAGCTGCCTTGGGGGAAAAAAGTGGTGGTGGGGATGAAGGAACCCAGCAACATCTTTCAGACTAACCAGTTTATTTATTTTAGTTTGAGCTTTTGTGGATATCAATCCACTTCTTCTGATGCATCTGAGCAATATCCATGTAATCTCATTCTAAAACAAAGTTAGTCTCAAAGGTGCTGCCAGCTTCCTTTATCCTTCCTCTTCTCCCATGCATGCTGAAATAAATTAACACAATGGTGTCTTTGAAAATTAATTGCCTTGGGAGGAAGGTGTTATAAATCTGATAAGCACACCAATTTCAAAGAGTAGAAAGTGTCTGAGAAACATGACAGTATTGAAAAGAATGGATTCCTTGGATCAAGGATTATTTTGGAAAGCCATTGTGGGGGAAAAAAGATTTGACTTCTGGTTCCTACTTATCTAAGAGTCTTTGTTTCAGCTTTGGACCTTGTTGGTACTTGGATGGGAGACTGCCAATGAACACCAATGCTGTAGACTATATTGTTACAGCACCGCACACTCCCCATGATTGGCATAGTTTAATTGGCAAATATTATTTAACTGGCACTATTAATAGGCATTGATATAAATAATACCTGAGGTGACTGTGAGGTCAAGCTGGAAGAGGCATGTTACTGACTGTAAATGTGAGATTGCAAGGTTGGTCAGTCACACCTGCCTCTTAGGTAGAAACCAAGTCATTTTCAGGCTAATAGCATGGACCCTCTCAAGACAATAGCTTAAAAGATCATAAGCCAAACCTCTCAGAGCTGAAGGGGGAATTTCCCACCAAAATGTGATTGTCTTAACTCTGACCCCTAACACTTGGATGTTTCTCTATTGTTTCCTCACTTTTCCATCATACAGGGCTATTACAACAGCCGTTATCCTTTTGTTACCTAAACACTAAGAGCATTAGCTCTTCCTGGACTTCATTGTTTGTGTTGCAACTCCCATTGTCTGCTTGGCTGGGAGAGTGATTCACACCCATACCCACAGGATATTTTTGAGTATAAGTACCCCTGATTTCAGGCTGTCCAGTGCAGTCTCTTGCCTCTCTGAATGCCACACTGTCCATTTGATTCCTGAACAAGGACTGTCCTTAGATGCCTACCTAAATCATACCACTGCTTTCCTTGCTGCTCCCCGGACCAGAAACTATAGCCTCATCTCCGAAATCCTCTATTACACTTTCCTCCCTTTTCCTTTGGCTTGTCCTCGTATGTTTGTATGATTACTTGGATCTCTGTGTGCTTATGAGAATTTCTTCCAATAAAGCATATTTTTAGTTTACAACTGAAAATCTCTGGCTGGTTCTTTCCTGCAAGCACCCTATAAACATAGGTGGCAGATCTTACTAAGTTACCTCTCTCTTGCAGGCCTCCTGAATTTGAGCTAATTATTCCCCATTTTCAAATGGAGGTACTGAACACTGGTGGGCCCTTGTGGCACCTACATTCTGAGGTAACAAGATATCAGAAGAAGGAACTGGAAAAACCACCTCTTACTATTTGTTGCCTCAGAAAACCGTATGAATTTCATGGGATCACTTTAAGTCAACAGGCAACACTCCTACATAGAATCATAGAATCATAGAATCATAGAAATGTAGAGTTGGAAGAGACCACACGGGCCATCCAGTCCAACTCCCTGTCATGCAGGAACACCCTCAAAGCACTCCCGACAGATGGCCATCAAGCCTCTGCTTAAAAACCTCCAAGGTAGGAGACTCCACTACTCTCCGAGGCAGCAGATTCCACTGCCGGACAGCCCTGACTGTCAGGAAGTTCTTCCTGAGGTTCAGGTGGAATCTCCTTTCCTGCAGCTTGAATCCATTGCTCCTTGTCCTGGTTTCTGGAGCAGCAGAAAACAAGCCCCCTCCTTCCTCTACGTGGCATCCCTTCAAATATTTAAACATGGCTATCATGTCCCCTCTTAACCTCCTTTTCTGCAGACTAAACATACCCAGCTCTCTCAGTCTATCCTCATAGGGCATGTTTTCCAGGCCTCTCACCATTTTGGTCACCCTCCTCTGGACTTGCTCCAGCTTGTCAATATCCTTCTTGAATTGGGGTGCCCAGAACTGGACACAGTATTCAAGATGGGGTCTAACCAAAGCAGAGTAGAGTGGTACCAGTACCTCCCTCGATCTAGACACCATACTCCTGTTGATGCAGCCGAGAATTGCATTGGCTTTCTTGGCTGCCGCATCACACTGCTGACTCATGTTCAGCTTGTGGTCTATGAAGACTCCTAGATCCCTTTCACACGTACTGCTATCCAGCCACGTGTCCCCCATCCTATATTTCTGTATTCCATTATTTCTGCCTAAGTGTAGGACCTTACATTTCTCTCTGTTGAATTTCATTTTGTTCACCCTGGCCCAGCTCTCCAATCTATCCAGGTCATTTTGAATTTTGATCCTGTCCTCTGGCATATTAGCAACCCCTCCCAATTTGGTGTCATCTGCAAATTTGATGAGCATGCCCTCTATTCCTTCATCTAAGTCATTGATAAAAATATTGAACAGCACTGGGCCCAGGACAGAACCTTGTGGCACCCCACTAGTCACTTCTCTCCAGGATGAAAAGCAGCCATCCGTGATCACCCGTTGGGTTCGGTCGGTCAACCAATTACATATCCAATTAACAGTAGCCCTGTCTAGCCCACATTTTACTAGCTTCGATGCAAGAATGTCATGGGGAACTTTGTCAAAGGCCTTACTGAAATCGAGATATGCTACATCCACAGCATTCCCTTCATCTATCAAGCTAGTAACTCTATCATAAAAAGAGATCAGATTAGTCTGGCATGACTTATTTTTGAGAAATCCATGTTGACTTCTCGTGATTATTGCGTTGTTTTCTAAATGATTAGAAACTGAACGCTTAATGATCTGCTCCAGGATCTTTCCGGGTACCGATGTCAGGCTGACTGGGCGATAATTATTTGGGTCCTCTTTTTTCCCTTCTTGAAGATGGGGATAACATTTGCTCTCTTCCAATCTGCTGGAACTTCTCCTGTCCTCCAAGATTTCTCAAAAATTATAGCAAGCGGTTCCGAAATGACCTCTGCCAGCTCTTTTAATATCCTAGGATGCAATTCATCTGGCCCTGGAGACTTGAATTCATCCAATGCGGCCAGGTATTCCTGTACCACCTCTCTACTTATTAAGTGCCTCATTTCCTCTGCTTCCTCCCCTGCTCCCCTACCGCCAGGTTGAGTGCTTGTATCCTTCTGGGAAAATACGGAGGCAAAGAAGGTGTTAAGTAGCTCTGCCTTTTCTCTCCCCCTGTGAGTAATTCGCCATCTTCTCTGCGTAGCGACCCTACTGTCTCCTTCTTTTTCCTTTTGCTGCGGACATATTTAAAAAAACCCTTTTTATTGTTTTTAATGTCTCTGGCCAGCCTAAGTTCGTTCTGTGCTTTAGCCTTTCTGACCTCCTCCCTACATCTCCTGGCTACTTGCTTAAATTCTTCTTTGGTGGTTTCCCCTTCTTCCATTTCCTATACGTGTTTCTCTTAACTCTTAGCTCAGCTGAGAGTTCTTTAGTCAACCATTCTGGTTTCTTCAGATGCCTTCCATTTTTCCTCCTTATTGGCACAGTTTTAGACTGTGCCGTCAGTATCTCCTTTTTAAGGAACTCCCATGCCTCCTGAACTCCTTTCCCTTTCACTATTCCTGACCACGGAATTCCAGCCAGCAGCTCCCTAAGTTTACAGAAGTCCGCTTTTTTAAAATCTAAGACGAGTGTCTGGCTACCCTTATCTTCTCCTTCCCACTGAATGCTAAATTCCAACAGGGCATGGTCACTCCCCCCTAAAGATCCAACCACTTCTACCACATTCACAAGGTCATCCCTGTTGGTCAAGACCAGATCTAGAATATTTGATCCCCTTGTGGCCTCTTCCACCTTCTGGACCATGAAGTTGTCTGCAAGACAAGCAAGAACTTGCTGGACCTTGCTGTCTTGGCAGAGTTTGACTGCCAGCATATATCTGGGTAATTGAAATCTCCTATTATTACTGTATCTCTCCTCTTTGAATGTTCAGTCATTTGGTTGAGGAAGGCGTCATCCAAGTCCTCAGCCTGGGTTGGAGGTCTGTAGTAAACCCCCACCAGAATATCCCTATTGTTTCTCGCTGCCTTAATTCTTACCCAAATGCTCTCTACCTGGCTTTCTGGGTTTAAGCCCAGGATCTCTTCACAGGTGAAAACATCCTTGACATACAAGGCTACTCCTCCTCCTTTCTTGTTTGGTCTATTTTTACAAATAGGCTATACCCCTCTATTCCTATATTCCAATCATGAGACTCATCCCACCAGGTCTCAGTGATGCCTATCAAATCATATTTATTTTCTTGTACTAGGAGTACAAGCTCATCCTGCTTGTTTCCCATACTCCTTGCATTAGTGTAGAGACACTTAAGTTCCCAGGCCCTTCCTGCAAGTCCTGTACTATTGTTTCTACTCCTCCCGCCATTGGCCGCTTGTACTACTTGTCCAGTATCATTTGGGCCTTTTCCCCCTGTGTTCTCTGAGTCCTTGCCCTGAATAATATTGTCTCCCTCCCCAGTGGATCTTAGTTTAAAGACCTCTTAATCTTCCTTGCAAGACTGTTTGCAAAAACATTCCTGCCCAGTTTTGTGAGGTGCAGCCCATCCCTTGCCAGAAGCCCATGTTCATGGAAATTCAGGCCATGTTCCAAAAACCCAAACCGTTGTTGGCGGCACCATGTGCGGAGCCAGTTGTTGACCTCTACTATTGCCCTTTCCCTACATGCGCCGTATCCTTGAACAGGGAGGAGAGACGAAATGACCACCTGCACACCAAGGACCTTAAGCTTGGTCCCCATACGCTCGTAGTCCTTTGCAATGTGGTTTAAGCTGCTCCTCGCAGTGTCATTGGTTCCCACATGAACCAAAATGAGGGGCTTATAGTCAGTGGGTTTGACTAGCCTGGTTAGCCTCTCCGTTATGTGGTTGATCCTGGCCCCAGGAAGACAACAGACTTCTCGATTGAGCTTGTCCGTTTTGCAGATTGCAGATTTACATCAGCTTAGGAATCAATAATGAACTGTTGGTACAGTGGTTAAATGCCAATACTGTAGCCACAAGGTTGTGAGTTCGATCCTGCCAGGCTAGAAGTTGACTAAGCCTTCCACCTTTCCGCAGGTTGGTGAAATGAGTACCCAGCTTCTTGGGGGCAATTAGCCAACACATTGTAAACCACTTAGAGAGCACTTAGCTGTTAAGCAGTATCGAAATACACATGCTATTGCTATTGCTATTCATGAATAAAGTCTGGGAACATTTCACATGACAGTTATAGCACTATGATTCCTCTTGAACTGCCAGGGAAACATCCCGTACAATCCCAGGATATGTACGATAGGGCAGTACATTTAGCTTCATTAGCCAGAGAGCTGTATTGCTTCACTAAACTACAAGCACCAGGAGTTCATAGGATGCTGCCATGACAGTTAAACTGAAATGATAGCATTATAGCTATGTAGGTGTGAAAGGACCCCATTAGGAATGCTTAGGGACTATCCATGTAGCAAAATCTGAAATATGGAGGCATTCTTATTACTCTTACTGAGCTGATAGACACTGAGGTGATTAGTGGGGTGCCACAAGGTTCTGTCCTGGGCCCAGTGCTGTTCAATATTTTTATCAATGACTTAGATGAAGGAATAGAGGGTATGCTCATCAAATTTGCAGATGACACCAAATTGGGAGGGGTTGCTAATACGCCAGAGGACAGGATCAAAATTCAAAATGACCTGGATAGATTGGAGAGCTGGGCCAGGGCGAACAAAATGAAATTCAACAGAGAGAAATGTAAGGTTCTACACTTAGGCAGAAATAATGGAATACAGAAATATAGGATGGGGGACACGTGGCTGGATAGCAGTACGTGTGAAAGGGATCTAGGAGTCTTCATAGACCACAAGCTGAACATGAGTCAGCAGTGTGATGCGGCAGCCAAGAAAGCCAATGCAATTCTCGGCTGCATCAATAGGAGTATGGTGTCTAGATCGAGGGAGGTACTGGTACCACTCTACTCTGCTTTGGTTAGACCCCATCTTGAATACTGTGTCCAGTTCTGGGCACCCCAATTCAAGAAGGATATTGACAAGCTGGAGCAAGTCCAGAGGAGGGTGACCAAAATGGTGAGAGGCCTGGAAAACATGCCCTATGAGGATAGACTGAGAGAGCTGGGTATGTTTAGTCTGCAGAAAAGGAGGTTAAGAGGGGACATGATAGCCATGTTTAAATATTTGAAGGGATGCCACGTAGAGGAAGGAGGGGGCTTGTTTTCTGCTGCTCCAGAAACCAGGACAAGGAGCAATGGATTCAAGCTGCAGGAAAGGAGATTCCACCTGAACCTCAGGAAGAACTTCCTGACAGTCAGGGCTGTCCGGCAGTGGAATCTGCTGCCTCGGAGAGTAGTGGAGTCTCCTACCTTGGAGGTTTTTAAGCAGAGGCTTGATGGCCATCTGTCGGGAGTGCTTTGAGGGTGTTCCTGCATGACAGGGAGTTGGACTGGATGGCCCGTGTGGTCTCTTCCAACTCTACATTTCTATGATTCTATGATTCTATGAGGTTATTTTTATTCAACCCAAGATGTCAAGAGAAGATACAGTCAGTTAAAAATTGGCATAACATGTGCAAATCCATCATAAATTAATTATTTTACACATTGCTTCAAGGGCTTATAGAACCACTTTTTCAGAGACATACATAAAGTTGACCTGTGTATTACATACTGGATGGGGCAGGGTGGCATAAATGGCATCTAGAAGGGGGAAAAAAAATCTAATTCCCAATGAAAACTCATTTATCACCTATTTGTATTGCAAACAAGCCTTCCACAAATTCGAAGAACATGTGAGGGATGTTTGTGAGGATGGAAGCTAGCTACATCCTGATTGTGTCGAGGAAGTAGGAACCATGCTCCACTGATCACACATTTGAGAAATATGAGAAGGAAACCTGGCAGAATAATGATCGTCATTCCTACAGAGGATGCCTGCATAGATATGTCAGTAAGTATATATACCCTTCTGACATGCACAAGTGTGGACAAAGTGTGGACAAAGGGGTGAGTGGCCATCAGTTGTGTCAGTGGTGAAACCAACTTCCAAGGTTCCATCCCCCATTCCCATTTTCTGTGAACATGCAGGATTTTTTTCTGAAGGTAGACAAGAGAAGAATCTACAGGGAGTTCAACCATGCTGCTGTGACCTGTACATTGTTGCCTACTTATCGGTTCATCTAAAAATGATGAAAAAGAAAGGGGATCCCTTTTTACACTGATTCAAAGCCTCCATGAAAAGCAGACACTGGCCAGGTGATGCCCTTGGATTTTATTTCACCCAACACTGCCATGGTATTATCTGCACATCTAAGCAGAGATTTTAATGCACATATGGATGAGCTTTCTAGTTGGGCACGTTTCTTTTTTTTTTTTTTTAAACCGTGTCAGACTGTCCTGAAAATGTCAATGTGGTTGCAATTATCAGTGCATGTATTTGACAGTAAGTCCAACTAAAACCAATGAGATTTATTTCTAATGAACAGCGTGAATCTGTGCATATTTTCTTAGATGTAAGTCCATCTGAAATACCAAACGTCTAGATAAAAATGAATGAGCTGCATATGTGCTTAATTGCACTATGCATATGAACACTGTGTATTCCCCATTCCCGTTTAGAGTAGGATTTAATGAAAATACAAGAGACAAAATACTCTGGTCCATAACTCTATATTTGCCAATTAGGGGCATCTCATAACTTAGCTACTGTGGGCCTAGAGCCTGTAAAAGTGAAGGACTTAATACAGCACAATCCTATTTACTCACAAATAAGTTCTGTTAGTTTCTAAGGGACTTGTTAATGATTAAGGCTACATTTCTAAACACTCCTACCTGCCCATTTGTAAGG
This sequence comes from Ctenosaura bakeri, assembly GCA_948474755.1. NCBI lineage: Eukaryota > Metazoa > Chordata > Lepidosauria > Squamata > Iguanidae > Ctenosaura > Ctenosaura bakeri. The sequence goes on from CAOLHI010000058.1 coordinate 161,955, forward strand.
ATCAGGCTGGTATAATCAATGGAAAATGGCTGCATTATTTCATGTATGTTTAGACAGCAGGGACTTTATTTTCTAAGCAAGTGCACAATCAGATCAAACCAAATGTTACTTAATATTTTCACTATTGAATTGCAAAGACATTTTTAATGCTCTAGTCAAGCTCTTACTTCTTTGTGACAAGAAAAAAAGAAAAAAAGAAAAACCAACCCTGTGGGAAGCTTCATACATGGGAAGCCCTGAGCCTAATTAATCAGTGAACGTTTCCCAAGTGGGACTGGTTCAATTCTAAATGTTATTTAGAAGTTTCTTTCAGTCTCTCCTTGCATAGTTTCATTTTTTTCTTTTGTGTTAGTTTGCCCTTCTTGCAACGCTTTGTGGATAGCCTTCAGCCCACAAGAGGAGGTAACAAAATAAGAGAAGGTGGCAGTGATGGTTTGTAGCTTCCAGGTCAGTGGGAAGGTGAATGCTTTGGAATTTAGCTTTAATGGAACTATCCAAAGTGCTGAGCATATTTTGAGGAAAGGGTTCAGCACTGTGAATAGCTCCTTTAAATTTAAGATTAGAACCCAAAGTAGATTTTCTGTCCCATTGACATGGAAGTTGGAAGACATCACTGACAGAAGCAAGAGTATGACCTTGATGAAACTGTATAACTTATAGAAGGAGTAGCTTTCATTCTCCAGATGCTCAGCTTCCATGCTACTGTGCCTCAACCAGCATAGCCAAAGCAAGGGATGATGACTTCCTACAATATGGAGACTGTAGTCCAAAATATCTAGAAAGACAAAGGTTCCCATTTTCTGTCTTACAGTATGTTTAAATTTAGGGATCAGATTTGGGTGTGGAGTTTTATGTGCAATGGTCTCTAGCATGTTTAAAGCAAAGATGGGAACATTCTGTCTTTAACTGTACATTTGTAAAAAGGTCTTTATTGATCCTATTGGTATACCAAATAGGCCCAAATAAAGACAGAAAATAGATATATTTGATAATGACTTGGTCCCAAATGTGCCCATTCACTAGCAGAAAACCTTTCCTGTTCAGATGAAGAATTTTTCTGACCTATTGGAAGTGTATCAGATGAGAGAAATGAGATCAAATTTGGAGCAGTTTCTCTGTATGTGTAAGCTCTAGTGCAGGACTTTAGACAAGTTCTTTCTCAACACCTTTTTTATAGCTCTCAAGAGTTTATATTTTATGGTCTGCATCTTCATTATTCACCATGTTTCTCATCCTAATGAAATTCCTCATAAATTATGGTGCTCTGCTATAAGACATCTTCTTCTAGTTTGCAGAGGGAGTTCATGGTATAGCAGATCCTAATATATTTTCTCTTTATGCTTGCAGCTTTTTCTTCTTCCTTCTTCTTCTTCTTCTTCTTCTTCTTCTTCTTCTTCTTCTTCTCTTCTCTCTCTCTCTCTCTCTCTCTCTCTTTCTTTCTTCCTTTCTTTTTTGAGCCAAACCAATGACTCCATCTTTGGAAAAAAATCAAGCAAACAAAACAAGGAATTATATGAATTATTATGGTTTACAATACAAAGAAGCTACAATTGTACCAGGATAACGTCTGCAATGTCAACCTTCAATGGGTGTCAGAGCACTCTGTGTTCTGAGGCTAAAGCTGGAATAAGAGAGAGAGAAAGAGAAAGAAAGAAAGGAAGGAAGGAAGGAAGGAAGGAAGGAAGGAAGGAAGGAAGGAAGGAAACAGTAATCTTCAATTCCAAAACTGTTTACACTCTCTGAAAATAGTGAACAAGAATAGATAGAATTACTGTGATAAACTAGGTTGAACCCCCATTGGTGACTTATGATGGCATAATGGTCTGCAGCAGTAATGTAAATCACATTCTGAGTTGGATGCATTGGTGGCAGGAAGAAAGCAGTGAAATCCATCTCCACCAGCAAATGAAGATGTTTACTAGCTCTTGAGAAACCCAGGAACCGACAGAGTAGCTTTATCTCTTGATGGAGAGGGCTTTCATTGCTGTTCACCTGCCCTGTCACTGCAGTGTCTGTGATCTTTGTACTCCTGCCACTGCACCACTGTGTTACCCAGATTTCTGGGGGTCCCGTGAGGGACACCTAACTGTGCTCCAAATTATACAAGTTGGAAAAATTAGTCAAAGAGCACAAGGTAGCAATATGAGAGGCATGGCAACAGAGCGAGATCTTTTACCCAATGTCTGTGGGGTCAGGCCGAGTCAAGGAGCAAATAGAAGTGAACATAATTATTGTTTTTTTATTAAAATACAATCAAACAAGTGTATGCAACACACTCACACAGATAACTATAGAAATAAAGGTTGAAGTTGGATAGAGGGATTTTTAGAGCAGGTTTTTGGTATGGGTAATACTACACCTGTCCTGAAGCCTGGGAAGTCTGAAGACGGAGTTCGTAGATATGGAGTTTCTCAGTACGTGGGACTGAGAGGAAGGCTCGCCAGGAAAAGCAGCAGCAAGGCGGGATGGAAGTCGGGAGTGATCTGAGGAAGCTCTCAAAGTCAGGGGTTCTTATAGGGGAAAATGTGGCTGTAGGCTAGTCCGTACTTGGGGAAAACAATGAGTTTCGGGCTGGAGACAAAGCCTCCGAAAGGTCAGAATTTAGCATGATTGAGTTAAGTCTGAATTATCAATAGAGTAGCCAGTATGCAAATGTGGAGTGCTTGACAGATGAGTATTCATCTAATCAAATTGCCTGCTCGGGGCAGGGAGTTCTTTGTAAGTAGTGTGCATACATAATAGGGTACTTGCCTTGAGGTCCCCTGAAGCGGCAGGACGGCTATTTCTGGCCTGCCTGTATTTGTGTGGAATATTACAGCAATTAGCGGCCGTGCCCGTCTGCGAGCTTGTCCAGGGGCCTCGCAGCACGTGGAGAGGAATAGGTAAAGAAGGCCAAATTATTGATATCAAAGTGATATCTACTATCCCACAAGTCCAGGCTAGAAACTGCGGTAACAACTGCCTCTTCCACTCACACCAGCTAGTAGGATCTTGGCTGCACAATCCTTCATACATCTATTAAAAAGGAAGTGGGCCCATATCGAGCTCAATACATTCATTGACTGATTGAATTTGGTGAAATTTCCATGTAATTGTGTTTACAAATGCATCCTTAGGTAGTACTTCTTTACCCATCAAGTTATCAATATGGCATTGAACTTATATTTCACTGTGCTGAGGTCATTATATCCCCAAAATCTGAAATAATATTTTATTATTTTCTCAGTCACTTTTATTGTGGTTTTACTGACCCTAATACATTTTATTTTTTAATTATTTTTATTACATTTTGTTAAAAAAATATAAAACATGTAAGGAAAATGCATACATATATCAACCTACAAACACAACTAATCTAAGATAATAGACAAATCAACAAAAAACTCAACTAAAATGTTAACATTTAACAAACACAAAGGTCCTTTCCGCACCTTACCGTTTTCCAGTGCTGGGGTGCAGGGATCACACAAGCAGCCTCTGGCGAGAGGCTTTCATGTAAGGGGTCCTTCGACTCTGCACGAGCTGCCTGCTCACGTGAGAGCCCCACCTCTTCCTTCCGCAGTGCAGCCTGGGACTTTCCCAGGCTGTGCTGGGGCAGGAAGCATGACCGGAGTGACCCCGGAGGCTCCGCACGCCAGGTAAGTGTGCACAGAGCCCAGGAGCAATGCGCAATCATGCACCATTTTCGGTTTCTAGCTGAAAATGAAAAGGTGCACGATCGGTGCCTTCCAGCCCCAGAGCATCACATGATTGTGAGTGCATCATGTGGATCACTCCTCACAAACGCACAACATTCCAGGCCCTCTTTCACACCAAAAATATCATGCAAAAAGGGGCACAGAGGGGAATATCCATCTGACTTCCAGCTCCCTCATATAATAGTTACTATTATTTCCTAAGTATACTTCCTCTGGATTCCTTATCTATATAAGTACAGATTAAAACAGAATATCTACAGTTAATAAAATAAAACCTAACAAAATGACGTATCTAGGTCCTAATGCCTTTTCAATGTTACCCTCAATTTTAAGCAAACACATAGAATAGATATTTGAAGTTTCAGAGAACAATTCAACCTTATAACAGACTAATACCTGGCATACGAAATAACACAAGTTTGGGGTGTGTGTGTGTGCATGTGTGTGTGTGTGAAACATTTTATGATGTTACTTAAAGTGTGTAAGGCTTAATTTGTTGTATAAAATTTCCAGCGGTTATGCTTTTGTTACCCTGTTTTCTGGGGGTCCCAGGAGGGACACCTAAATTTGCTCTCAATTATATAAGTTGGGGAAATTAGCCAAGAGCACAAGCTAGCAATGCGAGAGGCAGGGCAATGGACTGGAATCTTTTACCCAATGTCTACGGGGTCAGGCCGAGTCAAGGAGCAAACAGGATTGAAATAATAAATGTAGTTTCATTAAAAATACAATCAAACAGTGTATGTAACACACTCATGCAGAGAACTAAAGAAATAAAGGTTGGAGTGGGATAGTGGGATTTTTAGAGGAGTTGTTGGTTTGGGTAATACTACACCTGTCCTGAAGCCCAGATAGTCTGCAGCAGAAGTTCGGAGGTATGGAGTTCTCAGTATGTGGGACTGAGGGGAAGGCTCGCCAAGCAAAGTGGCAGCAAGTCAGGATGGAAGTCGGGGTGATCCGAGCAATCTGAGCAATCCGAGCAATCCAGAGAAGTGCTCAAAGTCAGGGGTTTTTATAGGGGAAATGTGGCTGTAGGCTAGCCCGTACTTGAGGAATACAATGAGTTTCGGGCTAGAGACAAAGCCTCTGAAAGGTCAGAATTTAGCATGATTGAGTTAGGTCTGAATTGACAACAGAGTAGACAGTATGCAAACGCAGAGTGCTTGACAGATGAGGATTCATCTAATCAAGCTGCCTGCTCGGGGCAGGGACTTCTTTGTAAGTAGCGTGCATACATACTGCTGTCCCTTATATTTAATCACTCTAAATTATGTCAGATAAGAAATTGCTCTATGTTTTAAAGAAAAGGTACCGGATTGTCACTTTTCTTACATACAGATGAACCAGGCCCAAACCTACACACAAATGGGGACATAGTTATATGGTGATATTAACATTCTTTCCCTGATTTTCACAATGAAAGTCACAAAACATGATAAAATATATGTGATATGGGAAGGGAACACAACAGTGCACACAAGCAAGTCAATATTTTAGGAGCATTGTGTGTGAAAACTGGTATAAACTTCTGTATGGACTTTTTAAAAAAGTGATGAATTGCTGCAGATATGGTTTGAACCAAACTTAAATTGGGGAAGGGGGAATGAAAATCACATGCAAAAGCCAATATGAAACTATTGAATGTTGAATGAAAGCAGTGAAAACTGACTAGCTCCTCCTTGTGACTGCAAGGATGTCAAAAGTCAGACAGTCCCAAACTTCTCCTAATTCCTGGAATATATTGAGTAGCAATCCTCTTGTTGTTGTTGTTGTTGTTGTTGTTGTTGTTGTTGTTGTTGTTGTTGTTGTTGTGTGCCTTCAAGCTGTTCCTGACTTATGGCAGCCTTAAGGTGAATCTACCTCAGGGCTTTCTGGGGCTGAGAGTGTGTGACATGCTCAAGGTCACCCAATAGGTTTCCATGACTGAGCAGAGAATGAGACCCTGTTTTCCAGGGTGGTAGTCCAATGCTCAAACCACTGCACCATGCTGGATCTCAGTATTCCTGATAGTTCCTATGAAAACTATTTAATGCAGATTCTTCAAACATAGACAACTCTGTCTGCCACCTCGTTTCCTACTCAAACCTGTCCTGTTGTGATGAAAATTAAGTTAATGGCAAAGCACTTTGTGTAACTGTGGATGAACGAGAAGAAAGTCCTGTGACCATTAATGTTTATTATCAAGCTTTTCAGTGGTGTAATAGCTAAAGTGGTTTCTGCTTTAAACCTCTCCACAGCCAGCTGGAGAATCAGAAAATGGGTACGAAGCTTTAATTAACTGTAAAAGCCGAAGTGAACTGCATCGTAAGATACCTGGGGATTTTAATGAAGAATGTACATATGTTCTTCCTGCTAATTGAAGATGAGCTACATTTTAAGGGATTATATCCCCTGAGGTTTCCAAGTGAGAGAGAGGAGAGAAGAATTTTAAAGGCCTCAAAGTAAACTTTTGCTAATGGTCTGCCCTTTGCAAAGAACAGTTTATTACCAAGTTATCTTTGAGCTGAATTACTGAAGATATTAAAGGCATGATGTAGATTTTTACACTGAGGACTTGTTGGGGTATTATCTTTTGCATATGCCCAAAGCATGGAATTGGAAAGGTCATCCATCTTCAGCATCAGTGATTTTGTCTCCAGGCAAGGGACACATTTACAGCCCATTAACATACTGTATAAATACTTTATGAATCATGCATGAATTTTGCATACAATCCAGCATGGATACACTCAATTGTGTTGGGGGGGGACTCTGGTGCTATTTAGTTATTCTAGGTCAAGTCCTTTGCAGTTTAACAATCATCATATTAAAAAAGTTGTTAGGATATCAGAAACTACCTCCTATTCACTTTTAAAAATATATCAGAAAAAAAGAAATTGAAACCCCAAAAAGAAATAGGGAAATGATTTTGAATATGATTCTGAAACATTGGAGAAAGGAGGGCTGAAAAATAACATTGAAGAGATGAATGCCTTCTGAAAGTCCTTCCCCACATTACCACCTGAAGACTGCCAACAGAAATTGGATAACAGTAAGTCATAGGCTAAAATGCACATTTTCACCCTTATGCACATAATTTTGCATTTAGAATAATCCATTGTCTGACATCTGCTTAAATATCACAATAGAAGCAGCAAAAACTCAGCACAGTGTCACTTAGAGTGTCACATTGTACCATTTTGTGCTGTATGGAATACAATGCTTTGGTCTGTTTGTCTGTCTGTTCATTCATTCATGGCTTCCAGGGCAGCTTGCAAATCATTAACTTGAGAGTTGGACGCCCTCACATTTACAATCTAAGTAAGACATGAGACATAAGGAAAAGGAAATGGTAGTAAAGGAAAGGCTTAAGTGCAGGAGATTTTGGGTGTTCTTTTCTTCCTCAGAGGCCAGAGCAATAGCAGTTGGAAAATGAAGGGAGGACCTCTCATGAGCTGCTGGGCAAAGGAGCTGTGCCTGCCTACTACTCTCTAAGTGGTGGAGGACTTTGAGGTCTACCCACAGTGCCAGCATCTCCTTAGGATTTTCAGGAATTATAACTCAATGGGGGCCTGCAAGAGGAGGGTAACAGCAGGAATTTTTTCACCTGTGTATATCAGTACTAACTGTAGAGATGACTCCAGTTAAAAGTTAAAGGTAGTATTTGGAAAATAATAGACATGCACAAGAATTCAAGCAGTCTTGTGAACCATGCAAGACTATTGAAGTAAAAGGCAAGAAAGTTTGGATAGAGAGAGATTTTGGGTGGAAGGGGTAAGAGTTACTGATCCCGAAGCAGAAGATTGAAATGGAATTTGAGGTCAGCAGGGAGGAATTGGAGTCTGAGGCCCTTTTCACATGGGCTTTCTCTCGCGAAATAGCCCCGTGAGCCTCGCGGGAGTGGGAGCGTCGCTCTGCATGACGCACTCCCACTTCCACCGCGCTCACGGGGCTACAGCGGCACGATCGCGGGTTTTTTTGATTTTCGCTTCGAAGCGAAAATCACCCGCACTCGCGCAATGCTCCTGGCGCCCATGCACACTTACCTGCTGTGCGGAGCGTCGGGGAGGCGGCTGGGTCACGCTTCCTTCCCTCTGCAGTGCCTACAGCTCCCACAGGCCCCTGTGGAAGGAAGAGGTGGGACGCTAGCGTGACAGACGCGCCAGCAGGAAGCGCCTGTGGAAGGAACAAGGGGGAAGCGGCAGCCTCCCGGAGGAGGCTTCTCGCGTGAGCAGTCTCAATGCGAAAAGGGCCTGAGATTCAGGGTGATGGCCAAAGTGCTAGCAAATCACATGGGCTGGAGCTGGGGGGGGGTTATATTCTGTTTCCTACCCTGAATGAGTGTGTGTTAATTGCCTTTTTGCAGAGCAAACAAAGGGTCTGGAATGGGCTGGTTATCTTAACTTTAGGTGACAAAACATTGATGGGAGTCCTGATATCCTCTAAATTTCTTGGTTGGGTAAGGTTATTGAGGAAGTACTCTGTAGGAAACGTACACAGCAGGGGTGTTTGCCTGCCACACCTGGATAGTTTTGTGGACTATTGTATATGGAGGTCAGGTCATTGAGAGGATTATCCCAAACCCACTAATGTTAGAAGTTTCTATCTAATCCCCTTGAACTTATGATATGGCCATGCTGAGGTTATCCTGACCTAGCCCATGCTTACAGCCAGTGTTTTTCCGCCACATGCTGTTACAGTCATAAGTATCCAGTTTTATAAAATGATATTTTTCACCAATTTTGCTATCCCATACAGTGGGAGTGTAAGTTGTGGTAACAACTCTTTTCCTCAGACACCACAACAGTAAACAGAATAGGTGAACATGTTGACAAGTATAGGATTTAGGGATGTAAATCTTCATAAATGTTGTTCTCGTGGTCAAGAAGAAAAATTAATTTAACCATTTCTCTACCTGCTTTCAGAGTCCTTGAAAAATGTATAGTTTTTGAGAAATATTTGCAGTTTTGCATTCAGTTTTAGAAAAGTCCACACTTTTTTGTCCAAAAACACCTCTTTCTGCACAAAACTTCATTTCTTTGCAGGAAATTTATATACACACACACACACACACATACACACACACACATATATTAATATATATACATACACAAAATATATATATACACATACATACACACAAACACACAGAGAAAGAGAGAGAGAGAGAGGGATGCTTTTCTGTTAAAAAAAATGATAACCCTAAATTGTGAAAATTCCCATCTACCCAGGATTTTCCTTATCACAGGCCTTTTCCGCACTTTGATTTAGTGACGGGGCACAGCATCCTCCAGTGAGGACGTTTGCTCTTAGGGGCGGACTGGATCCAGACTACTTTATGTATGTCCGTACTTCAGCCCGCTCCAGAACACCCAGAACTGGTGGTTTGCCATGCTATTGAAAGACTGATTAAAAGAGGTCTTTCAATAGCACAGTGCGCCCCAGTCCGTCGCTGCGCTAATGTGTAGATTTGCAGGCTTGCACCAGCGCGAGGCTGCAAATCTTCCAGGGGCAGGCTTTAGGCTGGCGAGCTTCTCTGGTTGGTGGAGAGCCTCCACCAACCAGAAGGCGCCATTTTCATCCCCGGAGAAGTATGTAGCGCGGCCACGCACTGCCCCGGATCAGCCTGGATCAGCAGAGGGAGCGCACCAGCCCAGTAATTATCAGAAAGCCCCGTTTTCCCCGAAAGTGTGAAAAAGCCCACAGTGTCCTGACCTCCAGGACCCCTCTGCCTTCATGTGGGAGTCTGATGGTTACAAATATTTTTTTTTAATTCTCATAGGATTACATTGTCAAGACAAACAATTAGGCATTTTTTTGTTATTAACTATTAAGATTTTGTTGTATATAGAAAAAAGGCAAAACAATGACTTATGGTTGTATATAGCCTACCCCTAATCCACCTCTCTTCCCTTACCATCTTGCTTTTTCCCCACTGCAAATCACTGTTGAAATATACAGTAACAGGGGTTAATATGAATCCTTTTTGAAAAATAAGAGCAACATAACTAAGTAGCTAATTAGTTTTAACCAAACTAAATGGTTCAGTAAATTAAACATAGCAACCATGGTAAAACTAAAAAAGTAGAGGGGATCAGAACTTGGAAGCAGCTAACTCACTCATTTCTTCCAACAATTAAGATGAAGCTCCATTAAAATACACTTCTGACTTGAGGAGGGATTATTTAACTCCTTTTTACAGTAAAATTGTTACTTAAAAAAAAAATCTAGCTTTCAGTGTTTGGGGGTGGTGTATACACATATCAATTGTTTTTCTTCAAGGGTACCATGCAGCCTAAGCTAATTATGCCATATGTCTTTGCTTATTCTATTTTCATCTATACAGCTTGTTTGAGGAACCTCTTGTTTGTTTCCTCAGTTTCCATTCTCCCACAGCTACTTTCTTGGCCAATAAAATTGCTTGGGGGTGGGGGGCACATTGTATGTGCCTCTATTATTTTCAAGACTCTGAATACCCTTCTGAGAAATACAATTTAGATTACAATCAGTTGGATTGTCCCTCTGTAACCATGGGCATCTTGTGGACCATTTCAGTGTGAAGTGTCTCAGTCACTTCTTCTGTGAGCCACCACTGTCTTCAGCCTATGATAAACAGCCTGCCAAAGAAAGCATAATCCTCCATGTCCACAACTACTATGTGCATCAACACTAAAAACTACAGCAAAAATGGTGTGAAGTCTGAAGAGACTTACTGTGTCGTCATGTGTGCAAATGTTCTTATGGAGCCAGTATGGTGTAGTGTTTTGTGTGCTGGACTACAACTTTGGAGACCAGGGTTTGATTCCCTACTCAGCCATGGGTGATCTTTGGTGTGTCACACTCTCAGCCTCAGAAAACCCTGTGATATGTTCACCTTAGGGTCACCATAAGTTTGAAACAACTTGAAGGCACACAACAATAATGAAGGATTTATACTGCATAAAGAACAAACCAGTGTGATGTAGTGGTTTTAGTGTTAGAATATGACCCTGGAGACTGGAGTTCAGTTCCCCACTTGTCCATAGAAACCCACTGAGTGACCTTGATTACATCGCATACTCTCAGCCCCAGAAAGTCATGTGATAGAGTTGCCATAGGGTTACCATAAATTGGAAACAACTTAGGCCACCTAGTGGATAAAAAAAGAACCAGCAGCCAGGTTTTCAAAGTTGTTAGCTTATTACTTTCATATTTGACAACTATAAAAAGAAAAAGAAGCAATTCAAAAACAATGTAACATTCTCAGATTTCCTCTCTCTGTCTCTGTAAACTCACATTCCAAATTAAAATGTCAATCCTCACCACCACAGTCTTCTTTATCACTCTAATGTTTACCTACGAATGTCTGAACAGCTCAGAACCTACATGTCTCAGAGACATCCTCTTACATCCCAAAACCCTTTCTATAGCGCAGGGGTGTGGAACTGTGGTGAGTTCAGGGCTGCATTTATGCCCTGGGAGTGTTCAGGGGCCAGATGAACTTCCATAAATAAATAAATAAATAAACAAATACAAATATACATACATACATACATACATACATACATACATAATAAAAGAAAGTAAGACAATAATGTTCCCAAATCAAATTCTGGTCTCAAAAAATTATGTGTGTGTGTATGTATGTGTGTGCTTGTTACCCTGACTTCTAGGGTCCTGTGAGGGACACCTTAATGTGCTTCACGTGATAAGGAATGGAAGCTAGCCAGAGTATGAGCAGTAGCGATGTGAGAGGCAGGGTAACCTAGCGGGGTCTTTTTACCCAGTTTTTACGGGGTCAAGCCAAGCCAAAAACCAAAGGAAGATGTCTAATAAATGATTTTATTGAGTGAAAGTCTCATGTACCAACACAGTCACTCACACACTCACTCAAGACCTATTAAGAAGCAAAAGAGAGGAAACTGGATAGGGGAAATATAGAAGGGATTCTAGCTGGGGTAATACTGCACCTTTTCCTGAAGTCCTTGGTCTGGGAAAAACAGAGAAGTGGAGCTCAGCACGGAGAGGGCTGAGGGGATTACTCAATGGACAGAGAAATGGTCTGCTGGTATGACTGGGAGAGATCCAAAGAAAAGCTCAAGAACTGGAACTATTTGTAGGGGAAAAAGTACTTTGAGGGCAAATCCTCTCCCGGGGAGAACAAAGAGTGTTGCAATAGAAAAGAAGCTCCACAATGGCAGCTCCTTTTGCATGATGAGATCACAAGATGTTGCCAAATTTCAGGATCTTCAGTTAGTTTGGATTGTGGTGTGAATTTATGTAAATGGTCCTTATTTGATAGGATTTTATTGCTATCAGTGCTTGATTTGGGGGAAAACACACTAAACCCCACAAGTTGGCTCCTTAGTGGCTGAGGACCCTTTGTCTACTGTGGGCTTGCACAGCTTGAGATCTCTTGTGGCTACATGATGGAGGATTGTACTGGCCTGACCTGGTTTTTGATCGTTCAACCATTGCTGCCTACCTGCCCATCCGGGTGACCTCTCAGGCACATGGAATCATATTTTAATATCAAAATTGTAGACCCTGGGACAGAGTTTACCAGTAAGGTAACACACTAAACAATAGAGAGGACTTGCAACCTACTGAAAAGATAAACTGTTGTGTTGGGAGGTTTCTAGGAGCAGCAATTCACTCTCTCTTTCGGCCAGAAAAAGTTGCTGTGGGGATTCTGGAAGTGCCAAGGGCCACATTAACATCCTCGAGGGGGATACATGTGTCCCTGGGGCCACACCTTGTCCACCCCTGCTATAACAAACTGAAGATGGACCCTTCATAGTTGTATCTTTCATGTACCAACCAATGAGAAAGTATAGTCTTGGTGTTTTGTTTCATTGAAGATTTGGACAGTCTCACTCCCTTTCTAGACATAATCTAAGAACTTTCGACTCTGTAATTTAATTTAATTTAACTTCATTTGATAAAATGCTTTTACAAAAGGCATTGTTACACCAGCTTGTTGTCTCAGAGTAATTGCATTATTTAACAAAATGAAAACATACTTGTATAGAAACAACCACTATCACACCATCTCTGCAATAATGCTATGCTGCTATGCTACTAGTTTAGGGATGCACATTCCTGCAATCTATCTTCCTTGCTTCTCACTGACCCCATCTCACTTCTCCCATTTTTTTCCCTTGCACAATTTCAGCATGTTGGGGACTTCCTTCCCATCATTTCAGAACTGTGTCTTCCTGTCATGTGACCATTTTGGCATTTCACTCTTCCAGAGTTGTGGTTGGCTGTTTTGCCATAATGGAGCAATTGTAGCATGCTGGCAACCACAAAGGCAGCACAAGTACACAATTACACCAAAAGTTTTAAAAAATTAAAAAATGTATTGAAGAATGGAGTAAAAGCAATGTTATTCAATTGCACCATGATGTCCCCTTTGTCTAGACAATGGAAGTCCGATGACCTCACTCTGCTTAGGAACGGGGAGGAGGAAAGGGGTGAACAATCCACTGATACCATATGACTGCCATACTATTGGAGCTGCAGTAGAATGACACCATCACACAAATTTACAATAGTGGAAATGCAACATTATTGGAGCCATTCATGAGTATTTCAGGTAATGAAAAGAGACAACACAGACAGTAACAATGGGAATGCAATTCAACAATGGGAGAGTGACAATGTGATGTGACAAGGAGAGATCAAAAACAGAGCTAAGCCAGTGCAATCGTGCAACAAACCAACAATTGCATTGCTGGGAGTGGTAGCTCTTTTTGATTTCAAAATTTACATCCCTACCCTCTCCAAGATATAGCTACCTGCTATGACACTTTGCAAACTGTGAGAATTAAAGTTCCAAACCGATTGGGGGGAAACTCACACACACATACACACACATACTCCTCCCATTCTATGAATTTACCAGTTTGTTTTTGTTGTCTGAACTGCTGAGAGGGACATTCTCAGTTGGATAGCCTTAGTTTTTCTCTGTCACCTGTCTGCCACTTGAAAGATGCCTTAAATCTTTTGTTTTGTATAGTCAGACTGTTATTCCTCCTGCCCAAGTATTCCAGGATCCTTTCTAGACTTCTGACTGAAATATTTCATATCTGGACTTCATAGTTTATGAGATGTTAGACTTCCCATCTATCACAAAATCCCCTTGTATATTATGGATTGGCTGAGCTCTGTGGTTTGATTGAAATTCTGCGACCAGAGAACTAAAGGAGTTGTATCTCTTTGATGCACCCGAGGGGGGCTGAAGTATGTAGCAACACCAAATATTATGTTGTTATTGTACTTTCTGAAAGCATACATTGCAGGTGCTGTACTATTTGGCATTCTGGGCTTTTTCACTCTTTTCGTAAACAAACTGGTTTTTTTCTTCTTCCGACCCTAGCAGCTGAAATGTCAACACAATGCAATATTTAAAGATGAGAATACACAGCTGGCTCAAAAATATATAGCTTGGGGTTCAGAACTATAAAGTTAGCCTAGAATAGGATAATAGCAAATAACTGTGTGAGGTCATCTAGTCATGCTTATGTTAACACTATACCTCTTGCCACGACTGTCCTGAGGAATGCTAAGAGAGAAAACTGGTGCAGAGAAGATGAGAACGGATAACTGAAATTCATTTTAAGTGAATTTAAATGACTTGACTAAGCCTATACCCTTTAGCTGCCCCAATTTGGCATCAACAGTCCCAATTAACTCTTAGCTGTCCCATTTTAAATTGTTCCCGTTTCTTTCTTCTCCTTCCACTGTCCCCCTTTGTCCTCAGTTTACTTCAATTGCTGCAAACTGAGTTCGAAATGCAGAAGTACTTTGTACTCAATTAACTATGGCGGGAAGGCGGCTGGAAGAGGAGGGACCAGAATTCTGGCTTCCCATTAGTTTCAGGCCAGAGCAAACTCCTGCAGCATCTCCTAGTTTGTCCTTTCTTCCTCATTAATGACTTTTGCCACCTTATCCATACTCTGTTCTTGTTTGTCCTGTTTTCATCAGTAAAATGTTGGAGGATATGCTTAACCATGCCATTTCACAGAATGGGTTAAATACAAGTGCTCTGTGTACATGGTGTAAATAAAACTATGATACTTCTTACAGGGATAGAGGGGGTGAAAACTGATGGATGATTACAGCCCCACAGATGACAAAAGGGTGTCATAAATAATAATACTTAGCATTTATATTATATTAACAGAAAAATGACATGAAAGAAGCTCACCACACTGGTCATGAGTATTGGGTGCTGATGTACCCGAGGCCTGAGAAACATCCAATTTTGCTGCCTGCCCAGAAACATGAAAAAAAAAAGGGATACTGAGAACTTGGAAGGCCACAATACTGTTTCTGTGATTTTATTTGTGGGCCTATCATAGTTTTTCATCTGCTCTAAGCCCTTGGGCAAAGACGAGCAGGCTGTCCTCACAGGAATTCCTGGCTCCTACCCGTGCCCTCCCCAGTACCTTCTTCTCCATCTTTCCCAGTGGAAGACAGAGATATGAGTAACCCAAAGTAAAACTATTCTGGCCTCCCTGGGAAAGGAGTTCCAGAGTATAGGGGCAGGCACTAAGAAGGTCCTCTTTCAAATCCCCACCAACAATGTGTTGTGATGGTGGTGGGACTCTGCTATGATCTCCGTGCCCGGGCCAGCTCGTATAAGGAGATATGGACTGCCAAATGGACCTGTGGTGTTAAATTAACTTCTTGTTAGCTGGATGTAGCTGGGTTCACAGCAATTAGATAACATTTGAGTACATTATCACAGAGTCATGCAGGAAGCTACCTTATACCAATTCTGAGTATTGGTTCGTTTCAGTACAGTTGATGCTGACTAGGAGCAGCTACTCAGGGAGTCAGGAAGAAGTTCTTCTTAGTACTACATGGGGATGGTGTTGACAGGTAAACCTAGTACTTTATGTACCATATTTGCTCTGCTAGTGATGTATAGCCCTTAAGAAATGGTGGAGGCCTGGCTTAGGGCATTCAAAACATTCCTTATAAATCACTGTAGCTGTTGTACTTCTGTTTGTTCAGTAGCATTGTCCCTGATCACAATCAATCACTGACATTCTCTCTGAGACTTAGTTTTCAGTATGAAAAAGTAAATAATGATAGTTAAGAATGAAGCAACCAGTACCCCTTCAGTATATCAGAGGAATTTAACCTGTTTGGATGGAAGGGATGCTTTCTTTCCACAGCTCACTGGTTCATGACTTGTTTATGAGGACCAGACTATCCACGATGAACACAAATAAAATTTGCAGATGAAATGCTCTTTAATCATGTCACTCCTCTGGCACCTTTGCAAGCACGGGAAAAGGATAAATAGATAAATAAATAAACTACAACTCCTTAATAAAAAAGGAGGGAGAAGTAGCTTTGTTCAGCATACCTAGACCTGTGAGTCTGACTCTCTTTTAAAATATCCTTTCTCTTGTTCCTGATTTTTTTTCCGATTGACAAAATGATATGGTAATTTTCACATCAAATGGAATTTATGCATTCAAAGAGAGGTAAACAATCCATCAGTCTTTTCTTCAGCTAAATAAACTGTACAAAGCTGGATCTCTTTTTCTTTGCAAAGATCTATGTGTTTTAAACTTTGCCAAAAGACTGTCTCAAGACTGTTTCACACCAGAGTTTCATAAATAGAGAGGTATTCTATTAACAACACCTATTGTACACACCAACTTGGCTTCACTGAGAAAGCAACTTTGCTGGTCTTGTAAATAAAGAACATTGTTTCAGCTTTCAAAGAGAACTATTTACTCATCAGCCTTTAAAGAGTTCATTTAATTTTCCTTTCTCTTGGGCCATAAAATTTCTCATTAAAACATAAGGGATTTAATATGACTAATTAATACTACATCTGATGGGTTTTTCTTCTTCTTCTAATATTATTACCATATTAATTAACTAATTACTCTGCAGTTGCCAGTGGTAATAAAGGAGAAGCAATACTATAGCCACAGTTGTTGCTCCAGCTATTGCTTTGCTTACAGATGAAATTTGGATTTCATAAATAAATAAATAAGTGGTCGCTTTATCAATCCACTCATGGAAGAATAGGAAGTCCTCCAAGGGGTGTGTACACTCCTACCCTACAAAACATGAAACCATTCAGTCAGACCAACAGACATTCTAGAACAAGACTGGGCATGCATCATATTTGTGGGATCTAGTTCCCCTCCCCACAAAAAGTCTCAAAATCCCTGAGTGAGAATGGGAAAAAGTAGCACTGAGAGGGAGGCATACCAGTCAACATTTCACAGATGAAAATCTGGATATGTGGGCCCAAGCAACATCAGAATAGGCTCAAGGGGACAAACATTATTAATGGGGAAGAGAAAAGCAAAGAAAGGCTGCAGCAGTTTGCTTTTGCCTGAGCTTACTGTGAAGGTCAAGATTCCACCCCTCCTCTCCTTACCCTCTTGTTGAATTAACTGAGTGCCAACAACTTTTACAACAACTGAAGTCAGCTGAGGACAAATGAGAACAGTGTGAGGGGGAGAGGGAAACTGGGACATTTTAAAAGCAGCCAAAAGAATGGGACAGCAGAAGATGAATCAGGACAGTTCCTACGAAATTAGGATAGTCAAAGGGCACGGTGGAGGGTGAGAACCCTATAATACAGAAGTGGGGAAAGCCACAAGTAGCCCACAAACTCCAACACTACAATCCCTGGCAGTCCTCCCTAAATTTAAACTTTTGTTTCAGGATGATTTTAGGGTGCTTTTCTGCTCACAAGTGACATGCAGATACATTTATTTGGTCTCAAAACCTTCCATATTCCCTCTTAAATTTGAAAATAGCAAAGAATTGGAACAAAGTAACATGTTATCACTTCCTGTGTGCTGCAATGTGTTGTTGTGGCCTGCAGGGTTCAAGGGCAAAAACAAGCCCTGCACAGTGGCTCACTCTTACTATAATTCGTGGACTTTGAGGGTCTTCACATACAAGTACACAATTTACATCTGTGTGACTAAGCTTACTGGTCAGAATTGCACAAAGGCCACTGCTCAGAGGCAACCAATTAGCATTCTAATTTTACAGATGAAAATTACTCTGTGAGAGAGATAAGCAATTAACTGAAGACCAGCTTTCCATCCCTATTTTTAGCTGGAAGGGTTTAAAATAATGATGATGATGATGATGATGATGATGATGATGATGATGATGATGATGGGACTTGCCAGGAAATGTACCAGTAGCTCTCCATCTGTTGTCTATGCTTCCCTGGTCTATAGGATCCTACATCTCTTGTAAGGAGAGTGAGAATATTGAGGAAGGACCTGCAATAAAATGCTGCAGCATGGAGCACTCTATTCACATTTCTAACCACCCTACTTCATTTGCCTTCCTCTCACCTGCTTTCCTACTCTTCCTCCTTCCATCAGCAGGCAGCATTTCATAACCAGTGAACATTTTTGTTCATCTTTGGGCTAATTTGGAAGTTCCCCCATTATCATCACCCCCAATTATTTGTATAGTGCAAAAATCAGGGATTCCTTTGAATCCAGTGTTATCTCCTTTTGCATATGATGGTGCCATTTTGGCTGCATTTGTCTGTTTCTACATTCATGTACAGCCTTCCTTTCATACAGTTCAAGGGAAAATGTATGTTCACGACCTCACTTTTCTCCTCACACCAACACTATCTGGAAGGCTACTCTGAGAAACAGTGACTGGACCAAGGTAACTGAAAAAGCTTTATGTCTAAGTGGAATTTGAACCTGGATTTTCCAGTCATAATTCAACCCTAGTAATGGCACTCACAGTCTGATCACTGGAAGTAAATAGAAAGATGTGCTAACAACCTGAGGCCAGGGGGAGATGTAATATTCTAAAAGAAGTCTCAATAGCATGTGAGCCAAGGTGAACACAGCCAATCTGCCATTTATGGGTTTGATAATCAACCTATTTTTGTTGCTTTCTGCAGGCTATATAAAACAAAGACGTTAATAAATACCTGTCAGCAGATATCTGAAAACCTTGGGAGAAGGGCTAAAGAAAATTAGGAGATGATGAAGATGATGAAGAAGAAGAAGAAGAAGAAGAAGAAGAAGAAGAAGAAGAAGAAGTAGTAGTAGTAGTAGTAGTAGTTGTTGTTGTTGTTGTTTATGATGATGATTTTAATCACAGGCAGATAATGAGATGGTAAGGGACATATTTGAACATTTTAAAGATAAAACCGATAATATAGACCTGGGATTGTTGATGCTATGCACAGTTACTCTGATATCTCAATTAATCAAATAGGATTACTCAAGTGTAAATTGAACATAGGACTGTAACCTTCATTTGAGGGATTCTCAGACAGATTTTCTCATGTATCATTTTCAAAGAAAAGAGTCGTTTGATGTAGCAGCTAACCAAAACTTTTGGAAATTTAAAAATGTTCTTTTATTTTAGAACAGGAACAGGAAATATATGATCCATTAGATGTTGCTGAATTGCAACCTTCAGCAGCTTTAGACTGTGTACCCAGCAGTGTTAAACATTGGGAGCTGTAGTTGAGCAACATCTGAACAGCCACACAATTTCCATCCCCATTTTAGAAGGACATCTGTTTATCAAAAGGAAAACAGAAAGGGGAAAAGGCAGGGAAGCTTGCATATGCTATTGACAAAATTTCCAGCTGTGCTTCAGATGTATTTCAGAATCAAATTTGTTTCAGTGGATTAGGGAGGATGATAGAGTGACTCTTGTGTTTGAGTTGAGTGTTTCTAGTTAAGATTCCTAGTATGAAGCTACTGGCAAGGCCTGGAGTGGTGCACTGCATTTTTGGGATGCAAATGCTGACTTGATTCATCTTTGCACGCTAAATAGATAAACTTCAGAATGTTTCTCCCAACACAAGCTGCCATGAACAACACAATGTTTTGTTTTGTGTTTTTAAGTTGGCCTTAGAAAACTGGCACATGTTTTAAAGCTGATTTTGTATCTTCCTGTAAAAGATGCAGTCCTGGAAAGTGCAACCACTGTGCCTTTGTTTCATGGAACCGTAGAGGTGGCACTGAGTGGGTGGTTTGTGTCTTTTTGATCAGTTTATCCAGTTGTGTTTGTTAATGTAATTCTGTCAATTCTTATGTTCACTTGCAAGCAGAGGCAGAACATTTTCCCCCTCTTATTATTTTAACACTAAAGTTGCTGTTGTTCTAAACTGTTATTGAACATAGAAATTTACAAAATATTATGAACAAGAAAAAAAAAAACTCTACTTGAGGTACTTACAGTCTGAGGTACTTACAGTCACTACACTATTATAGTGCTGCTATTCCATTTTCAACCGCCTGTGAAATTCTGGGGTTTATCATTTACTGAGACCAAAGAGCTCTCTGGCTGAGAATTCTAAGTGTCCCTCCTTAAACCGTAAACCCCAGGATTCCATAAGACAGCGAAAGTAGAATAATAGTACTATAACAATGTAGTGCAGAGATGGCCTTAATCAGGTTTGCCTAGATGGTGATCCACCAAGTCATGTGTTGCAACAAAAACAGTTTATTGACAAGAGATCTACTAACAATTCCTCCTTGTAACTGCCAAAATTATGGAATTGTCAAAAACCTCTTGGATCATAAGCTATCTTATGATAACTGTAATATTTTTTTGGTAGGTTACAAGCAGCTGGGGGTCTTCTTTGAAGTAATCATGCCCTTCATACCAAGGTAAACTGGAATAAACATCTTGAAAGAGAATATCTACAAAAGTAGATTAATGCAGATATCTGTTTCTAATGAGAACTCCGGAGTTCTCCAGATCTTCTGAGAACAGTTCTCATGATAACTATGCAATCATGGCCTATGTTCAGGGACTATGAACACCATAATCTGAAATGTCTGATGAGCATTAGGTTGTTGCTGATGTATAAGCAAGGTGTGTATGTGTGTAAATATCTGTATCTACATCTGTTTCTACAGTAGGCCTTAGTATCCACTATGGTAGATGAAATTAAAGGCAAATAAACTTAGAGCTACCACCAGTAGCATATGGTTATAAAGGAGCAAAATCCTTTCAAAAATGAAGATGATAGGCCTACGGTTGGTTTCAGTTCTTGGAGAGCAAGTATCTTGAACTGTCAGAGAATCCTGCATCCATGTTATCTGTTAAAAGCCAAAGGAAGGCCATTTTCAGAATGCAAAAGTTGAGGACTGGAGTTCACTTCTCAGGCTTACAGCTTTTAATGGACTGGCTGTCACTGATAAGAAAATGATGGAGAAGTGCAATGCTCCTGCAATCTCATTAGCTGGATCTATTGTGTGATGTTAAGTTACTGACTCACAGCATACTAAAGCATACCAGTTGTGAGGAAATGGAGAGAAAAAGCAATTTAAAGTTCTGTGGGAGCTTTTATACCTCCATTGTGGATTGCAAAAGGCCTGTTTGGATGGTTTATATATCTTTTGATAATTTCTTTTCTGCCGTGCAAAGTTCAAGCTGGTTTTGTTTTTATTTATTTTATGGGCAGAAGGATTGTTATTATAATGTTTTCTGTTGGCATTTTCCATTGAGAAAGACCTTTTGTTTGTTTGTTTTTTTGAAAATATATGCATAACTACACACACACACTAAAAATGCTTTGCCAGATGTTTTAAAGAAAGGGCAAGCAGGACAGAGAGAAAGTGAACATACTCAAATTACAGGAGTGGCTTGCTGCCACTGTTTTCCTCAAATGGTTATTTGAGTGTAAATGTGACATTTACAATTTATTTACCTGGGGAAATTCTAACTAGTGACCTGAAGTCATTTACCAAGCTGGATATTGATATTTTATAATTGCCTGCCAGAAACAGTGTTTAAGAAACTACCTTTTAAAATAAAGTCCAATTATTCTGTTGTAATCCATATATTCCATATTCAAGGGGGAAAAGAAATCTATCCTCTATTGACCCTTCAGTACAGAAGGATACTAAAAAAAAAGATTTGCTCAAGACAGCCTTGAGTTTGTACTATCTCAAGCTCAGGAAATTTGTCTGGGAACTATGAAGTGAAGAAGTGTTATGTTATCCCAACTCATAGGATAAAAATGCGATCCTTTCTTTAAAAAAAAGAAAAAAAAGGTGAAACAATTTTGAAGATGAAGAGCTGTAGGAATCCTAGAATTATGATTATTGACTAAATTCTCTTAATAGTCTCAACTAGAGTAGATCCATTAAATCAATGGGAATTTGCTATGTCAATGCATGTGTAAATTCCATTGATTCAGTATTGGCACTAACAATTGCTTTAATGTTACATTTGGCTCTTTTATACAAGTCCTTCTATTGACACTATTAACAAGGTATTGGACACTAGGGGTTTTTCTGCACTACAGTGTTATAGTTCTGTTATTCCACTTTCAACATTCTGTAGAATTCTGGGGTTTGTCATTCACTGAGGCCAAAGAGGTCTCTGGCTGAGAATTCTAAATGCCTTTCCCTAAACTGCAAACCCCAGATTCCATAGGATGTTGAAAATGGAATAACAGCACTATAACCGTGTAGTGCAGGAAGGCCCTAAGATACAAGAAAAAGAGTACTACATATGACATGGATGCTCCCAGCATATCAGTATGGCATAGGGAATGCAAGTGGAGTGGGAAATAGGTAGAAATTACCTTCTCAATGATAGAAATAGCAAAGGGCTCTGCAACTGTTTTTAAGAAGGAGGAGCTCAATATTGGCATTACCTGGTAGAGTTTAGATTCACTGGGACTCAGAGCCTCTGGGGGAGTGGGGGCTAATTAAAATGGTCCAACCCAGGAGACTTATGGATCCAGATGGATTCCTTGGCAGGTAGTCTTGGAATGGTGAAATAGCCAGGGTGGTGGACACAGTTGCCTCTAAGTGCTACAACCTATGAAGAGGAGCCAAATGAGTGCGTTGGTTCACTAGGGAGCTAGCAATGATGAAATGAGTGGAATGGAAACCATAGCTGTGATGTTGGAAGACTCCAACCAAACATGGGCTAGAGCTCATTGGAAGGTCTATGACAATGGTGCCAGGGAAGAAATTATACTTCTTTGCCATCGTTGTATCTGTACAGTGTCATCCAGCATAGCTGTCTCTAGTGGCCAGGGACTCTTTTATACTCTAGCCCACAAGAAGACAAAAAAGACCACTCAACAGTCCACTGCCATCTTGCAAATTCCACTGCCACAAATTTGGAAGACTCTTTGCAGATATAGTTGGCTGGACTCACTCTAAATTGGCTGTAATCTTGGTGCCTGTTTGTCCTGTATTATTGGATACATTTCATTTTGTGCAGCCTTGGGATGTGTACAGGATCCTTGAAAAGGTGGGAGCCACCACATGTATACCGGATCCTTGCCCTTCCTGGCTTCTGAAAGCAGTTAGAAGGGAACTGGTCAAGTGGGTAAGGAGAAATGTGAATGCCTCTCTGCAGCAAGGGAAGTTTCCATCCTGCCTAAAAGAAGCTGTAGTGAGGCTGTTACTTTAAAAATAAATGAAGAAAGAAAGAAAGAAAGAAAGGAAGGAAGGAAGGAAGGAAGGAAGGAAGGAAGGAAGGAAGGAAGGAAGGAGTGTCCCTGGATCCCACCATTCTGAATAATAAATAAGTCTCTAACATTCCATTTTGGGACAGGGTTCTGGAGAATGTGGTAGCCTCACAGTTCCAGGGGTTTCTGAACGACAAATGTTACCCAGATTCATTTCAAACTACTTTCAGGCCTGGTTATGGGAAGGAGACAAGTTTGGTTGCCTTAATGGATGACCTACACAGGGAACTGGACAGAGAGAGTGTATCCCTATTGGACTTCTCAGCCACTTTCAATACCATCAACCATGCTAACCTTCTGGGCTGATTCTGTGGGATGGGACTTGAGGATACTGTTATACAGTAGTTCTAGTCTTTCTTGGAGGGGGGAACTCTGAGGGTGGTGCTAGAGGACTCAATTTCATGACAGTTGACCTGTAGAGTCCCTCAGGGTTCTGTTTTGTCTTTCATGCTGCTTAACAACTACATTAAATTTCTGGGGGAGATCATACAGAGTTTTGGTGTTTGGTGTCACCAAGAAGCTGATGTCACCCAACTCTACCTCTTCTTTCCACTTGATTCCAAGGAAGCTGTCTCAATACTAAAACAATGTCTGTTGTAAGCAACAGACTGGATGAGAACAAACAAATTGGAACTTAACCCAGACAAGACAAAGGTACTCCTGGTCAGCTGAAGGCAGATCAGGGAATAAAGATTCAACCTGTGCTGAATGGAGTAACAGTCTCCAGAAATCTCAGCTTACACCTTAGGTGATCTCCGGACTCATCTCTGAGCCTAGACACGCAGATTTCAGCAGTTGTCAGGAATGCATTTACACAGCTAAAACTAGTGCACCAGTTGAGCCTTGCATATAAGTCAAGATGTCATATCTGACTATGATGATGCATACCTTGACTACATTCCTGTTTGGACTACTGTAACATACTCTGTGTGGGACTGCCTTTGGGAACTGTTTAGAAAGTTCATTGTGTCCAAAATGCTGCAGCCAGAATCCTGACTGCAACCAGCTATAGTGAGCATATAACTCCCTTGTCAAAACAGCTTCACTGGCTACTGGTTTGTTTCTGGGAACAATTCAAAATGCTGGGTATACAGCTTAGTTCCAGACTATCTGAAAGATGGTATCTCCCTATACAGATCTTCCAGAATTCTAAGATCTACAGAGGAAGATTTTATCTTAGTGCCACAACTGTCACAGGCTCACCTGGTGAGGATATGAGAGAAACAGCCTTCTCAGTGGCTGTTCCCACCCTCAGGAACTCCCTTCCACAGGAAGCTAGAGTGGTCCTTCTCTATTTTCCCTTTTCTGTTCAAGCAGGCTTTTAATGTGTAAGCAGACAAGGTTCTGATTGAGATATTTTATCTTTTAAAAACTTCTGTACATTTTGAATATTTCATACTTCTTTATGTGGTGATTTTGATTTTTTTAAAAAAAAATTATTGTAAAAATGTTGGTTTTCACTTTAATTTTCTGATTGCTTTATTTCATATACCTAAATACGGCACTGGAGAATAAAGAACTTACATGCAAGGTTAACTGTACATCAAGTTCTCCACATTCACTACAGTTAGAGGTGCAAGATGCTTGCAAAAGTGGGGAAAAATGCAAATATCAATGTGTATGTATGTGTGTAATGGGAGCTGAAGCATAGTGGGAAGAATGGGCACTCATAGTTCAAATCAAATTAGGCAAAAGAGAATGAAGGGGGGTGGCCATGTTGGTCCTATACTTCCTCTCTCTCTCTCTCTCTCTCTTCTCCTTCCTTGGGTGTGGGGATCATTGGGAGAGGGTTTGTGGTGCCTAGAAACTGGGCTTTAAGTTGTCCTTAGCTGGTCAGGCAGCTGCTAGTAAATAAGGAGGAAAACCAGAAGTGGGTTTTTAAAGGCTGCATGGCCTGATTAGAGTCACCAAGAGGGCTTGGAGAACCTGACAAATAATCAAATTTGTGAAAGATCATTTTTGCACTAGACTTTTATAGCTCTATTATACCACTTTCAACATACTATGGAATCCTGGGGTTTGCAGTTTAGTGCAGAAATGGCCAAAGTCAAACCCACACATGTGGGTGCTGACTGTATTTTCAATGTCTGTGTATGTCTGAAAACTGGACAGTGAGAAAGGCTGACAGAAAGAAAATCAGCTAACTTGAAATGTGGTGCTCACAGAGAATGCAAAGGATAGTTGCTATTCTCATGTGTCCTCAAGTCATTTCCAACTTGGCCATTGGACAAACCTAAAACAACATGTTCTGGGGCTGAGAGTATGAGATGCACCCAAAGTCACCCAGTGGCAAAGAGGTTAAATAAATTTATTTATAAGTATATACATAAAGATCAATGTGGTTTTATTCAAGGAAGACAGATGGCAAATTTAATAGGGAAAACGATAAATAAAATAAATATAATGGATAGAGATAAACAAAAAGCTGGAATTTTAGCGTTAGATATATTTAAAGCCTTTGATTGCGTGGGATGGCCGGCGTTAAAAACAATATTAAATAAATTAGGAATAGGAGAGAGATTTAAAGGGTTAATAAATCAATTATATTCACATAATACATCTGTAGTGATGGTAAATGATGGATTTACAGAGCAGATTCAAATAACAAGAGGAACGAGACAAGGATGTCCATTATCTCCAGTTTTATTTGCAATAGTTATAGAAATATTAGCGAATGTGATAAGAAATGATGAGAATTTGGATGGAATTGGAGTTAAGGAGAAAAATAAAATAAGCTTATTTGCAGATGATACATTGCTAACAATTAAAGATCCGGTTGAAAAGATAGATAGGATAGATAAACATTTAAAAGAGTTTGGGGAGAAGACAGGGTTAGAAATAAATTGGGCCAAATCAGAAATAATGTTGTTTAATTATACTAAAGAAGAAATACAAAAATTTATAAGTAATAAAAAAAGGTCACTTAAAGTAAAAGAATCAATTAAATATTTAGGAATAGATATTACAAAAAATTTACAAGGATTTCAGGAAAAAATTTTTAAGAAATTAAGAATAGAAATTAAACGGAAATTAGAGGATTACAAAAATATAAAGTTATCGTGGTTTGGTAGAATAGCAGTGGTAAAAATGAAAATATTACCTAATATTAATTTTTTGTTTAGAATGTTACCAATAAAAGTATCAGAGGAAGAATTAAAGGAGTGCCAAAAGATATTAAATAATTTTTGTAATGGTAATAAGAAACCGAGGATTAACAAGAAATATTGGTATAAAAGTCAAAAAGAAGGTGGCCTGGGACTTCCAAATTTAAAATGGTATTATTATGCAAATCAATTGAGATATATTATAGATGGAGTTTCAGGAAAGGGTGATTTAGATTGGTTAGAGACAGAAGATAAGAATATTGAGATGAAATTAGAAAATATATTTTTTAGGAATTTTTCAAAGAAAGAAATGGAAAAGATAGAAAATCCTTTTATAAAAAATATAATAGAAATATGGAAGAAAAATAAAAGAAAATTGATACCGAATATATCAACATTAACTCCGATAGTAATGATGGAAAAATTTCCAATGAATTTGAGAGAAATAATAGAGAAAGAAATAAAAAAACAAAAAATATATAGATTAAAAGATTGGATGAAAATAATGATAAATAAAGATAGAATGAAAGAGAGATTGCAGGAAACTAAAATATCCTGGTTAAATTACATACAATTAGAGCAATGGACAAAGAGTATGAAAAGATATGTTAAGGATTTTAAAGAACATACTAAATTTGAACAAATTATTATTCAAAGAGAAAATATGCAAGAAAATGAAATATTAAAAGGTACAACAAGTGAAATATATAAAATATTAGCAAAAGAACAAGAAGAGGATTATCTTAGAAAAATCTGGGAGGAAGAGACAGCACAAAACATAGATATACAAGAATGGAGAAAAATCTGGAAACAACGTCATTTAAAAAAATTATCAATACGAATAAAAGAGAATTATTATAAAATAGTTTGGAAATGGTATTTGACTCCAGTGAAATTAAATCGAATAGATGAGAAATATACAAGATTATGCTGGAGAGGATGTCAAGAAATTGGTACATATATGCATATGTGGTGGAATTGTAAAAAGATAATGGAATTTTGGCAAAAGGTTTTTAAAGAGATAAAAGAGATTACAGGAGTAGTAATACCAGTATGTCCAAATATAGCGTTGTTGTCTATATATAATAAGGTTGAGTGTACTCAGGTAAGAAAAGAATTAATAACAAATTTGTTAATTGCAGCGAGATTAATAATAGCAAAAAAATGGAAAACAAATGAAAAATTTCAAATAGAGGAATGGTATAAAGAAGTGTGGAAAATTGCAATTAATGATAAATTAACATGTAGAATTAGATTTATGAAAGGTTTAACAAAAGGGAATGATTTTGAGGAAATTTGGAAAATATTTTTGGAAAAAGCTTTGATAAGAGATGGTAAAGCTACCCTATTACAAGAAGAATGGCAATTTTGGAAAGTGGATTAAATAAAAAGTTGGCTCTGGGGGGTGGGTATATATATATATATATTTGTTTGTTTTGTTTTGTATTTTTTTTATTTTATTTTTTTATATTACGCGTGTGTGTTAAACTTGTGATCTATTGATGAAATTGGATATGTGGTGTTAATTTTTAAAAGGAAAAAAAAAGTTAAAAGTTAACTGGCTTTGAAGTAATAAGATTATAATTAATAATAGTAATAGGTTAAATGGAAGCCGAAAATATAGAATTAAGAATGAAATTATAATATTAAAAATGAATATAATGAAAATAAGAATTAAAGATAGGTAACAAAAATGTATAAGCTGTATGATATGGAATAAGCTGAATAAGGTTATGATTTCAAGTGTAAAAGAGAAAAAAAATAATGTAAGTTTATGTTGTTTAAAGGAAAAAAAAATTTTTTTTCACTATTATGTATAACACATGGTGTTTAATTTTTTGTTTTTGTTTTTCAGTTATATAATTAATAAAAAATTATTATAAAAAAAAAACAAAACAAAAAACAAAGTCACCCAGTGGAGTTTATGTAGCTGATCAGGGAATCGAACCCTAATTGCCATGGTCATAGTCCAATGCTCAAGCCACTGCACCATGGTGGATCTCTCTAAAGATACTACAGGCTGTTAAAAAAAAGAAATGAATCATAGAATCATAGAAATTCATAGAATCATAGAAATTCAGAGTTGGAAGAGACCACACAGGCCATCCAGTCCAAGCCCCTGCCATGCAGGAACACCCTCAAATCAATCCCGACAGATGGCCATCAAGCCTCTGCTTAAAAACCTCCAAGGAAGGAGACTCCACTACATTCCGAGGCAGCAGATTCCACTGCCGGACAGCCCTGACTGTCAGGAAGTTCTTCCTGAGGTTCAGGTGGAATCTCCTTTCCTGCAGCTTGAATCCATTGCTCCTTGTCCTGGTCTCTGGAGCAGCAGAAAACAAGTCCCCTCCTTCTTCTACGTGGCATCCCTTCAAATATATGTCAGGTTGTCTGCTCGGGGCAGGGAGCCTTTGTTAGTGTCACGCATATGCAATGAGGTGTTTACCGGAGAGATCCCTGAAGCGACAAACTGGCTTTACCTGGCCTGCCTGGGTGGAGAATGGAATGTCCAGCAATTATTGGCCGTGCCTGTTTATGTGCTTGTCCGGAGGCCTCACAATGAGTGTATCTTAGAACAAATCAAGTCTGAACTGCTATTAGAAGCAACTGAGGCTATTGAACTTTGGACATAACATGGGGGAAAGGGTAATGTGTTGTTACCCTGATCTCTGGGGGTCCCAGGAGGGACACCTAAATAATCAAACAACAAACACAACTTTGGGGAAAATTAGCTGGAACACTCACTAAAGCTAGTGAGAGGCAGGGTAACTTAGCAGGATCTTGCAACCCAGCGTCCACGGGGTCAGGTCAGTCAAGCAGTCAGACAGTTTAAAGTAATAAAAATGATGTTTTATTGAGTACAGACAGATATTAAAGACACCACAGTCACACAGATAACTAAGGAATCAGAGATTGACTTGGAATAGGGATTTTCAGAGGGAAATGGGTGATACGACACCTGTCTCGTAGTCCTTGAGAGGTCTGAAGATTGAGTTTGTTGGTATGGGGTTTCAGCATGTGGGACTGAGGGGAAGCCTTGCCAGGCAAAGAGGCAGCAAGGTGGTCTGGAACTCAGAAGCGATCTGAGGAAGGTCTCGGAATCAGGGGTTTTTATAGGGTGAACTGTGACTGCAGGCCATACTTTACTCAGTGAGAACAATATGTTTTGGGCGCAGGACAAAGCTTTGGAAAGGTCAGAATTTAGCATGATTGAATTAGAGCTGAATTAACAATAGTGTAGCCAGTATGCAAATGCGGAACGCTTAGTACAGCTTTGTCAGGTTGTCTGCTCGGGGCAGGGAGTTTTTGTTAGTGTCATGCATATGCAATGAGGTGTTTACCGGAGAGATCCCTGAAGCGACAAACTGGCTTTACCTGGCCTGCCTGGGTGGAGAATGGAATGTCCAGCAATTATTGGCCGTGCCTGTTTATGTGCTTGTCCGGAGGCCTCACAAACACATGGAGTGGGGTGGCAGAGTAAAGCTGAATTGTTTGATATCAAAGAGACATTGAGTGCTATCTCCGAGTAGGCCTGGACCACAGTAACAGTGTGATAAAGTAGAAGGTTATAGCAAAATGGGGAGAGCACACTACAGGTGGATTGATTCAATCAAGGAAGTGACAACCATGAGTTTACAAGGCCTCAGCAAAGCAACTGATGACCAGGGTTCCTGGAGGTCTTTCATCCATAGGATCATGGTAAGTTAAAGTTGTTTTGAAAGAAAATAATAGTAAATACAAGTCTCATGCTACCTTACCCAGCCCACCCCTCTCCTAACTGCAATAGGGCTTTTTTCACAGGATGTTGTTGTCCCATATTGGAGATGAGAGAAGGATGGGACCCGGACGACTGTTCTACATGAGGTTGTCCGTGTCCTATTATTCTTCCATCTCCAGGATTCATTGTGTTGGGGCAGGAAGTGTGGCCATTGCATTTTCTGATCCTCTACAGCTCAAGTAAGTTCAGGGCAGCACGATTGTCACTTTCATATATTTTGCAATATAAACAGGCATCTTACAACAGTACATTTTCTTCAGAGAAACCCCCACGGAGCCTCTGTGAGGACTGTAAATGGGATTACCAGAAACAGAAGAGCTGAGGAAAGGGAGATGATGTAATCCCTTTTCACCAACCCCATGAGCCCTGGTGCCACTATACCACTGGAGATACTTAACATCTTATAAAAGTGGTTGCTCATTTTGATTAAAGCTGAGAACTTTTCAGCTACTCTCTTAATCTGAAGCATTATTTCTGAAGAATATACATTTCAGGCTTCCTGTTACATATCCTTAGGCTAGTCTCACAGTACAAGCAAGCTCAACTAACATGATTATTAAATGTGGATTTTTAATTAAGAGGTATTTGCACTATAAAAGAAGCTTTCATCTTTGGAGAAAAGGATGTTTAAAACATTTGAATCTCTTTTCTATTTGCAAGTTTTGTACCCATTTTTCATTATTTTTTTTGTTATTGCTGTGATTCTTAAAATTGCAGTGCATTTTGGCAACATATACAACTCAAAAGAGATTTTAATAGAAGCTTATAATTATTAATGTTATATAAGCTAGATGGTGTGACCTAATTAACAGGGGCTTTTTCAAATATATAATTCTGTATGCATGAGCACAGTAAAGAGTTCTAACAGCTCACAACTAAATCTTGTTTACATGGCTTTGGTTCTTTCAGCTCCTTCAGGGCAAAAAAAATCAAAAATCAATACAATACTCTTTGAGCCTTTTCCACAAAAGGGTGCATTTTCAAAGACATACACTGAGAGAGAGCCTCTCAACTCCCATTGATGCTAATGGAAGTACTTCATCTAAATCCCAGTGTATCACTTTGAAATGCACCCTTAATATACTTAAAAATACACATTTCTTCTTCTTTCTCTCAGACAAATGGCTGGGAGGGTTTGTTTCATTTATTTATTTTTTTGGTCCTGCCACTTATACCAGCATGCTAGCTCTGGAGGGTTTCAGAAAATCTGTGCTTAGACACATCTTAACACCTGAAAGGGGCGGGGGGACATTTTCCCTGGTAAAACAGGTCTGATTCAACAGCTTTCTTCTTCTTCTTCTTCTTCTTCTTCTTCTTCTTCTTCTTCTTCTTCTTCTTCTTCTTCTTCTTCTTCCTCCTCCTCCTCCTCCTCCTCCTCCTCCTCCTCCTCCTCCTCCTCTTCTTCCTCCTCTTCTTTGTCCTCCTCCTCCTCCTCCTCCTCCTGCTCCATATCACAGAGATCTTGTCTTCCCCAAACATATGAAGAGAGACTTTGTAAAGTAAAATTCAGAGAAGATTGTTCTGTTCTAATTGATTACATGATTTAGGAGTCCTGGAACATCATCATTTATACCTTTTAATAAGATGGGAAGGGGTGTTGTGGTGAGAGAGCCAGTCACTCAAAATTCACATCTTATAGGTGAAATCATCCCTGTTAAGTTTATTTGCAGTGAAGGTTAATATTATAAGCTCTCACACATCTCCATGAGCCATGGAATGGCTCCTGATAGCACAACTGGATTGCATACCTCAAAACTGAATGCTGTCTCTTCTGTCAGTTTTGTGAATCCCAAAGAGCTTCATTTGATAGGTTATCCTCTTTTCCTCTTTTGGTTTTAAATTAAAACAGCTTCCTAGATATTCACAAATTCATTGCTTCATTTATTGAGATAGAGGGGAAATTTTCATGAGATCCTTAGAAACTAACCCATCATCACTGTGCAGTTTGCTTCAGCTTCAAACTTGCAGAACCATCTCACCACCAACAGACAGAACACTAGATCCAGATCCTGTGGAGACAAAGATGTGAATGAGGCAAAAAGCAGAAGGGGAGACAGACAAAGGTTATATCAATTGCACATGATATTTCACAAAAAAATGAGAGGACAAGTAGTGGATGTTGATGCTCTGCTGTCAGTGTGGTGGGGAGCCCACACTGGGATTCAGTCTGAACTTTGAATGAGCTATCCAGTGCTTTAAATTCACCTGGAATGGTTCATTCAAAGGTCAGACTAACCTGGAACAAATTCACTGCCCCTTTGACAAGGGGCAGTCGAGCCATCAGCCTCAACACTGTTCCAAGCGGCTTACACTGTAAAATTTGACAGAGAGAGTTACCAGAGGTAAGAGAGAGAAACAAAGGAATGGATAAATAGAGTAAGAATATGGATTTCTTTCAACTACACATACTTCATCTTGATTACAGTGGGGAAGAAGTTCTTCAGCCAAAGTCTCTGTATAAAAAAATGGAGGTTAACCAATGACCAAACCTAACCTGGAAGTTTCTATAAGGATGAGACACTATTAGTTGATTGGCTGGTGTGACTACACACAATCATTTCTCATTTTATTATTATATTATATTATAATTGTTCCTAGCACTGGATGGTAATGCACACTCTGCCTCTCTGTACAGCATATCTGAGGTAACCAAGTCAAGATCTCTTATGAGACTGAGGCTATTTCCACACACCACTGTTATAATGCTATTATTCCACTTTCAACATCCTATAGAATTAAGTGGTTTGTAGTTTACTAAGGCCAAAGAGCTCTCTGGCTCAGAATTCTAAATGGCCCTCCTTAAACAGCAAACCTCAGGATTCCATAGGATGTTGAAAGTGGAATAATAGCGCTATAACAGGTAATGCTGAAATGGCCTCAGTCCTGTCACCCAGGTACATATGAGAGAATAAGGATCTGTTTTACTTAATCTGATCTCTGTGTGTTTTAATGAAGAAAAAGGAGGAGCAGGAGGAGGAATAAGAAGAGAAGGTGGTGGCATGTTTTCTCTTTTGATGTGATTATGATTACATACTGCTAAGGATAAATGGTGGTTTACATCTGCTTGACTAAATGCATGCAATTTAATGTTCCTACTTAAAGCTGATGATTTGCACAAAAACAATCATTCCTTTCTCATAATTCTTATTCATGGATTTTTAAATTTTATTTATATGACCTAATATAGTGCAGTATACAGTGGACTCTCTTCTTGTGTGAACTCTACATGCACAAATGCAAGGGAACACGAAGCACTATATCCTATTATAGTCAATGGACACAGCACACACATGCCGCTGAATCCACTGACTATAATGAGACACAACACTTCACTTTTTTTTATTTGTTTTGTTTTAAGCAAAAACAAGGAAAGGAACCCCCACATATACAGCAGGCACACTATGTACACACATTGCTTCTTTATTCTCTTACTCTCTATATAGTGACAAAGTATGACAAAAGTCTCTTTTATTTACCTTGTCTAGTTTCCTTGAAGAAAATTCCAAGAGGTCAGCTAAGAAAATGTTGTGTTTTACATCTAATAGTAGAGGACTGTGTTTTTCTAACACATCTTTAAAAATTAGGTTACTGAAGCACACAGTGCAAGGTTGTGAACCACATTTCAGCAGTACTAAGCTAAACAGCTTGTGCTTGATGGATGTGTTTCCTCCAACACCTGACTGCAAACATTAACAATGAGAAAATCTAATGTTTGAAATATTTTAGGGTGACAGAAGCAGGCAGAGATTAAAAATTCCTGGCAAAAAAAGGAACAGGAAAGGTTTCTTAAAAGGTGAAGCAAAAAAGTGTGAGTATTTCACACAGAAGGTATATTCTTATCACTGTTTAAAACAGGATGGAAATTAGGAAGACCCACAGATATTCTCAGTATCCCCTGCCTCGGTATACTTTTCTGGGTACTGTGATTATTTTCCTGTCACTATTATTTTCCCATCACTATTATTTTCCCATTCCTCATTCACTATTGTGAAATATACTTTACAACAGTTCTATTCAAAGTGGTGGCCCTTGGCTTGATGACAGTCCACAAATCATTGGCTGCTGGTACACTGTAAGTTTCCAGATACCGACACAATTGTTGCCAGTGGATACAAATCTGATACTGGTCCTTGGTATATTAGGGAAAAATGCTGGTTCTCCAGCATCAGATCACCCGAGAACCATTGCTCAACAGCACTGAAGATGATTCAGTTTTCGAGTTTTTAATTATTTTTTTCTATTGTACATTTCTACCACGCTTTCTATGATGTGCATCCATGGTACACTTGTAATTCCAGTGTGACTTTTGTATTCTTAGTGTGTGGATTTTCATACTGTTTCCTATTTTTGTATTTATTTATTCTTGTTTTGGTTTGGTTTAGTCTTACTCTCTGTGTCACAATTTGGTGTGGTAATTTCATTGTTTTTTGTTGGGGTTTATTTCTGATCATTTTATTTCCTGTAATTGAGCAATGGAAAATCCATTAATAATAGATTCCATGCTATTCACCATGGAAGCTAAACAGAACTTCCAGTTTCAGAGCCAGTATACTGGAAGAGTTAAATGATAGGAAGATAGTCTTGTTTCTGCACTACATGAAATCTTTCTCAGAAGCACATGTCTGACTACAGTAGAAAACAGCAAAAGAGGTAAGACTAGAATAACCTTTGACTTGATTCAGCAACGCTCTATTTGAGCTTTTGATATGGGAGACAAATCAATAGGGATGGGACGAATCCAGAATTTTCCAGATCCAAATCCCTGGAAGTTTCTGGGAATGCACAAATCTCACGAATCTCAAATCTTTCGAACCCATTTTTTTAAAGGGTTTAAAAAACAAGGGAAAGAAGGATAATCTTGGTCAAGACTCAGCCTTATCAAAAGCCTAAGCAAAGGCAAACCTCCCTCTGAAGAAATCTGGCCAGAACAATTGTCATAGTTTTGCCTCAGGATTTCCCCAGATTAAAAATGACATGAAAACCCTTTCTACACAGGCAAGAAAATGTGGATTAATCCCACTTTTTCCTGTCTGTGTAAACAGGACCACTACATTACAGAGCTAATCCAGGTCAAAACTGGCTTTTCTTTGCATAGCTCCTTCTGGCATTCTGGGGTTTGTAGTTTGATGTTGTGCCAGCTCACTTAAGCAGAGAAGGCTGCGACACCTTGTAAAACTACAAACCCCAGAATTGTGTCTGAAAGAGCTTTGTAAGGGAGCTGTGCAAAGGAATCTTTCATCTGTCTTTGAAATCTCAAGAAGACTGTACCTTCAAGTCACATGCTGAACTTAAATATGAGACATTCAATTTAAATATCTTAGAATACAACCCCACATGCAATTTCTGAAATAGTTAGCAAAGGCCGTTATGACTCCAAGATAAAAACTCACCCACTTGCCATCTCCCCTTGTGTGTCCAGTCTCCCAGGTTTTCAGGCATCCCAGTCTCCCAGATTTTTAGGCTTCTCAGTCTCCGACAAACTATTTGGTTGGTGGATTAGAAAGATTTGGTCAGGCTATTTTGGCACAGGGATTCAGATTCATGCATCTTGAATCCTGGCCCAGGATTTGAGGATTCGGATGGCCCATCTCTAGCAATCAGCAATGGCCTTGGGGTACCTGTTATGGCCTACAGGTCTTGATTTAAACCTGTAGGACTTTATTTCCCTATGCAAACTGGTGCATATGGTGAGGTTTGTAAACAGGGACAGAAGAGGATCTGCTGTGTAACTGTTTCCAGATGCTGGAGTTCCAGAGTTTCCAAGGAAGGTTAGACTGGGCTCCTCACATTGTTCATATACCAGCAGATAACGACTCCCCACTCCCAGGAGCTGGCTGTTGAAGGAAGGGCTCTCTCTCTCTCTCTCTCTCTTTGCTATAGTGCCATTATTGCACTTTCAACATTCTATGGAATCCTGGGGTTTGCAGTTTAGGGAGGGGCCTTTAGAATTCTCAGCCAGAGAGCTCTTTGGCCTCAGTAAACTACAAATCTCATAATTCCACAAGATGTGGAAAGTGGAATAAGCACACTACAACAGTGTAGTGCAGAAAGACCACCCCATCTCTTCCTCTGCTTTAATACTTCCATTGGTTCAAGTGTGTTTTAA
Organism: Ctenosaura bakeri; assembly: GCA_948474755.1. Taxonomy (NCBI): domain Eukaryota; kingdom Metazoa; phylum Chordata; class Lepidosauria; order Squamata; family Iguanidae; genus Ctenosaura; species Ctenosaura bakeri. The sequence goes on from CAOLHI010000058.1 coordinate 198,085, forward strand.
CATCATAGTGCCATTGACTGTTGTTTTAATATCCTAGCCTTTTCTATGTTTTTCACCTATATACATATTTTCTAATTTATAGCTGTTTTGATTTTAGTGTGAGGTACTTTATATCCCAGTACTATGAGAAAGGTGGACTATGGAATATTGGCTAGTGGTACTAAGGTTAGGAACAGACTGATGATGTTTTTATCACAGAACTACTGTGTTTCTATTTTTATGTTTTTTTTTTTATTAATTATATAACTAAATCACAAATACAAAACAAGAAAAAAAATTAAACACCATGTGATATACATAATAGTGAATTAAAAAAAAATTTTTTTCTTTTTCTTTTTTTCTCTTCTCTTAAGCAATACTAACTTTCATTGTTATTTTGCACCTTTACCCTTAAATTTATAAATCTGTTCAACTGTTATAATTTCACATTTCATTCAATATTTTCCACATCCCCTTTAATCTATTTCTATTGTTAATTCTTTTAACTTTTTTTTTAAAAAAAACATTGACATCACTTATCCATTTAAATCTATAAATCACAAGTTTAACACACACACCTACTAAGAATTACAAAATATACAACATAAAAGAAAAACAAAACTAAAACTAAAAAATACCCACCCCCCAGAGCCAACTTTTTATTTAATCCACTTTCCAAAATTGCCATTCTTCTTTTGACAGGGTAGTATTACTATCTCTTTTCAGAACTTTATCCAAAAATATTTTCCAAATTTCTTCAAAATCATTCCCTTTAACCAAACCTTTCATAAACCTAATTCTACATGTTAGTTTATCATTAATTGCAATTTTCCACACTTCGTTATACCATTCCTCTATTTGAAATTTTTCATTTGCTTTCCATTTTTTTGCTATTATTAATCTCGCTGCAGTTAACAAATTTGTTATTAATTCTTTCTTTACTTGAGTACACTCAACCTTATCATATATAGACAACAATGCAATATTTGGACATACTGGTATATCTGCTCCTATAATCTCTTTTATCTCTTTAAAAACCTTTTGCCAAAACTCCATTATCTTATTGCAATTCCACCACATATGCATATATGTACCAATTTCTTGACATCCTCTCCAACATAATCTTGAATATTTCTCATCTATTTGATTTAATTTCACTGGAGTCAAGTACCATTTCCACACTAATTTATAATAATTCTCTTTTATTCTTATTGATAATTTTTTTAAATGACGTTGTTTCCAAATTTTTCTCCATTCTTGTATATCTGTATTTTGTACTATCTCTTCCTCCCACATTTTTCTAAGAAAATCCTCTTCTTGTTCTTTTGCTAATATTTTATATATTTCACTTGTAATACCTTTTAGTATTTCATTTTCTTGCATATTTTCTCTTTGAATAATAATTTGTTCAAATTTAGTATATTCTTTAAAATCCTTAACATATCTTTTCATACTCTTTGTCCATTGCTCTAATTGTATATAATTTAACCAGGATATTTTAGTTTCCTGCAATCTCTCTTTCATTCTATCTTTATTTATCATTATTTTCATCCATTCTTTTAATCTATAAATTTTTTGTTTTTTTATTTCTTTCTCTATTATTTCTCTTAAATTTATTGGAAATTTTTCCATCATCACTATCGGAGTTAATATTGATATATTCGGTAATAATTTTCTTTTATTTTTTTTCCATATTTCTATTATATTTTTTATAAAAGGATTTTCTATCTTCTCCATTTCTTTCTTTGAAAAATTCCTAAAAAATATATTTTCTAATTTTGTCTCAATATTCATATCTTCTATCTCTAACCAATCTAAATCACCCTTTCCTGAAACCCCCTCTATGATATATCTCAATTGATTTGCATAATAATACCATTTTAAATTTGGAAGTCCCAGGCCACCTTCTTTTTGACTTTTATACCAATATTTCTTGTTAATCCTCGATTTTTTATTTCCATTACAAAAATTATTTAATATCTTTTGCCACTCCTTTAATTCTTCCTCTGATATTTTTATTGGTAGCATTCTAAACAAAAAGTTAATTTTAGGTAAAATTTTCATTTTTACCACTGCTATTCTACCAAACCACGATAGCTTTATATTTTTGTAGTCCTCTAATTTCCTTTTTGTTTCTAATCTTAATTTCTTGAAATTTTTTTCCTGTAATTCTTGTAAATTTTTTGTAATCTCTATTCCTAAATATTTAATTGATTCTCTTATTTTAAGTAATCCTCTTTTACTACTTATAAATTTTTGTACTTCTTCTTTAGTATAATTAAATAACATTATTTCTGATTTGGCCCAATTTATTTCTAATCCCGTCTTCTCCCCAAACTCTATTAAATGTTTATCTATCCTATCTATCTTTTCAATTGGATCCTTAATTGTCAACAATGTGTCATCTGCAAATAAGCTTATTTTATTTTTTTCCTTAACTCCAATTCCTTCCAAATTCTCATCATTTCTTATCACATTCGCTAACATTTCTATAACTATTGCAAATAAAACTGGAGATAATGGACATCCTTGTCTCGTTCCTCTTGTTATTTGAATCTGTTCTGTAAATCCATCATTTACCATCACTACAGATGTATTATGTGAATACAATTGATTTATTAACCCTTTAAATCTCTCTCCTAATCCTATTTTATTTAAAATTGTTTTTAATGCCGGCCATTCCACACAATCAAAGGCTTTAAATATATCTAGGGCTAAAATTCCAGCTTTTTGTTTATCTCTGTCCATTATATTTATTTTATTTATCGTTTTCCCTATTAAATTTGCCATCTGTCTTCCTTGAATAAAACCACATTGATCTTTATGTATATACTTATAAATAAATTTATTTAACCTCTTCGCCATTATTGCTGTCAAGATTTTTGCATCTTGATTTATTAAAGATATTGGTCTATAAGAACCTGGATCCATAGGATCCTTATTTGGTTTTAAAATTAATATTATTAGTGACTGCTTCCATGATAATGGAATTTTTTCACCCCTCAATATACTATTATATAACACTTTTAGTTTAGGAATTAAACCTTTTTTAAATGTTTTATAATATTCTGGACCTAGTCCATCCAATCCTGGTGATTTTCCTCCTTTTAAATTATTTATTACTTCTTCTATTTCCTCTTCTGATATCATTTCTTCCATCAATCCTTTATCTTGTTCTGTTAGTCTTACTTTCCAATTTTCATTAATATACTCCTCTATGTTCTCTAAAGATTTGTCTTCTGCTGAATACAATTCTCGAAAAAATTCCTCAAATATTTTTAATTTCTCTTTCATCAACCTTTTTTCTTTACCAAATTTATCTTTAACTACGCCAATCATATTTCTAGTTTTTTTTGATTGTACTGATTTAGCCAGCATTTTAGAATTTTTATTACTATATTCAAAGTATTCCCTTTCCAAGTATATTAGATTTTTCTGAACTTCGTCCATTTCTATCTTTTCTAATTCATCTCTTTTTGCTTGTAATATTATTAATTTCTGTTTAGTTCTATCTATTATATAATCATTCTCTAGTTCTTTTATTTCTTTTTCTAATTTTAATCTTTTTTCTCCTAATTGTCTCTTTAATTTGCTTGATTCTTTAATGCATAATCCTCTTACCACTGCCTTCATTGTATCCCACAATACATCTTGTGTTACTTCCTTATTGTTTATATCCCAAATTTCTTGCCACTCCTTCTCTATTTTATTTACTATCTCCTTATAATTAAATAACTTAGTATCCAGTCTCCACCTTTTTGCTTCTCTATAATTCCTTTTCATAGTTATATCCAAGTTCATCAGAGCATGATCTGTCACTTTTATTGTTTCAATTTCTGTATTTATTAATCTAGGTATCATATTCTTTGAAACAAAAATATAATCTATTCTTGAGTAATTTTTATGAACTGATGAATAATACGTATATTTCTTTTCTTCACCCTTTATTAGCCTCCAAACATCTATCAGTTCATTTCTACACAATTTATTCAAAATTGTTATATTATTATATCTATCTCTAATTGATGGATCTGATTTATCTTTCCATCTATCCATCACCATATTAAAATCACCTGCAATTATTGTATAATCTCCTTTCATTTTTTTGATCTTACTAAATATTTCTTCATAAAACTCTTTTTGCTTCTCATTAGGTGCGTAAATATTCATTATGACATATGTTTCTCCATCTATTTCACCTTGTATAATTACATATCTACCTTTTTCATCTAACTCCACACTTATTACAATGAAATTGCATCTTTTAGAAATTATTATTGCAACTCCTCTTGATTTGGATGTACCAAATGCTTCCTCATAAATGGCTACCCAGTTCAATCTAAGCTCATTTTTTTTATCTCTTTTTCCATGTGTTTCTTGTAAAAAAATTATATCGGCCTTATCTTTTTTTAATATCTATTCTATCCTTTTTCTCTTTATTATTGACCCCAAACCTTTCACATTCAATGTTGATATTCTCAATCTATTCTCCATTTTTCATATTTTGAATTTTCTAATCCCACTCCCCATTGGCTCTTTAATGTGATGGTGCTCCCCTTCCCCTTCCCTTCCCCCCTCCCACTCCCCTCCCCCTTCCCACCCTCCCCTCCCCTCCCCACACAAACATTTGTCCCCCCTCTTCCTCCAAAGCGCTTCTGCCTTGGAAACGACCAGCCATGGTCCTGGGGGTGTGTGTGTGAAGGTATGCCAACTCCCGGCATAGAGACCAATACCCTCTCCCGATTTATTTTCTTTCCCATATTTTTTTCCCCTCTCTTCCCCCTCCCTTCCCTCTCTCTACCCTCTTGCTTTATATATATATAAATCTATCTCTATGCATTTATAATCTATAAGAATATATTTTACTCAGTAGTCATCTACCCTTCTCCTACTCTATGAAGTTCTCTTTCTTCTTCTTCTGTTATATCATATTGTTTCTTCCAGTCCTCCTCAGCCTCTGTCCTTTCGTTTATCTCCCGAAGTCTTCTTCTTTGCTCCTCCTGTTACTCCTCCCGCTGCTCCTTCTTCAGTTACTCCTCCCACTACTCCTTCCTCAGTTGCTCCTCCCGCTGCTCCTTCTTCAGTTGCTCCTCCCACTGCTCCTTCTTCCGCTCCTCCAACCGCACCTTCCTCTTCCTTTTCCTCTTGCTGGATCAGTTTCAGTTCTCTCAGGAGTTGCAATCCTTGTTCAAGAGAATTTATTCTGTGGTATTTGCCAGCATATTGGAATTTCAGAAAGATGGGATATCCCCAACTGTATCTTATCCCAACTCTCTGTAGAACTATGATGCAGGGTTTCATTTCCCTTCTCCAATTTATTGTTTCGCGGCATAAATCATTATATATTTCCACTGTGTTATCTCGATACTTCAATATTCCTGGATTCTTTCTAACAGCTCTCATCAAATCATCTTTCTTGTTGAAATTCGCAATTCTCATTATAATATCTCTGGGAATTATTCCTCTTTTTGCAGCTGACACACGATGAATTCTCTCTATGTCATGATCTTCCCATAAAATCTCAGGAACAATGCTTTTTAGCCATTTTAAAACTTCCTCTTTCAAGGATTTTTGACTTTGTTGTGGCTGCTCTGCGAATCCACGAATCCTCACGTTGTTTCTTCTGTTCTGGTCTTGGAGCTGGATAATTTGTCTCTCTAACAAAGAAATCTTGCCATCATGTTCTGCTAGTTTGGTCTGCTGATTCCCTTGGGTTTTTTTTATATTATCCACTTTAAGGTCCAATGCTTTTAACTCCTGTGAGATTTTTTCCTGCAATTGCCCCATTTCTGCCCTTATATTAGATGTTATTGTAGTAACAAGAGCTTGATTAGACTCTGTAATAAGCTTGTGTATAAAAGTTTTTATCTCTTCATTAGCTCCGTTCGCAGCTTTCTTCGCCGCCATTTTAATGACTTTTTCGTCTCCGTTAGAGTTTAAGTTTATATTTTCAAAATCTCTAACTAGACGATTATATGTTTTATCTGTTGCTGTAGGTCGCTTCCAAACAGGGTGTTTATAGACCTTTTTTTTAGGCGGCATATATCTCAAGGACCACAAAGGGGGAAAAAAAAAACTGTTTTGCTTTCGGTTCGTTTCAACAGTTATTTGCAGTTTAAACAGAGTCTTTTATTTTCCCTCCAGTTGGAGAAGAATCGAAACCAATCCACTATCTTATCTTACATTCTTTCCCACATTATTCAATTAATTACTCACATTCTTTCTTTGTTTTGAAAAAGGCTTCTGGAATTATTTTATAATCATCTGTTCCGGGAGTCGAATATTTAGCCTCTCTCTGCCATCGTAGTTGGCTCCTCCCCCCTCTATTTTTATGTTAACGTGAACAAATAAAGATTATATATTAATCTTGACATGGGGAGGTATTAATTGTGCTATAGAGATGAAAGTCTTAGAGATGAAAGACCTACAACAGCAAAGCTTCATGGTGACCAGGCATCTAGTTCTATCATCTCAGATGTGAAACATTACTCTTTTTCTCCAGTTCCATGAAAATATACTCACTTTTGCACACACACGGTTGTTGTTGTTTTTTAATGCAGTAGCTGCTTCACGATTAACCCCCTTCATAATTTTGTGCAGATACCTATTTCTAAGTTATTCAGCTTATTTGTATAACTGAGTGTGTGCTGTTCAGATTTCGCCATATGTTTTCTTCCTCTAAGAATTTAGATGCAATAAATGTAGGTTTATCCCTCCTTCTGTAATGCATGTAGTATGTTTGGTAGGACTCATGCCCCTTCTGTATAATATAAATGTAGGAATCCAGCACATAGCTAAACCAGTAATGTTTAATTTTTAAATTTGATTTGGCCACCTGATAAAACGTACTATCTTGTGATTAAAGGTAGTCTATTCAGATGTTACCTCCTCACACATGGTAGCTTGCCCAATCATCATCATCATCATCATCATCATCATCATCATCATCAATTATTGTACAACATTAACTGTGGCATAATATCAGAAAGAATAAAAAAAAACTTTACAAACACTGCAACAGATTAAGCTTTTCCAGTGTACTTTTTCATCATGCTTTTTTACTTAGACAAATGGAACAAAAAGTGAGCAAATCCAATTGTTCATGGTTACTGTAGTTACTCTTGTTATAAAGCACTGAGGGGAAAAAACCCAGGCCATTTCCACACGGGTTTTTTTAAATGGGGCAGAGCATCCTCCAGGGAGGATGTCTGCACCTGGGACTGGACTGGGTCTGATCTACAGAATGTAGATCCGCAGTCCAGCCTGCTCCCGAACGACCCCAAGTGGTTGTCCAGTGTGCTTTTAAAAGACCACTAAAAACAGGTCTTTCAAAAGCACGGAGTGCGCCACTGTGAGCCTGCTCCCATATGCAGATTTGCAGGCTTACATTGGTGCGAGCTTTAGGCTGGTGAGCTTTAGCTGTTGGTCAAGACCCTCGACCAACCAGAAGCCACCATTTTGGTCCCCAGAGCAGTGAGGAGCGGCAGCCACAGACTGCTCTGGAGAAGCGTGGACCGGACTGGGGAGCCCAAAAGTCCAGTGAGTAGCGTCATGTGGAAATGGCCTCAGGGAGCTAAGGTATTTTCATTATTACCTGGGGAAAAATAGTAAGAGTTAATGTTTACTATAGTTGTCAAATGCACTCTAGTATACATAATTGGAGACACAAGTTCATTTTCTGGTTGTGAATGTACACTGCTTCGGTAGTGAGACTGGCTGCCTCAATAGTAGATGGTCATTCCTGATGTAGAAACTGTTACCAGATGTATTTGCAGCACACATTTATCTTGTTTTTAGAGACAAAGATAGAATTGTCAATAAATCTCAGGGAGAACAGAGTGCCTTTGGTAAAGGTCCAAATGTCCATATAAATAGTGGGGAAACCCCCTTTGTTGTGATCTGGAATTATCCTGGGATATATGAACTTTTTAGGGGAACTCTCAGAGGTGGGGGGAAATCCCTGTTTGTTTGTTTGTTTGTTTTTGTTTTGAGAGATGGTACTGCAAGTGTGTACATTATTGCATTGTTCCTAGGTGTTCTGGTTTTGTTTCACATACGTTAAATTAGTCCCATAGAATCAGCATGAGAAGATAGAAACTAATAACAGTGTGCTTCGCTAGGTAGCTTGGTCAGATAATTCAAAACATCTGTGACTGCTTCAAAAGGAGTAAGAAATAAATATATTTTAAAAATTAGTACATGATCAATAAACCAATTAAAATTCTCAATCTTGTTTAATTTTCCAAGCATGAAAAATAAAAGCTGGAGAAAATGATATACGAAACCAGATCACTGCACAATTCAGTGACATCAACAGTACAAATGTTGCCTTCATTTCTATCATTTGCCAGATATTTACTATGGTCCAGGACAAAATATTCAAATTAAATCTGATGACAGAAACATTTCTGATATTTCCTTTTTGGGCTTCCCTCAAACCTTAAGAATTAGTAATAGCTGTAAGGCATGTAAAAATATTCTCTCAGAGACCAGTTAAGAATGTCTCACAAATACCATCATTGTGCATCCTTGCCCCCACCACTTCACATGTGGAAACCACAGCTTATAAGATTTTTTAAAAAAATATAAGATAGAAAAAAATTCTTGTGGCTGCATAATGCAATCCATGGGCAACATATGCACCAAACATGCCCCACTAAGGGTTTTTCTGAGGCCCTTGGACTCCCTTCATGGCCAGCTGTTGTTTTTGTTGTTTGGCATCAAAGTGTCAAAAAGCTTCCTCAGAACGATTTGCCATTTAAAACCTATCCCACCCCATCCCTCTCCTGAAATAGCTGGGGGGTGGCTTCTAAAATAGCCATTGTCTAACCAGAAATAGGGCATGGGAAAGAAATGTCATTTAAGGGCAAAATCACACCTCCCCAGTACCTCTGTGGTTGACATTTGTAATTTCATAACCACTTTCCTTCAGGATGGGGGTTGCTGGAGAAGAAGGCCAAGGAGAAGGGGAAAAATGGTTCCTGAACTCACAGATGTCACTCTTTCCAGCCCTATGTATTTGTTTCAGATGCTATGAGAATCATTGGAATAGAGTCTGCTCACAATTTCTTTTTTTTTCTCTAAATCATTTCTTTTGTGTAATCGTTGCATTAAAAGGAAATTTTAGCATTTTTCTGTTTTAGACTTGGCATACAGAATGCCAAATATCAAGAATGAATTCCATAATAGAAGGTAAATCATGCCTATGTAAAATGGAAGGGGAGAGAGAGAGAGAGAGAGAAATTTTCTTTGTTTTTGCTCTTTTATGTGAGCATGTTTATTGAACTGATGCTATTTGAGACACACACATAGAAAAGGGTTATTTTTTTTATTGCCGATCACAAATTATAGCTTATTCAAATAGATTAATTTATTATGACTGCGCAAAGGATTTTTTTCTTTAAATATTCATTTTCGTCTAAGCACTGATATTAGTAATTTAAGTTTGGATATAGCACAATCAATTAAAGTGAAACATGCTGTGAGAAAGTGAGCCTGGCACATTAATTTAATCTATTTTAGCAACTCCTGCTGTCTCTGGAATAATTTCTATGGATGCAAGGCATTTTTCAAAGTTTTCTAAAAGGGAGAAAATGCATGTCAGTGAACTCTTTCTAAATAAAACAAATGCTTTATCGCTATGGCTATTACTACAAATATGCCCATTATGTAGGGAAATATGGCCATAAAGATGAGCTACAGCTGGATGGGTGTGCTAGTGACAGCCACAACTTTCCACCTGGCTTTGTACCAAATTTCCCTTGGCAAATGCTTTTTCCTTCTGTGTGCTCTGAGTTGGCCAACTCTCTACCACCTGAGATCATCAAATCTGGTGGGAGGAGACCAGGGAAAAGAAGATGTTGCAGGATGCACTGAAAATTTGTGGAGGCCTTTGCCAATCCTTATAATGCCTTGATATAGCATTGCTGAAATATGCTGTTGACAATTTAAAATGGTGGTTCCAAAGGACTTGAGCATGTGGTTAGAACAGGCCTGGGATAGTTCCTAGCAACTTAGGGGCTGGATCCTGGTGTGTGTATATGTGTGTATGTATGTTTGTATGTATGTGTCTGTGGTATAGTTTGTGGTTTGAGGTGAAGAGTCTTTGTACAGTCAGACCTCTACATTTGTGGGTTTGACTTTCATGGATTTGACTATTTGCAAGTTTCTCCAACCCTTGTCAAGGTCAGCATTTCACACAGTGACCAGGGAGTCCTACCCTCCACCATCAGGAATCTTTTTCATGCCATACATCAAGTATATATTTCACTTCACTGCCAAGGTTTCTCACTTTCCAGAAAATGCATTAAGATTTAATCATCAGTGCACTAATTTTTCTAGTCAGTGTAGCAGTATACCATTACCCGTCCATATTTACTAAGGTTAGGGGCACAAGTCCCTCAAAAAAGTAGAAAATTGCAAATATCAAAATGAGTGTTGAAGGGAAGGGGGATGAGGTATGGTGGAGATAGCAGGCACCCAGTGTCCAAACCAGGTCAGGGAAAGGGAGAGAAGGGAACTCAGCCTGGTGGCCCTATACTTCCTTTCTCTTGCTTAACTCCTTCCTTGGACATGGGGGGCATCAGGAGAGGGTTTGTGGTAATGGGGAATTAGTCTGCAAGCCATTCTTAGCTGCCCAAGCAGCAGGAGAAGGAAGAGCAGGACTGGGGTGGGTTTCTAAAGGGCTGTGCAGCCAGATTGGAGCTGCTAAGAGGGAAGATTTCCCTGCTTACCTTGGAGACTCTGTAGAAGCTATCATATTGGCAAGTGAAAGGACGACCTTGGCAAGAGACTGGATAAACCTGGCAAGGAGAACTTGTTATCCACAGGAGATAATAAAGGCTGGCTTATTCCAGTCCTACAGCTGAACCAAATCTTTGTCTGCTGTGCAAAAGGCACAGTACAAAGACCTCCCCTTATTCACATACTATACTTCAGAGAAAAATAGCAGGAAGCAGAAATGAAGCCAGTATGTGAATTGCCCTTTAAATCTTCCACTTCTAAACCTTCCTGCTACTACTTTTATCTGGCTAATCAGCATAACAATGTTATTGAGGTATGTTTAATACAGGTTGGGAACAGTAATCATATCCCTCCAGATGTGGTTGGACTACTACTCCCAGCAAAACTAACTTGCATACCCAATGGAGAGGATCACTGGGAGTTGTGATCCAATAGAATCTAGAGGGGTATGTGATTCACTTTTATGAGGAGTTTTATTAATTAATACCATCTGCAAAGTTACTTAGCAAAGTAAAAAGTGCTTTGGAATTTTAGGCTTATAGCTGTCACTTAAAATTTCTGAAAAACTGTGTGAAACATTTGAATTCTCCTTACCCTGTATGTTGGGGGTCCCAGGAGGGGCACCCAAATTACTAAATAAAACACAAATTGGGGGAATTTAGCTGGAGCACTCTCTTGGCTAAACGAGAGGCAGGGTAACTTTAGCAAGGATCTTTAACCCTATGTATACAGCGGCGGGTCAGAGAGCGGCTAGACAAGGTTTTCAAAGTAACAAACAATATTTGATTAAACACAAGAGACACGCAAGACAAGACATAAACTAACTAACTGAGAAATAGAAATGGATAGGTTTTTCGGGAAAGGCAATACGACACCTGGTCTCGTAGTCCTGGAGAGAAGCGGGGTTCCGGGGAAGAAAGCTCAGCAGGGCTCGCTGAGGGGAGTTCCCTTAGACTACCAGCAGCAAGGTGGGATGAAAGTCCAAAGTAGTCTGAGGAGGTCCCAAAAGCGGGGACCTTTTATAGGGTGGAGTTTACCTACAGGCTATGCTATGCTCGGTGAGAACAAAGGGAATTTGGAGTTGGATAAAGGATTTGGAAAAGGTCAAGTTTAGTATGATTGTTTTAGCTCTTGATGACAATAGCGTGGCCGGTACATTGATGGCCCAACATAAAGGAATGGCTTGGCTCTTGGCTGCAAGGCTTTGTGTAACTCCGAGCCGAGCAAAGCTGGTTTGCAGGGAGGTTTTTCCCTAAAGTGATGGAGAGGCTTAAATTGCTAGCCTGAATGGGGTTTTGGAATATACAGCCATTAACGGCCGCACCTGTACGCGCTTGTCCAGGAGACCTCTGCAAACACGTGGCATGAGATGACAAAGAGAGGTCAAACAAGGCCAAATTATTTGATATCAAAAAGATATCTAGTGCTCTCACCAGACATATCATAACCGTGATAACAACACCAGTCACCCATGATTGTTTGATCACCCATAATATCTAAGGAAAACTTTGCCTGATTGTTTACAGACAGATCCTGAGGGAAAAGGAACTGGAGGTAATAATAGCAACATCTCTCATAACACAAGCACAACACAACCTCAACTTAGGTTCTGTGTTCATCTCTATATTATTCTCATTTATTTATTTTCCCAGAGAAAATAAGCCCACTACAGTGAAATGTCAGGCCAGTCACTGAATCTGACAATGCTATGTACACTGAAAATCTCACCTTCACTCAGTTGAATTTCCTGGCAGTAGCACTCTCACATCATTTTCCTTAATGAACATTGGTTTGGTTCCTGGTAGGCTGTAATACAGGAAGGGATTGTGGTAATGGCTGCATATGCTACAGACACACCAGCACTTCTCTGCAGCAAGGGAAAGGATTTATTTCCACTTCTGTTTTTCTTTGGGTGAAAGAGCATTAGGGTGTACTTTCGTCAATGAAAGACTTGAAGTTCTCCAAGCACAGCCTAATTTTGTTATCTCCCATTTGTCTCATCTTTGAGATGATACAATTCATTTCTGCAGCTGCAAAGTGGTTCCAGAAGAAAAGAAACAAAGCAGAAAATGATAAATCTCAAAATGTCTAATTTTAATGAAAAAGAGGGATTGAGGACAAACTTCGCTTTTTCCTCTCACCTCAAAGTGAAGAAAAGGATGTTGTCATTGTCATCAGTAGCAGCAGCACCAGCAGCAGTATCAGCAGCAGGGGCTGCCAGGACATTAAAAAATGGTTTAGTGTACCAATATGATAACAATGTATGATAAACTAATGACAAACTAGAACTTTGCAACTGGGATTTGGCTATATCCCAATGTGAGTCAGGCTGATTATGACCATTGTTTTTCACTAGTTCCAGATTTGACCACACTGCTCTAATTTTGGTTCTGGAGCTGAACCAAAATCAAACATTCAAAATAATTTAGATAGTCAAAATCCAACATCTGTAACATGACCACATAAAATGGTAATGAGCTGATATGATGGGGTGTGGGAGAGCTAGGCATTGTTCACTGACAGTTGTACTGTGAAACTTGGTCCAATAATTTCATCAGTGCTCGTCTATCACAGCATTTCTGGGGAGGGATTATGTGAGATCATTAAGTTATGCATTTAAATATCTACTTCATCCCTTTGTTTGTCAGATATACCTGTTAGTAGCAGATGACTGAGAAGGTCTGAGTGGTCGCTGATTGCTTTCTTGGCTTGTTATCTGAAGTTTTTTTTTTCTCCATTAATTTTGCAATTTTTTGTCTACATGTACAACCTAGCTTAATCTTCTGTTTGTCTTTCTTGATAATTTGTTAATTTCCATAATATTCTTTATTTGTTAATTTCAATAGTAATCTATGAGAGTTTCTCTGTGCGTCTGTGTCTAAGCAATCAGACATATTCTTTCTCTGTCCTCCATCTCCGTTAGCTTTAGTTATGCTAGATTTCCTTTTTCAGTATGGTTCAGTTAAAAAAAGAAACAAACACTTCTGTATTTCTTCTGCCTTCTATGCAGTTTTGCATTCATCTAATCTATCAATGAACACGTTGAGTTGTAGTCCAACACTCAAACCACTACACCCCTTTGGCTCTACATTAAATTATTCAACATACGCATTTTTTCATTATTTAACCAAATTGTTTAAGACATGATTTATCTGTTTCTCCCAATTCCTTTGACTGAAATCTGTGTCTAAGAATGCATCTGAAGAGATCAGAAGTGCTTTTAAAAAATGTAGATATAAATGGAGAGTTGGGCATGCATTCTACAGAGTGTCTCAACCTATTCAGCCTTTTTGCACCTTACCTTTTCACGGGGGTGGGGGGAGGCGCTCGCACAAGAAGCCTCAGCAGGAACGCTGCCACTTCCCTGTTGCTTCAGTTCTGCAGCAGCTTCCTGGTCATGCGAGCGCTACGCGAACACCCCGCTCCTTCCTGCCACAGCACAACCAGGGAATTGAAGTCTAATGCTGAGGCAGGAAGCACGACCGGCCCGGCTCCCGATGCACTGCATGCCAGATAAGTGCGCGTGGGCCCTGGGAGCATTGCACGACTGTGCACCATTTTTGGCTTTAAGCAGAAAATGAAAAGGTGCATGCGCGGTCCGCATCAGGCCCTTGAGCATTGCATAAATGGGAGTGTATCATGCAGACCGCTCCTCCCATTTACGCAACGCTCAAGGGGCCCTCTCGCTTTAGAAATGGTGTGCGAAAAGGGTGATTGTGAGGTCAAGCCTATAAAATGAGGTGGGTTTGGGGAACTATAGGTGTAGCCCATGTTGTACATGCTTGACTGGGAGTATATTCCTATTTCAAGTGGGTCTCCAGATCCAAATCTATCCAACTTCTGTATCCTAGTTTACTGTGAATTTCTTCCTTTGGGAGTGCATTCTTCTTGACAAAAGCATCTTAGGTCATTTCTGAACCTCACCCTTTTCTGTTGTCATCCATGTGTCATTCTGGCAATGCCTTTGCTGGGATGACAGTGTGTCTCCAATGTTCACCTCCACACCTGGCTGGCTGCCTCCAGATGGAAGTGTGAGTAACATACTCCTTCCCTCTGCAGTGTAGCTGGCTTCTTTCCCGTTCTGCACTGGGAAAGGAAGCATGTAGATCACACTTCCTCCCATTCCACATGGCCATCAGAGATAGGAACATCATATGATCACAGGCCATTAATGGACTTTTTTCTGTTAATGATATATCCCATGATCATGACAGGTGGGGATATGTTGGCAGCGGGACTGTAACAACATTGTGCAATAGCGTGACTCACGGACCACTGCCAACATGTCCCTGTCACAGGACAGTGACGCAATGTGGAAATGGCCCTAGATATGCTATCCCCATTGAGACCCATGTGACTTTTTTCCTCCTGGGCGATAGCAAACATGTTAAGACTTTTTCCTTGCAGTTTACTTGAGAGTAGACATTTCTTTCCTTTCATGAAGCTGTATTTTTATTTAAAATTCTTCATTAAAAAGTGCATTATACTGCTCCTTGAAGATATTATTTCCAGCACATGTTATGCAGCAGTTTTAGATTCCTGTTGCAAGCTGTCTTCTGCCACCCTTGGGTGGAAACATGGGGAAAAATGAATTAAAGAATAATATAAATGAAACCAGAAGGTATTTTGTGGGCTTATCTCTCATACAAATAGTAAATCTGATTTAAGCATTCTAATTGCTTTCTGAGTTAGTGCCGGCTGAATATGGAATATTGTGATTTGAATATGGATGCTATCTGAGAAATAAACAGCTGGAGTAGGCATCAGGCATTTTAATTTACTTAATTATTTAGACAAAAGATGTAAAGAGTATGACATATTGACGACACTTGTTTCATAATGTATGTTTTTCCATATAGGTCTTGAAAGCAAATAGACTCTTCTAGACGTCTTAAGAATGCAAGTGTTTATTCAAAATTCCCTCCCATCTGGTTGGTAACCTGGAGGCTCACCTTTTCTAACAAAAGCATATGCTTAACAGTTTACATATTTTATTATTTTTTTTAAAAAATACAATCACTGTTGACAGATTATTGATTTTTTCTGTTCCTTGGAGTGTAATAGAATCACCCATGCAGTCTTTTCAGGTTGGGTCTTTGTGAAGAAGTATTTTTGAATACTGCTGTGTGAGACTGTTAACATTCAGCTGCAAGGGAAATGTACTTACTTACCATATTTAATTTTTATCCTTCTTTTCTTCTGAAACAGGACTCAAGGTAGCTTGACATAGAAAGCATATGTGCTGCCAGCAAGGTATGGCTCCCTTCTCATTATCACAGTGTGCAATTGGACAAACTGCATTCCTTGAGATATATGCGGCTACCAGGGCCTCGTTTATTGCGCCCTAGTATCCACTTCTCCTACACACACCAGGCTCTGAAAAATATTCATCCCAAAGGTTGATTGCAGCCTTTAATGAAGGGACACAAAACTGCAGAGAGAAAGGGGACATTGTCCTCTCTGCATACACACCACCTGTAGGCTACATGGCCACTCTCAGGGTGACCAAAAGTGATGAAAACATCACTTCTGATGTTGGTAATCAGGTGAAATAATAGGCAATTTTTGCAGAGTGTTTAGTGGCAGGGGAAGGGGAGCTGTACTGCCACATTTTTTTTCCTATTTGAATATTTTTCAGTATTTTTTTCTTTTCTTTTTGGTTGATACTTTTTTTTAAAAAAAATGGAATGTCAGGGGGCTTCAGGGATCTCTGGGGGATTTTGTGGACCACAAAATGGGGCATGGTTCCAAAAAGTATGATTGAATAATTTATTATCTCCAGATTCTACACTAGTTGTGAGCATTCTTGGACAGAAATAGCTTGACTGCCATGATCATTGCTAAGCTGGAGGCTAACCCAATGCAATATGTTTTATGTGGAGCTACCTGTAATGCTGATCCAGAAACTCCTAGACTTCCGGGTGGGGCAAGCTACTGGCAGTACATAACATTGCTGAAAGAACTTCATAGGATTCCTTTCTGCTAGTAGGCCATTTTTATTGTTAGTTTATAAACCTCTAAACAATTTTGGGGTGTGTTATCTAAGAGACCACCTTCTTCCTCAAAGAAACATAGGGGCTTGCAGGTATCTGGAGAGACCTTACTGGTAGTGCCACATTCTACTTATATCTGCCTGGTAGTTATTTGGAGCAGGACATTCAGTGTAGTGGCACCTACTACCTGGAATGCTCTTTCATCACAATTTTGACATGTTCTAACTGTCCTCAGTCTTCTTTATTTAGCCCAACATGACATCTATTTTTTGTACCTCAAAAAGAATTTGTGGCTGAAATCCTGTTGGGGTGTGTGTGTGTGTGTTTGTGTGTATAATCCAAAGATACATGCATGAATGTCTTGTCTTTGTGGATTTGCCCTAGCTCTTTCTGAAACTTCCAGGAATATCACCCTAGCAGTTACTGGATGGGGGTGGGGGGCTGAATTGAAATGGATCTCCTGTGAGTAGTGATCTAGGTGAATGCCCTCATTATTCTTTTTTTCAGCTGCAGCAGTAGCATTTTCCTCCCACCTCCAGCTAGTTAAAAACTGTGGCAACATTGCCAGAGCTTGACAACTTCCCTGGAGGGGAGAGAAACATAAAGAGCATGCAGTGTTCTTAGCTGAGCACGTTTTGATGCTGAACCTCTACGTGGGTCTTGTATTTTGTGTCTTTGAGTACTGTATGTGTATCATATTATTTTGATGTACATCACTTGATTTTTTAAATATATATAAGCAGTATATAAATATTTCCAAAGGAATTAATATGATGATGGTAATTATTTTGTCTATCAAAGCCTTTTCTGTATCATTTCATAACTCAAGTACTTATAATTTCCCTTCATGTCCCCCAAAGCATATAAATTTTAAGTCAAGAGATATGTCTTGACTTCTAAGTGATGCAAGCAGAGTCTCACATGTTACGTTCACTTTCAATTTGAATATTTTTCATGCATTTTACTTTGGTCTTTCAGCCTGAGATTAGTCTCATGATGGGATGTGTCTAGGGAGAAACTGTAGAGGTGCACAGATGATTACATTGCACTCCTTGCTATTAAAGGAAGTGGAAGAGGTAGAGGAGGTGGGAAACATGACACACAGAGTCAATTTTGGTGAAATAAAGTGACTACAGCTTTATTAGAAAAAACTACAGGTTTTGATACAGCACTGGACTGTGCATGCAGTCACCAGGTGACTTGCTTACTAGTTGTTGCACCCTTTCAAAACCTGTATGATTGGGAACCACTGGAAATAGGAATTGACCATGGGGATTAATCTGTAAGTGGCTATCTCCTGCCACTACAAGTGAGGCTGACTTGACAGCATATCTGTGTGGAACCCTCTGCCTGATCCAATAGCCCTAACTGGGAAGTGAGCACAGTATTCCACTCACCCCAGCTGCCCAGTTGTGAGAAGGGAAAGAAAATCAGGACTTGTGAATTACTAAGAGAGAAGGAAGAAAAAAACCTCTACAGACTGGATCAGTCATGTCCATGAACAAAATTCTTCCATAGTTCCATTAATAATAACTGAGAAGAATCAATAGCAATGGGGGGAAAATGAAGGAAGGGAGAGATTGGTCAATTCTGATCAGGTAATGAAGTAAAGATAGTCAACACAGTGTAGTGGTTTGAATGCTGGAGTAGGACTCCTACAAGAGACCAGAGTTCAAATCCCCACTCAGCCATGGAAAACTGCCAGATGACCTTGGGCAAATCACACACTCTTAGCCTTAGAAGAAGTCAGTGGCAAACCTCCTCTGAATAACTTGTGCCAAAAAGAACCCTATGGTAGGGTTCCCATAAGTAAGAGTTGACTTGAAAGCATATAACAACAACAAACAAAATGAAGTGCTAGAATAGGCTTATTTAGATAATACTTGAGTGGACTAGAGCGGAAACTTTTCTTCTTAGGTCTACGTGCCCACTTTTCCTTCCTACATCCAGCTACTCCAATTGGCCAGCAAGGACCTGATGCTTCTAACAATGAATATGCCACCATTGGCCATAAGAAACAACCTGTCACATCCAGAGAGGATGGCTGAAGCTCTCTTCCTCTCTGTACAAAGTAATCTCTCAGAAAGTCAGATACCTGGGCTTCCTAAAACAGAGGTTTAATCTAACCAATTGCTCATTTAGCATCCTTCTATCTATCTCCCTATCCATCTGTCTTATTTATACCTGTCTTTCTCCCAATGTGGGAAGAAAGACAACTTACAACAAATTAAAACAAGCTACAGTCAAAAACATATCAACAGTTGTTTTTTTTAAAAAAAGGAGCAAAACATTATCTTAAAGCACTCAAATCAAACCAGTTTTTAAACACATTTAATACATAATAAAAAAATAAAATCACAGGACACTACCTCAAAAGACCCTTCTGCCACATGATTTGAGATACAATGTCCTGTGTAAATAAAAAAGTATTATTTGCAAGCTGGGTGGAAAGATAGTGTGGGAGATGTAAAAAAATTTCCCAGGGAGGAGCTTCCACAGCCTGGGAGCAGCTACTGGGAAGGATCTTTTCCATGACCTTAGAAATGTTTTGTAATGGTGGTGGGACTGAGAGAAAACCCTCCTTACGGATCTTAAAATTTGGGTGGACTTGTATAGAATGATATAATCACTCAGATAGTCTGGAATATTGCAGAACAACATTGTGCAAATGCAGTTTCCTTTTGAAATGGGCATTTTCTGTGGACACCCAAGGTGTCTGACATTATCTGTGGTATAATATAACAGCATGGAAAGCTTTTACCTCTCAAGGCATTGTCAAATGTTCATATCAGACAGTGATGGAAACAGAAGACTGGATGAATTGCCTTAGGAAACTGAAGAAGGAAACACAAAATATCAAGTAAGTAATAATACAGCTGATTGTGGATAGCTCATCCTTAACTCTTCTTTAGCATGGCTGGATATTTCTATTGAATACTTAGCTTCAGTTTAAATTTCAGTTTAAATTTCAGCCCTGTTTAGGAGCAGTAGGAGTACCTAGCAAAAGTGTTTAAACAGGTAAACACAAATCAAAATTGCCAGCTTTAGGCAGTCAAGCTTGAAATCACTCACTTAAATGCACAACTTCAACAATTTGTCAGTCAGTGCTTCCTAACATCTGGGAACCCTGAGGCACTGTCATCATTTTGCAAAGAAGCATGCAGTAGGATTAGTTACTTCTATATTCTTCAAGGATTCTCAAAGTGATACACGCAGGGAAAAGTGATAATATAGACCACTAGGGCAGCTTTTGAGCAAGTTCTCAAAATTAGGTAGACTTGTGTGTGTGAGTGAGAGAGAGAGAGGGAGGGGGTTATCAATATGTGCAGACTTCATACAAGAGATCTGATTTGATTTTTTTTTAAAAAAAAAAAAGAAAATGGGAGAAAGCGAACAGACTAATTCATCTCTATCCTGAATGAATCCTTGGTCTATGCAAATAGTCAGAGCACTAACCACTTAATATAATGAAGATTCCTTGCAGGTCATTCCAAACACTGAGTAAGCTTCCCCTTTATTCTGTGTTTGTGCATGGGCGCAGCAGTGAATCAAATTCTATTTCTCTCTGAATATGAAGAAAAAGAGGATAAATGAATATAAGGATGTTATGAATCTGAGTTGATGAGATGTCTAGAGCTAATATGTGTAAGGAGAATTTTTTTAATGAGTTTTTAATATTTAGTGATTTTCTTTACTTTTAGAAGGAAAGAGACAAAGATAAAATATGTGTAAGAAATTATTAACATCAACTGAGAATAGTACGATGTAGCAACTACTAATATGGTGGTTAAACTAATATGATGAATACTAAATACATCATTGGTTGAAACCTATTTTATTTTATGTTTTTCAGTAAAGTTTTTTTCTTTTTTTGTTCTTTTATTTGATGTTATACATTGTGGATTGTGTGTTATTATTGTTTTTATTCCTTTTCTTGCCTGTTTTTATGTTATAATACTATTTCTTGTTTTCTATGTTTTTTGATACTCATTTAATAAAAAAAATGAAAAAATCTATTTCTCTACAAAGTACATGGTAAGATAACATTAGAGTTCGAGGGGATTTGTGTTTGGTGAGCTAGATATGGTCCCTGAGAAGGGCTGGCTGACCTTCAACGTGACAATCTAGGGACAATAGTGGTGTAAAATATCAAGCAGATATAGACTGACTGGGTTGGGATGGGATAAGGACACACTGAAGGATCCACTGGAAATCAATTAGAGGGACTGTTATTGCAGGAGACCATTGTACTTTCCAAGAAATAACTATTTCAGCTGCTTTATGGATGGAGAAGGCCATACAGCTATGATTTCCAGATGTTTTGAGGTTTCAGTTTTCCCAACGTATTCCCATGAACTCTTCTAGCTATGAATGAAGGGAGCTCTAGGCTAAAAACATCTTCTCCCCCCTTGCTTCTTCATAGCCACCAACATTTCATAGATGAAAACCAGGCATATGTGACCAAGACAAAGGCCCTTTTCGCATCTTACCTTCTCCCGTGACAGGGGAGGCTGTCTTGCGCGAGAAGCCTCTTTCGTGACGCTGCTGCTTCCCCTCTCCTTTCTTCCGCAGGGTGCTTCGTGATGACGCGACCATCGCATGAGCGCCCCTTCCTTCCTTCCGCATGGCAGTGTAGGCTCCGTGGGGAAAGGAAGTGCTTCCCGGCCAGCTCGCCGATGCACCGCACGGAGGTAAGTGTGCAAGCATGGCACGAGCATTGCGCGAGAGCGGGCTATTTTTGGCTTCAAGCCAAAAATCAAAAAATACACCCCCGCCCAGCTCCAGTCTCATAAGCACCGCGCAAGTGGGAGTGCGTCGTGCGCAGCGGCGCTCCCATTTGCACGGTGCTCAAGCAGTGCTCGCGCAAAAAAAAAAAAAAGTGCAAAAAGGGCCAAAATGAATAAGTGAAGTGAATAATAATACAGTCAAGTGACTGGTGTTAAAAAAGAGTTTTATGAAGGCTAAGAAGTGGTCTTGATACTAGGTTTTCCAGGTGAAGCAGTTTGGATATGGAAAGAACCAAAGAAGTGCATCCTTTGTCCTTTTGTGCCACAATGGAGTTCACAGCAACTGTGGACTCCACACCTGTGATTAAACTCACATGGATAACATTACAAGAAAAAACAGAGGGAAATGTTAACACATTTTCATATCTAGGTATACATTCTGTGTGTTGTAACATCCTGAGAGTCACCCTGCCTCTAAAGAATTCGTTATATCTGCTAACAACACTTAAGGTATCATAATTATTTGTGCACCAACTGATGTTCTAATTGATCTCTTTCAGTGGCAAGGTCAAATGCATCAGTAGTATAAAGCAAAATGAGGAAATTTGCAGCCATAAGTTCCCAGGTTTGGTATAAAACATAATAGAATGTTAAATTTGTAGAGTTTGAGTATTAAGAAAAGGACTAATGGAGAACTTCAAATTATTTTGTGCTGCTTTCTCAAGAAATGGCTTGTTTTTTTTATTTTTGTCCCCCCCCCTCCTCACTGGCCTGTCAGCTTTCCTTAAGAAGGCATATTTTTAAAAGGAAGTGTATTCATCTATAAAATACAAACAGTTTCCCTGTGTATATCTCTTTCTTTTGGTCCCATCACTGCCATCAACACAGTTAGTGAGAATATGAGAGAGACCTTTCTTGATGGCTTGAGAAGAGTGGGTGACCCTGTCTCTGTTAACTTTCTGCCAGGAGATTAAGGCCTTTTCATTTGGGCAGGGCTTTAATTTTTGAGTTTCCAGAGGATGGTTTAATGCGGTGTCCTGTGCTTTCGTCTTTTTTATTATGTGTGTTAAATTGTTTTAACATTGTGCTTTTAATAGATTTTTTAAAAAAACCTCTGTATAATATTTTAGATGTACTGTTTTAAGCTGCCTTGGGTTCCATCCTGGTAGAACAAAAAGGGGGAGTATGGTTTAAATAATAGTCTTATGCATGTTATGCAATAGTATGCAATTCTAAATGAATTATCTGCTTTGCAAATTTGCCACAACTATGGTTGCTTATATATTTACTCTCAATAGCATTTCCAGGTAAATGTGTGTTAAGTTTTTCCATTTTTTTTTTCTGTCAGTAAAGGGCTTTAACTGTGATGTGACCAACTGGAGATGACATTTTTGATAAATCAAGCAGACCTCAGTTCTTACCCTTGCTTACTATAGAGTTGTTCACTAATCCACATTCTGCCTTATAAAGGTGAGGTAATACTGGACAGATTTTCATTATACAGTAATGTGTATAAAAGACTACATTCTCATGATTTAATAAAATGCCAAAATATTATAAATACTTTTCACCATATGTTAGATGATAGTTTATGGAGTGAGAAGTAGCCAACAGAAGCCTATTTTTTTAATAGTATTTATTTTATTCAATGCTTCTGTGAGCCACACTTGAGTTATATTTCTGGGGGACAGGAAAATCCAATAAAGTAATTGGTTCCCTCAGTAAGTCTTATGGGTGAGATTAATAATGTACACCACAATAAATATAAAACACAACGGTTGATGAAATTTATTCCAAATGTTTAAGTTGTCTGACTTTTTAAAGAGGCTTTGTAGAAAAGTTAGTGTAACGTACATGTCCATATTGAGTTCTGCTAGCAACTATCAGGTATGATATTGGAACTCATCAGTACAACAATCAGAAGAAGTTACTGACTTTGGAGATGAATGTATCATGTAGAAAAGTGCTTATTTGTCAATATGCAATAATTCATATATTCTCAGATATCTTTTTTTTAAAAAAAATGGCCAACAAAATTGGTTGTATTTATACTGAATAATAAGAAATCTAGAATACAGTAAGTGCCAAAACTAAATCAAAATAGAGACTTAAATTCTCCAAGTATCACTTTCAGTCATACTGCAACACATATGAAAATAATTGCCCAGTGGTTAAATGTGAATGAAGATACTCTAAAATATGTCTGGAAAGAGATTTATTGAATTGTATCATTGAAATGTTTACCTTGTTGTGTGGAAAAAATGTATATGTATGTGTGTGTGTGTGTGTGTGTGTGTGTGTGTTATATAAATAAAATGAGAGAAATGTCCAGTTAAAACAAAATCCAAGTCTAATAGGTGTTTGGTATGTCTGGGATGAATTCAGTTACGCATTATATATCCCAAACTCTATCATTTAAATCATACATATGGAAAATGGCATTCTTAAGATATTTTATTTATTCAAATAGTAATAATTAGCTAACTCTAGGAATATAGAAAAATGACTTGAGCCATTAGGACACACTATACCTGTGTAGGAGCATTTTTATTTTCATTTCTTCAATTTGCACATTACCCTAGTGCTGACCTTCTGATGGTGACATATGTAAAAATTTGAGAAAAGGAAAAAGGTATTTGGTGTTGAAAAGCCAACAAGTAGGCTCTAGGTGGCCTTCTCTCTCCAGATTCCATAGTTTGGGGGCAGGGGAGAGCTCTAAATGAAATGGCTTGCTTACAAGTAACCACCTATTAAATGTCAATATACGGGAACACAAAATGGCTAAAAATGGGCACATTAAGGTTGTAAAAAACTGTCACAATTTTTCTTGTTCTCAGTTAGAATTGGTACTTCTACACATTGGTGCATGTCATCCCAACAAGTCAATAAACATGAAAAAAAGATTTCATGACTTGCTTGAAAAAATCATTTCAGAAAAAAAATCTGAAAAAAGGATTTGTAAAAATGTATTTTAAACAGAAAACAGTGTTTTCTGTGGAAATTATGTTGTTTTCTGTGCAAAAATGTTTAGTTTTCCCCATAAAACCAAGGATGTTTGGGCAGAAATCCCAAGGTTTTATACAATTTTTAAGTCCTGAAGTGTGGAAAATTATTCCAAGTGTACAAAATAAGCAAAATTTCCTATTCTTGTCAACTGGGTATAAAACCTAACATTATTTTTTCTTGTATATGATAATGAGATCAGTAATGATTTAAATCTCTAGGGTACACAGAAATTGATACACCCAGCCCCCAATCCAAAAAGTTTCTTAAGATACTTAGTTCTTATTTTCCACATTTATGACAAATTTCCTAGATCCCCAAAATGCATTTAATATTTTTTTAATGAAAAATAGTCCAAGCAGTAGTACTACTAGTAGTAATAGCAGTAGTAGTACAAGAACAAGAACAAAAACAATATCTTGCTTTCTAGGTGGCTTTCTAGGATTTCTTTTTCAATATACTAATAGTCTAAAACTTGCCATATGTGACATAAAAATGGCCACAATAGTCTCTCTAGAAGAACCACCAAAAAAAAACAAAAAAAAAAAACAGCTAGAAGAATGTTCTTTTGCACAGTAAAAAGAACTGTGCCATGCCCCACCAGGACAAAGTAGTCTGCTCCACTAATTATTTTAATTTTTATTTATTAATATAATACAATGTATATGATATATACATCCTCTTATAGATACCACATACAGGATCTCATGCTACCAGAAGGAGTTAAAAATCTGTGATGGTTATGAATAATTAAGACTGTCCTGGAGGTGTCACATTTGAATGGTGCTTTATGGGAGACAGAACACCAAGAACAATTGTACTTTGTGTACTGTTGTTGAAAGTTTTTTTTTTCCTTAGATACTGAAGATGTTCAAGAACTGTAGGCAGTGAGGCAGATCTCCTTTCAAGGCTTTCAGAAGCTTTCTCCAGTTATTATCCTCAACATTTCCATTAACTGATCAAACATATAGCACATGCCACTGAGTATTTAAAAGAGGCTAAGCAGATGTTGACTCCTTGTCCATGGCAGAAAGCTAGGAAGAAAAATTGAACAGCTCAGGTTCTAATTTTGCAGAAGAGGAGGCCTGCAAACTTGCTTCTGTGAGTTATGGACCCTAGAAGGTGGAAGAAGAGGCTACCCTTCAGGCTAGCTGGAAGGGACACCCCCTTATGTTATGGGATTTGGAGAGGACATTATTTTGGAAGGCCTTCCTTACAAATGTTGACTGAATGACAAGTTAACATGATGACTTACACTCAGGGCTTGGGTACATCATTCAGTAGGGAGCTGAGGTAGACACCAGGATGAGACCCCATCTCACTCTAAGTTCTTATCCCCTGCAAATCTTAAAATCTAAAAACTTTCAATAAAATCATTCTTGCCAAGTTTGTTTTCTGATCTTTGAATTTCCTTCATGAGTAAAGACAGAGACGTGGTTGTTATATCATATAAAGTTCAAGTTCAGCGTGCAAATGAAAAATGCCTAGCTTCAAAAATGCCTTCACAAATTTCTCCAGGTATTTTCTGTGATAACCCTATTACTCAAACATATACATGTGTCACTGAGAGTTTGACCATTTCTGCCCTACACTATTATAGTGCTATTATTCCACTTTAAACATCCTATGGAATCCTGGGGTTTTCAGTTTAGGGAGGGACATTTAGAATTCTTAGTCAGAGAGCAATTTGGCCTCAGTGAACTACAAACCCCAGAATTCCACAGGAGGTTGAAAGTAGAATAGTAGCAATATAACATAGTAGGGTGGAAATGGTCTTTGACTATCTGTGCATGTGATCCATTTTATCATCAGCCTATATTGTTATATTCCAACCCCATTCCTCCTTAACCACTTAGTGTTTCCATGCAGAGATTTAACACAAACAGAAAGGGAAAGTTACAGTTTCAATTTAATAATCTGATTTTTTAAAATTATGTTTTCCTTAGATTAATAAATTCTATTCACAGTAAGAGTAATAAATAAATAGAATACAGGACAGATATAAAATATAACAGGAATATAAGGATTGGTCATAGCAACCAGAAAGACACTCTTTCCAACATTTTGTTTTCTTATGAGTTCTAGTCCATTTTCCACATATGCATGCATTGAGCAGCATAGGGGAGAGAAACTGAGACTGGAGAGAGAGAATTATAAATGGCCAAAGCCTTCAAAACACTTTTAAATTCCATCTTTCCCATTGGTTCCTTTTGTCCCTCCTTGTATTTTTATTCTACGTACACTATGTCCTTGCAGTTACTGCATCAAAGGTCTAAGCATAAAATATATTGCTGACCCTTAAACAATTGAATTAAATTACTTTCACTCAATTATGCCTTTTATCAAAAACTAAGGACATAAAAGACTCTTTTGACAGATTGTCAAGGACAGATTTTTACTGGACCTGTGTAAACTCTGCCCACCCCTTGTATATTAGTTACAGATTTATTAGTTTTAAAACACATTACATCACCCCATGTGGCATGTGGAGTGCAACTTGTTTTATAATAGCAGTGTGAAAGATGTTGACTGGAATAAACGGATGAGGATAAAGTACATACGGGGACATTAAACATTGAGCTAAAGTGTGAAGTAGAGATTTCTGCATGAAAGTCCTCTAAAGGCTGTAACTAGAAACTTTTAATTCTGTGGTCATGATCAGCTAATTGAATTAAGTTTATGACTGACCTACAAAATCTGGACGACGACGATGATGATGATGACATGCATGGCATGAATTCCTAATAATGTTTTTGAAACTCAGGATTCTAGACCTCAAATGGGACATGAATGCAGCTTCAGTCCAGAACAGGCCTGAACAAATTTCATGCAGTATGACAACCACACATGCAGTTGACAGCCACACATATATAATGTCAACTCAAGATATATCCCCAATCAATTTATTGCAAGAGAACTTATTTACTCTTTTGGATATGTACCCAAACATGTGATGCCAGTATAAAGGAATGCAGAAATATATGGTTTAAATTAATGGGAGTGCTTATTCCTAACACTGCAGTCAACTCCAAGTAGTGACATACTATATCATGTACATTATTGCCCATACTTTTATGATGTAATTAGGGATCTCCTACATTTGTCGCTTAACACTGATCTTGCATGCATATCAGACTTGAATCCATAAGCCCATGGGACAGAAGTTCTTACCACTTTACTGTTTTGACAGGAACACAAAACACTTTTGACGATAACATAGAACACTTGTGCAGCTTAAGATGAACAGTAGTAACCTTCAGGATGCCAGACTAATACTGGTTAAATAAAAGTGTGTTTCTTTGAAAGATGACAGTCCTGTGATGATTGTCTCATCAACTGAATACCAATGAAATAAAACAAGATCTTCAACAGCAACAGAAAGCATTAAGTAGCTTGTAAGCTTAGATCCAGATATAACTTAAATATTTGTACTAGACTGCTATTCTGTTATTTTGGAAAATAGCTGGAAGGAAAAGACAAGCATGCATGCTGATTGCATGAATAATGCTAAGTCTTTCAAAGAAGGCATCTCTGAAAGAAATAATTTGTTTATCAGAGAGAAACATAGAACAGCATGTTGCATGTTGATAGGTGGGCTTATCCATGAAGCATTCATATTGGTTACACTTTTGTAATAAGACCCAAAGGAACTTTGACTGAGGTGGTCTTTGTTATGGATACATTTCTAGCAAAGCTGATTTATTATATTTTGAATATACTTTTCCTCTTAAAATGGCTCACGCAGATTTAAAATCTCATATAAATGTTTTCCTGGATGTGATCTATTGTATCATCAGTTTTAGACTTAGAAAACACTGTTGCATCAAAGGAAAGATCTTTAATTCTAGTGCAAGCCTTTTGTATTAATCCCACAGAATGTCTCCAGACATACCAACATATTGTTTCCGTCAGGGCTTTCCATCCACAACTTGCTAGGTAACATAAAGTATTAATTTTGCCTTATCAACCAATGATCTCTTGCCTAGAGAATCATGGTTATGCTATAATGCCCTTCTTGGAGATGCTCAAACGAATTTACAACTTTCCCCATTAGCTGGCATGGTGCAATGGTTTGAGCGTTGGATTACAACTCTGGCAGCCAGGGTTTCATTTTCCACTCAGCAATGGAAACCCACTGGATGACTTTGAGTGTGTCACACTCTCAGCCCCAGAAAGCCCTGTGAGAGGCTCATTATAGGGTTCCCACAAGTTGGAAATGACTTAAAGATACACAACAACAGCAACTATCTGTATATACATCATCTGATACACCTTTTTTTTAAAAAAAATGCCCCAAGTTAAATTTATATCTTTGGATCACATTTTTGCTATATAACCATATGTAAGTGCCAAATTTTGGACCCACCTTATCATGTACTCTCTTAGAGGCTCATCTTCTGTCTCTAGTTTCAAAAGCAATTTATAACACTTTTTGTTTTAATTACATGGTCATAGCTGCATTTGTCTCTTGATTTAAACTTTACACCTGTTTTATTCAAAGTACAAAAGATCATAAAGCAATCATCTCAAATTTTAACCCATTTGTTCTATTAAAAGGCTTATTCTGGTGAAGTGACTAAAATTATCTTTTGAAAAGATCTCTACCAGTCTCATAGGAGAGCCTTTCTAGTACAATGATTTCTAAATTCAATATGGATCTTGACTTTACTATACCAAAGAAAACCATGCCAACCAAATCTTAAATTATCACCTTCAAGATCTAGGGGTCACACATCTCTAAGCAATGTCAGATCTTCCAACCATACACAACGACAGGTCTATCAATATCTTTTGTAATGAGAGACTTCCATGCCACCCTTTCCTTAGTATTGTACAGGGTTTTAAATTTTATTCTGGATTTCTTTGTCTGCCAGACAAATCTGGAAATATCTACTGTACAAATGGTCTTCCATTTCTTATAAAAAGGATAGTTTGAAAGTAAAATAAAAGCCTTGACAAAACATTTCTTTTCGTTACTACAATTCTACGCAAAAAGGATAAATTTAACTATTCCTGTTGTTCTCATTCTCTTTCAAATTTCTTTCCAGATGTTTTCACAATTGTTTTGAAACAATAAATTGTTCATAGTTATAACTCCCAACTGTGTAATTCTCCTTTCTTCTTGTTTAAAATTTGAAAGAGCAGTTAGTTCCTCATCAGCAATTTTGTTTTTTTACAATTCATTTTAAATCTAAAGAATATCCCAAATGCCTTGTTCTTTTTTAACCCTCACCACATAGATTCTGTCATCTTGTCTGATATCTCTCAGTAAGATTTCCAATGCCAAAATAAACATCAAAGGCAAGAAGGAACAACCTTATCTGGTCCATTTTTATATTTGAATTAATACAGTTTAATTAATCTAGTTTCATTGACATTACCTAAAATCTGGACCTTACAAACTAAGTAGATTGTCTTTATTGTCCAAATATCATTTTCAACAAAATCCATGCTTCCCAATACTTAAAATAAATAATTTCAATAAATATTATCAACTGCTTTGTGGACATCTGAAAAAAAATCAATATAGTTTTTTGGTTTGTTTTTTTGGTTTGTTTGTTTGTTTGTTTTTGTCATTATGATGTTCCCAAGAATTCCGTAATAATAATAAGAGTTCTTATTTCTTAATTTCTGTTTTGGCAACAAACCACTCTGATCTTCATGGATATTATAAGAAACATCTTTTCTCAATCCGCTTGCCAAGATGGTAGTAAATATCTTAGAGTCATTATATAGTACTCAAATAGGTCTATAATTCCTTGTGAATGCCTCATCTCTATTTTCCTTACGAATCACTGTAATATAAGCATTTCTCCAAAAATCTGACATCTGCCCTTTTTCTAATAATTCTCCACACACCATTTTTAATGGTTAAAGTAGCTCATCTTCAAATTTCTACTAATATGCTTCAATAGTGTTACCCCAAAATGTGGGTGATCCAGGGGTCCACTCACAATGTCAGTATTTCCATGTGACAGAGGAGAATTAATTATCTCAAACTTAAGGGGCCTGGAGGAGTAAGTTAACAAGATCTTTCCACCAATATTTATGGGGTCATGTAGGAAAGAACCAGCCAGAAAACCCAAAATGTAAACTAAAAATGTGTTTTATTCAGGGGAATTCACTCATACATGCAAACTAGACACAAAGAGTCACACATTCACACAAGAGCTAACCAAAGGATAAAGGGAGGAAAAAATATGGATAGCGAGGCCCCAGTTTTTGGGTTATAATTACCAATCCAGAAGAGTAGTGAAGAAACAGTGGAGGGCAGACCAAATCAGGATTGCGGGAGTGGTGTTCAGCATTTCAGGTACTGCATTGACTGCTCAAAATGGAGGGCTTATATCTTCTATTTCCCACACCGAAGGGGTGTATGGATCACTCTCCCCACCTAGTGGACAATAGGAGTTGCAACACAGACAATGGGGTCCAGATAAAGTTAGTAGTCTCAGTCCTTAGATAACAAAGAAGTAATGGCTGTTGTAAAGCTCTGTATTATTGAGAGGTTTGGAAGTTGAGGCAGGAATCCAGGTATGAGGGAGCGGGGTTAAGACAATAACTGTTTGGTAGGAACGTCAGTTTGACCATTGTATTCCATTGGAGAGGTTCAGCTTTTGTATAAGCCTTTTATCTCTGAAGTTGCCTTGTAATGTCCCTGATAACGACTTCAGTTGCATCTGGAGGGAGTGTGAGCTGAGCTTCCTTGCAATCACACATTTTCAGTCAGTAATTTTCCTCTGTCCAGCTTGACCTTCCAGCTACCTCAGGTCCCATTATATATCAATGCCAATTACTGTAGCTCATCAATTAAATAATATTTGCCAATTAAACCATATCAGTCTTGGTAGGGGAGAGGGGCTGTAATAATAGTTCACCTGGGCATGACATTTTTCCCATTTTAATCTTTTTAATTGGTTTAGTAAGTTTCACAGTTGTAACAAGCCCGTTCAAATTTTTCTTTAGTCCCAAGCTTAGTTTGTCCATCTGGAGTTTTTCTAAATAATCTTCCATATCTAAGATGTTCTGATTGTCCTTTGCATGTAAATCTCTGCATTGTTCCTCAAGAGTTATTAATATTTTCAAAATATCCATTACAAATTGATCTCCCTTCTTGATCTTTGTGACATTTTTCTTTATCCTTTCCTGTCTCAAGACAGGGAAGTCCCAATTTAGTCCCAACTTTTTCTTATGTTTTTCCTCCAAATTGTGAAGTTCATCTATCTACTCTCCTTTTTTTAGCTTCTGTTTCTTTTCTTTATTTTTCCCCCTAGTCTGGAACCATGCTTTATAAATTGTTCTTTCATATAAGGTTTGCTTGCATCCTAAACTATTGTCGGCACTGTACCTTTATTTAAATTCAGCTCAAAACATTTGCTCAACTCTTGTTTACATGTTGCAATATTTCCATCTTCAGAAATAAATATCCATTAAGTGTCCATATAAACTGTATTTGTTCCATTTTCAGGCACATGGTTTATTAAGGCAAATTGTTTATTAAGTTAATCATATTATTAGAAATTCAGAACATATGTATTCTAGAAAAAAATATCTATGACAATATATGTATATAAAAATATAATCTGTAATTTGGCTACAAAAATCTCCAATCATCTATTAATTCAAATATACAAAGTATATATTTGAAGAAGGTTCTACGTAGTCTCCCGTGATCTTCTCTAGTACCTTTACTGGAACATTTTTCCTTCTTAGTATTTTTTTTAAAAAACAACAACAACAACATTCCAATCACCCATGGAAATCAGATTGTGTAGGTCTAGTTCTGATGTTTTTCCTAACAAATTTTTGTAAAATATTGATTTCTTACTATTGGGCCATAAATACCCATTAAATATATTCTCTTGTCATTTCAGTTGATTTCCACAATTTCACATCGACTTTGCCCATCTTCAAAAAATTATTTGGGCAGTAATGTTTGATTTGCATAAAAGACTACTCCATTTCTTTTGTTCTTTGCAGACACAAACTCTATTACTATGCTTCTATTATGCAAAATTTTGCAATCTCTTTTTCTTGTATGAATCTCTTGAAGATAAATAATTTCATATTCAGGATATCTTTTTTTAAAAAAAGCCATTTTTTCCCCTTTTCTGGGGCAAACACCACCCCTTTACATTAATGAAATTATTTTCAGGTTCAATTTAGCTGTTTCATTGAGATATTTTATTGCATTGATGTTATTATTTCTTTTCTTTTTTTTATATAAATTGGATGTGTCTTCCCAGTATATTTTTATTTTATTTTAATCTCACATAAAAGGAAGGAAAAAGAAGAAAGAAATTTTTTTTCCAGTATATATGTATATACATTATATCCATCCAGCAATTTCAGCAATTCAGCTAGACATATATAGTCATTCTTCAAATCTTCAAAATAAAAGAGAAAAAAAGGGGACTTCCTCCCGCGAAATGGTACAGTTGGAAAAAAAATAAGAACAACCTTTAGTACATCCTCTCTCCAACTTACATTACAATTGATACTTAATATTATATACATAATTTTTTAATTACATACATTATAATAATATCCTTTTAATAATTTCTTAAATTTCACATTTTTCTACCCCCTTCCCTTGCATTTCTTTAAACATAATTATTTCATTCTCATTTATGTTAAGCCTTTTCTAAAAATGGGCTTAAAATATTTCATCTCTGGTGCTTTTATGTGTGAAACTAATTATATCTCCTAGAAAGTTTTTTTCCCTCTGTGCATAAGCAGAGTTTTATGTATATATTGCTTCTATCTTCTAGTCAAGCTCTTCACCAAAGCTACTCATAAAGCTCACAAAAGCATTTAAAACTCTCTGTTTTAAGTCACTCAACATTTCTGGAACAGCTCTTAACCTGATTTGTATTTCCCTTGATTTTAAGTCCATCATGATAATTCTATCCTCTGCCCTTTTCCAAATCCTGTGTAAAATATCTATTTCCTTCAAGTTACTAGAGATCTCCTGTTCAGCTTTGTTTGTTTGTAATTATTGTGAGAGTCTGAACTGGCATCATGAACTCTTTGAACTGTTTTGTTAAACAGTTAAATGGTCAGCTGATTTCCCATTTATTGACCTGGCATTAACCAGCAGCATTTTCAGCCCAGAGGTTGTGCTGTCAAGACCATCCAGTTTGTCTGAGGTATTTTAAGGAACATATAGCAATCTGTTCCTATCCCCTTTCTTTATCTTCTTTTAACTTGTACAACCATAACAGCTGCCCTCATGTCTGGTATCTTCCCTCCTCTTTTCAGAACCCATCCTTCCTATTGTAGATTGTCTGTACACTTACAGTTGATGATATAATGGTAAAGGACAGATTATCAGAATTAGTTCTCCTCCTTTTTCAAAGTAGCATAATGGGGTCTTTCCCTTTTATTTCCCCAAAATGGCTGTCCAAAAGGTACAACACCTGCTGAACTCTTGTTTTTTATGTTCCAGTTCCTCAGCAATATAACTGAGGCAGGCGGAACTGGCTGGCAGAATCTACTGAGACAGGGTTGGTGGTGGGCCTGTCAACAAAGATGTAAGAGAGGTAGATCTTCCCCCCATCATAATCAGGAAGTGGCAGCAACAGCAGCAATAGATGGATGGAAGGGTGCTTGCTTTTTGCTTATTCTCCTGGGGAGGTTCCTCCCTTGGCAGAAAATGCTGGAAAGCCTCAGGCCCCACTGGACTCTTGTTTTTATCTGCCAGCTCTTTCAATGCTATAGGTGGGGTAGATGGAATTGGCTGTAGACATCATATTGAAAAGCTGACCATAGTGGAGGTGGCTTCAATCCTGTGTCTTAAATCAATATTTTTGTGAAGTTTTACCTGAGGAGGAACCTCCATATTCACTTAAGATCTCATTATAGAAGAAACCTTGGTAGCAACTCTAATAGCTGTGAATTTTTGTTTCATTGACCATTTTTTCACTGCTAATCACAGTAAAGGAAAGAGCAAGAACTACTCTTCTAAGAATGTCTATAAATATTTTATTGACTGTCTTGTCTTCCAAATCATTAAATGTAACTGTTCTCAGTTGTTATTAGGTAATGAGCTAAACATTATGTGAGTTCTGAGCTGGCATGTAGAACAGTTCATTTTACTGCAACATCTATTATGTGTTAGCAGTTTAGTCTTGGAAAGTGTAAAAAAAATCATACTGAATAAGAAGCTGAGTTTCCATTAAAATGACAAAGAAGTGTGTAGCTGTCTATAAAACTTTTCATCCTAATATATCTTTCTTTATCCTGTTTCTGTGCTGGCCTTTCCTTTTATTGATTTAAAAATCAAAAATAACAACAATAAAAAACTAGTAATGAAAATATGGACAGTGGCTAAAATATTGTTGCTCAAAATGGTCCTGATTGAACATAGCAATGCAAAACAATAAGTCCATCCATGAGCATTGTTATTCTTTTTTTTTTTTAATTCTAAGGACTTCAGAGCAGTTTGCATTGATATTTGTCTACCACCTAGGCAATCTGAACAGTCTGTACTACTTACTTTTGTGGTAGATCTGCAGTAGACCACAGTAAGAATGGTCAACAGACATCCCATGGTCCATATGCCTCCTGTTCTCCCAGAAGTCCCCTCCTATGAACTTATGTTTCCCATTAAAAATGTGACATCTCATGTACCATGTTCTGGCTCTTCTCTTTACCCTTGTAGGATGATTGTTGTTAACCCTTACCTTCCCCCACAACTGGATACAATTCTGACAAGAAGCAGTATCTCAGTGGCCACAAGCACTATACACACAGTGATGCTTGTATGTGTGGAAGATGTGGCAGGGAATAGGTGGGGGAAAGCAGGAGTCAGTGGCCAACAGGTGAGCTGGAAACACTCTCAGGCAAAAAGCATCACCTCATACAGGGTGAGAGGGTGGGTCAAGGGGACAGTGTACAATAATTTTCTTTTTCTGATGCAAAGAGCAAGGCCTGCTTGTCTCATCTCACATACTAATGACACTGAGAACATCATAAAAAGAGGGTGTGAAGCTGTCAACTGAACTTGTAAATGATGTCCATACCCATCTTTATCTCAGTTCCATTTCATTTTTCTCCTACTAGTGGATCCATAGAGATATGTTCCAAATAGCAGTTTTTGTTTCAGTTTCAGAGGAATGAATATACGACTCCTCACTTTACTGAACATGGTTATTTTGAACTGTGACTGTCAACCATGGAAGAGAGACACATGTGGAACTAATCTTAAGGTTGGGTCTGAACAACCAAAAGATCCTGACAGTGTAGGTAAAATCATTATTGTCAAAACAGTATAGTACTTTTTTGCCATCAACTGGGGGGAGGGGCAAAAAGTGCTAATGATACTAGTGAAGCAAAAAGAGTTAATTTTCATATAAAGGCCTCACACTGAGGGCCTATAGGGGAGTTAAAATCATCTGAACCATACATTAGTAGAGTAGCTTAAGCGGTCCCCACTAAAAGAGGACTGAATAGTGAATGATACACCTACATGCCTTAATCAATCCAAAACTTAAGCTAATCCATAATAAAAATTGCAAAATAATTATTAACAGAATGCAAATCATTTAATAACAATAACAACAACAACCATAGCCTCATTTAGTCTTATCATAGAGGCACAGGCATTCGTATCACTCTCATCTTCCAGACTATAGAATATTCTAGAAGATATGACAGAATTGCTCATTTTAAAGAAAAGAGTACATACATCTTCAGCCTTTCATTTAATGTTTATGTGTCAGTGTCCCATCACATCACTGAAAATACTGTAGTGAGGAGATGAGTGCTGTGTCTGCCTCAGATTCCTTCTAACAGTTTGACAGGTGCTTAGCACCTGGGCTTATGCTGCTTTAAGCTAGGAAATGCCTAGATATCTTCAAGACAGCTGCAATATATTCCTGATCATTAGCATGCCCATTTTTTGGTTATTTTTGTATAATGCATAGTATCCAATCAGATCCAAGGGATGAGAAAAGAAAAGAAGATAGCACTATGACTAAGTTGCACAAAATTATAGTTTGTCCAGTTCAACAACCTTTCATCTAAAAATAATCAGGCACTCTACAAAATAATACCAGCATAATCTTTAACAAAGGTTTCAGAGTAAAGTTAATGGTAAAGTTAAGCGCCAAGACAGAACCTTGAAGTTTCCTAAGCATAAATTGCAAGTAAAGTGTTTAACTGCTAAACTACTATCTCTTTAACCAACACTGGTGACTGTCAATAAATAAAAATCAATATATGCAGAAATATCAAAGTATATATGCAATATAATACAGTACAATATCATACTAGGTACAGAAAGGCATTAATGGCATACTAGATATAAAATGGCATTAAAATATCAGTCTCATAATATCATATTTCACTAAATATCATATCTAACTAACTAGTAAATGCAAAACAATAAATGTTGACAGAGCAACGGCCTGAATAATGTAAAAGCACCAGAACCTGTCTGATCTTGGAAGCTAAACAGGGTCAGCTCTTATTAATACTTGGACGGAGGACAGCCAACAAATACCAGTTGCTGTAGGCTATATTTTGGAGTAAGGAACTGGCAAAACCATCTCTGAGTACTGCCTGCCTAAGAATCCCCTATCAAAATCATGAGATCACCATAAGAGGACAGGGGACTTGAAGGCATATACACGCACACACAATAGAACAATGAATTAAAATCAAATAATGAAGTTCTCATGGAATCAAATGATATTAAAGCTTGGATCACAATAAAATCTATAAGGTGTTCCACGACTCATTTTCTATTCTATGGTAGCCTAAGATGTCTACCCTGTAACACTTCTCAGATTTAGCTTTCACAACAAGAAGAGTGAATAAAAAGCAGAATCTTCTGTTAAAACTAAAATTTTGGATCTTAAAAATGCTAAAAGATTGAATATATAATCCATTTTTACATTTAACTATTTGCCATTCAGCTTCTCTCTTTTTCTTTTCAGCATTCTTTTTAAGCTTCAGAAATCCTGAGAATAGTGACAATGCTCCATCTAGTGGAAAGGAAATGATATGAATACAATAAGCATATTACAACCAGTCAGTCCAGGCACCCTTTGAATGAGAACTGTTGATGAATGCAGGTGCCACAGTCTCTCAATAATTAGAAAGAAAAGAAAAGGTTAATTCTCACCGAATTCTTTATCTAGTTTATTAATGTTCTGTCCCTCTTCATCAATTCTCTTCTACACAAACACACACACATCCCCAAAATAGCATATGTGTATAATAGCTGAATGAGGAAACCAAATAGCGCTGTCTTCAGATAAAACCTGGATCCTGGAAAGATACCATAAAGTTGAAATTGATTTAATAAAAATGATTAAAACCAGATTTTGTACTAATTAAGCATCATGTGATTGGGATTACTCTTTCCTTTTTAAAGAAATGATTGCATCACAGGATTTCTCAACAGGAAATTCTTTTTGATGGCGATTGCTGATTTTTGGTTCCTCGATATTGTGCAAAGATCAGTTGTGGGTTTTCTCACATATTGCATGTTGCACCTGGGCCTAGGACATTCAATTGCATGGATGGCATTGATGGAAACAGCTCTGGGTTTTGAAAATATGGGATCTGCAGCATTAGTTCTACTTTCAGCTTCTAAATTGTTTCAGCTGTTGTTATTTGTGTTGTCTTCATATTTCTTGTTAACACAAAATATATTTAATCCTGCTGTTTGTAAAATGAACCTTATTCTGGTTTCAAAGAAAAATCTAGGGGCACACCATTTTTCAAATAGAACCCAGCAAATCTTTTCTCTAACAGAACACATTAACTTTGATGACAGGGGGCTAGATCATCAAAGATTAACAGAAAGAATGATCCAGAATGAGAAAAAATATAAACAATGATCCTATTACTAATAAATGGTTTGAGCCAAAAAACAGTTTGTTATCTATTCACATTCTTAATACAGGAGTTATATTTTTATATGCCTTCTGTATTGACTTATGTCAGCTACATAGAATTTTTTATTCTTGAATTCTCCACTAGAGTTCTCTTCCCAAATAGAACAAAATGGATTCCCACCAGTGTAAGCTATATCATTCTCACTTTTCCAACTAAGTCTTCACAAGGGGTTATATATCAAGCTGAATATAATACACCAGCTGCAGCTTATTAGATAGCAAACAAGAGGTTTATTGAGCTCTTCATGGTTCCTCATGCAAGATCAGTGAGCTAGCTTGCTTTACCACAAATTTTTGAGTAAACAGTTCTGTAAAACATTTAAATTGAATTTATGAAGTCAAAAGTATATAGCAGAGCCTTTATGCCTGAAAAATAATTTGATAATGTTACATATGAGAAGTTGGAGAATGAATTCACTACCATAAACACTAATTAATTGAAACAATTTAAGTGGTTGTGTTGGGAACTCATCAGTCAAAACAATAGTATGGAGTCAGACCCTGAGTTTTCACTGTTGAGTTAAGGAAGCATGTTTTGTTATTGCCTAGTTCAATACAGCTCTTTGGATCCTTTTAAAGTCACCTGCCTCCAATCTGGCATTTTCATCTTGTAGACTAAAAATAGTGTTTTTTTCCTAGAAACAGTCTCATTAGAAATAGTGGGAGGTCAACCCATTTGAGAACTGTCAGGTTGAGAAAGGCTGATACCATACATCAGCAAACATCTTACAACTTTAGCTGTGCCTCTTTTCTTTCTATTACCACCAATATATACCATTCAGACTCTCTTCAATTGCCTGGTTTGCAGGTCTAGCAGCACTGATATGATGTGAAGCCAGTGGAACCAAGATAGCAGCATTAATCACACTCAACAAACAATATGGAGATAAAATGGCCACAACTTTATTCTTGTTACAGCTGTTTGTGCTGGTCTGGCATGAGGCACACCTCCAGTGACAATACCCAGTGCTAGAATGACCCACAGCATTTGAACAACCCAGCCTCCTAAACTCAAGGCAGGAAAATGGGAGCTCTTAGTCTCACAGCCACTGCATGGTTCCCAAACACCTGGCAATGAGACAGGGCATGACCCCAAGCTGGAAATTACTTTGTATGCCTCTCAAGCAAGAATGCTTTGCTGAGTGGAGCTCACCTGCATTTACACTTCCTGGGGAATCTGGGAAAATGCCTTTGTGGCCATTGATTGCCTGAGTCTTAGGCTGGTAGACCCTGCAAAGCAACCTGAGAAGAAGATGTCATGTTAGGGAAGAGAATGGTGACTCCATTTGTCCTTGTCCACAGCCTGCAAGTCAGCTCCAGGTAAGTCTCAGGGCTTGCCACTCGTTAAAGGTTAATAACAGGTGAATTGTTTCAGACAGGGAAAATTGATCCAGTGCAGCTATTTGAATAAGTGGATAGGTACAAAGATCTGTCACTGACTCAGGGGTGATGTATTCTTAATTAGAAATGGTCTGAGAGCCTTGATGTATAGATGGAACATTTCTGGGCACAGGTGAATGTTTTCTGCTTCCCCACTCTGAGTCAAGAAGCTTGGGCTGCAAAAATAAGTGGTAAAGTATATGTTTTGTATAAAAGGGGTCAGAGATCCCAGATTCAATCTATGGATGAACTAGTTTAAAAAAACACATATCTAACAACCCATTATTCTCTGAACTCATTTTTATCTCAGTACTTTTTTAAATCTCTTAAATTTGTATTGGGATGTTAATGAAATAAAATCATATTTGTACATATTGATTTTAAATTAATGAATCTTGGCTTGTTAAGAAAAAATAAGAAAATTGGTATATCTAAGTATGAAAAGGAAGGAGTATGCTCTAGAGACCTAAAAATTTCTATGTTGGATCATCTGGGAAGTATTGGTGTATTAGCAGTGGGTGGAGCTGTTCTATCCTATTTATGTGGAAGTCAGTGGGAATACAGTAGCCCCTCCATATTCATGGGGGTTAGGGGCACAGAAGCCTCATGAAAGTAGAAAAATTGGAAATAACTCTCACCCCTGTGATGTTATAACACCTATATACTATGTCCTGAGGAGCATAATTATTTTGTATCAAACATAGTGAGCCATAGAGATCTACTAGAAGGACAAGTAGGAAAGCAGAGCTATGGATATAGATCAAAGGGTAGCCCTGTTTTCTGTTATGCATCCTAGGTGAATCTCAGAAATGGTTCAAACAGATTATTTGAATGGATTTTCAGCAGTAATAGTGCCAACAGGAGACAAGAGGTCTCTGGGATCTAATTAACATTTCAAACAGCCAGGAATATTATACCTTGGAGGCATGCATCGCTGGATTAGACAGTCATCTTGCAGGGAAGTACAAGGATGCCTGGCTGTATTTTCTTTGAACGATAAACCTGAGCTCCATCTTCATAAAAAAAATAAAAAAAAAATTCAGCCATCTGGTCCCCAGGACATGTTCAACCCTATAACTAGAATCCCTTTTTCTCCTCTATTTTGGAGTTCTCTCAGACTTGCAAACAGTCCCTCTGCCAGTGGAAAGCTCCCCTCAGCCCTTCCCTTATGCTGAGTTGGGTTCTCCGCTTGCCTTTTCCCAGCTGAAGACTTCTGGATTGGTACAATACTACCCTAAATCCCTCTCTCTCTCTCTCTTAATTTTCACATCTTTCTAAGTTTCTGTAGTCTTGTATGCTTGTGGGAGTGGGTGCAGCTGAATGATTGTATGGATTTTAACATCTATTTCAATAAAATACTTACATTTGAACAGTCAGCCTGATTCTCTGTAATTCAACTCTGTAAATGCTGGGCTCAAG
This sequence comes from Ctenosaura bakeri, assembly GCA_948474755.1. NCBI lineage: Eukaryota > Metazoa > Chordata > Lepidosauria > Squamata > Iguanidae > Ctenosaura > Ctenosaura bakeri. The sequence goes on from CAOLHI010000058.1 coordinate 239,236, forward strand.
ATCCTTAATTACACTGCCCTCTTTACATTGCTACAGCAGTGTTCATAGCTAATTTTCCCCACAAGTGATAATTTTGACAGGCGTTGGGAATTCCCCAAGGGACCCCCAGCAAGCACGGTAACAATGATTCCCCTCTAGAGCTCCCTCTCCCCTTCCTTTGCCTCTGGTCCCAGCATTACAGGGCAGGGGAGAAAAAAGACACAGTAAAAGGCTTACTTTCTCCTCAAAGGGAGAAGAGCACAGTTTTTTTCTTCTAATTACTTCTGGCAGCCACCTTGAAAAGGGAGGAATAGGAGCAAAGAGTACCTGACTAATCAGCAGGCATTACAAAGCAGAAAGTAGAGCCACATGGGAGAGAGGACAAGCCCCAAACAGTGGGAGGGGGAGCTTTGCTCATCCCAAAAGGAAAAAAAAAATCCATTTTAAACACAAGGCTTGCAAGCCTGGGGTGAGGAATGCAAGGGAACTGGAGGAGGAAAATGGGGTGGGGAGGCAAGCACATGCCTCATGAATAATCAATTTATGAAGGTCAAATCTGTGAATGTAGAGGAAGGATTGTAATTCATAATTGACATTAAGAGTTACTCAGGTTTATTTCTAAGGGTTTTTTGTTTTGTTTTTGTTTGTTTATTTTTACAAAAGGTGATAGTAGGACATGTATTCTGATTGCTTTATCTTCAAGCTCCAATCCAATCCAGTCAAATCCATTGAGAAAGGAGTTGGGTTAAAGGCAAAATGAGAAGGGTGTAAGGAGAGAAGAAAGTGAGAAATCAGGAAACAAGAAAATAGGGAAGTCTAGCTTTGTGTGAGTAAAACACTGAAGAATTGCAAAGAAATTGCACAGATAATATGATGTAATAATTGTATACTGTACAATAATGTACTAAAGAAAGAATTCAGAATATATTCAATAGAATAGGAGGAATTACTGGAGATGATCACAATACAGTCTCCCTCCCAGAATGACTCCGAACACCTCCTTTCCAAAGTGGCTGGAGGGGCCACCTTTCCGTAGACCTAAAATGCTTGAAAGAGCACTGGCTGCTTGAGCGTGTGGGTTTCCTGTGTTGCAAAGAAAGCATGATTTCCACTCCTGTTCCATTCCACTCCTGTACTCGCTGTTTTCCTTACTTCCTTTGTTCCTCTGTCCCAAACCCAGCTTTTCTGCCATGCAAAGGTCTCTTTCTCCTTCTCCCTGCTGTCTTCCAAAAGAAATTGCACATATTAGCCTGCCTGACAACACAGCCATATGGTGCAATTCCTTCTCTTCTTGTATTTCTTCTTCTAAGGCTTTAGGGCTTCCTGATTTCACAAAAATGAGGGAGGTACCCACCTTAACGAATTCTAAAAAACCAATTCACAAAACTCTATTTTTAGCATCAGCATTCATTGGAATATAAAAAGCTGGATAAATCACTAGAAAAATGGTGAATCAATCACTTAAGATGTGTGTATATATATTTGTTCTTTTATTCTTTCTTTGTTCTCTCTTCTTACTTGTATGTTAGATGTTAGTTGGACTGCTCATATAATGCATTAGCTCAACAAAGACTCTTTTTATCAACAAAATGGGGTCAAATATATAATGGTTATTGTTATTAACTTTGCCTACTCTCTACAGTTGAGTGCTTTAACTTGTAATTATTATGTGTCCTTCATTTTCTTCTTCATTTTCTTCTCCTTATTACTAACTTTTAAAAAGAGCTTCATTACTATTCCTTTTTTTAATGCTATACCATTTCTATCCCTTTGCTTTTTATTAATGATATTATGCAACTAGACTGTCTTACAGATGCATTAATTCACACAAATGAAATTGAGTGGAAACTTATTTTTTGCTGCCCTGGGAAATTGGGGTGAATTGGAGGATGCTAAGTACTTCACAAATTTGGTAAGAAGAAAGAAAGAAAATGACATAGTTGTTATTGGGAAAACAATCTGTAGATTTAACAGACATGGATGGAATGTTGCCATGTTTTCATCTCTTGACAGAAGTATTCTTCTTCATGGTTTCAGTAAACCACGTAAGCCTTCCCTAGCAGGCCGTTCTATCTACTCCTTCAGTTTTCAAGTGTTCTTCTCCAACTTGCATCCAAACATTTTTGGAGACCTGCACATTTATACTCTTCCTTGGGCTTGTTTTCTTGATGAAGAAGCATGGCTTCCCTGCAGCCTAGCCCAGCCACTTCTGAGAAAAACTCCTTCTTCTTCCTCAATGGTGCTGTTTCATTTCCATTTTCACCAGTATTCACCACTTGAGGTAATTTCTGCCCTACATTGTTATAGTGCTATTATCCTACTTTCAACATCCTGTGGAATTCTGGAGTTTGTAGTTTACTGAGGCCAAAGAGCTCTCTAGTTGAGAACTCTAAAGGTCCCTCCCTAAACTGAAAACCCCATGATCCCATCGGATGTTGAAAGTGGAATAAAAGCACCATAACACTGTGGTGCAGAAATGGCTTGAGTTTGCTGTCAAAGACAGTAATCTACTAGTCTACTTTATCCTGATATAAGGAAATAAATCTTCTGTACCCTTCTTATCTAGTTTATGCCTTTCAAACGTTCACAGACCTACCACATTGAGAAGAGAAAAAAGAGTGAGGATAAGTGATCCAAACCAACATGGCTTAGAACAAACTCAACATTGTTTCAAGTTCATTATTCTAAAATTTAGTCTTCCCAATGTCCCTGAACTCAGAAATGTTAGGTGTAAGGCACTTCACAGTCCTCAATCTACATCCTTAAATCCAGTCTCAAAATGTTTGCCACAAACAGTAATGCTCTCTCCCTCTCCCTCCCTGGGATCTGAGTCCACCCTTGAATATTCTAAGTGCAACCTGTTGCTGATACTTCAGATTTGCTTCATCTAAACTACATAACATTCCTCATGAATTATGACTTAAGATTAGATTCCTGAAGAGAAGCTGGTGAATTGTGGGGTACACAGTGCTATGGTTAGATGGATTGACAGACTAAACCCAGAGAGCAATCATCACTGGCTGCTCTTCATCCTGAGAATTGACTAATGGGTACATCGGGGTTCTTCCCAAGCCTAGTGTTGCTTAACGTATTTATAAATGACTTAGATGATGGAACAGAAGACATATTTGTTAAATTTGCAGATGACAGTATTTTGGGGGGGGATAGCAAATACCCCTGAGAACAGGATCAGACTTCTACCTCTAAGATTCAATGGTTCTGTGGTCTGTTGTTTAAGGATAAACAAATGGGATATGGTGACTGTCATTTAGGAAAAAGAAGTTTGCTGAATTCACATTTTTGAACAGAATACCCATTATGTGGTTTAAAGATTACTAATGGAACAGAACATATCCTCTTGTGGGTATGAAGAGGAAATTTCCCTAAGTGGGTACAGCCTTGACCATCTAAAAAGAAGCAGGGAACCACAGGACAGGCTTTGTGGCCCATCTGGGTCCCTCCTTCAAGTTTTTGTCCTTGCTTTGCTGAGATCATAGCTATTTACAGAGCTTTTTGCCTGATCCTTGTTTGTTCTTTTATTTTATTTTATTTTATTTTATTTTATTTTATTTTATTTGCTTACCTGTTTTGTTCTTATTGCTGGATTTCCAAGTTCTTCAAAACCTGCCCTCCCCCAGGTTGAAAGATATATTTTTGTTCTTCTCTTCCTTCTTATTTATGGTTCTGGTGAGGAAGGGGAATGTATATCTGCTACCTAAATGGAAGAAGATATTTATCTCCCTAAAACATGGCGAAGTTGACATCAACCTTGGGGCTGCTCAGGCAGACCGTACTGTGTTCCTTGCTAAACAGAGCCAATTCAGAGTATGCAAAATCATCATCTGTCCAATTACGCAAAGTGACATACTGGTGCAAGTTTGGGAATACACTCAATTGTTGATGACTCTGGAAGTTTTGATCAGTGGAAGCAATTAAGAGGATATCATGTTCTCAGAGATTGATTGGAAAAATAGTCCAGCATCTGCAAATGTTCTTAAGGAGAACACCAATATTTTAATAAAATCCATTGGGTAAATAGTCAATAGTTCTTCTTGCTTCAGATAACCAGTGTATGGAAAGTCTGAGTTTCTATCAGATGATATATTGTCATAGCATTTCTCCTTTATTATCCTAATGGCCCTTAGCATTTCCTCACCATCTAATGTATATGTATATGCCTTAATGTATATGTATATGAAACAATAATGAGCCAACAGTCATTCTTATTTTTCACCTCTAGACTGAAACACACTTGCAAACCCATCCCTCCCCTTTTCTTCCCAGATGTTCACCTCCTTCAAAATCTTCCTCCTCTCCCATATTTTCACAAATAAAGATCATCATTGCTACCAGTCCCTGGTGTTCTGTACTCTCCAGTAACCCCACCTACCTTTCTTTCTGTACCTCCCGAAGTTATGGACATGGCCAGCATATTGTTCCTCTTTCTTTTTATCTTTCTTTCTATGTATGTCTAACACTCTCTTTGTGAAGTCATCTAATCTTTGTATCTATCCAAATCCATGTAATCTCCCTTTCTTGTATTTCTTTTGCTCCTTCTGCATCAGCTGATTCTTCCCTTGCTCTCCCTCTCCCTCTCCCTCTCCCTCCCCCCTCACAAACTGTGATCGCCTTCTTTACTTCCCACATGTGGACACTGCATCACATAATGACATATTGTGGATTTCTTCCTCCTACTCCTTCCTTCCTATTGTTCTTCTTTCCATACTAGGAAAGCTAGTTACTTGCAGCAACTTTCTACAGAATGAAAAACTGACACATGGCTGGGTGGTGGTGGTGAAAGCATGAAACAATGTAGCCAATTACGATTTCCTCTATATTGTTCCCTGGAAAAATCTTTCAAAACTATGTTTTAAAGGGAAAAAAAAGGTTCTTTTAGTTGTGATTTACATTGCTTTTATGTGGAAAAACAACCCAACATAACCAAAATAGCCAATTTCAGTGCATGTGTTGTGATTGTTAATTCCAAGATTGTTGACAGAATAGGATAGATTTTACATCTAAAATGAATGTACATGGAATGAATGAATGAATGAATGAATGAATATATATATGTGTATATGTATGTATGTGTATATATATGTGTTTGTGTGTGTATGTATGTGTGTATGTATGTATATGTGTATGTATGTGTGTGTGTGTGTGTGTGTGTGTGTTATATATATATATATATATATCTGAGAATATATACGTAAAGGTTGCAATTAATTTCACAAAGCCATGCATACTTTCAAAGATGTTCTTGTTGTGTACCTTCAAATCATTACCTACTTGTGGTGACCCTAATGTGAACCTGTCATGAAGTTTCTTGGCAAGATTTGTTCAGATGGGGTTTGCATTTGCCTTCTTCTGATTCTGAGAAAGTGTGACTTGCCCAAGATCATCCTGTGGGTTTCCAACTCAAATCACATGCATGACTAAAAATGTATTTTATGATTTTAGTAAATTGAAAAATAATCATGTCCAATGTGTGTGTTAAAAAATGTGCAAATACACATACATTTTCAAAACATTGTGCACAGAAATATGCACAAATATAGTTGCCAGGAAAAAAAAAAGTCATAGAAACATCCTGCAAGCTTAAATGGAGATCGTTGAGAATGAGAATTGAATTTCAATGGGTATAAAACTTAGTGATTTTCACATCTCAAGCTGCCATAAAGCACTGATTCAGCTTGGAGCTCTATGTGATCTTAAACTTGAAAGAGAGGTAGAGGAAAAATTTGCCAGTTTCCATGTTGCTGAATGCCTTCAAGTCATTTCTGACTTATGGTTACCCTAAGGCTAACCTATCATGCAGTTTGCTGGGGCTGAGTAAGTGTGACATGTCCAAGGTCACCCCTGGGTTTCCATTAATAAGCCAGGAATTGAACCCTGGTCTCCAGGCTCACAATCCAGTGCTCAAACTACTACATCACACTGGCTCTAATCAGTTTCTTTATTGAGCTCAGATTTGAAATTCATGAGGAAGTTACATAGAAAGAAAAAGGCATGTCAAGTTTTCCAACAAACAGCAGGAGTTTTTTCTTCCGGCACAACATAAACTGTACATGTTTTTGAGAACTGTGCAAGAATCTGCACAGCTTTGTGTAAAATCTCTACATTCACAGCTTTTTTTTTTAACTATTGATAGAAAACTCTAATCTTACAAAACAAAACAAAAAACTAATGCAAAAATAAAAGTGTTACACGGAAGACAGCAATGTGGGCAAAAAAATGTGCTACTTTTCTGCTCAAGATTGCTGGATGTAATGCAACATTTTTACTATGGAACATTTTTGTTATACTAAGTTGCTGTCTACTATGTACATTAAAAAGAAACAATATTGCACAAAAGACCTATGGCTGTCTGGAAACAATATTGCTTTTGCACAGATCACACAATTTGAATGTTCTGCAGTTTCCTTTCTGTAATGAAAGCTGCACAGTTTCCAAAGAAGGTTGAATAGGTCTCAGGAGAAGCTGCCTGATTTCTGAGAAAACTGGGCAGCTTTTGTGGGAGGAAAAATTCCAAAGTGTCCCTAAACTACAAGACACACAAAAAAAATTTCATTGTTCTCAACATCCATTGTGACTCAGAAAAACTGAGATTTTCATCTCTACTGCACATACAGCATTCACATGCCAATCTAGCTGCTGCCAGTGATACACAACTCCAATAATGTAATAGCTGTCCTGAATGTATTCCTGTGTTCAACAGCTACATGTGTGGGCTGTTGCTCATAAATTAGGTTCTACTGCTGGTCATCACACAGGGTCAGATTAGAAATTAAAGGATAGCCAATTTCCTCGGTCTAATCCATTTCCTCAGATTTCCATCTGACAGCAAAGTTGCAAAGCCAGTGTTTACTTTCTGATTACAGGGGGGGAAAGCAAGTGCTATGATGAACAGGCATCTTTCAGCACTTGAGGGAACACTTCTTTAAATAAAGAAAAGATGCTAGTTTGACCCTGCCCTCTGGCGCTAACTACTGTTGAAATGTGCCTGAGAACTGAAAAAGAAGAAGAAAGGGGAAAAAAATTGAGAAAAAGCTGGGTCTATATAGATGGTTGAATCTGTTCCTCCTTGTTCAGCACTCACATTTTCTTCCTGCATGAGCTCTGTCTGCCCCATTTCTTAAAGTCTGCACAAAAGTTCACCTTTTTTTTTTTTTTATTCATTCAGACCTAAGCACTATGAATTACTGTAGGGAAAGTAACCCCTAACACAGACATTTCTTTCAAGCACTTGCTTCTCCATATGCTATTCTGTATGCCATTTTCTCTATTGAACACATGAGGGTGTGTATATGTGTGTGTGTGTGTGTGTGTACACATACACATACACACTTTGGGTGGTAAAAACTGAATCAGAAAATCAGGAGAAGTGTGGAAACTAAAATATAATTAATTTCTAATTTGCATCTTTGTTTGGGAAATGCAAATTGGGGCAGTGTAAATTAAAATACAAAGTAAGCAAATGTTTACTTCCCTCATAAATATGAACATACTTCAACAACACCTAAAAATATTGAATTCAAATTCTTTGCTGCACCCTACTTCCTGTGTCATTTCTTCATTAGAGATTTGTTTTGGGCTTTTCTGTCTTTTAATTATAAAACGTAGAAGAAAAAAATATAATTCCCCAAAATATATCTTTATAGCCTCCATATTTCAGGAAGCAAATTAAATATGTTTCCAAGCAGATCAATTATATTGCTTCCAGCATTGACTGTCAAGTCAGAATAAGCAGTGCCTTTTTTCTGGAACTGTCTCATAATTTCCAAAGGATGGCAGAGTGAAGAATAAAAAACAAATCTCACACTAAATGTACCTTTTAAAAGCCTGTCATCACTTGCTTGGAAAATGCATGTTTTCCCAAGTACAATGGGTTCATTAGGGGGGTTTGTGTTCAAAAGCTTTTATGTGTCTGTTATTTATAGCCATTAGTCTGTGGTGCTAATAATGAAGGCTAATGGAAACCATGGCACTTTTCACTTTTCCCACTAATTAAATATACTTCTGAAAAAGAAGAACAATGCTATGGCATCACTATTAGAATGCAAAACATTTCTTTTAATAGTGATGATTTAAATGCCTGAGAGCAACCCTGTGGAAGACAGAAGTACCCAGAGGCTATTTAAATACTGATTTCCAAAACATACCATTGTCAGGAGCTACAGAGAAGTGTATGAAGCTGGTGTCAGGCCGGACTGCTGAAAAATCAGCCTTCACTTTTAAATTAAATGTTTTCTCTATGAGGAAATATACATTCCAGTACAGTTTCAGTTGCCTTTCCCACCAAGACACCCAGATTCACAACACATCTTTCACAGTCTAGCTGTTGCACTATTTAATTAGGAAATGCACAGAAGAATCTCCAGGCTGCCAGTCATGATTGATGGGTTAACGTTGCCCTCCAAGCCACAAGGAAAACCTATAGACTTAATGCCCCCTCCCTGCTGGAATTACTTCTTATTTGTATCCAAGAAAGTACATTAGTGGAACCCCAGACTTGTGTCTATGCCAGGCACAGCAGGTTTGCTTTGGACTCTACAGCACAAGAGTCTTGTTGAGAAGAGAAGAGAACCAATGACCACATCAAGTGATTTTTTTAAAAATAGGTAAAACTATTATTTTGGTTGATGTTCAGAGAGGAATCTTAAATGAGTACCACTTAATTATGCATTCAGTCTCAAACTGGAGACCCTGGAGAGTTTTGCCTTTTAGCAGATAATCTATAACATACTTGACTTTAAGAAAAAGGAATGAAAGAAATCCAACAGGCACTGTTTTATCCTTAACCAACCCTTGTTTCTATGCAGCTTTTCAAGGAGTAGAACTCCTGGAGTTGTACAGTTCCAAGTGAACATGTTTTAGTTTACGTTTATTGCATTTGTATCCCAGACTCTCTGTAGGGAGGTTGGGCCAGTGTATGTCATGCTAATGCATTTTATTCACGTAACTGTTTTGTGAGGTGATACAAACCAAGAAAAGTGGTTAGTTGAAAGCCCCTCATTAAGTTTCATTGGCATGTAGGAAGGTGTTCACAGATTCCATTAACATGTAATAGAAATCACATAACCCTCTATATGTTGTCAGATTACAGCCCCCAGCATTACTCACTGTTGGTTATGCTGGGTAAACTTGCTTAAGTTGTAGTTCAACAATATCTGGAGGGCTACATGATTCCCACCCCCATGTTAACTCAAGCCAATTATCTATTTGCTATATCACACGTTTGTCAAAAACTCACAATTTCTATTGGAGGATTCAGCTCAACACTGCTGAGATGAGAATCAGAATTCCTAATTGGAAGGACACAGGTGGTCTCTTCTTTTTCCTCCTTCCCCCTCCATTAGCTGGTTGCATTAGTCTAAGGCCATTTCTGCACAACACAGTTAAAGTGCTATTATTCCACTTTCAAGATCCTGTGGAATTCTGGGGTTTGTAGTTTAGGGAAGGGTATTTAGAATTCTCAGTCACCCCGAGATTTTCTTCTTCCATTGCTGGAAAAAAATGGTCTCAGTAATCTACAAACTTCAGAATTCTACATGATGATGAAAGTGAAATAATAGCACTATCACAGTGTAATGCAGAAATGGCCTAAGATAGAATCCAAACTTATCAGACCTCTTTTATCAGGCAAATAATATGGCCATGTGTGGTAAAGCAGGTTAGGCTGATGGTGTGACTGGCCAGGAAGCTTTCCACTTGAGTGGGAATTTGATCCTGAATTTCTCCAGTCCTTGCTGAACACCCTAACTGCTGACTTTACTCTACTAAGTCCCTAAAATTAGGACTACAGCAATGTCTAGCACTAGACTGTCATTTTTTCCAAGTCACTCTAATTATTAGCATAATTTTATATAAACCTGGGTGGGTTTTTTTTCAATATTCTGTGAGCTATTTACTGTTAAAGGCTATAAGCAAATTCAAAACATCACACTTCCCACTTTTTGTCACTGATTGAAAAGGAAAGCAGAAAGTTAGGGAATGAATTCTCTTTTTCCCTTTATGCCACTTGCATAATTTTCCATCTCACAATAAGGGGATAAATTCTCTTCTTCTTGTTATCTCAATGGAAAAACCCTATCCTGGAGTCTACAATTTTGATATTAAAATATGATTTAATGTGCCTGAGAGGTCACCCAGATGGACACGTAGACAGCAATGGTCAAAGATCGAAAATCTTTGTAAAATCCCCAGTCACGTAGCTCCAGGAACTCTCAAGATGTGTAAACCCACAATAAAAAAAAAGGTCCACAGCCCCTGAGAAGCCAACTTGAGGGGATTAGCATGTCTGCCCCAAGCTAAGCAAATATTCCATCAGGTAAGGACCATTTACATGAAGTCACACCACAAACTAACACAGCTGAAGATCCTGAGACTTTGGCAACACCTTGCAATCCCATCACACAAAGGAAATTACCATGGTGGAGTTTTGTTATCACTCCAACACCCATTGTTCTCCCTGGAAAAGGATTAGTTCTCCAGGTACTTTTTCCCTACAAATAGTCCCAGTTTTTGAGCAGTTCTTTGGATCACCCCCGGTCATCCCTGCAGACCATTGCTCCATCCGTTGAGTGATCCCCTCAGCCCTCTCTATGTTGAGCCCCACTTCTCTGCTGTTTCTCCCAGACCAAGGACTTCAGGACAAAGGTGCAGTATCACCCCAGCTACGCCCCTTCACTATTCCCCTATGCAGTTTCCTCTCTTTTGCTTCTTAATAGGTCTTGAGTGAGTGTGTGAGTGATTATGTTGCTGCGTGAGACTTTCCTTCAATAAAATCATTTATTGGACATTTTTGTTTGGTTTTTGGGTTGGCTTGACCCCCTAAAAACTGGGTAAAAATACCCCGCTAGGTTACCCTACCTCTTGCATTGCTATTGCTTGTGCTCTGGCTAGTGTCCACCCCCCATCAGGTGGAGCACATTGAGGTGTCCCCCAAGGGACCCCAGAAATCAAGGTAACATTCTCTTTATGTCACTTGCATAATTTCCCACCTCACAGTCTCCAGGTCTCTCTCTTGGGGGCTCAAGGGAGCACCTTTGGCTTTGGAATTTTTATAGCTGCAACACAGCTATATGTCAGAGCCCCTAGAAAAAAAGGATGTGATGCTGTGAGAAAATTAAAATAGTGTTTCCCAACTCCAGCCACCCAGCAGAAAGCAAATATGTTACATGAGGACTTGGGATGGGAGTCAGCAGTGAACCTACATAGAATGCTTGATGTCTTGATTTCCCTATTAAGACTATAAGCATGAGTAAAAAAAAATCTGTGTTTTTGTTTGTCATGTGTTTCTGCTTTCACCACATCATATTGATAGTTTTGTCCTGCCTACAAAAGAGGGGATAAAGGAATGTAGTTCACAGTAGCATGTGGCCCATCAAGATTATCAATGGTCACCCCTAGATTTCCTTCTTCTACTGCTGGAAAAAAATGGCTTAAAATTTGATAATTTTACCCTCAGAAAGCTGGGAGAGGGAGAAGTAGTTGATTTCTTAATTGTAAGACTATTTTGAGCCTTGGAGAGCGAGAGAGCTTTTTTTTTTCACCAAAAAAGATGTGAGTATGGCACTGTGTAGGTTTTGAAAAAGGAGTGGCTGAATATGGTCCTCAGAAATCAGACGGCTGAAAAACAGGCAGGTGTGCTTCTAGATCATTTTTAGGGTTCTTTTGCTGCCCTAAAGATACAGAGAGTGAATATATTTCACTGCTCACCCATTTTGTCCTCTTTCTGGCCTTGTAAAATAGAATGGGAATTATTTGTCCAAATTCACCCCACGAGCTTGATGGGCTAGTGCAGGTCTCAGCTAAGATCAACCAGCTTGCTTCATTTCCAATACATTATTTGCTGCATAAGTTCTGAAATTATTAATCTATGTATCACTGCTTAAATTTAAGAAGACTCTTAAATTAGTTGATATAATTAATTCTGGTTGGGTTCCCTTCCTGAGAATGTGTTAGGGGTTTTTTTTAAAGGAAACCTGTAACCCCTTGTAAATTTGCAGTGCTTAGAATTATGCTTAGAAAATGCTTTCAGAAGAAGAGAAATAGAAATTACAGAGCCTTTCATGCCAAGAATAGGAGCTAGATTGGTCTGAGTGAACATAAAAATATAGCTATTTGAATTGTTTGTGTAAAACCAAATGGGATGCCATTTTACCATAGCCACTACCAAAAACGTGTAAGGCTTGCAGCTGAAATATTGTTCAGAAATTGTTCTCTTCCTGTGAAATTGTTACGTTGAATCTGTGGATAACTGCTGTATCAGACCTCTTCAGACATCATCTGGGAACATTTACATTCTTATCCAATCAGTCACATGGGTCATGTTGTACAATCCACTGATTAACAGAAGTAAATATTGCTCAATTCCTTTATAACGCTAGAGACAACCATTTCTTCTGCTTGTTTTTCCAGTGAGAAGCTCAAGTTAAGGCAAGCTAAATTGCACACAGTGTGCTTTCCCACTGTGCATGCTTTCTTTAATAAAAGAACTGCCATTTTAAAGTATTGGCATAGAACTGCCAAAGAACTGCCATTTTAACGTACTGGCATAGATAAATTTTACACCATGGCATTTTACTAATCTTTCATGTGTGCATTAAAGCTACCCTAAGAACAAGTCTTGAAACTGTCTGTTGAATTGTGTCATCAGCCAGTATGAAAAAAGAAGAACTTGTCACTGGATTGTACTTTAGTTTGCAGTTGTATAGGCCAATAATACTGTATGAGAGTGAGAATGCTCTCTGGAATACATCAAGGTGCTTGACTTTTACATTGGTTTGACACTGGTATTTGTATTAATTCTGCTGTTTTGTTTCATCCACCCCTATGTAGTAGTTTTCAGCATTTTGTAATCTATAGTTTTACACACAAGGCTTAATCCAGTCTCAGTTTTAAACAATAGGAAAGCTCCTATTCTCTAAACCATGTTTGGAATCAAAGCTTTAAAAAAATGTAAAGGAAATATATTTATTCAGCGTTAACATTCCTGAAGCATTTGAAAAGAAAATCTATTCTTAGTCATGAGGCATTCTTATTAGAGGTGAGAGGTGGGAAGATGATGCCATGTTATCAAAAGAAGATCGATTTAAATAAAAATGTCAGATTTCAGCTTTTATTCTAGTTTTAAAAGGCCCATGTATTATTGGACCACATTCTGAAAGCAAATAATTGTGGTGGGGGGGAAGAAAGCAAGAAAGCAATTCAAAGAGATACTTGACAGTGGAGTGAGTCACTGTGTTCCAGATGTGTAGGTAAGATGGCCCTAGACAGAATACATAACAAGTGTACCCAAGTACATGAGTTTTTCTTATCTGATCAACAAACTTCTTCTTAGCCAGAACAAGTCGGAAAAAAACATTTTGCTGTCTGAGGCAGAGACCCTTTCTGCAACTCACCTATTTTCAGTGCTGGGGTATGGTTATCGTGTGAGTGGCCTCTGGAGAGAGGGTCTCACTCCACTGCTTCTTCAGCTCCACATGAGCTTCCTGATCGTGCAAGAGCCCCACCTCTTCCTTTGCAGTGCAGCCTGGGACCTTCCCAGGCTGCACTGAGACAGGAAGCATGACCAGACCAGCTCCTGAGGTTCCGCACACAAGGTAAGTCTGTGGGGGCCCCTGGACCAATACGCAAGCATGCAGCATTTTGAAAAATGCATGAGCGGTCCCTTCTGGGCCCTGGAGCGTCGTGCAAATGTGAGTGCATTGTGTCAACCACTCCCCACATATGCAGAACTCTCAAGGGGCCCCCTCACATAAAAAAATGCTGTGTGACAAGGGACAGAGTTTCAAATGCTGAGTCATAGGCCTTAGCACATGTGACCTGTGAAAATTATTCCAGGGCATATTGCTACAGCATCTGCACTCTGCAAATAAACAAAAGTAATCTCCTCCTTAGTACCAAATTCAATGGGTCTACTTTGGTTGATTACCTGAACTATGTTGTTAGACCTAGGCCATTTCCACACATTACCTGATGCCATTGTCCTCCAGTTACATTCTTGGCAGCACCTTTGGTGGGAAGAGAGTGCAACAGGAATGCTCCTCTATGTACCACAACCAGCTCCTTGTGGAAGGGAACATGAGAGACAGACACACTTTTTCCTTCCACAGAACAGCTGGGCTCTTTTCCATGCTGTGCTGGGACAGGAAGCACCTCCATCATGTTTCCTGTCCTTCCACATGCCTAGAAAGAATGGAAGCATCATGAGATCAGGGGTCATTGATGGAGAAACTCCATCAATAATTTATCCCACAATTATGCCAGCTGGTGACAGGAGAACGGCAGGACCATGATGAGATCATGCAGAAACATCATCACAGTCCTGCTTCTCTCGCATCTCCATCTCAAGACTCGGTCATTTTGTGGAAAGGACCCTACTCAAAGAAGACTCACTGAATCAATATGATTTATCTCCATACTGAGGAAACAAAATATTCAACTGGCTCTATTCTAGTTAGGACTAATGCATAGAATCTAGATGTCTGTTCACCTGAGCTGTTGATTATTAAAAAGGCTGAGTCAATAGATGTGTAAGCAGGCACAAAGGAACTGTCTAGAGCTTTCTTTTCTAGCTTACTATAAAAAAAGGCTGCAGTCCATACTTAACTTGGTAGTAGGCCCCACTGAACTCAATGGAACTTACCTTTAGGTAGACCCAGATACGACTGTTTTGGGAGACAACAATATTTTGATAAGAGAGTTTCAAAGCCCTTTCCCACCCAATCTGGACAGAGTGACTTCTTTCCAGCCTCTCTCCTTTTTCTAGCTTCTTCCTTTCTTTTGACTGTTTCCCACAAGGTGTCTCAAAGATCTCCCCCTCACCCTCCTTGAATACATATTGAAAGAGCCTTTCCACACAACACTGTGATAGTGCTATTGTTACCCTGTATGTTGGGGGTCCCAGAAGGGGCACCCAAAAAACCAAATAAAAGCACAAGTTGGGGGAATTAAGCTTGAGCACTCTCTTAAGCTAACAAGAGGCAGGGTAACTTCAGTGAGGATCTTTTACCCTATGTCTACAGCATTGGATCAGAGAGCAGTTAGACAAGCTTAAAGTAACAAATAGTAATTTTTATTAAGAACAAGCAACACGAAAGTCACGACAAATACTAGCTAACTTAGAAATAGAAATGGAGAGTTTCAAGGGAGTGGGTAATATGACACCCGGTCTCGTAGTCCTGGAGAGAGAGAAGTGGGGTTCTGGGAGAGAAAGCTCAATGTGGTTCACTGAGGGGAGTTCCCTTAGATAACCGGCAGCAAGGTGGGATGGAAGTCCAAAGTAGTCTGAGGAAGTCCCAAAAGTGGGGACTTTTTATAGGGTGGATATTACCTACAGGTTATGCTATGCTCGGTGAGAACAAAGGAAATTTGGAGCTGGACAAAGGAGTTGGGAAAGGTCAAATTTTGCATGATGAGCTTCGCACTGGATGACAATAGTATGGCCAGGACGCTGATGGCCCGACATAAAGGAATGGCTCAGCTCTTGGCCGTGCGGCTTTGTGTAGATACGCGCTGAGCAAAGCCGGTTTGCAGCGAGGCTTTTCCCTAAAGCAACGGAAAGGCTTAAGTTGCCTGCCTGATTGAGGTTTTGGAATGTACAACCATTAATGGCCGCGCCCAATACGTGCTTGTCCAGTGGACCTCTGCAAACATATGGGGTAGAGTGGCAGAGAAAGGTCAAGTAAAGGCCAATTATTTGATATCAAAAGGATATCTAGTGCTCTCACCAGACATATCATAACCGTGATAACACTATTATTCCACTTTCAACTTCCTATGGAATTCTGGAGTTTGCAGTTTAGGGAGGTGCATTTAGATTTCTCAGCCAGAGAGCTCTTTGGCCTCAATAAACCACAAACCTCAGAATTCCACAGGATGTTGAAAGTGGAATAAAAGCACTGTGACTGTGTAGTATGGAAAGGTCCAAACACGTCTGCGTCCCCAATTTATGTTGCTCTTTCCCCTTTCACTCCTTTTTATCAGATTTTCAAAAAGCCTCTCTTTTACTGGTGGCTTATTGTGTACATTGCTTTCCTTCCTTCCTTCTCCCCTGACAATTACTTTTCTGTCCTTGTAGGACTGAATTTCCTTTGCTGTTATCTCTGGCTGGTAGCTTCTTGACAAAGTTGGAAAGGAATTTTACAGAGCTTCCTGATGTGCAGATGTTCATCCTTAGACTGAAAAAGTGCTTTGTCAGGGACAGGCGAACCCCATCCAGTAACAAAGTTGTTACTTTAAGTCATTAGGCATTCCATATGGAAGGTCTGATTTAATGCAGCACTGCCTCCCCCCTCCTGGAAGCTGAATGATAGAAAGCTGAAATAGAAGTCTGCAAAAAGAACCCCTACCAAACCTCCTATGTGGTGGTAATATAAATAACACAGCTGTAGCTTGCCAAAAACTAGATGAAATAAAATGCATTAGATTAGTGTTAGAAACAACTGAAAACAGTTTTGCTTGAAACAAGTAAAAGCACAGGCAAAACCTGACACCTTATATTATTCTCTAAATCCATCATGCATTTGCCATTGTTATACATAGTCATTTTGCATTCAGATGATTCCCTCATTCTTGTGTAGTTCTTTTTCCTTAATATCTTTTCCCCTCATCATGAGGATTGCTAGTTGTTGTGGAGGGGGCCAGGGCTGCTTTTCTTCTCTGTGACTGGAGTAGCAGCTTCCCTTTCAGCCTGCTATGGTACCCTGCCACTGTCCTTATACAACCCTTGCTTTCCCCTTTTAAATCCACCACCATAATGAATAAGGGGAAAAGCCCCTCTGGTTTTATTCAGAAAGATTTAATACTATGTGGTAATGTGTTTCTATAAAACTGGAACTGAATCAGAAATTATAAAATCTAAATCAGAAATTATAAAATTATAATGTAATCTTTATTAAAATAACAATCAGGGAAAAGGTATTGGGTGTTATAAGTATATTCAGGAAAAATGGAATATCCAAAAAATGTTTCTTCAGCCTATCACAGTATTCAGGTTCAGAGCTTTCATACATGCACAGGCCTTTGGCTTCCCTTTCTGCTTAAAGACTAAATTCCCAAGTTTAGGTCGCCCCTTCTGACCCAACTCACTATGGAGATTGGTTTCTTCTCTGCCTCTCTCTAGACCTCTGTGAAGATAACCCCACTTTTTCAGACAACCTTCTTTTGGCTGACTAAAAAGTTGTAATTCAAAACTCTCACTGAAAATCTCAACGAAAGAAGCTGAAAAATGCAAGTCACTGTGCCTTACTGTGCCTTTCTCCTCAGAAACCTCAATGGGCTGGGCTTCTCTCTTACTCAGAGCCACTTAGGTTACATGGCAACCTGTTGCTAGGGCTGCCCTGCTAGCCACACCCCCAGGCTCCATCACAGTTGTAAACATGAGCTGCTGATGACCAACAACATCATGTGCTGGTCTGTGACCACAATAAATTATTGATCAATTGATGTCCTGCAATATATCTTCAATTGTGTGTCTCCTCTGCACTGTGGTCACTTCACAATTAAATGTACCTAGATAACAACAAAAGGGCAGGGGACAGAAAGGACAGGAAAGTACATATTTCAGTTCAGGAATGGATTTTGGAATTTCCCCTATGAATATACCTTTCAGAGAACAATTGTAGCTGGTGAATCATATGAAGCTATGAAGCTTTTTTTTTTTTTCCTTTTAAAGGTGGGGGCACATGAATATGCTGTTCATTAATATGGCACTTAAAATATTTGCTAAAACTAGAGTGGTTCAACAGTGTCTCCATAATACATTAAGAAATAAAGAGAATTATTTAGGTGAAAGACCCCATATGCACCCACCAGTTTTTTGTTACTACCAATGCTGTGACCTCTAAAGCCGCACAACCTTCAAAAAGTTTGGGGTGAAAACTACCCCTCAAACCCAAAATTTAAGGGAAATCAGTGTTTCTAGAGGCTTTAAAGAGTAATGGAATAGTGATATACCCCCTCCAATGCTGGAAATGCCCAGAAAATCCTCAGAAGCCAGAACTGGAAGTGGCTTCTGACTATGACTTCCACAGGGTGGAAATTCTTCCCTGCCCTACTACACATTGTTCATCTATTCATCAATATCTCAGGCATGTCCTTGAAGACCATGAGCAGAACTGATAGAGAATTAGGTAATAGTAAGAGGCCATACTAAAATAAAGGGAGGGGAATTCAGTCATCCATTTCAAACACTAATTATCCTTTTAAAAAGGAAGAGAGAGGAGGGGAGGAAAGAACACAGTATTGTGCAGGGTCAAAATAATCCAATTTGAAGTTGTTAAAGGCTAAAATGTGGTGGGGAGAGGGTGGGGCCTTGATGTTAAAAGAGGATGACCTGATTGTCTTTATTCCGAGAATCAGATATTTTCCCGCTACTGACATGTTAATTAAAGTATAGTACTAGAATTTTCTGGTGCTCATTAGGTCTCTGGATACAGTTAAATGGAGTTTGTTTCTACTCCATTTCAAATAGGAATGGACTGATATTACAGTAAACAAGAAAAGAAATAAGCGTACATGAAGAGAATGTGAAGTCATTTTCCTCTTGAGTCTGTAAAGAAACCTTTCTTATTACAGCAATTATGACATCACTGGGGCTTTGAAGATTGCAAACAAATTGGCAAGTAATACACAGAAGTTTAGTGGAACCCATATTTGGAAATTATTACAGAACTTTGTTTTTATTTCTCAAGAAAATTAAAGTATACTGTTGTTGTAGTTTTCTGGAAATGCTGATGTGCAATAGAAAACAAAAATATGTGTATGCCTTGGAAAGTGGTTGGCTGTAACTCCTCGCATTTCAAACATTTTACCTCCATTCAGATATCGTGTAAATCAGAAAGAAAAAGAAAATCAACACTTACTTCATTACATATTTCACAAAATGAGGCTGTCTTTGAGAAAACATTCTAACTTTAGTCTTGTATTTAGCTTTGCTTTTATATGTGAGGCCCAAGAGCATGAAGGAGGAGGTTGCCTTACTCTGGCCATCTCCACATGGTGCTGGACTGTGTGTGTCCTTTTTCCTTTTGTACAGTTGGCACATACCCACAAGGTCTCATGCAAAGTGCCATCTCAGTTTTATATGACTGAGTATGTTTGAATACATGGGCCTTTCTGCACTATACTCTTATAATGCTATTATTCCACTTTCAACATCCTATGGAATCCTGGGGTTTGCAGTTTAGGGAGGGGCATTTAGAATTCTCAGCCAGAGAGCTATTTAGCCTCAGTAAATGACAAACCTCAGAATTCCACAGGATATTGAAGGTGGAATAATAGCACTATAACAGTGTAGTGCAGAAAGGCCCTATGTACAAAAGCTTGTGAGATGTGAGAACTGTGTTGTCCCATGGATCACAGAGGGCTGGTTCTTGTCTCAAAATGACTAGCAGTCTCACAGGAGAGAGAGTCTAGGAAAAATCAATCAAGTGGGCATCAGCTTTGTGAAGGCAGTGCAGCGCCGATTTATACAAACGGGGGGAGGGAAAGGTCAGTTAATGTAAACCTAACTAGTAGGGATGGGCCAACTGAATCCTTGAATCCTCAAATCCTTGGCAGGGATTTGAGATTCGGGAATCCAAATCCCTGTGCCAAAATAGGCAAACTGAATCTTTCGAATCTACCACCAAAACAGTTTGTTGGAGACTGGGGTGCCTGAAAACCTGGGAGACCAGGACACCTGAAAACTTGGGAGACTAGACACACAAGGGCAAATGGCAAGTAGATGAATTTTTTCCTTGGAGTAATAATGGCCTTTGTTAACAATTTCATGAATTACATCTGGGCTTGCATTTTAAGATATTTAAATTAAACATTTAATATTTAAGTTCAGCACTTGACTGGAAGCTACAGACTTGAGGACAGCTGAAACACTCCTTTGCATAGCTCACTTGCAAAGCTCAGACACAATTCTGGGATTTCTAGTTTTACAAGGTGTCACAGCCTTCTTTGCCAAAGGGTTCTGGTGCATCATCAAACTACAAACCCCAGGATGCCAGAAGGAGTTATGCACAGAAAATCCAGTTTTGACCTTGATTATCTCCTTACTGTAGTATGTGGTCCTGTTTACACAGGCAGAAAATGTGGGATTAATCCACATTTTCCTGCCCGTGCAGAAAGGGCCTTCATGTCATTTTCAATCTAGGGAGATACTGAGGCAAAACTAGGAAAATTGTCCTGGCCAGATTTCTTCAGAAGGAGGTTGCCTTTGCCTAGGCTTTTGCTAAGTCTGAGAGTGTGTGTCTTGCCCAAGATTATCCTTCTTCCCTTGTTTTTTTACACTCTTTTTAAAAAAAGAATTTGAAAGATTTGAGATTCATGAGATTCGTGGTTCCCCAGAACCTTCATGGATTCGGATCTGGATTCAGATTCAGAAAATTCTGGATTCATCTCATCCCTACTAACTAGCCACTATTACAAATAAAAACCTACCTAAGTGTCTGGATGACCTAGAATTATTGCAAGTACACTAGCTTAAGAAGTTTCGTTCCTCCAGAGTATCCTTCAGCTGACAAATGACAGCCACCCTTCAAAAGCAGATGTTTCTGCCTTTCATACATTTTCAGTGAATGAAACTACTCTGCTGAGACTTTGGCTAAGCAAGCCACCTTCTGATGTCCCTTTTATTTGCCCTGTGTGACTCTTTCTATTTGTAAGGTATTTATAGAAACAGTTTAAAATGATGTAAAATACACACACACAGCTTCTTTGCTCATTTTTCACCCTGGTTCATTGTTCCTTCTTTGTTTTTGGAGCCATGATGACTGCTGCCAAATTTCTGTTTGCCTAGGAATAGAGGGTGTTGCCAAACCCTTTCTCTTGAAATACTGAGCTGAAAGCCATCATCAAAACTCCTTTTTCATCATAACTTGAAACCTTCTTTACTGTGTCTTCTTCTCACCACACTTACAGTTACCTCAGCACCACACTTAAAGTTACCACTCTTAAAGTTACCCTATCTTGCTTCATACTTGAAAGCTATTGAGCAATGCACATGTGTGTATGAACTTGTAATGTAGTCATGTGGACTATGGCCCTTTTTGCGCGGCATTTTCCATGCGAAAGGGCCCCTCGAGTGTTGTGCAAATGCGAGGAGCGGTCCACATGACGCACTCACATTTGTGCGATGCTCCAGGGCCTGGCAGGCACCACTTGCACCCTTTTTCATTTTTGACTTTAAGCCTAAAATGGTGCATGGTTGTGCTTTGCTCCGAGGCCCCATGTGCACTTACCTTGCATATGGAGCCTCGGGAGCTGGGCTGATTGTGCTTCCTGTCTCAGTGCAGCCTGGGAAAGTCCCAGGCTGCACTGCAAAGGAAGAGGTGAGGCTCTCACGCGAGCAGGAAGCTTGTGCAGAGCTGAAGAAACCTGGATGCGAGGGCCTTTCACAAGAGGCTGCTCACACAAGCACTGCACCCCAGTGCCAAGAAAAGGTAGGATGCGAAAAGGGCCTATAAGTCTACAAAATTAACCCATCCCCTTACCGCCAATATACAGAGGAAGTATAATCTTACAGCAATTTTCTTACTGAATATTTAATTAGTATGATTTCTTTGTAGAGATCTCGCTCTCTTCAGATATGCACTTTACACAAAAACCATGTAGGCAGAGAGAATTGAATTATCTGTGTTCTTATTAGTCCTCCAGAGAGACAATTCAAAGCTGCTTTTGTTGCTGCTATTCTAATAATTAATATTACCTTACCTTCAAATCCCAGCTTACAGTTCACACTTCTTTTCCTTCTTTCATTGGAACAACATTTTTATGATTATCAATGGAATTATTAAAGGAAATATTTCTATAACCCTTGACTACCAGATAATAGTCAAGACTACTGTGACTGAAGTTATCTTTTTGGTCTTGGTCCTTTTACCGTTTTGGTATAATTCTTTGTGAAATCCCATTGCAGTGAAATGACAATAAATCTGTGTGGTTCAAAGAGTAGAAATGCTGCCTTACATGTGAGGTTTTCTAGAAGTCTAGTTAAGAAAAGCTGCCAGATTGTCTATCATGAAACTTCAACCCATACCCACAACTGAAAAAAAGAAAAAAAAAATCAAAGGGTTTGTGTCAAACCTTTAGATTCTAAGTCAGTGTTTGGATTTGCTTTTTCTCTCATTACCTGGAGTCTGATGATGATGATGATTCTTTAATAAAATAATCAATAAAATAAAAATTATTTATTTTAATTATTTAATTAAATTTAAAAATTAATTAAATTTAAAAATTAAATTTAAAAATTAATTAAAAATTAATAAAAATAATAAAAAAATAATAAAATAAAAACCCTATTTCTTTGAGAAATGGGTCTATTTGTCAGCTGCCCAATTTGTGCTGAAAACTTGATTTGTAGAAAAATCCAAGGTGTTATAAAATGTCTTTTGCATTATTCTTGAAATGCCACTGCTACAAAGTGTTTGTGCTTATGAGAGGATACAATCAGTCTCATTGCTTTATCCCTGTGTTGTTGTTTTCTTTTTTTGTTGTTTTTTTTCTTAATTGGAGGGCAGAATATTGAAAAAAGAAAGAAAAGAACAATGCAGACAAACCCAAACAGTGCTCTATGAAACAAAAAAGGGAAACCATTCATCAACACTCTCTGTTTTCCACATGCTGCTCACAGGATTTCCCCTTCTGCTGGACGTGTTACTACTCCTTACACCCCACCTCCCATCCTGCTAAATAGCAAAAATTATGAAGAATATCATTCTCCTACAAAACCGGACACTTATGGCTGGAAAACATGCAGTAGCAGGACACTGGCTGTAAGTGTGTGCTAGGTCAGGACGACCTTAGCATGGCCAGGTCATAAATTTGAGAGGATTAGATGGAAACTCTTGATGTTAATGGTTTTGGGACAATCCTCTTAATGACCCAACCTCCAAGTACAATAGAAGATGAAACTGCCCAAGTAGAGCAGACACACATCTTTGCTGTGCACGTATCCTACTGATACCTTTCCTACTCACTTTGCACAACCAAGACACTAAGAAGCTGTCAGAACTTCCATCAATTTTTTGTCACTTAAAGTTAAGGCCATCAGCTCAGTCCAGACCCCTTGTCAGTTAGTGTCATGTCCTGCTTCCAGGACCTAGACTCTGACTCAGAGACTGAAAAAGCAGAACCTGCTGAACAGGAGGAGACAGTACCACTCACTCCAGAGACAGAACAGGGGGCAGTGTCAGCCCCAGCATAGAACCCTGCTTCTTCTGACACAGAAGATAACTTACCAATACCCACCTTCATTCAGTGTACATATCAAAAGGAACACCTACGCAGATCTCAGAGAATTTATAACAGACAACAATTAGTCAAGCACAACCTGTGCTGATCTCTGAACCTACAAAAGCTAAGCCATTCCGGTCCAGAACTTGTCAGTGACTAACTTACTGTTTCTCCTGCTGTAACTCTGCCTGTTTCTCCTGCCGTGCCTCTGAATTAGGATGGTACTGACTGTCTTGATTTTTATATATTGCTGGGACTGTTTGCTTCACATTTGTTTTGAGTCTGTTTCATTTCTAGAGTAAAATAAGAAATCACTTTGCTGAAAGAGATGCTTGCTGTGCGCTTCTAATCCTTATCAGCTGCCCTTATCAGACTGAGAGTGGACAGTTTATAGGAAAGCAATTACTGCTTTGTCCATTCATCCTCTTTCAAGGTAGAAAATAGGGTACAAAAATTCTAACTCCAGCTCAGGTAATTTGTAGTACATTGGATGTCATTTTGCATGTGGCCCCACAGATGCCCATTCCTCCATGTTTGTGCCACTCTGTTTCAGTCATCTACTTCAGGACTAGTAAATATCACCCCTTCCACCCAAAATCTC
This sequence comes from Ctenosaura bakeri, assembly GCA_948474755.1. Taxonomy (NCBI): domain Eukaryota; kingdom Metazoa; phylum Chordata; class Lepidosauria; order Squamata; family Iguanidae; genus Ctenosaura; species Ctenosaura bakeri. The sequence goes on from CAOLHI010000058.1 coordinate 263,051, forward strand.
TCTCTATCCAACCTTTATCAACTTTTTCCTCCAATAGCCTTATATGGTTTATGAAATTGCTTCATTTCTTGTGTGTGTCTATTAATTTCAAATTAAATACTCTGTTTAACTGTGAACTTGAGCCCTCTGTACAGTCAGTACTGGTATACAGAAGTGAAAAGACGCTACCATTACCCTCCTTTGCAGGCCTTTTTTGAACTGTAACACTCCAAATTCTAAGGAGACACTGGCACTGCAGGTAGAGTCCTTCACCTTTTAGAGTAACAGACACTCCCAGAAAAGGAAAAAAATAACTGGAAAATTTATTTTAGTATGTTTCTTTCTCCATTACACTGAGATAATTACTGTGAGGCAATGTTAATGTGATTTTGTCATTAACATATATGCATACATATATGTCCATATTTTAATGTATATATTTTTGATATTTGCTTTGATCTAAGTTTTGGCATATGCAACTTGGCTGCCAGAAGTGGATTTTGTTATCCAGCTGTTCCCACTACAGCTTCCTGAAAGAGTTGCTGATGGTAAGAAAGCAGTGCTAGGTGTGTTGGAGTGTCAGTGTGTGCGTTTGCATATAGGAGAGGATTCTCACAAGCTAGGCAGAGGGAGTTTCCTTGAGCAGACCTCTTTTCCACATTCAACCCATTATCAATAATATGAGATGTGGGGGAGATGAAAAGCATGTAGAAATGTTTAATATATATTTCAAATCATTTCAGAGACACTAGATAACAGTTTTTCATAAGCACTTGCTTATTTGTTTATTTACATACTTATTTGTATCCCATCCTTTCACAACAAAGTTCAAAACAGCAGTACTATAATTTTACAATGAATCTATGAAATTTATGACCCATTAAAATGAATACAGCCTATTAACTATGTGTCAACTTTCTCTTCAACGGCTTCTTCCCTGTCAACATTCATACCTGTCTGACATCATTTTCTTACTGTCTGTAACTTTTTATCTCTGTTTTGTTGCTTGAGTCTTAAGGAAAAGTTAACACCTTAAATATTTTAATGCTGCTTATCCTCCTGCTTGATGTAAGATTATTTCTTCTTGACAAAGGGGGGAAAAAAACCCTTAAACCAAAGCATTGTATGAAAAAGGTAGCCCAGCTCTTTGAACTCCATAACCTTGATGGAACAAAGGTGACATAGATCCTTGGATTGTCCTATGAAGGACTGATGCCATTCTCTCCTTTCCATTCTACAGCTCTCTTCACCCTGAATATCATCTATGGGGCTTTTCCTACAGCCCATTCCAGAAATGATGATGAAAGACCAGATTAATTCCTCAGGCCTAAATCCAAATGTCTACCCCAACTAGAGTACACCCATACAATCAATAGGATTTATCATTCAGTGGTTGATTCAAAGTGATACTTTATTTGGAAAGTAAAAAGATTTAGGCCTCAGAAATAATTTAAAAAACAAAACAAACAAACAGGAAGAGGATCCCTTTCTGAAGTCTGACAATGAACTGAGATTGTAGTCGTCTTCCTTCTGTATCAGAGGATTTATGGACTTCCTTTCTCTGAAATCTCTATATTTGTTAGCAATCAAATTGGTTCTATTTGATCACACTTTTTTTCAGTTAGTGATCCTCTTGTTAATTACATTTTTATGACATATGGAAAAACAGAAGAAAAATAATTTTTGCTTATACTGTTGGGAATGTCTGTGATTCCATTATTTCATAAAATGTGACGGCATAAAAATGCAAAAGTAGAACAGCCACAGTCACAGCACCTTGCTCTCAAATTAACTACTGATTGCTTCCTATATTACCATAACCTTTTACAGTTTGCCTTCAGTTTTTAGCTTTTGATTTGTAAATGCCATCTAGTTCTTCTGATTCGTTTTCCTCCTTCGTTTATATTTCTACTGTGAAAGTATTTTTAGGCTACATGATCCCTTAATTCTTTTTTATTTTCTTTCCAGTTTTCTTTTCATGCTTTGCAAATGTATCTTCCTTGAGTTATTTTTGAAATCTTTGTAATATTTTTGTTGCACCTTATAATAATTTTCAGTATTCTGATTTTTTTTTGTAGTTAATTAGACATCACAACTTGTAGCTTAGTTGGAACTCTCTCTCTCTCTCTCTCTCTCTCTGCAAGGGCACACATAATTCAGTTGGTTCATATTTGCCAAAGGCTGGCTAAAAATGAAAAAAAAAAGAAAAAGCAATAAGATCAGTTTTCATTAGATGGTGATTTAACAATAGGATGTTTGGACATGAGATTTCCCCCCTTCCACATATATTATTTGATTCCTTTTCACAGTGTGAAAGTCATTAATAATTAAAGGTTAAATATTAGATTCAGTAGTCTTCTAAAGGGCAGAGAACTGACTTTGTGTGTGACACGCTTATGTCAGGATCAGCCAAGAGGGGACTAGAGCTTATCTGATATATGCGTTGGCATGCAGGCTGGCAGTCTCTATGAGAGAGTCTGAGAGAGTATGCAAACATGATTATCAGGTACAAAGACAAAAACAGTTAGAGGAACTAACTAAAAAGAGGACCTGTTGTGTGTTGCTGTTGTTTCTGCACTTGAATAAGAGTCTGAGAGAACTGGGTTCAGCTCCCTGCCCAGCCATGGAAACCCACTGAATGATCACAGGCAAGTCACACACTCTCAGCCTCCAAGAAAGGCTATGGCAGATCTCCTCTGAATAAATCTTGCCAAGAAAATATTGTGACGGTTGGCAAATGTCAGAGTCAAATTAAAGGCACATCAAAACAATGATATACTTATTAGAATATGCATTTTTGTGATGTTAAGAATTTTCACCAATGCCACACTTCTTGGCAGTGACAAGCTATCTCTGTGGTAAGAAAGCTCCCATCTACAGTGTGGCAAAAGCATTTTATGTGTGTTTCCAAAATGCAAAAAAAAACAAAGTTTTTTGTCTCAATGTCCTCAAAATAAACATAATATATATGTAAGTGTGTATATGTTTACACATACCCCCCCACACACACGTGTATATATACTACAAAATACTTTTTGTTTTACATTAGTACATATGCTGGAAAAATTAATGTAGGGAGTTTATCAGAGTAAATAAAGATTTTTTTAAAAAAATATTTAGATATTAAATATTTAAATTATTTTAAAAATATCATTTGATACTAAACAGCAGGCATGAAGTTAAAATTAACATTTTCTTCTCATCCTAAATGAGAAAGACTATCTTGACATAGCAAAGCACCCTGCCAAACTAATGAGCAATCCCAGAGAGGTTTATTTTTCCATTCTATATTTTAATTTTTGCAGATTGAAACAATTTTGTAAAAAAACATTTTGCTAAAATTTACTTCTTATACAGAAAATTTTTTTTTTCATTAAAAAGTGTATCTTGCACAAAACACACTCTTTTCTGTGCAACCCCCTCCAATGTTTCACGCAGAAACTTTTTTTGGCATGGATTGAATGTTTACAAAACAAAATATGATAAATACAAATAAAATACCCTGACATGACCCTCCTCCCCACAAAAAAATTGAAAACATGAAAACAAGAGAAAAACTTCCTTTACAATCTCTGTAATTGGCGATAAAACTTGCTAAATTCTTTGTACACAAGAACAAAGATTTAAGTAGTAAACCTCCCCTACTAAGCATCTGTGGGAAGAGTAGTATAGAGCAGCACCTCTGAATCAGAGAGACCACCAACATCAAGTAATTCCTGGTGTTGCTGGCGTTCCATCTCTGTATCTGAAGCTTCTGACTCCAGAGGGTGAGTTATGACAGTGATTAACATGCATCACCAGTGCATAGGCTTCTGTATGAGAATATTTATGCATCCAGTATTATTCATAAATGGAAAACAGTTAAGGTACATGTGTTTTGGACTACCATCAGAAGTATACTATGGGGGGGGGAGGAGAGGGGAGGTCATTGACTCCAAACAAGAATTCTATCTACCTAAAGAATTATTTTCCTTCAGATTCTAAATTTCTAGAATCCAGTATCTAACCCTTCAGTTGAACATTTTGAGGCACAGTTTAGATACAAAGAAAAGTGGCAGGCAAAGTTATCAAGGGACTACACCAAATATAAGAGTTCTAAGCATGAAGGCTATTCATAGTGTCAATCACTGCAATGGGTAATAAATTTCATGAAGGGGCAGAATTCTTGTTGGAAAGCAAAGCCTTCCTCCTCCCCCACCCCCAGCTACACCCCTGAACAACAGTCCTATGAGTGGTTTAGGCAACAGTTCTCAAACAGTCTTGCTCAGGAACATATTTGGGAAATCATATGGTGGAAGGGAAAAAAAGCTTCATGGTTAGAGTAATTGTGATTTGGAAAGTAAAATCTTTGAGACTGCTACTTGAAACTATGTAGGAAACTTGTATAGCCAATATACTGTGACACAACTCATATTATGTCTAAGCACAGAGATGAAGTTTTTATAATTATATTATTTATCAGGCCAGACAAGGACCAGAGGGCAATCTCAATTGAGTGTGGTATCATTTTATCGTGTTGCATTAAAATTAAACTTAGAAATGAGAAAAAGAAGCATAAAGTTTTTGGACATAATGGGACTTCATTTTAACTTGATTTGTTATCTTCTTAAAGATTTGGATTTAGATCATGTGGATGAGATCATGCCTTTAATACAAAAAAGGTGAGAAGAAAAATCAATCTTAGTCCTCAAACCACACCACAACCCATGTGGAATAATCATAATAATGCAGATCAAGGTCAAGAAACATAGGCCATTTTTGCACAATGACACTCTCCTGCATTGTCCCATAGCAATGCTGGAAGCACCTTTGCTCGGATGGAAGCATGTCCCCTGTGCTCCCCTCCACACCTGACCAGCTGCCTGTGGAAGAGAGCACAGGGGACATACTCCTTCCTTCTGCACTGCAGCCTACTTCCCACAGTGCAGTCGGGAAGGAAGTGCATGATCACACTTCTTCATGGCCAGCTGCATTAGAAGCCTTGCATGATTGGGAGCCATTAATGGAGTTTTTCCACCAATAATATACCCTATGATGATGCCCACTGAGGATGTGAGAAGGGTGGAACCATGACAACTTCATGCAGAAGCATTGTCATGGTCCTGTTCCTCTCACATCCACATGCCAGGACACCCCTGTCCTGTGGAAAGAGCCATATTCAGAGGTAAACAAAATCCATAGAAAAGCAATACTTTTATTGGGTAACCAAAATGCAGAAAATGCATCATGCAAGACCTTGAAGCTTTGCTGGCTTCTCCATCAGGCAACAATGTTAAAAATCGTTCAGGAGGTAAAAGTGAAGATATTAGAGTCACAAGCTTATATTCTGTGATGAGAGCTGTGCACTGGGTTTACTGGCTTGGGGAAAAGCTCTTCCGGGAACTAACACTCTCTCTTTCATTCTCTCTCTCTCTTTCTCTCTTTCTCTTTCTCTCTGTAGAAAAATATAGCCTATAGGATTTCAAAATGGACAATTTACCAGAGTAGATCCAAAAACAAGGAAAGAAAAAGAAATCAGGTTGAATGAAGACAGGCTGATTTTGAAACACAACCAATTATTTCTTTATTAAAAGTCAGAAAAACATAGCAGCAGAACCCAATAGAACAATCAGTGCACAGTATAAACTGTTTCTCAAAAGAATAGAGGGAGAGAATGACACAGGTGCTAAAAAAAACCCCTACTCCTGACTAAACTAAGGAGTATAAAGGTGTGCAGTTAAGCTTAAGAGACTGCAGACTAAGACACACTCATGGATTCTCTCACCCTCCAATGGGAAGAAGAGTCTTGTTGGCTAGGTGGCTGAAAATAAGGGCAGCAGGTTCTTCTCTTGAAGAACTCTCTGTGATTCTTCCAGGCTCTTTCTAATTTGTCTCCACAAAGTCTCTTCTCTAATGATCTCCCAGGCTCTCTCTTTCAGCCTTTTCCTGTCAGTGGTGCAAGTCTGCAAGTCTGTGTCTCTATACAGGCTCTTCTCTTAGGAGAAGCAGCTGCCTCTCCAAGGCCATTTCCACACATGACAATGGAATCGCCCCGGTTTGGTACTTACTGGACTTCTTGGCTCGATGCTCGGGTCCAAGCTGCTCTGGAGCAGTGCGTGGCCACCGCTCCGCACAGCTTCAGGGAAGAAAATGGCAGCTTCTGGTTGGTGGAGGCTCTCCACCAACTGCTGAAGCTTGCCAACCTAAAGCCCGCCCCTAAAGCCTACACTGGTGTGAGCCTGCAAATCTGCAGTGGAGCACAGGAACGGAGTGGCATGGAGTGGTGCACTCTGTCCTTTTTAAAAACCTGAAGAAACAGGTTTTTAAAAAGCACACTGCATGACCACTTTGGGTTGTTCCGGAGCAGAGTGAGGTGCAGAACTATGTAAAGTAGTCCAACCCAGTCCACTCCCAGGTGCAGACGTCCTGTTACTGCAGTTTAGGCCTCCTTGGAGATACCCCAAAGATATCATTTTAATATCAATAATTTGGCTCTCTTCCACCACCCCTCTCCACGTGTTTGAGAGGCTCCCAGACAAGCACAAAACTAGGCTTGGACACTAATTGCTGGACATTCCATTCTCCACCCAGGCAGGCCAGAAATAGCCAGATCACTGCTTTTAGGAGACCTCTCTGCAAACAGCTTCATTATGTGTGCACGCTGTTTACAAAGAACTCCCTGCCCCGAGCAGGCAACTTGGCAAGCTGAATACTCAAATGCCAAGTACTCAGCATTTGCATACTGGCTAACTTTTTGTCAATTCAGACTTAACTTAATCATGCTAAATTCGGAACTTTCCAAAGCTTTGTCCTGCTCCCAAAATGCATTGTTTTCCCCAAGTACGGCATAGCCTGCAGTCACATTTCTCCCTATAAAAACCCCTGTTTCCGAGACCATCCTCGGATCGCTTCCGAGTTCCAGACCACCTTGCTGCTGCTTTGCTTGGTGAACTTCCCCTCAGCTCCACATGCTGAGATACATCGAACCCCAGCATCACTCTCTAATCTTCTTTCCGGGCTTCAGGAACAGGTTTTGTATCACCCGAATCAACTATCCCTCTGAAAATCCCTCTATCATACTCACACCTTTATTTTCCTTAGTTATCTGTGTGTGTGTGTTGCTTACATTGTGTGCCTGTATTTAATAAGATCATTCATTATTTCCTACATGGTTTGCTTCTTGACTTGGCCTGACCCCGTAAACATTGGGTTACAAGATCCTGCTCCGTTATCCTACCTCTCGTAGTGCCAACCAGTGCTCTTGACTAATTTCCCCATCTAGTGTAATTGTAAGGTTATTTAGGTGTCCCTCCCGGGACCCCCAGTAAACAGGGTAACAGGCCTCTCTGGAGGATGCTCTGCACCGGTTTTTTAAGCCCGTGCGGAAATGGCCCAAGTCTCCGTATGTCTGTATTTAACCCTTTCCTAACTTGGGATCTGTCATCTGGATTTAAGGGTATGATTTCTAGGATGGGCTAACATGACCTTAGTGCTATACTCAGGAGGTTTAGATTTGCATATGATCTCTGCTCATTATTCTTTGGGTATTGGTAATGCCTTTTAAGTAGTCTGGGGAGATGCAAACAACAGATTCTACACACATAGGACAAAGCCAGTCTGATAGGACAGTTTGTTCCTTTTCAAATCTAAGTGGCATTTCCCAACATCTCTGGACAATGGACATTACTTACAATTATACCAGTTTTGCAGAGCTTCCATTCAGTGGAAGTGAATAAGTTAAGTACTGATTGTTCTTCCAAACACATCAAAGAGCCATTTCTTTGGCCATTTCCGCACTGGACAGTTATAGTGCTATTATTCCACTTTCAACATCCTATGGAATCCTGGGGTTTGCAGTTTAGAGAGAGGCCTTTGAGGCCCTCCCTATACTGCAAACCTCAGGATTCCATACAATGTTAAAAGTGGAATAATAGCACTACAATAGTCTAGTGCAGAAATGGCCTTTGTCAGCAGGATGGAGGGGAGTTGGTGGGAAAGTTCCAGCTTGCATTTTAAAATGAAGCCTGACTTCCCCAAGATAGACATTGGAACCAGGCCACTGGATACTTCTCTACCCTGCACATCTGCAGACTACAGCAAGAAGAATCTCCCTTCCTGATGCATCAAAATTTCAATTCCATTAGCAGCAGAAAGTAACTTCACTTGAGATCCAGTTGTCCCTATCCTGTGTGAAGTTAGCAGTTCTTTTCTTAGGCAGAGAACATTGAATTTCTCAAGGAGGATCATAGAATCATAGAATCATAGAAATGTAGAGTTGGAAGAGACCACACGGGCCATCCAGTCCAACCCCCTGCTATGCAGGAACACCCTCAAAGCACTCCCGACAGATGGCCATCTAACCTCTGCTTAAAAACCTCCAAAGAAGGAGACTCCACTATACTCCGAGGCAGCATATTCCACTGCCAGACAGCCCTGACCATCAGGAAGTACTTCCTGAGGTTCAGGTGGAATCTCCTTTCCTGCAGCTTGAATCCATTGCTCCTTGTCCTGGTCTCTGGAGCAGCAGAAAACAAGCCCTCTCCCTCCTCTACTTGGCATCCCTTCAAATATTTAAACATGGCTATCGTGTCCCCTCTTAACCTTCTCTTCTGCAGACTAAACATATCCAGCTCTCGAAGTCTATCCTCATAGGGCATGGCTTCCAGGCCCCTCACCATTTTAGTTGCCCTCCTCTGGACTTGCTCCAGCTTGACCATGTCCTTCTTGAATTGGGGTGCCCAGAACTGGACACAGTATTCAAGATGAGGTCTAACCAAAGCAGAGTGGAGTGGAACCAGTACCTCCCTCGATCTAGACACCATACTTCTATTGATGCAGCCGAGAATTGCATTGGCTTTCTTGGCTGTCGCATCACACTGCTGACTCATGTATCTGTAACATTACATCTGAGGAAAAAACAAGCAAGGGCAGAATCCTGTGGTTGAACTATGCTGGTTTATATCACTTTTTTTGAGCAGTGTATAGTGGCGCTGGAGAGACTTTGTCAAAAACCATCTGTCTCAAGTGAGGAAGCTGCCCTGCCAAGCTCTGGAGTTTCTCTCTTGAGAGAAAGGACTTTTGCTGTATATAGATGGCTTACTAGCTCAAAGTGACCTCCCCAGTTTCTTTCTTGTGACATCTAATAGGATTGCAGCTGACAACAAAAGTAATACCAGTTAGGAACAACTTGAAAGAAAGAGCCAAGAAATGAATTGAGATAAAAAGCATAGTCATTTGAATTGTGATGTAAGGAATGTTAGCACTTAATGAGAAAGTGTGACTGAACATGTCAGGGACACTCTGTTGAAGACTCAGCAACTGTCATGAAATTATTCACCTGTTTTGTGAGACTGAAATGAGGAGTTATCTAACTACTACCAGTTTATGCAAGCAACCTCTACAGAAAACTAGTTTCTTCACACTTTGCTAAGTAAAATAACAACATATGGAAAATAAAGAAAGGCAGGATAATTGATTAAAAAGACACATTTGATTAATGAAAGTTTCATATTTTTTCAAAAGTCTGGGAACAAACATAATCTGTGCACAAATTGTTTCTGCAATTTGCAAAGGAATTCATTTCCATTAATGCAAATATTTGTGAACACATGCACACCTTCTCACTACTTCACATAGTTTGAAGAGAAAACAAGTCATTCCCCCCCCCACATTCTCTCTTGCAAGGATGGGGATTTATATCTCTAAAAATTAGTAGGGTAATGATGAAAATCTCTGACCATGCAATGAAATGTCAAAGCCTATCAAGAACAATTTGTGTTACCCCTTTTGCTTTGATAGCATCTCGGAATCCTTTAATGGATGAACATTTATTTGGTTCTCCATCTGACAAAGGGATGACAAAACCACTGAAAGAATGCTAAATGCTATTTGAAAAACCATACAGGATCAACTAGAAGGTTCATCAGCTGCTGCCTGAAAATAACTAACCCTTTTAAAAGTCATAGAGAGTCATGTATGTGATACTTCTACACCTGTCTGAATATAAAACTTCATATTGTCATGCTAACTGTACCTGAACATATTGACACACATGTACACACAGAGAAAGAGTGGTTGTGTTATTAAGTGGACTTATTTTCCATGGGCCAGTGAATGGACATCTGCCTTAAATGGTTAAGCGATGTATATGTAGAAAAGTGTTTGCCGTACAGCTTGACCAAATTTCTTGCATTTTATAATTTGATGCATTTACCTTTGTTGTGAAACTGACAGTCATCAGGTAAGCTGCTTCACTGAAAATATACAGTAGAAGCTGAATCTTGCCAAAGAACTGGAGAGAGGAAGAGAGGGAGGTAAAGAAGCCTAAGGCAAGTGCACATAATAGGAAATCCTGACTTTCTGATAGATCGATTTTACAGTGAGGAACTGACAGTTGTACAAGATCAGAAAATGAATTGCATAAGAGCAATAGAATTGAACTCCAAACTACAGACAGGACCTATGACAAGAAACAAGGAATTCTATCTCTGTGGAACATATGGTTAGAGAATTTGTGTGTTGTCTCTGACTACAGGGAGTCAATGTGGCCATTTCCCTATATCTGGCTGCATCTCCCTTCTGCCAATGTACTTTAACTGCATGTCTCAAAGACATGTGAGGAACTGGTATGCTTGAAAGATGGGATAGTGCATCCCCAGCCAAACTTTGCGTTGTGGATAGAGATGGTATTGTGTTATCAGGCACATCTATATCCTCTTTGTATATGATCTGTGCAAAGGAGCCATGCAAATGATGTGCCTTTCTAGATTGTGCTAATAGTGGCATATATGTAAGATTGGAAAGAAAATTTGATGAGTTCACATTTCTCATCAAAATTATCGGCTTTGTGCTTCCCAAGACTGGCAAAGAGATGAAGCACATCTTCCCTTGGAAGTCTGCACATTTCTGAGCTTTGTAATACATTACAGTGAAAAATAAAATCTTGTCTCAACTCACATATAAATCTGGGAGAAAAATGCACCTAAGCATGTCATAGTTAATATGGGGAGTATATAGGGAGAAATGCAAATTAGGACAAGATGTTGTTACTTTGGTGGGTCTACAAATTTGATATTAAAATATAGTCCTGTGTGCCAATAAGAGGTTCCCCAAAGGAGCATTTAGGCAGGCATGGCCAAAAGATGGAAAACAAGATCAGACCAGTAAAATTCCCATGATGTAACCCCAGGAAAACCTCAAGAGAAACAAATCCACATTAAACAAAAGGTCCTCTGCCCTGAGACGCCAACTTAAAGGGATTAACATGTCTGCCCCAAGTTAAGCAAATAGCCCCATCAAGCAGGGATTAAAAGTAAGGTTCAGAGACCCAGTAATTCCATTGCACAAAGAAAATTACTAATGTGAAGCTTTGTGCTCACTGCAACACCCATCGCTCTCCCCAGGAAAGGATTAGCCCTTCAGGTACCTTGTCCCCTATAAATAGTCCCCGATTTTGAGCGCCTCTTTGGATCACTTCCAGTCTTCCCAGCTGACCTTCACTCCATCTGCTGAGCAATCCCCTCAGCCCCCTCCACACTGAGCCCCACCTCTTTGCTGCCTTCTTGGACCCCAGACTTCAGGACAAGGTGTAGTATTACCCCAACAACACCCCTTCAATACTCCCTCTGTCCAATTTCCTCTCTTTTGCTTCTCAACAGCTCTTGGGTGTGCTCGTGTGTGATTGAATTGGTGTGTGATACTTGCATTCAATAAAATCATTTATTTGGACATCTTGGTTTGGTTTTTGGCTTGGCCTGACCCAGTAAAAACTGGGTAAAAAGACCCCTCTAGGTTACCTTGCCTCTTGCATTGCTATTACCTGTGCTCTGGCTAGTTTCCATTCTCCATCACGTGGAGCACATTGGGGTGTCCCCCAAAGGACCCCAGAAATCAGGGTAACAGAGTATACTTTCAGAAAAACAGATGCCAAAATATTCACAAATCTCACTTGTTTGTGTGTGTGTGTGTGTGGGGATCTTATAGTATACAGAACTGGGATAGGGCTACAATGTTGGTCAGATTTTGAGAACAGCGACAAAACTGACAACTTTTACATAATGTACAATTTGTTATATGCCGAAATCCAGAGCATAGTAATATGTGCTTATCTCCTACATATCTTCCCCCAATTAAAAGTGTTTTTTTCTGTCATTGTGGCTTATTTATGTATATTTTAAAATATTCTTCTCTGTCTCCCCTCAAACCCAAGAAAGAAGTTCATTTCAGCTGAGCCTTTTACAGTTTCATACATTCTAGAAATATCTCCTGCTTTTATTTCATTCAGGCTCACTCCCTTGACATATCAGCTTTTCAGGGGTTTTATAGTGAATTGGTCTCAACTGCTCTCCTGTCTTGAATCATTTCACCCATGTCAGTAAAAGTGCAGTCTTTATCAACTTTATCATTGCCACATATTGATCTATGGACTTCACTTCTGCTTAGTCTCTGGCTCTGCTTTATGATTTAATGTACAAACTTTGTGCTAGCTTTGGGAGGGCACATTAGCAAACCCATTCCAATGTGCTCTCTGTTGATGGAAGATCAAATAATTTTTTATCAAGGAATCCTCAAAGAAAATGGTATTGGATCATTCTCTTCTGTACCACCTTACCTGCATTTTTCAGGCTTCTATCAAATCCATACTTCTCTGACAGCTCGGAGGAAGGAAGTCAACATTGTTGCTGCAGTGGTTGTTGTGACTGGAGTTGATGAGGAAAAATACACACACACACACACACACTCTTAAATGTATGCTTTAATATAATTAATTGTTTATTTTTAATATGACTTTTTGTATGCTTTTAACTACACTATCTTTTTAATTTGATAGCCACCTTGAGCCCAAGTAGTAGAAAAAAAATAAGCTATAAATAAAGTTAACAGCAACAGCAAAAACAACAATAGCAACAATACTTTAGAAAATTGGATACTTTGGTATATGAATTTATGATAATAAGCAAAAGCTATAGCCAATGAAGAAGAAGATAACAGGACTAAGCCTTTTAATAATCAACCATGGAATAATGAGACCAGACACAGAAAACTGGGATAAATAAATAAGTGTAACATTATTTGACATAACCTGTGTAAGCTCTGTTGGCCTGGAAATGAAGCAAGAGGGGGAAACAACCTGATGTGGATCCAGCTGAGGTCAGGTGTAAACCCGTTGAAAACCTCCTCAGCCTTTCCTTAAGAAAAACACTTTAGTTTCAAGGACAATCCAAATACTTGTTTGTTTGTTTTTTGTTTTGTTTTTCAGCTTGCAGTAATTGGAAGGTAACCCAGGGGACTCTCACCCAAGCCACAGAGCTCTACAAGTGAGAGCCCAGATCTTGTGTTCAATTCAAGGGGTTGGGTTCAACTCGGATTCCTCACCAGGCCCCAGAGCTCTATAAGAGGAGGTTTCAGAGCCCTGCCCTACACTCAAATGGTGCCAAAGGTGCTGACTGAAGACTGATAGTCTCTCTCCACTATCTGTCTATCTAATGACACCAACCAAAGCCAATTGTCAAAGTCCTGCAGATACAGGGTGGGAGGCGAAACAAGGTAAAAAGGGGGGGGGAATCCTACCTAGCCCCAAGATGACCAGACAAGTCTCACACTGCACTGAGGATGGGAGGGTGGCTCATGCATGTGAGGGGGCACTCAGAGTTTAAATAGCCACTGATTCTGACTCTATCAATGCAGCTTTCTGGTACCCTGTGCCTGATGCAATGAACCCTAGTCTCTCTTATGGAAGGTCTCAAAATCCTTACTTCCCACACAGCACCATTTGCTGTGTGAGTCCAGGTAGGTCTTACTTAAGAAAATAAAGGATATAGTGATTCTATTTTCATTGAAATTGAAAAGTAAATCAGTGGTTTGCATAGATGATATTTCAGAATGCAACAGCATTTCATCCGTTGCTCCTTTATACTTAGGTGTAGTCCAACAGTATACTAAGGATGTCATATAGGCATGTATTAAATGTATTTTGCTAAGCAATATGTTACTGATAATTGAGGTGTACCAGACATTTCCCATTTCCATATTCAATATCCCCCTAGGGGCCTCCCATTTCATCATATGAATCTTCCCCCTGTGCCTCAGCTTATCAGTACCTTTTAAAGCTCAGAAATCTGAGCAAGAGTGCCTTAGCCCACTCCTCTTTTCCTTCTCTTCCCTTCTTTTTATCTCAAAATTCTTATCTTAAGAATTATCATTTTTAAACCTTTCTGAAAATGATTGCCAAATAATGGTATGGCAGCCCTCCCTCTTCTTCATCTAAGGAACATTTGAGATTGGGGATTGAAATTGGCTACTGAATCCTGGGCACCGCTGGAATGCAATTCTTCACTAATTTGATTCTCGAAGGAAACATCGAGTAATTTTAGCAATTTTTGTAGCCTATTCAGAATTCATTATTTATCCTATGCAACAATTGTACAGAAAACAGCTTTTTTTTTTCTGGACAGGAAACAGGATTTTCTGCAAATAAATTATTACTTCTGTTAAATTCTATGAAAATAGAATTCTACGAAAATATGTTCTATGGAGAAAATGTTGTTTCCTGCACAGAAAATGCTATATTTGACCTTTGCACTTACTTGCAGATAAAACACCAGTTTGGATACAGAAAAAAATCTGTATCAGATATTTATTCCATTACTACTCCATTGGCTTTTCCAAACCTGGCAAATAGTAAAATTTGCACTTCTTAAATCCAAATTCAGAACACTTGAATGGTTGTCAAAATCCATACATTGTTGAACTATGAGGGGAAAAAAATTCAAAAGAAAATGTATTTGGAGGGGTGCGTAGAGATGCTTTGTTTTTTAAAGTAACTGTTTAGAAAATGTGTACTTTTGAAAATATGTACACAAAAAAAATGTATAAATTGTGAATTGTATACTTTTTTAAAAAATACATTAAATTGTGCAGGAAAACACAGAAAGTATATTTCAATCTAGGGTGCAAGTGGGATGGAACATACTTTGCACTGGATAAATGAGTAGCTGTGTTCAGTCATGATTGACAAACTATCTGATCTTTAATCGATGTGAGAACTTCTTATATATCTTTTCCTGAAGTCTTCTTTCAATTTTTTTTTTCCTTTGGGATGCTACCTGAGGCTGAGCAGAATCCAGCTCAGTGAGTATATGAACCAGACCTCTGTTAATAAAGTCATTCTGAAATGACCAGCACCTTGTGAAAGGCGTCTTATGTGCTTCTTCTTGGCAATGACTAAATTCCTTTGTTTCATTGTACTATGACAGTTGTGTATTTTTCGTAGCTCATCATAGCTTTCATAGCAAAAATGCACAGTGAAGCTGCATCAAAAGTAAAAATTTACAAGCCCATTGTTTTCTAAATGCTGTTTTCATAGGTCAGTGTTTCACAATAACTGTACAATAAACATTTTTACCTGATAAACCTTAACTTGATTATTTTTCTTTTTTCACTATGAGTTTATAGTGAGTATCAATATTCATAAAGTTATTCATAAGGGGAAAAAATTAGTTGCTTCAGAACAGGCATGTTTTGTTAATCTTGGCTCACTCTATTTGCCCATAGTTTGACAATGAAATTTAAAAGTAATATTATACTACTTTAATACCTTACAGATAGTGCAGGATAGTGCTTTATATAACTGAAACATAAAAATAATAAATAGCTCTATTATTTTGAAGAAAACAACTACAAACTAGCAGAGAAAGCAGGACATCCTAAGCTGAATAATTGAGCACAACTCTTGTCACAAAGCTATGCTAATGTTGTTTTTGCAGAAGAATATTTGGAGTAGAATAAAGCTGAGCAGATGAATGATGTGAAGGTATTCAGTGTTCATAAAATGTCTTAAGCATATGAAACATACAAACATATATGCAAATCTGAACCCATGGAAATGTTTTAGGTGAAGGCTTAATAAGTATAACATCACTTTATGATATTATGAGAGTGTTACCCTGAGAATTTGGGGGTCCCGCAAGGGGTGCCCGGCTTTGCCAATTAAAATACCGAATTTGGGGAAAATTAGCCAGAACACTGTTTGGGTTAGCAAGAGGCAGGGTAACGTTGCAGCATCTTTAACCCTATGTATACAGCGGCAGGTCAGAGAGTAGCTAGACAAGGTTTTACAAATGAAAAACAATTCTTTATTGAGAACAAAACACAGAAGCTAACTAACTGGAAAGAAAAAGAGTTGCAAGGGAAGGCAATACGACCTGTTCCGTAGTCCTGGGGAGAAGTTGGAGCGTGGGGCACTGAGGGGAGTCCTTTAAACACACCAGTGGCAGGGCAGGATGGCAGTCAAAGGTGATCTGGGGATCGTTTAAAAGTGAGGGGTTTTTATAGGGAAAATTGCACATTTCGGCTATGGCAATCCCAAAGAGAACAAAAGAGGTTTCGGTGCTGGACAAGGGATTCGGTGAGGTCATCGTTAACATGATGGGATTTGCATGTAAAGACAATACTCTAGCCGAGACGTTGATGGCCCAACATAAAAGAGTAACTTGACTGAAAGCCGTGTGGCTATTGAGGAGTTTGTGGCGGGAAGTTCCCTAAAGCTTCGGGCGAAGTTTGAGTTGCTGGCTTCAATGGAGAATGGAATGCAAACCGTTAACGGCCGCACTCCGTCCGTGCTTGTCCGGAGAACTTGCAAACACGTGAGATGAGGTCACTGCGAGCCAGTCCAGTTAAGGCCAAATTAAATGATATCAAAAGGATATCTGGGGGTCCTCACTAAGGGTGCCATAGCGGAAGTAACAAGAGATTCAGAAATTTGATCAAAAATCTTTGGATAAAGGGAGGGATATAAATATTGTAATACATAAACAAATGGAATCACCACCACCCATCCCTTTTTCTCTCTTTGAGACAATAGAGGGATTTGGTTAATTGTAGATTTATTAAAATAATGATAGACTACTTTTTGGCCCTAATAACTTCAAGGTCGCCCACCAAACAAATATTGAAACAATGTAAAGAACAACCAGGATTTTTTTCCGCCCCACAAAAGTAGCAGTGACAGAAGAGACTTCTTGAGAAATTCAACGTTTTCTTCCTATAAAAGAAGCAGTTAGCTTCACACAAGACATAAGCGTCTGAATCTCAAGAGAAATTACCTTTCTGTTGCTAATGAGAATTGAAATTTTATCACCTGTCTTTTATTACTCTTTGTCTCTAATCCTCTCATGGCCGAAAACAGGAGTGGCCTAAACCTGCATTGAAACCTTTCACTACTGTCTTAACTGAGAACACTTCAGAAAGAACGTAGGCCTGTGACTCTAACATTGGCCATTTGAGCACTAGAGGCCATTAGAGGGACATACTCTTACAGTGGTGGTATTGTAATTTGCGTGATGCCATTGGGTTCTACACTCTTCCATCTTAAGCAGATGGGTAGTGGTATTGCCACAGGTGTTCCTTCAACATGACAGCCACCTTGGCCACTTTCTTGTCCCACCCTCACCTCACTCTGCCTCCCCTGATTGCATGGATCCCCCCCCTTTGGAAGCCATACTAACCCAGCAATGTTGCAACAGCAGGACATGCCAGTACATTATTTCATTTTCACACTATAATGCTTACAAATGTATTTTTTTTAAAAAGTTTTAATTCAAAGGAGAACTTTAAAATAAACATGGAGGAGTGATACAGTTCAAAGTTACCATGCTACGGGAGTACCAGAAGGCGGGACGAGCTTGGCACGCTCACACCACACCTATTGCTGAATCTATGATAACAGGAAGCACTATCAAGCACTATCATGATTCTACACTGAGCTGGCAGATGGAATTGAAGCACTAAAGGAGGCACTTAGCAGTTTTTTTCCCTGGAAATAGAATACTATGGCTTGGCGATACTTGGGGATGGGACAGCAGCTGGATAGTGTTAATTTCTGGACTGGAAACAACCTGCTGCTGTTGTGAGATAGCTACAACATGAAGAAATGATTCATCAGTGGCCTGATGAAGAAGCTACTGAAGTTTTGAAAGCTTACATAATTATTTTATGCTTCAAAGTTGCTCCCCCCAACCCCCAGAAATCACTGTTTGTGGATTTTGGATTTTGTTTTATTTTGCTGCATGGCCAACACAGCTACATCTGAATTCCGCCCCCATCCATAGGGGTGGCCATAGGTCAAAGTCAACTTGACAGCAGTTAACAACAAAAAGTCCCAAGCTGTGAAGATCCTCTCCCCACAAGATTCTTCATATCAGGATTTCTTATCACTCCAAACAACAACAACAACAACAACAAAAATCCAAATATTTCAGACCATGTTTTCATCACAACAACCTTGATCATGAATTATACTACAAACCAATTAGAAGCCAGAACAGATAGCAAGCTTGGTGAAGGATCATATAGCTCTTGCATTTTCAAAGTGTTTTTGTGCCTTACTTATAGCAGACTACAATAGCCCAAATATGTCAGTAAGGGTTCAAGAAAATCAGAAGCAACACAACTGCATATTTTTGGCCCTGAGTATTTCCTGGTCATTCAGGAACAGTGACAGGTATGTATCTGAACTTTCAGAATTTTGATCTTATAAGGGCCAATCTGTTTCACACCAGCCCTGTTTCTAGCTCCATGTTGACACACAACATTCACTGACACCCAAGTCAAACCCTTAATTCTTCCTGCTGTCACAGATTAAACATGTGGGGAAAGGAATAACTTTTTGTCCCAATCTCCTCCCCCATAACCCATTTTTCTTCTTTTTTATATGTAATCCATGCCTTGTTTAATTTCAGATTTGATCCTGAATCGGGAGGTGAGCAAGGGGCATACTGGTGTTTTGTGTCATTGTTGTTGTTGTTATTGGAAATGACTTTTTTCTGTTTCATGCTGGAGGCACACACATGCATGCCACCACAACTACTTGCCTCAGACGGGTGTGTGTTTCCATGGGGGGGGGAAATGGTGCATGATCCCCAAGAAGGACAAATGGGGGGAGAAGTACAAAAGTAGGGTCTTTGTGGGTAATTCAGGGGAAACCAGAAGATGAATGCCTTGTTCCTTTTTCCAGAGGGTCACAGCCCAAGCCTTTGATTGCAACATTTTTTTGAGGCTGTATAGGTCTTCACAGTAGTGGCTTCTTACATCTAGAGTTCAAAGGATGAGCAAAGGCTAGGTCATCTCACTGGACTCCTTCATGCTGTTCAACTATTGGGGGGGGGAATCTCCCTTTTCCTCCCAAAGTGAAAGGGAGTCTTTACCTGCAAATAAATCCCTCTGAAGTCAATGGAGCTTGCTTCCAAATATATATGTAAATGATTTAACGTGTAAACCAAAGATAAAGCAGAGCAACACACACAACAAAGGGAGAGATATGGCAGCGTTTAAGATATAAATATGTTACCCCAAAAAATGACAAGATATTCCAATCTGCATACATGTGCATGTGTGAGTATACATATAAATGAAACTATTTCATGGAGAAATGGGCATCTGCATAGATAGGGAAATTTAACAATGATCTTGGGGGCTGCAGCTTATCTTAGGCCATTTCTACATGATGAAACTCTTCTGCATCATCTCACTGCAGTCCTGGGTCCAGAAGGGAGTGTGTCAGCAATGCTCCTCTCTGCACCCACTCAGTGCATGCGGGAGAGAACACAATGGTGCCATATCTTTCTTCTGCAGCACAGCTGGGCTTTTTCCATTGCTGTGCTATGGAAGGAAGCATCGCCAATGAGCTTCTGCAGCTTCTGAATGGCCAGAATTGATAGGAGCACTGTGTGATCACAGACAGAAAATGGATTTTTTTCCATTTTGTAAAAACTGTGCAAGCACAACGTTCTGCAACAGGATGGCAGCAGGATGGTGGTGATGTCATGCGGAAGCACGACCTGCCAACCACTGCCATCTTATGGCAGAAACGAGACAGTGATGTCATGAGGAAAGGGCCTTAAACTACATGACCAAGACAATACTAGAGCTCATGCTAATGAGAAACCCACATGTACCTTGATGACACAATGTCTTACTCTAAATTTACACTTGTATGTAGCTTATGAGATCAGTTTAGAGTTGTGAAAAAACATTAGTATTACATACGAAACCTGATTTGAATAAAAAATGGACTAAAACAGATATAGGAGAGATCAGAACACACGGTCACATAGATTCTTTGAAACCAATTTGCATAGGCTTGCCACAGCTTTCAATTCAATTCTGATGCTTTTACTCTGACCTTGTTTAACTGTCAGTACATCTTTATTCAGTCTATATGTTAGGATATCATGGTCTTTCACTTTAAAAGGGCAAAGTCTTTGCCTTTCATATTCTCCCTCCTTCTTCTCCTACTTCATAGAGAGGAAGATAAGAAGAAAATCTTTTGCTGTAAAACTGAGCCCAATGAAATTCAGATTAAGGAAACTGAGTATGGTTAGTGAAAACAAGCCAGGATCTATGGGCTTTCTTAGTTCAGACATCATTAACATGGAACGACAATCAGTTTAAGAGCAGAAATACAGTTTTGCTATAGCTTCTTCTAGTGCATGAAAGTGGAGGAAAAGAGAATTTGTCAAAATTACATAGTCCATTTTGAGTCATACAAGTGGAAGACGAATCTGGTTATATTTTGTGTCCAAAGATGGAACAGCAGCAACAGGGAGCTCCTCTCCCACACACACTAAGAGGACGAAAAAAACTCACCTTTTTTCTGGTGCTTGCTTTCCTACTCCCACCTTGTTTTTTCATCTTTTGTTATTGTGTCTATTAGTGTGAAAGAAAGAAGAAAGGAATTTGCCTTATATTCTAATCTCTTTATTCTGCTAAGAAATTTTAGCTATTTCATAAATGTTACATAGAAATATTTTTCGTATAGTGTAAAATCAGTGTTTCACATTACATTAGCTATAGATGATGATGATGATGATGATGATGATGATGATGATGATGATTTTTCAAAATGTTACCCTGATCTCTGGGGGTCCCGGAGACAACAACAACACAACTTTGGGGAGAATTAGCTGGAGCACTCGCTAAAGCTAGAGAGAGGTAGGGTAACGTAGCAGGATCTTGCAACCCAGCGTCTACGGGGTCAGGTCAGTCAAGCAGCCAGATGGTTTAAAATAGCAGAAATGATGTTTTATTAAATACAGACAAATATTGAAGACACATAGCCATACAGCTAGCTGAAGAATTGGAAATAGGGATATTTAGAGGGAAGCGGGTGATACGACACCTGTCTTGTAGTCCGGGGCCTTGAGAACAGAGTTGGGGTATGAAGAAGAAACTTGGTGCGGCAGAGCAGTCTGAGCAGTCCGGGGTTGAGTGGGCTCAGTTACCTGAACTGAGGGGAAGGCTCACCAGGCAAAGTGGCAGCAAGGCAGTCTGGAACTCGGGAGCAATCCGAGGAGGGTCTCGGAACCGGGAGTTTTTATAGGGTGAATTGTGACTGCAGGCCATACCTTACTCGGTGAGAACAATGAGTTTTAGGAGCGGGATAAAGCTTTGGAAAGGTCAGAATTTTGCATGATTGATTTAAAGCCGAATTAACAATAGTGTAGCCAGTATGCAAATACGGAGCACTTAGTACAGCTTTGTCAAGTTACCTGCTCGGAGCAGGGAGCCTTTGTTAGTATCGCACATATGCAATTAGGTGTTTGCCAGAGAGGACCCTGAAGCGATGAACCGGCTCTGTCTGGCCTGTCTGGGTGGAGAATAGAATGTCCAGCAATTATTGGCCATGCCTGTTTACGTGCTTGCTGGAGGCCTCACAAACTCGTGAAGCGGGGTGGCAGAAGAAAGCCGAATCATTTGATATCAAATGTGATATCAAGTGCTATCTCCAGGCAGGCTTGAACCACAGTAACAAAAAAGCCCTGGATAAGAAATGAGTATTCATGAATCAGACAGAGGCCAATTGGTAATGATGAACATTTTGAGATTTTTTTTTAATTAAATCAAATATTTTTGTTGAAGGTTTACAAATACACTAACATTGTACAAATCACAGAAAAATAAAAAAAATTAAAAAAAATACAGGAAAGAGGAAAAAAAGAAAAGGAAAAGGAAAAGATTAGAACTGTGGTTCTTAACTTGGGGTCCATGAAGCCCTGCTGGTTGACACTAATAGCTGTGGCAGTAACACCTCCCAGACATGGGACCAGACATGAGAAAAGATAGGAAAGATTGAGAATTTCTCTTAAGGTGCCCATGATACCTGCCAACTGGGATGAGGTGGCCGAGGAACTCTGACTCTAAGCTGTGTTAGCAGGGAAAGACACTGCCATGAACCTCTGTCTCATAGGAACATAGCCACGGTTTCTGGATTGAAACTGCCCAGTAAAATTGCAAATTGGGGAAGGGGGTAAGCTTAGCAGCAACCAACCAATGGGTGCTAAGAATATTAGGAGGGGTGGTCTGTGTTACTCACTAATGATCAGTGATATCAACCTTTCCTGAGGAGTGGCCCAAGCTCCAACTTACTGCTTGCCCAGGCTTGCCCTAGATAAGTCTCACCTTTCTTTGTGAAGGATTACCATCATTAGTATGCATGAAGAAGCTGGGTCAGGGTCTGGGAGTGGGCAATGCAGGGGGCAGAGTGTGATGAAAGATCACTAGCATGAAACAAACAGGTTTCCTCTTTTTTGTACTTTTATCCTAACCAAGGTGCTGCTTTAGCTGCTGCTCATTGGGGCCACAGCTAGATCGTGTGCCTGGCCAGATGATAAAGTACTCGTATGCCTGACCAGATGATAAAGTGAGTGGCAGCAGGTTCTCCAACAGACATCTGCTGTTGTTTGGTTGTTTGGTCTTCTTTCTCTTGGGAGTGATGAGTGCTTCTTCAGTGGAGGAGGTAGAGGAGGAGGAGGTGGAGGAGGTACAACCTCGGTGGAGGAGGTAGAACCTCCAAAGACAAGCACACAGACTTCCCCTCCCATTGAGAATAGTACACTGGACCTTCCACTTTCATAGGGCTTTGAGGCACAGAATCCTCAAACTGGAAAATCCTGAAATAACTCTTCCACTCCCCCCCCCAACAAGGAATGCACAGTTGTGAATAATCAAATTCACAAACGTCAATTGCAGAAATGCAGAGGGAGGACTGTAATAGGAGTGTGCACATTCACTTATTTCTCCCTTCTCCCCAAATTGGGAAGACCCCTGATGAGAAACTTTAAATAAATATTTGGATATTTAAATAAATATTTGCATATTTAAATCTAAATTTAAATATTTAAGTCTTAAGTCTTGGGGTGGGTCTCTGGCAACAAATTATATTTACAGGGGATCCTTGGTAAAAAAGAAAGGTTAAGAACCACTAAATTAGGAAATAAAGGAAAAAAATTACTTCTGTTCTTCCTTTCAGTAGCACATAACGTTCAGATTATTCCAATCCTCTCTAAATCAAGACCCAATAATTCTCTTATTTTCATCCTCTATTACATTATTTTTCCACAATCAGAAATATTTTCTTTCTTCCCAAGGCTGGTATATCTAGCATTAAAATGTCAATCAGTGTCTTTCTATAGTCCTATCAAACATCTAAGCCATTACATTTATTTCAAGATCACGTCTACATCCAACTCATTTTCCCTTTTCGCACCTTACCTTTTACCGGTGCTAGGCTGCTCAGCTCGCACCCAAGGCTTGGGAGGAATGCTCCCGCTTCCCTGCTGCTTCCCTGCTGCTTGGGCTCCGCAGGACCTTCCTTTTGTGCGAGCGCCCTGCCTCTTCCTTTCACAGTGCAACCTGGGATCTTTCCCAGCCTGCACCGCCCAGGAAGCATGACCAGCCCAGCTTCCAATGCACCGCATGCCAGGTAAGTACACGTGGGGCACCGGAGCGATGCGTGAGCGAACACCATTTTCGGCTTTAAGCCAAAAATGAAAAGATCCGTGCTCGTTCTGCGTCCAGCTCTTGAGCGTTGTGTAAATGTGAGTGCGTCATGCAGGCTGCTCCTCACATTTACACGACACTCAAGGGGCCCTCTCGCTTCCAAAACGCCGTGCGAAAAGGGCCATTGTCTTACATCTGCAACCAAATCTCATATGTTTTTTTAATTATATTTTTATTAAGAATAAAAAAATTACAAAATATGTGAATGTATATTCTTCCCTTTCAACCGTTTTATAATTATTCTCATATTACCATATATAAAATTTCCCTCCCCACCCCCCTGAATTCTCCCCCATCCTCTATCTTCCATCTTCCCACTTTTCACATGTAATTATTACTATGACAACTATATTTGTTCCCCCAAATTTAAACTTTATTATTATTGTCACCAAATTTCTAATGCACAATATAAAATATATTATAATCTATTACATTTGATATTTTAAATATCTTTGCAATTTTTTTTATTAAAAACATATTTTCTAATTTTTTTTAATCTACTAGATAAAAATCAAAGTTTGTCTGTGAGTTTGTCTATTTGTCTGCATCAGGCCTGCAAAGACCTTATAGGATTGGCTGTGTGAGGTGAGAAGACCTCATATGATTGGTTGGCTATGAAAATTCTATGGAATCCTGGGGTTGGGAGTTTAGGGAGGGGCCTTTAGAACTCTCAGCCGAGACTCTTGGGCCTTAGGACAGTTGCTATGGAGATGAGGCCTACCATTAACAAGGATGCCGGAAAACATTTGAGAGGCATATGTGAGAAAAATTAAAGTGACATACACAACATAGAGACGAGGTCTTCTTGTCTCACACAATAGATTGTATGGATTCCATATGTGAGGAATCTTAAAAGTTGAAATTGAAAACAAAAAAAAATGCTTTGAGAGAAACGTAAAGACATTGCACAAATTCAACAGAGAGCAAAAAAATCAAAAGCCAATATGTCAACATTGCTAGAGAACACAGATTGCATTGGGGCCTATGGGGAAAAGTTACAGGTACTGGAATAGGCTGGTTGCTATGGAGATGATGCTTGGCAGCAAGGAGGACAGTATATTCCCACAGGAATACATAACCTCTGCATGTTAATGACTATGAATACAGATTGGATTAGGAAATACAGAGATAAGTTACAGGTACTGGAATAGGTCGGTTGCTATAGAGATGAGGCCTAGCAGCAAGGAGAAGAATCATAGAGTTGGAAGATATCACAAGGACCATCCAGTCCAAGCCCCTGCTATGCAGGAACACACATCAAAGCATTCACAAGAAATATTTCCAATATCTCTTAGCTACAGGACAAAGCCACCACATGTGGTAAAAGGTGCCTCTACTTTCTTTACATTTCTAACAATTTTCTTCTTTTGTCTTGTATATTTGAGATAGTCAACTAGGTATCATATACCACTGGTATAGCATTTTATAGTAGTTCTCTTTTAGTCCCACATTCAAAGTAAATCTTAAACAATTCCCCCAGGATTTCTACCAGTCATTTAATTTAATTGCATGACCGATGCTTTGGGCCCATTTAATTGTAGACTCCTTTATTGTCTCTTTTTCCATGTCCTGTTCAAGTAGAATTCTATATAGTTTAGCTATAGTTTTTGATTGATTCTTCATTAAGATCTCATCTAATTTATTGTACTGCTCTGTAGTTCTGTAAATTTTCTAATCCATTTTAAGTCTTTCAGGTAGTTGTTGATAAGGGAACCACAATACTTCTATTCCTTGTTCTTTTAATTCATCTTTAGATTTAAGCCTTGAGTTCTCCTCTTCTCAAGTAATCAAATCTTTACACCCTTTATTAGAGAAGTTTGAGAACAGTCGGAACAGAAGAAGGAATATACAATCCAGTATCTTATTATAGAATTTGTTCTTATATATATTTTACAGAGGTTGATTAAGGATCTTCTGAAATAGTGATCATGGAAGTCTTTGTTGACCTTGGTCTTGCTGTACCACAAATATGAGTGTCAACTGATTTTTAGGTTAAAACCACCAAATCTCATAACTTTATTTCAACAAGATGTTATTTCTTCTATTTCATTATAATTTTACTCTCACTTTTATCTTCCTCTGTTCTAACTCTGACCTTTCTGCTCCCATCTCGTCAGATGCTCTTCTTTCTGTTTTATCATTTACATCTCCTTCCAATTTTCTACTTTAAAAGGATTATCTTGAGATGGACTGCCTTTCTTTTTCATTTTAATCTCACCTCCCTATCTTACAGATCAATCCTTTCATTAAACACTCATGATTTTTTCCATCAATATAAAATCAAAATCCATCAATATAAAATTCTAATCCAGATTAGTCTGCTGATCTCCCCCTTCCTTGCACTGTTGTTCCCATGTTTCAATCCAGTACTACTTGGGCTGTCTTCTCCTCAGTTTAACAAGATAATCCCTTCATTGAATCAACTTGAATTTGTTTATCCAAACAATTTTCATTACCCACGTTTCCAAATTAGCCCCTCATTTCTCCTCCTTGCATTACATCACCCAACAGTTCTATCTTAAACTCAGGAGTCTCTCATCTCAGGCCTTCTGTCAAATCTCTGCTTAGTCTCTTCATCATATTTGGAAATTTCTGACCTCTCAAAAATGAATCTGAAATAAGAGCTGTAAAAAAAAAATTGAAGTTCCATCTTTTTTTTCAATTCAGCATTTAAACAACTAACAATTGTTCTCGCACCGCCATCCAGTTACAAACAGTCTTCTTTGCCTGAAAGAGATAATGACTTCACTTTCCCAGATATAATTTCTCCTTGCTGAAATCCCTCTAAGCTCATCAACCGCCAATTCTTTTGTTTAAGTCCAGATCTTGTAGGGTAAACACACTTACTTAGGTTTTAGTTAAAAAAAGAAGGCAATTTGGCAAGGCTTCATTCGATCATTTTAATCAGAAGAATTCTTCACATCTATGATCCCAAGGTTTTATTTAAGGATTTTAAGAACACGGATGCCAATTTAATGTCCATCAGATCTAAACAGCTGTGTTTCACAGCTAGGACAAAGATGTTACTCCTTCAGTCCCACCTTGTTCTTTCTGTATTTCCAATGAGGAAATACAAATAACAAGGATTACAAATCTTTTTGAGTAATCCCCCCACTCCCTCATTAATCCAAGCTAAGTGTCACCAGTCAGTGATCCCTCTGGCTGGTGCTTTCACCATGAAAGTTATCATCACTGCAGAGACCCAGCAAGATGCATTAGTCTGCCATCCTTCCCAGAAGTCAGGACCAATATTCTGGTAATTTTAACATACAAATACACACAAACAAACAGAAACTGGAACACACACACACTTATATATTCACATGTAAAGTGCAAAGGTTATCAATGCATGCATGACTATGCCCCCACCCTCCAAAAAAACTTTGAAAGGTGTCATACCTCCACAAGAAGAATTGCAATTTTGGAAGGTGGAGTAAGCTGAAATATAGGTGTTTTCCACATGGGGTTTTTGAAACAGTGCAGTCTGTCCTCCAAGAAGGAGGTCTGGACCTCAGACCGGACTGGGTCAGACCTATTTAATGTAGATCTGCACCTCAGTCTGGTCTGGAATGACCCCAAGTGGTCCTCCAGCGTGCTTTTGAAAGACTTAATTTTTCCGGTCTTTCAAAAGCACAGAACGTGCCACTGCAAGCCTACTCCCTTACATAGATTCGCAGGCTCGCACCAATGCAAACCTGTCATCTGCCCAGGGGCGGGCTTTAGGTTGGCAAGCTTCAGTGGTTGGTCAAGACCCTCAACCAACCAGAAGCTGCCATTTGGGATGCTGGAGCAGTGTATATTGATGAGCACGCACTGCTCTGGAGTGCCGTGGACCGGATCAGGGAGCCGAAAGGTCCGGTGAGTAGCGGCATGGGGCGATTCCCTCACCTGGTATGGAAAAGACCATAATTGGCTCTGGGGACAGGTTCACATTTGGGTTTAGGGTTCACATTTAAGGTTAGGGTTAGTATTAATATGTTTAGTAATAAAATCATATTCAGCAATAGCAATGGGTTAAATATAGCTGAAAAGGATAGAGAACGAACAAAATTATTATAACAATGAGTCTAATGAGAATGAGATTTAGATACATGTAACAAAAATATATAAGCAGTATGATATACAGTGTGTTGAATAAATATATGATGATAAAGGATCAGGAGAGAAATAATAATGTAAGTATTTTGGTTGTATTTTTTTTCTCATTTTCACTTTTATGTTAATCATGTGTTTTTGTTTTGTTCTTTTTCCTTTATAACCAATTTAAAAAAAAACATAAAAAAACTTTGAAAGACAAATTGTGATTTTTTTTTAGAGCAATGATAACTCCCACTTTAGGATGTTCATAAAACTGAGACCTCTTTCATGATTAGCTTAATGAGTTCACAGTTGGCTAATTAGCCAAATACATGTTCCATGGTTCAATTGACTCACAGAACTGATTTCACACATGCCAATAACCCTTTCACCTATATTAAATGGATTGAATTAAAATAAGATATACTGTTATGACTAGGAAAATGAAATATGCATCAAGAAGTGTTCTTTTAAATTTAATATGATAAATTTGAAATATGGCTTCCAGCTGTTTAACCCTTGGTTCAGTCTCCAGTATAATAGTGTTGGGCTGGTGGGGAAAAGTGTTTCTTACAGAATGTCCTGGAATCTTCCACTCCATCTTGGGTCTCCCTAGTAAAGATCCTGATCTCCAGGTTTCTTAGGTGAAGCTAGCTAGAAGGAAGTTCTATGAGTACCAGTCCTGTGATGACAAACATCTAAGAAGCAGTCATGCCAATCACTTGTAGGAATCCATTCCTCACAGTATTTACAGTCTCTTGAGCTCCAGAGTGATCCACTAGTACACAATATTTACAGGATCACTGTCTTGTCTACAGTTCTAAGGTGGTGATGGAGCCAAACTTCAGATTGTGTTACTGTCAATGAAAGTGTACAAATAAAAGTATAATCCTTCATTATCACAATGTATGAAAACAATCTATTTGCAAATATCCTTTTGGAGATGTTGGCCACACCCACAAGCTACCTTACAGAGTTATCATAATAATTAATGCAATGATATTTGAAACAGAACAAAAAGCAAAATCCACAAAAGATTGGTATCTTTATTGGGCCAACTAATGCACAAACTACATCATGCAAGCTTTCAAAGATTTCAGAGATTCATTGGTTTCTTCATCAGGCAAAGATGTTAAGAATCATACAAGAGAAGTGATAATGTTATTGCTACAGGCCTACATTTTGTCTCAGAAGTTACTCAGATGTCAGATGCTTTGGAGAGATCTCAAGACAGGCAGAGGCCACTCCTCTTTTTGACCATGTGAGCACAAGGGACAAGGTAAATGTGAGTAATTAGGACATGTTAAAAAGACAGATAATAATGTTTAAATCCATTAGAAAAAAAGAAATAACTTCTTTTGAGATCCAGAAGGCCTCTGTTCTATGTGAAATTAATTGCCCTAAACTGCACGTTAATTTGTAAGTTTTATCTATACAGCACCTAACAATTTTTCCAGATGTAACAGCACAGAGACTTGTTGGGAAATTCAATATTCTCTGCCTAAAGGGCAAGGCTTCACACAGGACAACAACAGCCTGGAGCTCAAGGGAAGTTGTGTGTTGTTGTTGCCAATGTAGTTGAAATTTTATTATCTGTCTTTTAATGCCCTTTATCTCTAGTGCTCACATGGCCAAGAAGGGGAGTCTTCTCTGCCTGCACTGGAATTCCTTCAGACCATCTTAACTGACAATAGAAGTAACATTCGAGAGGAAATGGAGTCCTGTGTCTTTAACATCATCACTTTTCTTCCCCCATATGGTTTTAAACATCTTTTCCTGATGAAGAAGCCAGTGAAGCTTTGAAAGCCTATGTGATACATTTTGCGCATTTTGCTTGGACCAATAAAGATATCACTCTTTTGTGGATTGTGTATATCATTAGATTTTGCTGCATGAGCAGCATGGCTACCCATGGACATGCTATTTTGTTTGAGTACATCTTTAGATTAGTGATAAGTAAGAACTTTCTTTCAGTTTGTTTCAATTTACAAACATTGCACAAATTTCTTCATCTTTAGGCTGGAAAACATTTAGATTTTTTTTTTAAGTGAGTGCTGGATAAATACATATTGATAATTTCATTTAACTACTCTTGGAGCTTTGAGCGCTTAACTCTTAAATGTTTGGGTTTGAAATACTGTATGAAGTCCTCTTGTTTAAGATTTGTATGGATGGTAGTTACTCTTTTCCATGTAGGAAACAGATGTTCTTATTGAATGTGGGAAAGAACATTGTGCTCTGAAGAATTTACCAAAATTTATTAATCACATTCTTGAGGACAGTAAGAATTTCAGGCACAAAAACTTAAAAAAAACCAGACAAACAAAATATTTGTATTCAGGAAAATGCACAACTGAAAGTTTTTGTCATCCTTACTTTGGATAGTCAGAAATCCCTGTCATTATATTATTCTCACTATTTCTAAATGTAGAATCTCTTAGTTAATACAATACTTTAATTAAATATTCTGATAAATATCTTACTGTGAATGCCATTCGTTGCATTTGTCTGTCTGAAATCTTTGTATACTAATGACAGAAAAAGAAATAGGCTCTCCATCCCAGCAATACTTCAGTATCTCAGAGGATTTGCTAGTGGAAATTAATTAAAGCTCTTGCACACTATTTTCCCCCTGAGCATCCGTATATGCTTAAGTGACATGATGGGGATATGATCCATTTTTCTCAAGCCCTCATTAAATAACTCAATTCGGCTTAAAAACACATATTTTTTCCTCGTAAGTAGCTGTAATTTGTCTCCCTGGCTGTATAACTTTATCCCATCAAATAAGGTGGCACTAGCAATTAAAATGATCCTACCACCTGCTGTGAAAGGACAACAGGGAAATATGTTAGAGTTCAAAATATGAGAACTACTAAAAAGCAGCCATGGAATAACAAGAGCAGACACAGAGACCTGGGTTAAATAAAGGCCACTTTATTTGACACAACCTATTTAAGATGCATTGGTCTGGAAATGAAGCATGGTGGTGGAGCAAATTGATGTGGGTCCAGCTTAGTCCAGGTGTTAATCCCTTGACAACCTCCTCCATTTTCCCTTGAGTGAAACACCTCCACCCCAAGGTCAATCCCAAGACTTGACTTGTTCCTTGACCAGGTAAGGTAACCTAGGAGACTCCTACCCAACCATCAGAGCTCTGTAAGTAAGAGCCAAAATCCCAGGTTAACCTCAAGCGTAACCTCCCCACTGCCAGCCACAGTGCTACCGTACACCAAAAGGCTGCCAAAGGTGATCACCAATGGCTTATATTCTCCCTCTGCTACCTATGAAGTGAAAGACTATTTAATGACACCGCCCAAAGTCAATTGTCTAAGTCCCACAGATACAGTATGGGGTAGGCAAAAAACACCACCACCACAACAAAAAAGTTAAAGGGAGAAAATTCCTACCCAATCCCAAAATGATAATACAAGTCTTACACTGCACTGAGGGCAAGAGGGTGGGTCGTGCTATGAAGATCGAAAGAGGCATGTGAGGAGGTGATCAGACACTAAATAGCCTCTAACACTGCCCCCACCACATGCAGCATGCTGTCACCCTGTGCTGGATGCAGACCACTCTGATCTGTACCATGGATGACACCAAAGTCCTATCCTCTTCCTTAGCAGCTTTTGCAATGTGAGTCCAAATAGATATTGATAACTGACCATGGAACAATGATACTGGACACAGAAAATTAAGTTAAACAAGAGCCAATTTATTTGACCTGAGCAATTTAAGATATGTCAGCCTAGAAATGAATCAGAAGGGGGGAGCAACCTGATGTGGGTCCAGCTGAGGCAAGGTGTCAATCCCTTGACAGCTTCCTCAGACTTCCTTTGGATGAAACACCTCAGCCCAGAGGGAAATCCAAATAATTCAGTTGCTCCCTAGCCAACTTTAATTGGAAGATAACCCAGAGGACTCCCACCCAAGTCTCAGAACTCTGATCCCAGGTGAACTTCAAGGGTAGCTACCTTCCCTAACCCTTGGGATTAAGAACCCTACAAGGTGAGTTTTCAAAGCCCTATCCTACACCAAAAGAATCTCAAAGGTGTTCACTGAAGACTTATATTCTCCCCTTGTAATGTGCTACTGACAAAGGATGAGTATTTATTTAGTCCTTTTTTCCCAGCAACAAGGCCCTCACCCTCTGTTGTACCTACCCGAGAAAGAACATATTCCTCTTTTCTGAGAAACATATACCATCAGCTTTTTAATGATCTGGCTGTCAGAAAACTATGGCAGGATGTGAGAGAAAGTGACCTAACCCCATGGCTGTGGCATTGCCAAGTTCTCTGTTGTCCTTCCTCTTAGCAAGATCAATGTGTTTGGGATAACATTCCCCACACCACACTTTGTGGGGAAAACTGGCAGGAGAAAAAAAAAAGGAAACTCCAGGCCAACAACTTTCTTCAGTGTTTGTAAAACAAGAGTCTTGCTTCAACAAGCCCAAGTCATTCCCATCAAGGGACTAACATGACAGGAGGAGGCCAAGTGCACCACTTGAACAGAAGAGGAAACAAAAACACTTCTGTAGAGGCCTCTTCCCCAAGCCACCACACAGTGGCAACATCATTCAACTCCAGTTGAGCCGCAAAATAGCAACATCAAGCCCCCACAGTACACTATACTATGACCACGGATCAGGATCTACCATTTCACCAAACAGCACCTGGAAACTAACAGAAAAGACAAAACAACAACAATAGCATATCATAATGCCCTTAAAATTTACAAGGATGTATGTAAGTAGCAGATGACCTCCAATGCCTAATGTGTTAGATAAATTGTAGAACTAAGCCCATTGCAAAAACTGTAGAGTCAACACTAGTTGGGAAGGAAGGAATGCCAAATTTAATCCCTTGCAAGCCCAAGGTCTGCGAGATCTTCAAGGTGACATCCCCAAACTCGTAACTGACAAGGGACAAAAAGTCAGCATGGAAAAGTCTATCTCCCCTTACATGAATAAAACATAGAGTATGAATTGGACTTAATACCGGGTTGGCACACAACCCTGACTTAACTGTTACCACCTCCCTTCTCTGATCAGTCTTTGAACACCTTATCAACAGAAACACTCCCTAGACAAGATTAAGTGTCTTTAAATCACCTCTACTTGCTGCAACTAACTCACTAATTTACAAAGCTCACAAAATGCAGTCGAGTTGCTGCATGGAATAAACAGAATTGCAAATAGCTGTATCTGGTTGAATAACTGACCACATGCTTCGTAGGCCTCTAAGAACCTCTAGGAACAAAGGCTCATGGTGATAAGCAACCTGCCCTCTTTCCCTGGTCCATTCTGGTCCACCGTTCCAGAGTATCATGCAACCTGAAGTCACAGGTGGTATCCTAATATCCTTGAGCTTTAGCAGTGAAAGCAGGGTTAAGTACAGTCTTATGCTAAATTATTCATTCTAAAAAAGGCAGATTCCATGAAATCTACAATGGGTGATAAATAATTTCAAGGTACTAAGTCAGAGATAAGGCACACCAGCTTTGTACTCTAACTATGACAACAGCCTGAATAAGAAAACCTGGAAGCCAGGCTTTTGCCCGTATGTGATCTATCTATTCTTTCCTAACTTTCCCCATTTCTAATCATTGAGCTGTTCCCCAACATTTTTTTCTCATTCTCTATACAGCAGTTAAAAGACAAGCCATAGCTTTTTGCAGGCCTATGGTTCTATGGATGCAATCCAATTGGCAATTGTCTCCCTCAAGTCCACAGTTCACTCCAAGGCCCTTTTCGCACCTTACCTTTTAACGCTGCTGGGTTGGGGTCCTCGTGCGAGAAGCCTGGGCAGGAAGGCTCTCGCAAGCCTCCTGCTTCAGCTCCGCAGCTCCTTCCTGCTCGTGTGAGAGCCCCACTCATGCCCCACCCCTTCCTTCCACAGTGCAGCCTGGGAGTTGGAGGCTGCACTGAGGAGAGGACACGCGACTGGCCTGGCTCCAGAGGCTCCGCAAGGCAGGTGAGTGTGGCCCAGGCCCGTGAGTGTTGCACAACCGCAGGTCATTTTCAGCTAAAAGCCGAAAATTAAAAAATGCATGGTTGCTGCGCATGAGGGCCTTGAGTGTTGTGTAAATGGGAGTGCGTCATGCAGACCGCTCCTCACATTTACGTGACACTCAAGGGGCCCTTTCGCTTACAAACTGCCATGCAAAAAGGTCCCAAGTTCCTCCCACCCCAAGACCATGTTTCTAAGTCCTGTTGATTGTTAGCTGCACAGCCAGACTTACCTGGTTCGTACTGTCCTGCCTAGGACTCTAGAGACAGAAATCAGCTTCATTGGGCTGACTAGGTCCCTGCCTCCTCCAAAATATTGTGCTGGCAGCATCAGCCTTTGGGCAATGTTAATCTTTCCTCAAGAACTGCCAACGGTCAAAAATACCATTAGTAATCCATACAGTGTGTGCTTCTGTGTTTCCCAAATTGCAGGGGGCTCCAGGAGGTTGCAGTCAGCACTGATAAAAACCTTTCTAAAGCAGCCACCTGCTCTAAGACTGGTGCTAATGTTACATGCTCCTTCATTTGTGGATGAAGGGGAAATAACTGGGGGAAGACACTTAGGGCCTTTCTGCACTACACTATTATAGTGCTATTATTCCACTTTCAGATTCCTCTGGAATTCTGGGGTTTGTAGTTTACTAGGCCAAAGAGCTCTCTGGCTGAGAATTGTAAATGCCCCACCCTAAACTGCGAATCCCAGGATTCCGTAAGATGTTGAAAGTGGAATAATAGCACTATAACAGTGTAGTGCAGAATGCCTAAGTTGGAGCAGTTTTTCAGATGCTCTTCTCCTGTCTCTTGGTCTTCTTGTATGCTCCATTGTATTTAGTCAGAGTTCTAAACTGTTGTATCAAAGACAGGAGTCAAAATAACTCTTAAGTATATTGTGCTATCTATACTTCTACATCAACATATCTACATCTATATTCAAGCATGTGTGTGCACACACACAGTTGAACAAACTCCACAAAACTGTAACTGATATTACCACTTCATCCTCATCCTCCTCATCATTATTGTCATCATCATTGTTGTTATTTTTGTTGTATTTATATTTAACCCCATTAAACTGCCACCACTCAAACTTTAAAAGAATCAATAAGGTAGTAAAACAAGGTATCAATATATGGACTATAGGTATCAATCTGGATTCCAAGGCCTGAAGGGGACAAGTAAGGCCTAGATATTAAGCTCAGGCCCTCCAAACAACTCAACTAAATGGAGGTCTAGCAATGGTGGTAGACAAACAAGGCCTTGATGGGCCACCTGAAAAATCCAATAAGGCAGGGCAAAACAAAAGGTAAAACAAAATACCACTAACATAAGGAAACAAATCTTAAGCCTAGCAGGTCTCTAGAATAAGACGTAGGCCTGAGAGGACTCTACTAAGGAAGGAAGGAAGGAAGGAAGGAAGGAAGGAAGGAAGGTGGCTAGCAAGACCTATCAGGTCTCAATCCAACTACCAGGCCTCTAATCCCAATGTATCCAAGGCAGACCAAGTTGGCCCCAGCTACGACCAGGTGCTATAGGCCCATAAGTGGCCACACAACCATGTAAACCAAGCAAGC
Source organism: Ctenosaura bakeri (assembly GCA_948474755.1). Classification (NCBI taxonomy): domain Eukaryota; kingdom Metazoa; phylum Chordata; class Lepidosauria; order Squamata; family Iguanidae; genus Ctenosaura; species Ctenosaura bakeri. Next base: position 298,502 of record CAOLHI010000058.1, read on the forward strand.
CTAGAACTCATTACTGTGTCCAGTAGGTCTCTAATAGCCCACATGGGAAACAGGCCACACAGGCCCTGCACCATCAAAAGACCTGATAAGCCTCAAATTGAGCACATGGCTATGTGGTCAATATGTGTCTAATGATAGGCCTCAAAACTGAACAGTTAAAAACTTTGGAGCTCAGGCAAAATAACAAAAAGCAATGAAGAGTAATCAGCCCCCTGAAATAGGTGATTAACAGGAGTAGATTGTATTTTGAACTCTGAAACCACTTCTGTAAATCAACCCACACACAAAGCATGACAATTTTTCATGTTAGGAATGCCCTATGTGCTATGAAGATCCAAAGAGGCATGTGAGGAGGTCATCAGACCTTAAATAGCCTATGACTCTGCCCCCATCACACGCAGTGTTCTAGCACCCTGTAACAGCCCCACAGCACCCTCATCTGTACCATGGTGGGTATCAAATCCTAGCTTCCCCTGCAGTGTCTTTTGCTGTGCAAATCTGAGTAGATGTAAGCAAAACATCTTAATGGCTCAAATCTAAAAGGTAAAATTTGGCTGGTTTGCTCAGGTAGCAACAAACATTACAATCTCAACACGTAGAACAAAATGAGGACATAGAGTCCTTCAGAGCGGAATGGAAAAGGTACTATTAAAAAAACAAAAACAAAACAGTACTACTTAGCCAGTGGGAGTTGTAATCTCAGTCGTGAGTACATTAAAACATTGTTGGGTAGTGTCTCAAGACTCATATAAAGTCCATTGATTCAGTAAGTCTGCTCTAATCAGGACTATCAATAGAATTCAGGCCTTTAAAATAACTTTTCCAAGTTCTGGGCTCCACCTCTCCAGCATGTAGAAAAGAAGTACCATGTTCAATGATCCATTACATTAAGGAACCTTTTGCAATTAAAAACAAAAACAAAAAACTAGCACAACTGGAAGGGAAACTGTGATGCACATTTGTTTCTATTTTTTTTTTTTTAAGAAATGCAAGGAAGCACTCTAAAACATTTCCTCTAGCTGCTAAGTACATTCCTTCCTATTATTCTAGGGTTCTGACATGACTTCCCCATATAATTCTACCACAGGAGTACACCAAGCTCCTCTCTTTTTAATCAGACATTCTATTAATGTTGCATTTGTATCCTGAATTTCCTCCAAGGAGCTTGGGATGGTGTACGTGGCAATTTTTTCCTCATCATTTGCATGCTAGCAATCCTGTGAAGCAGAGTAGGTTATGGGAATGTAACAAGTCCAGTGAGCTTCATGACTCAATGGGGATTCCAACTCAAATGTTCCAAGGCCCAGTACAATGTTTGATCAATACACCATTCTCAAATTTCAATGAAACTAATAGGACGTATGTGTAAATTTAAAATTCTTTCATAACTGTACAGCCTTTTTGGTAAAACTAAAATTATGTCCCTCGAGTTCTCAGATTTTTTCTTTTCTTTTCAGAATTTAGATGTCAAATACCCTTTGGAATTATGACTATTTGGCCAATATGTGATACTCAGTATCAACCACTGACATAAAATTTGTTCCACTCCAGTAGTCCAACATTAACTAGCAGTTTACACATTGCAATAAGCAATGTGAAAACTGACATAGAAGAGCCGTCGGCTATGTTGCAAAACTATTCACTCCATTTAGAGCATTATCCTAAATGTTCTGTACTATCCACAAGTAATTTCTACTGATTTCAATGAAACATATCCCCAAATATAGGAGCATAGGATCATAGTCTCATTCATTTGTATGATTAGGAAATATTTCCTTTAACAGGTGAAAAACACACATGATGGATTACTTTGGAAATAGATATTTGGGGGTCAAAACCAAAGGCCGCAAAACCCATTTCCTCTCTGAGTGTGAAATGGACATGGTTATTATACAAGCTACATTTCAGACCAAGTTATACTTTATGGGTAATGAAAAGGGGGAAACATAAAAAAATATTGATATGCCCTTAAGAACGACATTGAAAATTGTGGCCTTATAAAATATTCGATAGTATTCTTTTTATGATTGTGCTTTACATTTCACTACTAGTTTGTGCGCCAAATAGTCATAATGTGGCCATTCAGCTGGAAAGAAGAATAACTATTCTGTGCCCCTTTCTAAAGCCGGTGGGACAATGGGACTTCAATTCATAGCATCTAGCATAGCAGAGAGGAAGATGCAGAGCATAATTTTATCCAGTGGTCAGTTTGTTGCAACATACTAGACGTGTTCTTTTTGTCAATCTGAATAGAATGTTCCGGGTGATAAAACCTTAATTACCACAGAAAGCAATTCTTGTATGAATGAACACGGCCACATTCTTTGCCTTTGTCACTTGGGGGGGGCTGGGGGAGCATTCTCTCTAAATGCAAGAGTGAAATGGCTGCCTTCCCCTTGAAATTAAAGGCATACTCAGACCAGCATAGAACTGGCAATACAGCTGAAATTCAGGATTGCAAGAGGAATCTTACAAATTAATCTTGACTTTAGTGCAATGTTAGTGTTTGCCTAAAAATCAATCTGTCTGGCATTTTTATGGCTGTTCTGCAAATGGAAAAGGAGCAAATGAGCCATTTGCTGCTTTTATTTTCTGTATACAGCCATACTTTGAGTTTTCCATTCGCCTAACCCTCAATTTTTTTCAGTCCAGAAATCCTTGTCCTGCAATATAATTGAGACTCTAATTATTAGTTATGGCCGGGTTTTGGTTCCTTCTCCCCTAGAGATATACCTATCACAGCTCACAAAGCACAGAGAGCAAATGGGTATAAAATGTTGTTTTTAAAGGAGTACAAAAACAGGAAACTAATGAAATATCCTATAGTCAATTCAGTTGGGTTGATTCAAGGCATAAACTATTTTACCTGGACCATAACTTTGGGACCCTGAGGCAAAAAGAAGGAAATATGCACAACATGATTCAAGGCCTGCTATATTTTCAAGGTCACGCAGCAACATTATTATTTTAAAAAATCATGATTGGAGTTTGGAGATGGGAAATGTAAAATTTTCTGTAGGAATCTGAACTCCTAATATATCTATGGTGCTGTACGAAGTGAAGCAGAAGAAAGCTTAATTGGGTGTGTCAGAATTGTTCCCCATCCATCTGGCCACAACAAATGAATATTTTCCTTCCAGGCATATTAGGGAGAAATAAGATGATCAAATTTAACCTTTAGTATAGATGAAAATAATCAGCCTATTAAAAAAAACACTCTGAAATTAAAATTGGATTCAAGATAATTAACCTCTAGAGATGTGATCCATTACTAGTGGTAATGGATATTTACTGACTTACAAAAAATAGTTCATAGCTTAAGAGGGAACATTTCAGAAAGCGGCTTTATTTATGGACAATGAGTTTCACTGTTCATTCTTATAATGCAATGTCTTTTATTTTAAACTTTGCTGCCTATCCTTCCTGGTATGTATTTAGGTAGCAAATGACAGACATTACCCAAACCAACATTTCATTGAGTTATTAGGATTATTATTACTAGGATAGGTGAGTTCTGAACAGGATTTCAATGTCATTATACAAATACAAGATTATACTACATCCTTGTTTTTCATTTTTTTTCTAGTATGTCAACACTGGAAGTGTACTTTGGAATGACAAACACAACAAGAAGAAATCAAAGCATATGTACACATTTGTATAGTTCAAAGACTCTGTATTAGATAGCCTTGGGCTTCCTTGAAAACTTAACAGGTTTTCTTCAATGACAAAAGAATGAGAGCTTGTTCATTACAGTGAGTGTCTTCATAGGGGTAATTTTAGGCACGTTATTACAGACACAAGGTCCTAAACTGATCTTTAGAGTGACTCAGACTGCAGGTAGAAGCTCACATGATTAAATGAAAACATATTCCTATATTATATATATCTATATATAATATTTCTATACAGAGAAACCCAACATTTCAAGGCAAACTCTAGGATAGAAATCTCTTCCCAAAAATCTATCTGGAGAAATTAAAAACAAAACAAAACTCAGGGCCTATGGATATCTCAAGAGTTTGATTGTTGTGAATTCCTACATGAAATTGCTAATTTTTACCAAAAATTGTGACTGACTTTTTGATATTTGAATTAAAGTATACTTTTCACTATCTTGAGGGAGAACACACATATTGAGACAGAAGGCAACAATTGGTAATAAAATATTGCAAGTTTTGAAAGGCTTTTTAAAAAAGTAACAGAGAAACTTGTTTTGTTCAAGGAAGAAGATTAAATTAAATGACGACTTACTGGCCATTTCTGAATGATGCCGCCATACCACCACAGCAGCAGATTGTTTCTGGGTCAGGATCTGTGCTACCACACAACATTGTCACTATCCAGATGCTATCCCATGCCCAAGTGTTGCAAAACCACCATATTCTATTTCCATAAAAAATCCGTTAAGTGCTTCCTTGCACTGCAATCCTGTCAGCCGGTTAACGGTGTACTATTACAATGCTTGATAGTGTTTCTAGTCATCACAAATCCAGTTGTGGGTGTGCCCAGCTTGTCCCTCCCTCTGTGACTCCTATGGTATGGTGACTTCAAAATCTATCACCTCTCCATGTTTATTTCCTTATCTCCTTTGACTTAAGACTTTTTAATTTTAAATACATTTTTAGACCTTATAGCATGAAAATGCAACAGTGTACTGCCATGTTTAGTAAGGTCTCCAAAGAAAAACAAACAAACAAACAAAAACCAATCAAGGAGGTGGGGTGGAGTGGGCTAAAGTTGGGGACAGAGAGTGGCTAAGGACACTGTGATGCAAAAGGAACACCAGTGGCAATACTGCTGCTCATCCACTGAAGACAGAAGAGTGTAGAAAACAGCATTCATAACCCAATGGCATTGTGTGAATGGTAATGTCACAATTATAACAGTATATCATACTAATGGGGTCTAGTGAGAAAATGTCCACGGTCTAAAATAATATTATAGTTTCACATTTCTACATCTGTTCCATGCTTTCTTCATATTTAGGGAAAAATGATTGTTCAGATTGTTGACAGGACAACATTCACATATGCCCCTTTCATCACACAACTCTTCTCAGTTGTGTTGTTGAGGTAATTGGGTTGATTCCTTGAGGTAATTTCACAGGGTTTCAGATCTAACAAAATCCTCCATGCATTGAGATATTTATGTAGATTTATCCATTTCCAACAACCATCTACAAAAGTGGCTAGTAGGCTACTCATTGTAACACTCAAGTACTTCTAGATTAGACAACATGCTAAACAATTGCTAGGAATCAGTAAGATTCCCACCACCACCCACCACCCTCCGCTGGAATGGAGAAAAGAGGTAAAAAGTTCTGATTACATTATTCTCTACCTGGAAAATAGAGATGTCAATTACAAAAGGACATCTCTTTTCCTTCACTATTCCTTCCTTTCTCTTTTACAGAGGGATTATGGTGGAAATGTAGGCATTTTTAATGGAAAATTCCTAGCTGTCTGCATCCTATGAATCTCAAAGAGCTCCATACCTGCACAACTATTTAGCAGGCTGTAATATTGTGCCTCATCATGCATTCAAAGTAGTTCAATTTCATCTGCCAAATGTCACACTAAAATATATCTTAAAAACTAGCATACTCAATCTTTAGTTGTAACACTTCTCTCCCTTCCCATACTGAAAAAGACTGACCTTTCTTGGGGGGAAAATGTGAATTGCTTTCCAAGCATGGAAATATTCATGTTTCCCTGTTTCAAGTTGTGCTGAAGATTGCATTTGGATCCAGGAAATCCCATTTCCTTTAAAATATGACACCCCCCGCCCAAATAATTTATCACTGATCCTAGTTTGAGAATAACCCAGTTGTCTTTCAGCTTCTTTGTGTTGTATCTGGTGAAGCTCGGATATACTACGTTGTATCTGTTTTCAATCTTAATGTAAAATAACTGCACACTCCCAACTGTGTCACACAATTATTTGGAAGGCTGTTGAACTCAAGGAGTAAAATAGTGGTTTCCCCATTGAGTAAATATTTTAATTTCTAACATAAATACCAGATAAATTATTATGTCTAGCCAATTTCAGATTCAGTGTAGAAAGCAAAGATTATCATTGGCCTAGAAAGATAATCATCCTACCGGTGCTGCTACTTCCTTCTCATCTCTGACCTAGTCCCATTTGACTACATAATTAGTATGTCACCTCTTTTATTTCAGTAACATATGTACTGAAGAGATCCAAACATTCTGCATACCCATTATAGGTTATGCAATATTCGTTTTCAAAGTGGCTTTTATCAATAAGGCATTTTTTTTGTTGAAAAAAATCATTTTGGATGGAGCATCACATAAAATAAGAAACAGTTCACTGTGGAAAAGGGAAACTTCTACTACTAGTGGGAATGAAATTTGTGGGCCAAATTACAAATTGCACTGAATGTTTGTCATTCAGGTATGAATTTAAAATGAATGTTTCCAATTCCCAGCTAACAGAGCTTCTCCCAATGGATACCATGGTTCATAGTACCAAAAGCCATCCTGAAAGCAAATAAAAATAAGAAGGTTGCATCCTGTTGTCTCTTTCCCAATATAAGACAAGATGTCCAAAGCAATTTTGGTGCCAAACCCAGGCCTGGAGCCAGAATGAAATAAGTCTAGATAATCTATAATCTTGCTTGTTTATGCCTATATGTATCTGGCTTGCTGTCACCACTTGACTACCTTGGCCCAGAAGGGAATATTTTCAAATGGGTTTTTAAACACCCCCATGTGTCTAGTAGGGATGTAATTCTTCACTTCTGCACTACACCGTTATAGTGCTATCATGCCACTTTCAACATCCTGTGGAATTCTGGGGTTTGTAGTTTATTGAGGCCAAAGAGCTCTCTGGATGAGAATTCTAAATGTCCCTCCCTAAACTGCAAGTCCCAGGATTCCACAGGATGTTGAAAGCAGAATAATAGCACTATAACGATATAGTGCAGAAATGGCCTAAATTTCTTCTTGAAGGCAGCAATAAGTAATTTCAGTGGTTTTCTTCCCAGTGTGAGAAAGTCTTTGAAAACTGTAGAGTTCTTAAAGGTCATTCATGACTGAGGACTTATTCTGTGCAAAATTTACATGTTTTTTTCACAGAAAACAGCAGTTTTTATATAGATAATATTTCAATGCAGAAATATTGATTCATGCACAGAAAACACTTTTTTTGCACAAAACATTTGCTTGTGAATTTTACATAAAATAAGTCTTTAACTGTGAAGGTTCTCCAAGATAATTCTTCTCAGGTTTTCTCAACAGTCAAATGTGTGTGTGTGTGTGTGTGTGTGTGTGTTTGTGTTTAACCATTTTTTGAATATTTTTGAATATTGTCTAGGAGCAGGGTCCTTCAGGAACAAAACATACAGCTGCCTCTTACAGGTCAGGTGTCACTATACCTCTTCAAAGGAATGCTTATCAATGACAGTAGGAAAGATTGCACAAAATAGACCTATCACCTTCAAATACTTTGTCCACATCATCAGGCTACAACTGAACATGAGTTGAAACAACTAGACTTTCAGGATGCCTCAACTAGATTTGCACATTCAGTGTATAAACTGAATGTGAAAACTGATTTGACTAAAGATCAGACGATACAAGTACCTATAGAATTATGGGGTTTTTTTGTGAAGGAAGTTAAGAAGAAGAACATATTTTGAATCTTCATTCTTCCTCTTTTTTAAGAAAAGCCCTTGCATGCTCTCTAGAAAAAAAAAGATTGTTGTAACTATATTCCTAAATGTGAATCTTACATCAATGTAACCTTCAAACTGAACATGAAGAAATATCATAAAGGTAAATTCTGTCCAACCGGGATGGAAACTGTCATGCTGTACATGGATATTCCTAGCAATGGGTTTTCTGGATACAACAACAGAAACCTACTGTTAGTATGGACTATAGTAGACCTATTGAATCAAGTGGTCAACCTATGTGTTGATTTACCATTCAGTCATTGATTCAGTGAATTCACTTTAAGTGGGACTGACTAACAGCATTATGGGTAATAATTCCTAAACTATCTCTTTCTTCTCACTGTTACATCAGAAAAAAGTGATATTGCAGAAAAGCATGTTATATGTCAACTGAAAATCCCTTGAATTAATTCATGTCAAAAACTACATTACCTTGTCATACAACAAGAAATGCCATCACTATAACATCAGCAAATGGGGTGTGATGGCAATTCATTTTGTCATCTTTTACCTTTGATTTTCCTTCTTTGGACTTTTCCAGAGCTCTGAGAAGAAGAAAAAATGCTTCTGTTCCATTTGTATAATGAAACAATGTAGATTTATTCCCTTAGATTATAGGTACACTTAGATACGCTTTGTGCTGTCAGATCGCAATAATGATTATCTGACTAGCTCTTCTAGCCCTAAAGAAACAAACAAATTGGGAGGAAATTAGCACAATAATTCCCTATTGATTTTGCCAAAATCTAGACCCTTGAATGCAATCTCTTTCCCATATATCCTTGATGCAGGATATTATTTGCTTCTAAAGAGAAACATGATGGGGATGTCTTAATTCACATATCTAATATATAGCCACTATCATTGCCAGCTTTAAAGAAAGTTAGTTGAGAAAATGGGCTTCAAGTCTTGCAGCTGATGATTGCCTGTTCAATGAATTGTTACACAATTCAAGTTCAGCATTAGCCATTTCTTTTGCACCCATTTGAATTGCTTTAAGTTGCAGTTATAGTAAACAGTTTTGTTGATAACTAACTTGCATTAACTTTTTGAAGAATGGTCTGTGTTAGATACCTTAAGATTTCTTTGCCTCAGTTGACATTGATCATTGTTAACCATGTGACCAAAAAAAAAAAAAGGGTACAGGGAACAGAGAAAGTGTCTCTAGGATAGAGTGGGAAAGGATATTGACTGAAATATTGGCGTCATATTCTTAAATCCACTTCCCCAGTAGCATTAATTTATCCATCATATTGGAATGTGCTTCTTCTCTAAATAATTCAATGTAACCTCTAAAGGTGTTTGTTTCCCTTCTGATTTTAATCCCATAACAGCACGGCAAGAAGTTAAAGCTGAACTTGGAGATGCAAGTATTCACTTATTTCATTTTTCATGTGAGAATAACATTTTTCAATGGCCTCTTTTCCACTTGGCAAGATTACGGGAGAAAATTTTGTAGCTTTTCTTTCTGGTGATTTTTCACATTTCAGGAACTTTTTGCATTAAACATGGGAAACATTGCATATGTGCATCTTTTTGTATGGAAAATGTTGCATGTTGCATAAAGTACATAGAACTTTGTGCAAAAACTTTTTTTTCACTCAAAACTCACTGAAAGTGAAAAAATTGGGGGTCAAAAGGTGCATTCTAGTGCAGTGGTACTCAAAGTGGTGGTCTCTCTACCACTGCCAGTCCATGATCCATTGGCGTTGGTTCTTGAAGAGTTTCTAGGAAAGAAACAATTCTCACCAATGTTAACAGTACCTGGGACATTAGTGAGAAAATGCCAGTCTGCCACCTCAGTACAGGTGCAGTATATACTGGAATTCTAGAATGCTGATATCTGTTCCTTTCTCCTAGATAGGAATGGAATTCTTCTCTAAGTTTCTTTTCTCAGGAAGCAGTTATAGCAATTTTCTTCCCACTGTGAGAAAGACTTCAAAAATGTCACACTTTTCAAAGGCTATTTGCAATTCAGGACTTACTTTGCCAAAAAAAAAAAAAAGTTTACATGCAGCTTTGCATAGAGCAGCACATTTTCTGCATAGAAGGTAATATTTCCACACAGAAATATTTCATTTACAGAAGATTCAGTTTTCTTCACAGAAAATACTGTTTTCTTTGGAAAACAAGAATATTTAATTTTATGCAGAAGAAATCCCCAATTACAGTATTTTCTGTGCAGGAAAAAATACTTCTGTGCAGAAATATGATGTTTTCTGCACAGAAAATGAAGGCTTCTGCACAAAATAACCAAGTACAATTTTTGCATAGAACGAGTCCCAAAGTGTGAAGATTCTTGTCAGTTCAGGGTTCTTCTTATCAGGGTTTCTCAAAACTTGAAAAAGTGTGAGGTTTTTTTTTCAATTATTTTTAAGAATGCATTAACACAAAAAATCCATTCCCACTCCCAGCTGTACAGCTGCAACCAGGCACAACTGATGCCCCTTGCTACTAATTGTTCATAACAGTGTGCCTGAGCACTACAAAGGTTTGTTTCTACTGGGAAACATTGGATGAAGAGTTATTGGATACCTCTTTCTGCAATGACCCCCAAAGTACACAAGCTAATGGAATCCCCACTTATGCTAGAGAATGTTATCCACATAATTCTGGGCAGATGTGGCTACCGGGGGCATTGGATATGGCCCTTGGAATTACAAATGCCGTGTACTTCTGGATTAGAACATAGCGAAAGGGAGGAAAACATGAAATATCAGAGTCAAAATCCTGGAATTAACAAAGCAGATCAAATAATTTTCTTATCTGCATCTATTAATCTGATGCACATTTTGAATGATCCACAATTACAGACACCTAGGTTTCAGTTCTGAACAAACCTACCTGGAAGTGTTATTGAAACCAATGAAGTCTACATCTGAGCATATATGCACTGTAAATATCTCTCCTTCCCCTCTCCCCCACTTTTTTTCCCAGTGCTATACTAGTTACTATTTAGAGGCACTCTCTACTCAGTACAGTGGGACGTTGTCCCAGGTAAATGCATTTTCTATTGCAAACTAGGAAAAAAAAATCCAGGAAAATAAGCTTGATAAACTGGTAATAATGTATTGTAAAAGCTAACAGAGTAAGACTGTAAAATGTTTTCAAAGTTAAGATATCAGATATCAGCCTATAGAATAATGGCTAAGTGTGTGCAGGGGGGAGATCAACCCCATGTCTAGCTGTTAGGTATGTGTCCATTTTCTTCATTAGTGCTGAGTAGCTTGATATTTTAAAACAAAATATCCACTTGTAACAAATGGGAATCAGTTCATATTAGTTCATTCAGTTCATATTCAGTTCAAAGAGTGCAGGCCAGGGAAGGGGGGAATATATGAAAAGATTTATCTAGATGAAGAAAAAATTGTATTATATGCTCATTTCTGTCACCACATTTTCAGGGAAAAAATGCATTCATTTTCACCTTTCCCTAGACCAGGGATTAAAACAACAATTTATGTAGAATGTTACAGTGTGACTTTTATGGGTGAAGTTATCTCATAAATTTGAACTCATAGCCATTCTGCTGCTCTTTTTCTGGCATCTTGTACAATGGCAGCATTTTTACTATAAGGAACAAAGTTGAAATGGAGTTATTAGGGACCTGTTTTCTGCTAGATCTGCAGTATTTGCAGATATATCTGTTTTCTTTAATACCAGCAATCCTTTGCATTTCATATTGGAGCAGCAATCAGTTTCTGCTGATAAGGTTGTCTTCCTAATCTGTGTGCACAGTTACCTATTTGTTCGCTCAGAGATTTCTTTTTTTCAACATGATAGAGCCAATATTTGGATCTGGGATCCATTATAAATCTTATATTTATATCTCATTTAAGATTCTGATACTCCTTATGAAGTGCGGAAATTTTTCCACTGTGCAGTGCTACACTGTGTGTCTCAGGGGCAAAATCACACATTAAATTAAATTAGTGCTCTCTGAGGTACTCACTGAAAATTCCTTCTTGAAGGGCTCTTCTTTCACATCTCCTTTTCAGTGAAAATGAAACAGCAAATATATTCCCCTCCCCTTTATCTGAATCCCTGTTTAGATTTCTTATGTTTTAGGGAGCAAGTCTTTGTGTTCAACTTTTGCATAAAACCTTAAATTAACAGATGCACCCTCATCTATTTTGTTATTGTCCTCTCTGACTAGGGATGTAATTCTTCACAAATTTTGTACTCAAAGGAAGGAAAGAATAACTTTAACAAATTTCTTCTCATTGCAATGTTGTTTTCTGTGCAGAAAAAGCTGTTTCTGTGTAAAACAACCATATGCAAATGTAATGCATGATAAATTCCCAAGTACAGTATTTTTGCAGTTTCTCTGTTTTCTGTGCAGAAAATTCTTTTAGCTGTAAAAATACACACACAGAGACACAGACACACACAGGCCATTTCTGCACTAGACTGTTATAGTGCTATCCTATGGAATCCTGGAGTTTGCAATTTAGGGAGGGGCCTCAAACAGTCTAGTGGGGAAATGGCCACACTTCATGCAAAAGAAATCCCAAGCTGCAAAGGTTCTTTTCAATACAGGATTCTCCTCACCAGGGTTTCCTGGTGCTCAAGCAACTTGTTTTTCAAACATTTTTTTAATTTTTTTTTAAATCAAATAAGCTTTCCATCATTATCTCTGATTTTCTGATTACAAGCACTTTGGATAAAAGAACACAGTAGCTGATGGGAAATGATCCTTCTTCTAGGGTTTCTGCCACTGTGAGAGCCCTAGTTCAAAGTATGATGGAAAATCACCCAGGGACTGGGAGGAGCATATAGAGCTTAAAGCCAGCATGGTGCTGTCATCTGAGTGTTGAACTATAATCCTGGAGACCACAGTTGATTCCCCAATCAATCATGGAAATCCACTGGGTGACCTTGGGCACATCACACACTCTCAGCCCCCAGGAAACTGTGTGATAGGTTCACCTTAGTGTTCTAAGTTGGAAATGAATTGAAGGCACACCAAAACAAAATAGAGTTTGACCATCTAAATGAAATATATCAAAGAAGGTGTATTAGTGGTTAAATAATGCATACAGTACCAACAAGGAGAAATACAAGCAGAAAGCCAGAATATCAATTCAAGTCAATTCAATTCAACTAAAGGAATTCAAATGATAGCTAATCAAGTGGGACTGAGCATCTTCCCCCATTTGAATTTTTGAAGCAACCACTCATTTAATATGTAGATTGCTACTCTTAGGCCCTTTCCACATGGCATTTTCCATGTGAAAGGGCTCCTGGAGCAACACATGATTGTGAGGAGCGATTTGCACAACACACAATCGCACAACGCTCCAGTGTAGGGCAGGTACTGATTGCGCACCTTTTCATTTTTGACTAGAAGCCAAAAATGGTGCATGATTGTGCATTGCTCCCAGGCCCCACACATATTTACCTGGAGTGCAGAGCCTCCGGAGCTGTGCCGGTCACACTTCCTGCCCCAGTCCAGCCTGGGAAACTCCCAGGCTGCACTGCAGAAGGAAGAGGTGGGGCTCTCTCAGGCAGTTTGTGTGGAGCTAAAGGACCCTGGATGTGAGAGCCTCTCACCAGAAGATGCTCGTGCAATCCCCGCATCCCAGTGCCGGAAGAAGGTAAGGTGCAGAAAAGGCCCTAGACTTTGCTTCTTTGCTACTTCTGTAAAATCAGTGTCATTGTTTTTCCTTTATTAGAAGAAAGGAAGAGAGAAAGAGAGAGAGAGATTTTGGAGACCTCCACTATGATTTCCACCATTCTTTTTTTTTTTTAATATATTTTTATTAAAAACTGAAAAAAGCAAACATCACATAATCCATCTGACATCACATATATAACATTACAAACATAATAGACATTTAAAAAAACAAAACATACAAGTACACACATGTAACATACTACATATCTTATTTACATAATCTAAACAAACACAGAGCACTTCCCCCTTTTCATGGGATACAGCCTTGTATTTTTTTTTTAAAAAAAACTACCTCTGTATATCAGAAAGGAATAAAACTAATATTCATTTTAACATACATTAGCTTCACCTCTACTTACAAATCTGTCATCTAACATTATTAATATACTTCAATGTTCCTATTCTTTCAAAAATAAACCTATTGCATCAACACTTCTTCTCTTGTTTCTACTTCCCTCCACATTGATATCTAGGGATTATCCACATTGATATCTAGGGATTATTGATTTCCACCATTCTTGAATGTATAGAAACCACTAACAGGGCCTTTGTAACAAGTGTAGGGCTCTCCCACCTCCACTACCCTGGGAATAGTTTCTGAAACAATTAACATACATTTCCCCCTTTTTAAATCTGACTGCAATCTGCTAGAACAATAACTCCAATTTGATAGTAACAAACTTCCAGTGTAGTTAACACTTGTTTGATATCCACAAGCTAAGCACTGGTCACCTGTACACTTCTGGCATAAATACCAAGTACACTAACAAGAAGAAACTTTGGCCATTTCTGTACTATACTTTTAGAGTGCTATTATTCCAGGTTCAATATCTTATGGAATTATGGGGTTTGTAGTTTACTGAGGCCAAAAAGCTCTCTGGCTGAGAATTCTAAATGCCCCCCCCAACTGCAAACGTCAGGATTCCATAGGATGTTGGAAGTGGAATAATAGCACTATAACAATGTAGTGCAGAAATGGCCTAAGACAACAGCAAAAACACACAGCTATGGATGTGACATACATAATTCACAAATGAGGGAAGGAATGCCTCATTGGATAAAATAAGTTCAAAGTAACATAATAATGTCATCTTCAACTATCAATGAAAGCTGTTCTTTGTACTTTCCTGTCATTTCTGTTGCTCTTGTATATGCTTGCCATTTATAAGATCAAACTATATTTTGGAATATGTACAGTTCTAAATGACATTTTTTAGGCCAATTAGTTGGAAGGATGGGTGTGGTTGGTGGCCCGAGGAGTCCAGCCTCCACTTCTTTAGATGGAGACATCTGAGAAACAAGTTCCTCCTTTCCTTGTGCATTGTTGGGTGTTTCTCAATAGTCAGGTCAAACTGGCCATGGTGGTAGGCCCTCATTCCTATTTCCTGGAAATGAAAGTCTAAGTCTATTGGCTTACTTCATCTTTTCACTCTTTCATAGTTGCTGTACTCCTTCAGCCCTTTTAAAGGCAGAACAGTTATGTCCAAGTTACACCTCTCGACACAGTGCGCCACTGCCTGTTTCCTATGCATGCTGACACAGTAGAAAGGAGACCATAGCACTGAGGACTTTTCACAGCAGAGTATGAATGAATCAAATGAGTGATAATATGTTGGCTTACCTAATTAGGTCAGGAGTTCCCAGCTGCCAAGCCTCCAATATTTTCTCCTCACAAGTAAACAGACCCTGCTAAAACCTGTCCGTGGAAGCTCTTAAAACCTAGGGGAGCATGAAGCAATAATCTCAACATTATTTTTCCCCCGTATTCATAAAAGCAATAAGTTATATTTTATATATGAGGGAAAAAGTGCCTTCAGTATGACTGGTTTTAGATATTGTCGCCTAAACTGAATTATTCACGAGACAAGAATATAAATCACAGAAGAATGTAGGCTGATGAAACCTACCAATCACTCCTTTCACTGCTCTCAGTTTGCAGCTTGAAATGTTATTTTTCTTCCTTTTTTTCATTCAGAGGGGCTGGCTATATATTATGCACATTAATGAAAGGAAAGCAGGGACTAATAATAAAAATTAAATATTGAAAGTGGTCAGAAGACTTTCAAATGTTATTAACTTTTCCACCCCAGTATGTAGACCACAGTATGTAGACCACATGGAGATTGGGGGGGGGGTGTAAACTCCTGTGCTATAAGTAAGTAAAGTAATCAGTAATTCAAATAATCAGAAGCATGTACTGATTTACTTGGTGTGAGTTCTTTATTAGTATTCAATGAAGCAAAGACAGATGAGTTCGGCAAGCTAACAGAGAGAGAGAGAGAAACTCAGTGATTCAGTAGAATGAAAGATGTATCTACTGAAACTGTACTGTCTTCTTGATTATTCTTCAAACATCCCCTGCCCAGCTTTTTATATGAGTTTCTCATAAGTACAGAACAGAATCATAAATAGGTAGGGTTTGAGTATCATACTCCTGGTGGCAACTCTCCCCACAGTCCCAATTCATAGCAAACCCAGTGTTGATCCTAATTGTATTCCTTTTGGATCCAACAGTCCTAAATGTAATCCAGATGTTACTGTAACCAGAACAGGGCTGTGATCTCTCTTTAATTGTATTTTAACTTCCTTTCATATTTTCCTGTTCTTAATTTGCTTCAGTTGAATTCTATTGCTAATTCCCTAGGTTTGGTTTTTTGTTTTGTCTTACATGAATGCCAGACATAAATTTAATAAATAAATATTATCATTCAGAAAATTCATCCTTACTCATTTCAGACATTTCTACTTTTAATTAATTATGATATATTTTAATTGTGATATATTTGCATTTTAAATAGTTTGTGGTTTAGTGTATTTTAACCATGGTTTGTTTCTAGTTATATCTATGCTGTGCCCCACCTCAAACCTTGGGGAGAGGTGGGTAACAAATAATTTATTGTTGTTGTTGTTGTTGTTATCGTTATTTGAAGCAGCAGGAGAGAAAAGTTGCACCCAAAACTGGGGAGGGCTGGAAGAAGCATTTCAAAACTATGTGTATGTGCTTAACTTATCTTACCTTGCAGACAAGGTGCTCACCAGTTTACCCCCCACCCCCCCTTGTAAAATGTATAGAGATGTGTCACTTTTATTAGGACAATGTGGTACATTAAAAGAAACTCAGAAACCTTCAAGAAAGAGACCCACAGGCTGCAATGAGCAGCCAACTGATTTTTTTCTTTTGTGTCACACACTCTCAGTCCCAGAAAACCCCATGATAGGTTCGCTTAGGCTCATTGTAAGTTGGAAATGACTTGAAGGCACACACAAACTGCAACAAAAGATCACCCAACCACTCTTTATTGTCTTATAGGTAGGCCACTATCTCTCCTCCAGTTATTAGAAATGTCTCCCAAACATGAAAACACCGTATTTTCACAGGAGGAATAAATTGGCCTCTGAAAAAGGGGGGTATAAGAGGGTCTAAAGTTAAATTTGTATACATCTTTCCATCACACCAATTAATATGAGTCCAACTTCCATTTTTCACAGTATTCCAGATTTGACACATGAAATTATGGCAAGCCAGGAGAATCTTGCATTATTCCTGAATGATAGAGAATATAGAGATACTGAGAATCATTCTTTTGTGTGAGGTTGACTCAGCATCTCCTTTGAACAAAAAGGTAGATTGAGTTGAGCATCAATTAACTTTTCTGAGGAACATGGAGGGCTTCATTTCCTGTCAACCTTGTCACTTCTCAGAAATCCTTTCCTACGAGGTGATGTCTCTTCTTGTTCCAATGACAATCACTCTGGAAACACTGTTCCTTCCTCCAGTATGTCATTTGTTTTTACAATCTAGTTTCATCTCCAATAAACTGGTGACCTCACCCAACACTGGATATCAATCCAGCTCTCAGTTTTTTTGAGGTAGTCTTTGTTCGTTGAAGTTCATCCTATGTCTTCCTCCTTAGAGTCCAGATAAGGTAGAAAGCCTTACACAGGTCTAGACTAGAGACTGGGCTAAATTTAAAAGTCACTGTTATGGCCAACAGGTCTTTCAACAGAAGCTGAATGGATAAAAGAAATAATACTACAAAGAACAATTAATGTGCAAGAATGAAAACCATATTGGAAGATGGGGGAACAAACCTCTGTTAGAGCAATAAAACCCAAATTATTCTAAATAAATACACATTTGGATCAAATTCTCATTCCACTCTGCAAGAAATCTAGCTACAACTTTTGTAATAAACCTGTTCATGCCAGATAGAGATAGAGATAGAGATATATAGACAGACAGGCCTAGTACTTGAGTGATCTTCTCAGAAACTTGCATAAACTGGACAAAAGCCAAAGAACAAAGGGAAACAAGCCTTACTTTCTGCTGAATATAAATTTTGGTAATCTATATGGTGATGTTTTTGAGATCCCCACTGTCTAAAGTCTTGTTTCGACAAACATATGTGCACTTGCAAGGTTTGTGATAACTTTATTGTGCATAAAATCATGCAAACATTTTATTTTTATTTATTTATTTATTTGTATCCCACCTCTCCATATGGATTGAGGCAGCGAACAACTTACAAATAGCATTCGAAACATTTCTATACATGCCCCCAACAAGCTGGGTACTCATTTTACCGACCTGCGAAAGGATGGAAGGCTGAGTCAACCTTGGAGCCCAGCAGGATCGAACTCACAACCTTGTGGCTTGCAGTACTGGCATTTAACACTGCGCCACCAGGGCTCCTTTTGAACTGTGCAGAGCTAAAACATGCACAACTGAGAAAGGCACATAAATCCCTTTCAGCTCAGAAACTGTACTCAAAAACATATACATCAGGAAAAGTACACAAATAGATGTGCAAGATATGGAAAATGAGTGCAGAAAATGTATATGGATTTCCATGTGGGGGAAAAAAAGGAGCTTCACAACCTGGTGCAAACAGTGAGCTGGACATGCAAGAGCGGTCCAGAGGAAATGCAGTAAAATTGATATTGAGAGTTTTTAACGTCTTTGCTCATCATTACCTTTGTTACTCACCCTTAGGTGCCAAATGAAAACATTTCTGTTCTCCGAGCCAATTAAGAACTCCTAATGTTAGTGTTCTTAATTTCAAAGAGTTTTGACTGTAAAAAAAGACAGACCTGTTTAAATAGAATATTTATGTGTTAGTTTGCGTGCTTTAATTTATTATGTTCTACATACTGGTGCTGGTAAAAGACAGAAGCAAACAGATAAAGACTCAGACCATTTCTTCACTACAGTGTTATAGTGCAATTATTCCACTTTCAACATCCTATGGAATCTTGCTGTTTAGGGAGGGGCATTTAGAGGGCCTCAGTAAACTACAAACCCCAGAATTCTACATGATGTTGAAAATGGAATAATAGCACTAACACACTATAGTGTGGAAATGGCCTCAGGGACAGGTAGAGAGAGTGTGACCTGCTTTTTCTCCAGTTATTACCTGGAATTTTCTTTCTTCTCATTCTGGTATTGACCACTCTTTTGAGTTCTTCTTTGCACCTACTCCCCTTAACTCTATCCTCCAGCAAACTGGTTGTGCCAGGTACTGCACTGTTAGATGCCACAGCTAGAAAGCAGCAGGAGGTGAAAGATCTGCAAGGTACAGAAACACAGGTAGTTATTACTTGCAGTGGGAATACCTATTATTGAGGGACCAGTCCCATTCATACTGATATCATAATGGGAATTATTGCTGCCTTCCTACTGCCAAAGGCAGAGAACATGTGATCAATTTTATTGATATTAAACTGAACGTTATCTCTCGATAACAGTAAAATTTATATACAAGGCAATTTATATTCCCCCTTACAACCTCACTAATAATTTACAGTGGTAGTAATTCTTCCTTCACCATCCCGCTTGGCCTTGGGAAGCCAACAGTGTTCTATTTTAAAGTAATATGCCAATAGTCAAGAATTACACTCCAGAAATAAGTGATCTAATTGAGTATATCGTTATGGACAAAATTTATCTGCCACCAATAAAATGAGAAACTGCTACTATAAAGAAGGTAAAGTTGGCAATGCAATCACCACCGGTAGCACAAGAAGAGATTTTCTGAATTCTGAATGCTGAGGTCACTGTAAGGAGATGGAAAAGCTGCAATTCAATTTAGGACATTTTTGCACACACAAATTCCTCCTGTGTCTTATGCAGAACTATACCATCAAATTGTAACAATAGGAAGGAAATAGTAGTGAAAAAGAAAATAGCAGTAGCTTGTGAGAGAGTATAATTCTATGTTTATGTGTTCTACATGTACCACTGGGAAATCTACCCTCCCCCATAGTGAAAGATGCTCATTTCTTAGATTAGATGAGTGTTGAAACATATTGTTTTCATAATCTCCTTAATCTTTACAACATTGCAATAAACATGACAAATACTTTTATCAGTATACTTACAGGACCAGACAGGGATAAGACTCGGAAATGTTGCTATGAATCTGGCATTTTCATTTTTTTGTTCAGCTTCTACTTTCTACTGGTCTTAATCTTATTCAGTCCCATTTTCTCTTCAGTTTGCAACAAGTTTAAAAACTGCATTAAAATTTGTACATATTTTCCGTGCATTTCATCTGATATAGATAAATGATAGGTGATAGACAGATACATAGCTAGATTTTTTTGTAATTTTGCAGAAATTTGTCAATGTTTCCCAAGTCAATGCAATTTTGTGCATCATTTTTACTAACGTGTATTTTTCTGTGCATGTTTCTTTTATATGTGCTTTGTGCACATATTTTTGATTGGAGACCTTAATTACAAAATTTCTTAGAGGTGAGATACTGGAGAGTCTTAGTTTCTGTCCTGGTTCAGAAAGTGCACAACAAGTTAGTAGCTTATCATAGTTTAGCTGTGCAATTTGTCCAATTCATATGATGTTCTTTTTTAAAAAAAAAAATCTTATGAATGCAAAATCTTTCTCAAGACCAAAAGAAAATAGCACATAATGAAGAGAAAATCATTGTGGTCTCTTATTCTCTCATGTGAGAAGAAGATAAGGAAGTTGTACATCCCAATGCAAAAGGAATCAAAAGCCTTGTCTGCCTTTCCAGTTTTATTCCCATATGTCATTATTTATTTCCAACACAGAGGTCAGAATTTCAGGAGGACATTTTCACACACTTCTTAAAATCAAACAAAACCCAGGAAACTAACTGAATAATATGTCATTTTTGTACACTTCCATGAAGAATAGAGATATTTGGCTTGGTGTTTTCTGTGTAGGAATGTGAAAAAAAAAAATTATTGACGCATCAAGAGAACTTGTCAAGTGTACTGGAACATGCTCAAAAGATGCTACAGTTATCCCTCCACATTTGCTAGGGTTAGAGGGCACAGGACCTCCACAAAAGTGGGGAAATTGCATGTATCAAAAAGTGTGTGGGGAGGAGGGAGCTGGTGGGAAGAACAGGAACCCAGGATCTAAACCACGTGAGGGAAAGGAGAGGGTAAGAGGGTGGATCGGTAAGGTAGTTCTATAGTTCCTCTCTTGCCCATCTTCTTCTTTGGGTATAGGTAGGGGCATTGGAAGAGGGTTAGTGGCACTAAGAAATTAGGCTGTGATCCATCCTTAGCTGGCTAGGTAACAGATGATGGAAGAGGAGGAGGACCAGAGGTGGGATTTTAAAGGGCTGCATAGATTTTTACCTAGAAACTGTTTCACTTTGTGAAGCTAAATGCACACACAGAGCAAGCACAAAAGGACAAAATAGTTAATCACAAAGACACAAAGATCCCATCCCCTGCTGCTACTTTTAGCAGTTCAAGCAACAAAGCCACAGTCATGACATTTTTATGTTGTATACATCTCACAAAAATCTGCAATTGTAAAAATCTGTCCGAAACTGTAAAGGAGAAGTTGTGAATGTGTGTTCCCTGCATGTTCTGGAGAGAATAGTAAAGTGGTGTTTCACACTTCCTGTTTAGTATTTCTACAGAACATGCAATATAATCATTATATTGACAATGGAAAGGAGAATTCCTGTTTTAAGTCATTGGACACAATTTGACCAAAGACAAGCTTTTAAATCTCATTGATTTGTTGTAGAGGCAGGAAGCTTGGGGTTTCCTATCACCCCTCACCATTGGCTATACTGTACAGAGTTGAGAGGATCTGCAGTCTGACAATTCTGTAAGTTGTCCTGTCTGACTTAATATGAGGGCTGAGGACTGTATCACACATCTTTCTGAAAACATATGATGTTTTAAGCCTTGCCTTAACAACATAAAACAAGAAAGAACCAAAGATGTGGAACTGTACTTGTTAGAAAGCTATGATAACTTGCTATTTCCATATGAGGGTATTTTGTTTGGTGCCAGCATCTATCTTTGTATTGATATATTGTGTGAAATAGTCCTATCTCTCCTATGAAAATTAATAGGAATGTGTCTGTGGTGACTTTGCTTCTCTGTCTATTGCATACATTTCCTTTGATCTCACTACTTCCTTCATTGTGGAAAACTTGAACAGCATTATTTTGTTGCATAATCTATCTTCTTAAATCTGTTACAAGTGAGTTGGGAAATAAGTGGTTGGTGATTAGACAGTGGAAGGGAAGAGAACACCATTCCATAATTTCACATTTCAAACATTATCTGATACCATGAGGAAAGCACATGATGCACTGAGCATTGGGAACAAAGAAGAGATAGCTGGAAACAAAATTTGCCCAACTGTATCTCTAAAATGAGAGGTGTAAAACATTACTTTTCCAGCCCACATGCACTTTAAATAGCTTCAAGGAACCAAACTTCAATTCACCAGGGAAAAGTATAGCAGACCTTTGCTCCTTCAAAAGGTGGAGAGCCCTGAGGTCCACTAGCATTGCCAGAGTTTCCTTAGAAATTGGGGAAATTATAGCTCAAAGGAGACCTGTGAGAGGGGAGCAAGAGCAGGATATTTTTACCTTTATATATCACAGTTAACTATAAGACTCCAGTGAAAGTTTAAACAGGGTATTTCATCAGAAATTAATAGACACACACACAGGAAATCAAGTAGTCTCATGAACCATTTGAGGCTAGTGAAGGAAAAGTGAGAAAGGTTGGACAGAGAGAGATTTTGGATGTGGAGGGTGATACTTACCAGTTCTGGAGCAGTGGATCAAAGAGGAGCAACTCAAACAAGACTTTGAGAGAAGCATGGAGGAATAGAATACAGGGTGCAGTGTGACATCCAAGGTGCTAGCAAATTGCTGGGGTCAGAGCTAGGGTTTAAATACCCATTTTCCTACCCTAAAGAAGTGAATGTAAATGGTTCTCAAGCACAGTAAACAAAAGGGGTCTGGAATGGACTGATTGTCTTACTCTGGGTGACAAAACATTGTTGGGAGTCCTGACAGTCTCTTAATATCTGGTTGGGTAAAGTGAATGCGGAAAGTCTCTGTAGGAAACGTGCACATCAGGGGTGCTTGTCTGCTGTACCTGCGAAGTTTTGTTTAGTATTGTATTTGGATGTCAGGTTGCTGATAGGATTACTGGAAGCCCATTAAGGCTAGGGTCTCCTGCCTAATTCTTCGTGGCCTTATGACCTGGCCAGGCTAGTAGCCAATGTCCTGCTTACCACATGTTTCCCAGCCATAAGGGTCCAGTTTTTATATGAAAATGATATTTCTTTCCAATTTTGCTATCCTGTGGGATGGGTTGTATAAGGGTTGGTAACACCCTTAAGAAAACACTTATCAGATGTTAATATGAAACAGGTATACCACTGGAGAACCCCCTACAATCTGATTCAGATTATATATATGACTCCTTCAAAGAATTTATAGCTACAACCAAAATCAGTGTTTAGTGCCTTTTTGTGTAAAGCAAATGGGCCTATGTGTTAGTGAGTGTGGCAAAACAAACTTAGTACGCCGAGAACATTACTATTAAGGATCTGTAAACTCATCTCCCCTGAGAACTCTTTGGTCACTTCCATTGTTCTTTTGTATTTCTAGATATTTTTATTCCCATGAAAACATTCCCAGAAGAGTCACTTCAGTTTTTGCCTTGGATAAAATGCCCATAGAGAATCTATCCGACAGGCCTTCCCAGATTAGTACTCCACCGCCTCCCACCAACTGTCCTCCTGTTCTTTAATAGTTAGTTGATTGTAGTTAATGTGTTTTAGGGAGTTGGGTTTAGATGGGTTAGTGGGTGGGGAGGATTGGTTATGTTTTAATGCTTTTAATGTATTTAATGTATTGTTGTAGTATCACCTCGATCCGTGGAGAGGCGGGATATTATTATTATTATTATTATTATTATTATTATTATTATTACTACTACTACTACTACTACTACTACTACTACTACTACTATTGTTCTTTTGTGGCCAGTACATTGCTGAAAAGGTTTTCCAATGTTTTTCATGCATTTTTATTCAGTTCAGTTAATTTTCATTATTTATGTTTTTATATATGTACGTATGTATGTATGTATGTATGCGTGCAAGTGCTATTTCCTGAACAGAAAATGCTACTTCCTAGGGATATAATTTCAGCAATTTTCTTTGCAGCTAGAATGTCATTGAAAACCATGCAACTTTTGAAATCTATTTGCAATTCAGGTCTCATTCGGCGGGGGGGGGAGGAAATATGGTTGTTTTGAACAGAATTCAAAATCTTCCTCACAGGAAATAGTATTTTCTGAATAGAAAAAGACATTTCAATGCACAAATATAAATACCTGTTTAGAAAATGCTGATTAGACATAAAACAACAATGTGTGAATTTTGTGTAAAATAAGTCCTAAACTGCGAAGATCTTTGTTAATCCAGGTTTCTTCTCATCACTGTTTCTCAATATTTTAGAAACACGTTTTTCAACCATTTTTCCAATATTTTTGAAAAAAAAAATCCATTATGACCTTTTCCTGAATGGAAATACTGTTTTCTGTAAAAATGTGGTGATTTTGCAAAAAATTGTTTCTGAGCTACAGATAGTGTTTGAAAAATTTGCAGCTCTTGAAGACTTTCTTGCAGCAGGAAGACAGTCACTAAAGTTACTCACTGCTTCCTTCAAGAATGAAATTAGAAAAATAATTACATTTCTTGTGCCGAGGCCAGTCTTGGCAGCATTGAGACTTCCTCTCTTTACCAGTGCTTACACAGAGTGGAAATAGACCATTTAATGGATCCTTCCTTGTATGCTTCCTTTGACAGATAGCTAGGTAACATCTGAGAAATTTCCAATCTAATAATGTTCTTGGGAGAAGGGGTGAGTGAAATGAAATCAATTACTAAATTCTTTTTTTCCAAACAATTTATTTTCATAGTTAAAGTCTTTTCTTTTTTCTTTTTCCTGCTCGGGGACATAGTTCTAGTTACTTGATCAAGCTGGGAACTTGTTAGCACAGCACATAACATCTGTGTACACACTGACTCACCCTAGTTGGGACAGACACATTCTGCACAGTTATGTCCCTGAGATTCATTGGGCCCCTGACATTGCTGTAAATACAATCCTTAACACAGACATTTGAATTAAAATGAAACTTAAATTGTGTCCTGAAGCTATGTGTGCTTTAGTGTAACATATAAATAAATGGAAGCCTACGACTTTCCCTTTACAAAAATGTAACTGGTAGCCAACATTCTTCTCTTCAGGGAGTCAAAGGATGTGCTACTACAGCTTTGTCAGGATTTAAAAAAAGTATTTTTAAACCTATTTTATATTCTCTTTTTGTTGACTTTATCTATTTTCTTTCTCATGCTTAAGATAAAAAGAGTCATGATGGTTATTCAAATGTATGATGAGTGATAATAACTTCCTTTATGCTGCAGTGGGAGGAAGGAAAACACACATATTCTTCCTGCCACAAGGGTTGGAATTCAATTTAAATCTTTTCCTGGTTATATAAATCTATTGAAGTGAGGAATTATTCTTTCACTGTTTGTTTTAAAACAAGTCTTTCCTCTATATTTTTCCAAAGGGAGGAAAAAAAGCATGTATACTATTTATTGACTACTAAACAATCCAAGAAAACTGCTATGTTAAGGTTAATAAAATGGGATACTAGGCAGTTGTTGGGCTTACTAGACAGTTGTTTGGCTTTTGAGTAGTTAGAGTTTTTGGTTTCTCTAAAATGACAAATTTCACTACTGTTCTCTTAAGCCAAATAATTATAACAGCTCTTCCGCACCCAAAACAATGGGTGTGTGTGGTGGTGGTGGTGGAAGTATACAATTCCTTACATAATACCTGTTGTTATGACATGACAGAAGAATGATGAAATTATAAGTGACTAGAAGGGCCACCTAACCCAACCATCAACCACCACCTACTAAGCAGGAATAGAAAGGTTAAACACTCCTGAAGGATAGTCATCCAGCCTCTATTTAAAGACCAACAATGAAGAAAAACCTACGATCCTATGAAACAATCCTTTGAAACAATCCTTTTCCATTCTAGAACAGCTCTTAACATCAAGATGTTCTCTGTAATGTTTAAGTAGAATACATTTTGTTGCAATTTGAATTCATTAGTTCACGTCCTAAAATCTGGAGTAGCAGAAAAAAAAAACGATGCTATATCTTCTTCTACCTGGCACCACTTCAGATAAAGAGGGCTTTAATGTCATTCTTAGTCTTCTCTTCTACAAGTGGAGCATACACATCTCCCTCAGTTGTTCTTCCTAGGGCTTGGCTTCTAGTCCTTTTATCATGTTGGTTATCCTCTCCTGAACATATCCCAGCTTGTCAATAGCATTCTTCAGCTGTGATACCCAGAACAGTAGACATAGAGAATAAACCTGCTCATGACAATGACCCTTTTGTTTACTTAGAAACTTAAAAAAAAAAAAAAACTAAGCTAGAGAAGAAGAAACTTTAGTCAGGTTGCAATGTTTCTGAATCAGTCCCACAGAAGATGATGGACAAGTCTGTTTGCTTTAATTTCCAACCCAGAGCTATTCTGAATCCATCAGATCAAAACAGAGGTTTTTGAGTTCTGGGTCTTCTGGGAGGGGGGGGCATTTCTGCTAGTCTGTGTTGTCTCTGGAGGATCCCAGGGGCAGCAATTTCATAGAATCATAAAACTGGAAGAGAACATAAGGGCCATCTAGTCCAACCCCCTCCCATGCAGTAATACACAATCAAAGCATTCCTAATGGAGGGCCATCCAGTCTCTGTTTAAAAACCTCCAAGTAAGGAGACTTTACCACACTCTGAGGCAGTGTATTCCACTGCTCAACTGCTCTTACCATTGAGAAGTTCTTCCTAATGTTTAGGTGGAATCTCTTTTTTAGTGTTCAAATCTTTTTATTCAATTGATGCAATAACAATATAAGTTATCTATGGCCCTTTCCGCACGAGGCAAGGGAATCGCTTCGTGCTGTTACCTACCACTTCTTCTGGGGTCTGAAGCAATGCAGACTGTCCCTGAAGCCCTTCCACAGGGCTCCTCCTTGGTCCAGGGTGAATTGGAGCAGTGTGAGGTCTGTAGATCCGCACTGCTCCGGCTTCCAAAATGGCGGCTTCCAGCTTCCAAAATGGCAGCTTCCAGCTTCCAAAATGGTGGCTCCCAGTTGGTTGTAGATCCTGACCAACAACTGAAGCTCACCACGCCTGAAGCCCACCCTCTGCAGATCGCAGGCTCACATTGGTACGAGCCTGCGAATCTGCACAAGGGAGCAGGAACGCAATGGCGTGTTCCAGGAAAATAAAGACCTGTTTTTTGTGGTCTTTAGAAAACTCACTGCAGGACCACTTGGTGTCGTTCTGGAGTGGACTAAGGTGAAGATCTCCAGTAAGTAGTCCGCTCCTAGTCCACTCCATGGTGCAGACGACCTCTGTGAGAGGACGCACTGCCCCGTTCCAATTGCCTGGTGTGGAAAGGGCCTATATAAAGCCACAAATACCAAACCTTTGCAAAAAAGAGCTAAACCTAGAAAGTTTATAAAGAAAGACAAATCTGTATAGTTGTTACCCCACTGGAAAACCCAGTCCTGGGGTCTACAATTTTGATATTAAAATATGATTCAATGTGCCTGAGAGGTCACCCAGATGGGCACATAAGCAGCAAGGGTCAAACAATTGAAAACCAGGTCAGGCCAGTACACTCCCCCATCACGTAGCTCCAGGAGACCTCAAGCTGTGCAAACCCATAGTAGACAAAGGGTCCTCAGCTCCTGAGAAGCTGACTTGAGGGGATTAGTGTGTTTGCCCCAAGTTGAGCAAAATCCCATCAGGCAAGGACCATTTACATGAAGTCACACCACAACCCCAATGTAGCCAAAGATCCTGAGACTTTGGCAACATTTTGTAATCTCATCATGCAAAAGGAGTTGCCATTGTGGAGCTTCTTTTCTGTTGCAACACCCATTGTTCTCCTCGGGAAAGGATTAGCCCTCCAGGTACTTTTCCTCCTATGAATAGTTCCTATTTTTGAGCAGTTCTTTGGATCACTTCTGGTCATCCCAGCAGGCCATTTCTCTGTCTGTTGAGTGATCCCCTCAGCCCTCTCCGCACTGAGCCCCACTTCTCTGCTGTTTTTTCCGGACCAAGGACTTCAGGACAAGGTGCAGTATTACCCCTGCTACACCCCCTTCAATATTCCCCTATCCAGTTTCTCTCTTCTGCTTCTTAATAGGTCTTGAGTAAGTGTGTGAGTGATTGTGTTGATGCGTAAGACTTTCATTCAATAAAATCATTTACTGGACATTTTTGTTTGGTTTTTGGCTTGGCCTGACCCCATAAAAACTTGGTAAAAGACCCCGCTAAGTTACCCTGCCTCTTGCATTGTTATTGCTCATGTTCTGGCTATTTTCGATTCCCCATTCCATTCCATCACATGGAGCACATTGAGGTGTCCCCCAAGGGACCCCAGAAATCAAGGTAAGAAAGTCTTACAAGGCCATTATTCCTAAGACCTTCTTATAATTTCTTATTTCCTCCTATTATCATTTAGCTCTTCTTATTCTATCTTAATTAATTACATGGTATTCAATTACATAATTATTTCCTCCTAAAATCCTTTCCTTTATTCTCTTTTCCTGTTCACATTGGTTATTCCATGGATAATATTTACTAATGATAAATTATCAAATGCAATTCTTCTGATAGAATTCTACTTACTTATAGGCCCTTTCCACACCAGGAAGTTAAAACGGGCCAAGGTGTCCTGTCACGGAGGTCGTCTGCACCTTGGATCAGACTAGGTTCGGACTATTTACCTTAGTTCTGCATCTTAGTCTGATCCAAAACGCCCCCAATGGTCCTCCAGTGTGCTAAGTGAAGACCTGAAAAATCCAGTCTTTCAAACTTCTGGAGCGCGCCATTGCGTTCCTCCTCACTTGTGTAGATACACAGGCTCACGATCAGTGGAAGGCAGGCTGTGGGCATGGCCAGCGTCATTGTTTGGTACAGACCCACAAAGAACAGGAAACTGTCATTTTGTAAGCCTGAGCAATGCAGATCTACAGACCTCACACTTTGCCCTGGACCAAATGGAGGAGCCCTGAAGAAGGGCTTAAGGGAGAGTCCGCATTGCTTCAACCCAAGAAGAACTGGTGAGTAACGGCACGGAGCGATTCACTCACCTTGTGCAGAAAGGGCCATAGTTTTCTTAAATCTATTATCCTATGGTTTGCCTCCCAACTCAAAGTCATGTACCTTTTCCCTAGTATTTTTGCTTTCATTGAGTGGTCTCTCTCTTTAAATTATATTACTTTTATTATTTTCATTTTCTCAACTATTTTAATTGTAGTATGGCACCTATATTGTTTTCACTATATCTTTCCACCGCTATATATAATTAAATCTTTCTGCTCATCCAGACCTTTTATCGTGATATTGTATTACCCAATCTCCTTAGAGATTTCTACTGATGGCACCGCTTATTCTTTTATCCCCCTTGTAGCTAAGTTCCCCTGTTTGGGTTCAAACGTTGGTAAAATTTGTTCCCAGTCTTCTTTAAATTGGTCTATTGAATTTTCTGTTAATGTGGTTTTTAATTTATCCGTTTCTATTAAATAATATAGTTTTATTAACCAGTCATGCACTTCAGGTATTTTTTCTTGTTTCCATCTTTTCACGTAAACCATTCGGGCTGCTGTAACCATGTGGATTAACAACTTCCATTGTGATCTTTTTTAAAATTGTTGTATTCTGTCAAATATATTTAACAAATATATTTCTGGATACATCAGGAACTCTATTTGTAAGATTCTTAATATGTTGCTATGGATTTGTTTCCAAAACTTTTTTGTCTTTATACAAGTCTGCCATAAGTGATAGAGAGTTCCTCTTTGATTACATTTCCAACAATTGTTTTTATTAGTTTTGGTTATTTTTGCTATCTGGGCTGGGGTATAGTACTACCTAAAAAAGATTTTGTAATAATTCTCCTTTAAAGATACACTTTTGAGTAGTCTAGATGTTTCTTTCCATGAATTCCACGAATTCTCCCAGCTTTTTAGTTGAATTGGGTGCCCAATATTCTGCACCCATTTTACCATGTTCTCCTTTATAATCTCTTGTTCTAATTCTAAGCTCAATAATAATATATAAATCTTTGTGATCAAATGTTCTATTCCCGATTTTAGCAATTTGTCAAAGTCGTTTTCCTTAGTTTCTATTCCTGTTATTCTTTGGTCCATCTTAAATTTCTCTACAAGTTGTCTCTATAGCAGCCTCTGCATAGAAAGCCTACATTTTATCAATTTGTCTTTACTTTTTAGTACGATCCTATCTCCTTGGATTTTCACTAAATCTCTCTATATAATCCACTTATTCAATTGAGAATTCTCTCTCCTATAGAAAGCTTCATGAGTTGAGACCCATAGTGGTAATTTTGTGTAAAGTTATTAATCCCACCCTTGATAGAACATCAGATAAGAGAACTAAATTAACACAATGGAAGTTACCAAAATCATTTTTTGACCTTATGGATAATCGATCTCTGCTGGATGTATGGCAATATTTATATGGAAATTTAACAGAATTTACTTATTATTCTGAAGTCCATAAATCATGGTCCAGAATAGATATGATATTAGCATCTAAAACTTTGGATATAAATATCAAAAAGATGGAAGTCTTACCAATGATATTTTCTGATTACAGCCCTGTGATGATGATAATAAGTGAAAGAAAATTGGATTATCATTGGGTATTAAAAGAAGAGCTGCCAAGAGATGAAAAAGTAGTGGTAAAAGTAAGATCTGAATTAAATCAATGCTTTAGAAAGAAGTCAGGAAAAGGAATATTGGAGAGCGTAGCATGGGATGCAGAAAAAGCTGTGATTAGGGGTATCTTTATTGAGGAAGAGTTTTTTAGAAAGAAGAGAAAGAAGGAAAATCAGAAAAAAAATCATGGAAGAACTTAAGAAAAAAGAAGATAAGCTTTAAAAAGATACACAGAATGTAAAGATTAAGAATGAAATAAATCTTTACAGAAACAAATTACAGTTCAGAATACAATTGAATTGGAAAAGAAACTGAAATATGTAAAGCAAAGATATTTTGAACATTCCAATAAGATAGGCTTATAGGCTTAAAAAAGAAAGACAGAAAAGATTAATTTTGGAAATCAAAGAAGGAAAAGAGATATATTGACACCAAGATAAAATAAAATCAGTGTTTCATAAATATTTTAAGAAACTCTTTGATGATCAGGGACATCCAGAGTTACATAAAAATATAAAGGAATATTTGGAAGAAATGACGATAATGCAAATTAGTGAAGAACAGAGATTAGAGTTGAATAGGCCAATTACAAGAACAGAAATCTTAAATGCAATTCAGAAGCTTAAAGTAGGTAAAACTCCAGGGCTCGATGGTTTTATATCAAGTTATTACAAAATCTTTCAGGACCAACTTGTGGGATCCTTGCAGAAGGTTTTGAATGAAACTGACTATGGGAACCACTTGGCTTCTTGGAGCAAGGGCCTATTCAGTTTGATTCCTAAAGGAGGAAAAGACCATTTAGATATCAAAAATTATAGACCAATTGCATTGCTAAGTGTGGACTATAAAATATTTACCATCATTTTAGCAGAGACATTGAAAAAAATATTAAAGGAATGGATATTTGAAGACCAAAGCGGCTTTCTTCCAGGAATATCAATAAGAGACAATATGAGGATAATTCTAAACATAATAGAATATTACCAGAAACATAATGAGAAAAAGCTAGGCAAAGGAACTAAGAAAGATAAATATTGGAGAAAAAATTATTAATTGGACACATATGATTTATAAGGATCAATCAGCAAACATATTAATAAATGGGAAGACAACATCTAAAATTGATATCAAAAAAGGGACAAGGTAGGGATGTCCTCTTTCCCCTTTAATTTTCTTGATTATTATTGAAATATTGAACATACAAATAAGGAAGGACACAGCAATAAAAGGGGTACAGATTAAAAGTCAAATGTTTAAAGTTAGAGCATTCGCTGATCACCTTGTTATTCTATTAGGTAATCCAATTCAAAGTATAAATCGATTAAAACAAATTCTGCATGAATATGAAAAGGTGTCAGGATTTAAAGTAAATGCAGAAAAAAACAACCATGGTAACCAAGAACATGACAAGGCATGAAATAGAATTAGAAAATGAATCCCAATTTAAGGTATTCAAAAAAGCAAAATATTTGGGGGTTTACGTAACTAAATATAATATAATATATAATATATATATATTATTATATATAGAAAATGAATCCCAATTTAAGGTATTCAAAAAAGCAAAATATTTGGGGGTTTACGTAACTAAATATAATATAATATAATAATATAATACAGACCTATACAATAATAATTATAAAAGAGTTTGGCACACTGTTAAAGATTATTTGAAGAGATGGACTAGGCTGGATATATCATTGATAGGAAGGATTGTGGAAATAAAAATGAATATTCTTCCTAGAATGATCTTTTTATTCCAAAGCCTTCCCATAATAGTTAACGATGTGCCCTTTAACCAACGGAGGAAGGATCTCTCTAAATTCATACGGAACATGGAATCTCTCTTTTTTGTTAAAGTTTGAATCATAGTTCCTTGCCCTGATCTCTGGAGCAACAGAATACAAATTTGCTCCATTTTCCATATGTCATCCCTTTCAAATATTCAAACATAGCTATTGTGTCACCTCTTAAACTTTTCTTCTCTAACTCTCTAAGCTGTTCCTCATAGGGCATGGTTTCCAGGCCTTTTATCATTTTGGTTGCCTTGAATACATTGGCCCATGGACCTATTCCACCTTGATTCTCACCATCCTAGGCAGTAGAGAACATTGCATAATGGCCACTCAGTCATGAATTTTCCAGTACAAACCTCAATTGTGCCAGGAACTTGCTCAGTGGACTTTGGGAAGCTACTTTTCTCAGGCTACGGCCCTTTCCACAGCTTACCTGCTGCTGAATCCATCATGTGGGGATCCTGGGGTTGGCTCTCCCAGGAAAGGATCATGACAGAAGCACTCCCTCTGCACCAGCTGCCTGCTGGAAGGGGAGAAGCATGATGGCTCTACCTCTCCCATCCACAGCATAGCCCAGCACTTTCCCGGGCTGTGTTGGGGGAGGAAACACATCCACTACACTTCCTGACCCTCCACACAACAGATGAGTGTGGGAGGGAAGTGGGAGGACTGCGCAATCATGGCTCCTTGATTGGACAAACCCATCAATGATTTATTTCACAATTGTGATGGGCAGCAATGGGATCATGACAGGATTGTGACATACAGAATTGTCATCGTGGTCCCGTCATGATCCCATCACCATTGCGAGTTGGGAGTAGGGTATGGAGAGGGACTTAGTCTCCAAATTATAATATGTGGGTCATAAAAATAGGAGCAACCCTTCTGGTGATGTTGTAAGAATATAATGAATTAAAAACACATTGGACACTTGAAAACAATACAGAAACATTACATATTATTAATTTTCAGAATTTTCTGCTTCAGCATGTAATGATAGTTACTGGTGTGAGTTGCTCTGAAGAGGAATTAGAATGATTTATGTCCATTTTGTATAGATCCACCATACTCTACTATAGAAAAAATCCAGAACCATACAAACTATTTTCCAAGATTGAAATTAATATTCTCACAGCAGTCCTTAATCATTTTGTTTCAGTGTTACTGGGAGTATAGTTTTGCAAAGTAACATTTTAAAGGTTATGTTACTCACACCAAGTTATTTTTAAAGTAACTTGCTCATGTTACCACATACACATAGTTACTCTCATGTATGTGTCCACTTAGTTATGTATCACTGATCTTCCTACACATTACCTTTCTGTGACTTTTTAAAAAAGTCATTCCTGAAAAAACATTTTTGGACTCTATAAAAAAAAAGAGAGAGAGAGAGAGAAAATAAGTGCATTATAGGGAAAAAAAGGTGGGGAGGATAGCCCTTCCATTATTTTGCAAAAAAACATTGCTGTGTGTTCATAATATCAAAAAGTAATATGTGACAGGTAACATGATTATTTTTAACATGCTACTTCCAAATCCCATTTGGAAGTCTCATATTCCCAATGTTTATGATGTTTGTGTGATTTTCATCTATCATTTGCCATTACAGTCCTCAACTTGCTCACATTGCCATTGAATTCATCTGGTAGTGGTTTTGGTTTAATATACCTATGACATCATCACATCAGACATGGGTCATCTACAACATCACATTGATTTGCCACAGCAAAGCCAATCATTTTTAACTGCAGTGTGGGAGACAGAAAATGAAGACAAAGGATAATCTTTTATAGGTTGCCAATGCACAGACAGCACAAATACCTACCTTTCAGCAGTTGTTTCCACCAAAGCAAATGATACTTTACAAGTTTTTTTTAAAAAAAGCAATAATTAGGACCAAAATTGTTTACCATGATGAATGTCAACAAATACCCTCTAATAGACAAAAAACCTTTTCCAGCCATTTGCATTTTAATGAGATTTGAACTGTTAATAAATGAAGCAAGTTTACTAATTACCTTACTGAGAATCTAAAATAAAAGTGAACTTTGTTAGATGAATTAATATTTGTTGCTCATTAGGGCACCCTAATTGCTGCAAATAATTAATGTTTTACCAAGCACGATGAAAATAAATTATTAGTATTTATTTGTTCCACACTTTGACAAACATCCTTGATGATAAGTGATGGATGGAATGTGACTTGCCAACCTTTGAAATGAGTTTCACTGTTGTAGTAGTACCTGGATAATGAGATTATTCCTATTAGAAATACCCAGCTACACTGCTAATGTATTTAAAGAATACTCTGAAGAAGAAATGCACTTTAAATAAAAAGAAGCACCTTGTGTGTGTGTGTGCAGGGTGGTGGTGGTGGGAGATTTTTATCAGAAAAGTGGCTTCAGGGAGAAGTGCTTAATCCTTTCCCTGCCAGCTGGTTTTTGACATCAAATTGTCAAATTGGTTGTTTTGAGCATGTGTGATTTTGGATGCATATTTAAGCTTGGGGGGAAAAGGGAATCTGGAACCCTCAGGGGAAAATGCAACTTGGAGGAGAAGGGTTTCTTGACAAAATTCTGCTTTATATCCAAAAATATTTGAAGGGTCCAGAAAGTAGAGTCCTTGGCAAGAATAATCCCTAAAAGTACATCTCTTAAATTAGTAAATAAGTACTTCCTGAATCATCATCTTCTTCCCCTTCTTCCTCTTCTTCTTCTTCCTCTTCTTCTTCTTCTTCTTCTTCTTCTTCTTCTTCTTCTTCTTCTTCTTTTTCATGGCCAGTAAGACTTTTTTTTCCCTTGCTTAATTTGTACATTAGCTGTGCATGTGCTTCTCCCCTTATATTGCTATCCTTTTCATATATATGTTTTGTATGTAAGCTGCTTAGAGATTTTATTATATTAACAGTAAAGAAGAAAAGGAAAAAGTCCAAGTCCAAACAAACATCCTTAACATCTGAATGAAATTGCCATAGACAGGATCACAACAGCACAATTGCAAAAGCACAGTATGAAACAAGCCACATTATTTAATATCTCCTGGATTTTTGGAAAGAATCTGAAACACTGTTGGTCCAAAATTCTGGTGCCCATTCACAGTACACGATCATAGCACTATGATGCCACTCTAATTGTCACGGTTGCATCTTTTGGAATCCTGAGGTTTGTAACTTGGTGAAGTGCCAAAGTTCCCTTGCTGAGAATTCTTAATGTCCCTCACTAAATGGCAAAGCCCAGGATTTCATGGCAAAAGCATAGCAATTAAAGTGGAATAGTAGTATTATGTTGTGTAGCACTAATATCTACTGGAGAGATAATAAGTGATGGTGGGGTGGTGAAGGTGGCAGCTATGATGGTGATGAATATGATGATGACAATGATTTACCAGTAATGGTGGCTAAGTTTGTCAGACTTAGCGATCTATACAAGTCAATAAACTTGAAGCTTCTCTGATGTTCTGCCATAACTGGATGATCACTCTTTCCATTTCCAAAGGTAATTAAGCCCTGCAGTGTGAGGAAATTGGCAGCATGGAGAGCTTGCTGGTAAGAGTAAATACTTTGTAAACCTTAGTATTAAAGGTCTTCTCAGGAGTGCATGATGATGTTGGGGTGAATGGGAGTTGCATTTTTTCCACTTTATCTTGGTTTGATTAATTGGGCAACACACATTGGAACTTGCCATCCCCACGCAAGTCAGAAGCAGTGGATAGTCCCATATACAAACATGCCATGCACACCCCACTCCAAGATGTGATTGGCAATGTACATTATTTAATAGGCATAAAATATAAATTATAGCTGAAAAGCCCTGCTCGCAAAAAATTTTTGAGGGTCTCTTTGGAGAACTCCCTGCCACACTAGCAGACCAGCACTCTGTTAGTCGAGTGATCCCCTCAGCTGCTTCTCTTCTCTGAGCTTTGTCTTTTTCACCACTTCTGGGACTGAAGACTTCAGGATAGGTGCAGTATCATTGCCTTTACACCCTCTCCACTGAATCCCCTATCAATTTTAACCTCTTTCCTTTCTCAATAAGCCATGAGTGAGTGACTAACTGACTGACTGACTGACTGAGTGAGTCTGTTGGTGCATGAGAACACATTTATTAATAAAATCCAGTATTTGGTATGATTGTCTGGCTTTTTGCTTGGTCTGACACTGTGAACATTGAGTAAAAGATCCTCCTGGGTTACCCTGCCCCTCTTTTGGCTACAGCCAGTGCTCTGCTAATTTCCCCAATCTTTGCATTTTTGGAGCGAATCACGGTGTCCCCCAAGGGATCTCCAGAAGCCAGAGTAACAGTTCCATATATGGTTGGTGTGTTCTGCTCATTTTGAAGAGTTATTATATGGGCCAGAATGTGATTTCATTAAATCATCAATATCCCCAACATCATGTGGCAAAGCTGTGCTAATGCTTTACAGATTCTAACTCAGAGGCACCACTTTCCTTTTGGGCAAAGACCTTTATTCTTTCTCTGATAATAAATCCTCCAAAGGGACTACAGAGCTTTCATAGCATTTGTAATTTACTTTACCCAGTTTTTGTAATACTACCTGTGATTTACAACTTGCTACTAAGGGGGAAAACCTTCTGATAAATGGTCTAGTTTTGTTGCTTCTCAATTCTGTTTTACAGATGTTTCTGAAGAATGAATAAATAGCACTTCTTTGAGACTCATGATTTCTGTGAACCATGGCAGTATGGATTAGAGGTAAAAGTAGAGCAAGGCACTATGCTGCATACAGGAGAACAGATTTTTCTCACCAATCACTAGCTATGGCTACCAGTGGGACTACAATTTCAAATTTTCATAGACTCTTTCTGCATGAGGGGGCTGCGCCACTCTGCAGCCAAGATGGCAGCAGTCAGCTGGTCATGCTTCTGCACGACATCGTTGCTGATCTGCTGCCATCTTGCCCCCAAGCAGCACTCATGTACAGCATTTGCGAAGTGGAAAAAAAATCAATTTTACATCTAACATTGTGCAGTGCTGTTGCCCTTCCCAGCTGTGCAGAAGGGCAGACGTGTCCTGGCAATGCCCCCCTCCTCACTGCAGCAATGGCAGAAGGGAAGAGGTGGGGCCAATGTGCTCCCCTCCACAGTGACCCAGACAGATGTAGAGGGGAGCATTCCTGACACACTCCCTCCCCCTCATTGGGGCTGCAATGGAAGGACTTGCTGGAGCCCTGCTGTGCAGAAATGGCCATAGTGATAGCTGACGTGTACTGATATCTCTTTAAAATATAGCATTATCCTGCACATATCTACTCAAAAGGAAGTCCCATTTAGTCTAATGGGGCTTCCTCCCAGGTAATAGGTATAGAATTGCAGCCTTAGTGTCCGGACAAGATGAGAACCACCACACATTCTGATGAAATGTTATAATGAATGAAAAAAATGATAACTTTTCCTCCAGGGGAAAATATTCTTCTTAGCATAAGAACAATCAATTAATGGAATTTAATGAAACTAGATCTTATACTTGGAACACCACTGACAAGATATGAAGTAGGTCATCTCATTCATTGGTGTGAGGGG
Source organism: Ctenosaura bakeri (assembly GCA_948474755.1). Classification (NCBI taxonomy): domain Eukaryota; kingdom Metazoa; phylum Chordata; class Lepidosauria; order Squamata; family Iguanidae; genus Ctenosaura; species Ctenosaura bakeri. The sequence goes on from CAOLHI010000058.1 coordinate 336,301, forward strand.
AAGGGGAACAAATAGAGGTGAAATATTCAACCTCCTTCCCACCAGAGACATTCATTTCATCAGTGTTCCATTGATGAACAAGAAAAGTCCTAAAGGAAAGAAAATTCCATAGATTGTGACTTTCAAGTCTCTTCAAGCATGTTGGGGTGCAGATAAGGGATTCTTCTTCTTTTTTCTTCCTGAGAGTTTCATCATCTTTGACATGTTTGACATCACTGGTGGCAGATACAGCAGAAGAATCTGCATATTGGGACTCATACTGCTGTTAGTACTCAGATGAGGGAAAATTGAAATTCAGTAAATATTTTGAAGAATTTACCAAAATTTGAAAAAAAATATTCAGAATGGAAAGAGCTTAAGGTTCAGAACCTTCAAATACAGGAGAAAGCAAAACTAGCAGATATCCTCATCCCTAGAAACAAATACACTAGCAAGAAGCACAACAATTGCTGCTGTCATGACTGTATAAATAAGTACTACAAATATTGCTAAAGGAAAATGTTTTGTGATTTTAGGAACTCTTTCATGTCACCCAGTTGCCAAATCCAACCTATGACACAATTTCATGAATTTTCATCTCAGTGCTACACTTTCCTAACTCTAGGTTTGTATGCAGAGATTGTTCTATAAATTGGAGATTCTGCTCAAAGAAATTTCATAACTGTGTACTAAAGTAGTTCACTAAGGTAGCTAAAGTAGTTAATTGGACTCCATCCACCATCTCTGAGGATATTATCAACAAGCATGACCACTTGGCCACAGCTCTTCCATCTTGGTTCAAGGAGTACCACCTTTTGCATTGTAAAAACAGTCAGCAATCAGTAATCTCAGCATTCAGGATTTGCACAGATGACTAACAGCAAAGCTGTTAATCAGGAGCTAAAGAGATTAGCAAGATGCAGTTGAATGTTGATTAATTTCTGCAGGCCTGTAAAAAGAGGTAGTCAGCTGGACATGAGTATGTTTTAATTAATATAATATGTGGCTCACTTGTTCATGGTTGATAACTAAAGATACTTAAGTGTTTCCATCAACTATTTGTCAGTGGCTTTAAGAACTAAGACTGTAATATATTGCAGTGTCAAGAGAATTATATATCTTATGCAAATATCCTCAGAAAGTAATCTGTTTTCACTTTTTAATTTCAATTAATAATTTGTGAGGCATTGTACAAAAGCATGCTTCTTTTCTGTTAGTTATGATGGAAAGGTATTTCATTTTCCATACCATCTGGAGGAATGGTTATGCAACAATTCTAAACTTATTATGAAAAAAATTTCTTCTCTCTTTGGGATATAAAGAATGCTATCTCTGAAATATCTAGGTTTATAAAACAAGGCACAAATCCTATTTGTTATAAGGATAGCTGTGAACTATTTATATGTGTTCCTCAGTGAAGATTCAGCTCCTCCACAAAAAATTGTTGTCACTTTAAAACTTTTCATGTTTCAACATAACAAAAATGAATAGAATGAGAAGAAGTTCCTCGTCATTTGACATACTGTGAATTAGAAAAACAGGTCTAAGCAATCGCCAATATAACACTGATATATATAATCACACAATTTTGATGACAGCAGTTGGGTACATAGGCAGCTTACTTTGTGCAATTTAATATTTGTACAAGTTTAAAATTCTATTTTATTTGAGATGAGGTATAGGAAGACTGCACATACATGTCAGGAGTTAAGATAGTTGGACCTAAGCAGGAGTTTCAGTGGTGCAAAATCCACACTTAAAAATCTTGAACCTGTTGCTTCACTGCTACAACAAAACGACAAGAGAAATTACTTCATACACATAGGTATTGTTTCCCCTTTTGTTGAGGTAAAACTGCTGAAAGGGAATGTTCTAAATGAAGGTAAAACAAAGCAGACAAGGGTTGAGAAACCTTTCTATTCTGCTTTAGCTTTCCTGGTAACAATACAGCTTCCTCAGCTGTATCACAAGTTTAAGAATACATATAGTTGCACGCTGATCAAAGGCATATCCACTTGCCAACATTTTTGAGAAATCTTAGAGAAAGAATTGAGGTATCAGAGGACTGGAGGTGAGCAAACATTGTCCCACTCTTCAGAAAAGATAATAAAAGAAGATCCAGGAAACCACAGGCCAATCAGCCTGACCTCAATACCAAAAGAAATACCACAATTCTACAGGAATCTGTTTGCAAGTATCTTGATGACAACGCAGTGATTAGTGGGAGCCAGCATGGCTTTAATAAGATCAAATCCTGCCAAAATAGCCTTAGGTGTTTTTTTAAAAAACTGGGTCACTAATTTAGTAGATGGTGGGGAATGCTGTGGATGTCATTTATCTGGGTTTCAGCAAAACATTTCTTAAGGTCCCACAATATTTTCATTAGCAAATGGACTAAATATGGGATAGATGGAACACCATCATATGGGCCCATAATTGATCAGAAAATTGTGTTCAAAGAGTCGTCATCAGTGGCTGTGTTTCAAATTGGAAAAATGTCTCAACTGGAATGCAACAGGGTTCTGTTCTAGGGTTTATGGTCTTCAATATTTTTATGAACAATTTAGATGATGTGGTGGAGGGAATCCTTATCAAATGTGCAGATGATACAAAACTGAGGTGGGTGGGTAGCTGACACATTGGAAGATAAGAACAGAATTCAAAAGGACCTTGATAAACTAGAAAACTGAGCTGAAATTAATAACATGAAACTCAACAGAGACAAATGCAAATGTCTGCATTTAGGCCTTTAAACAAAATGCACAGGTGTAGGATGGGATATATTTGGCTCAGCAGTACTATATGTGAAAAGAATCTTGGCATTATTGTTGATCATAAATTGAAAATGAACCAGGAGTGTGATGCTGCAGCATAGAAGGCAAATGCTAACTTAACATGAATGAATAGAATCATAGTTTCGAAGTTGAGGAAAATAATATTTCCCCCTAGATTCTACACTGATCAGGTGTCATCTGGAGTACTATCTTCAGTTCTGAGTGCCTTATTTTAAGACGGATGCAAACAAGTTGTATTGAGTTCAGAGAAGGGCAGAGAGGATGATAAGAAGTATGAAGAACGAAACATATGAGAATAAGTTAAATTAGCTGGGCATATACAGCTTGGTGAAGAGAAGATCGAGGTGTGACATTATCACGGTCTTTAAATACCTGAAGAAGTGCCATGAAGAGGATGGTGCAGGCTTGTTCTCTGCTGCCTCAGAAAGTAGAACTAGGTCAAATGATTTTAAGTTAAAGGATGGTAGGTTTTGACTGAATATTAGAAAGAACTTCCTGAGAGTGAGAGCAGTTTGGCAATGGGATCAATTGTCTACAGAGGTGGTAGGGTCTCCTTCTCTAGATGTTTCAGAAAAAGGACAGCTACTTGCTGGGTATGTTCCAGTTGCATATCTGGCAACGAACAAGACCTGATGGTCCACTGAGACCCTTCCAACTTTATGATTCTATGAGTCTGTTTCTACAAGTTCCCCATTCATTCATACAGCTACCACAATATATTCAAAATGGGGTGACAAACATCCCTGAGAGTCATAGAGTTATAGTGTATCATATTATGCCATCACTTACAGGAAATATACACACACACACACACACACACACAGACCTGAATCAGATTATCCCCATGGAAAATTCTTTGCCATCATCCCAGATGTCTCGAATATTATCATCCCCAATTACATTGGAAAATAATTTTTTAAAAAACCACTAATACATAGCTTCTTGTCTTCACTAAAAAAAATGGATCTCTCTCTCTCTTAATCGGTGGAGCCTTAATGTATTTTGAACCAACTGGACTATCTGGCTCAGATTAATATATGTGGATTCCACCACACACATCTTAAGCCATTTCATGCTACCAAGAGAAATCATTAATCTTTAGAGAATTGTCAGTTTGATGGCTTAGGCCTGGGTCTCACATAGAACACATAGGTGGTGTGTAATCTTCCATTATCCAAGGCTGAATTATAGAAAGAAAAGATTTAATACAATACCTAGTTCATTCTCATGAGGGATTGTTCTCTAAAGAATTTTGCTAGTCCAAATTTAAGTGATTTGAATAAAAGATCCTCCATCTCTTCCATTGGGACATTATTCATTGTTACAAAGAGCCATATAACTCCCAGATAAAACCCCAGTGGATCATCAACTTGGATCTTATTCCTCCTTGGTATTCTGTCCATGGAAACAGCAATAAAACAGGAATACTTATGTGGCAGAAAAGATATTGCAAATAGGGTTGTGCTGAATATTTTCCTGTTTTGATTTTTGAGGCAAGAATAGTGATGGGAGACTGGCAAAATATTTAATAGAACAATTTCAGAACAAAACTCCTTTGATTATAATAATATTTTCTTTCTTCTATGCTATTTGGTACCCATGTTTCTCTTTCTCCTACTGTGTAGGTAGACAACATTTGGTGTACTCAGGATTTTTTTAGTTACACTGCCATAAACCATTGCCATTGTTCAAGGAGTATAGGAGCTCTGGTCTATAAAGTTCTTCCTCATTTCAAAGTTAGGGCAGCAGAAGAACGTGTAACCATCCAATGTGATTCCCCTTGTGGTGGGCCCATAGGACATAGATCTAAAAACATAAACAGGCTGATACAATGAGGACCATTTCTTCAGATGCTTGGGTTCCAAATCTTGTAAGTCTTCACAGATCAGCACTAGTGACAAGCATTTGGCCCAGAAACAGACAGGCAACCCATTGAGATCCTTCAAACCAGTGACATACAGTCCCTGACATGTATCCACATCAAGACCCTTACTGCTGCATTTTGTACCAACTGTAATGTCCAGATGGCTTTTTAGAGCAGCTCTGCATGGAAAGAAAATACAATAATCCAAATGAAAGGTTTCCAGAATATGTGGCTATGCCATCTATTTCAAATGAATAGCTGTCGTTTTTATACCAGCTGATGCTGAGTAAAGGCATACAAAGCCAATGAAGCTTCCTCCAGTGACAAAAATGGATCAAGGAGTGTTCAGAGACTATGCACCTGTTCTTATAGGGGAAGTGTAATATCACCTGAGAACCACCACCCATAAGATTTCCACCCATAATCACTCATAAAGAAGTCAGACTGTTGATTTTCAATGAAATGGTATGTGAAACCAAGCCAGAAATGTGCACTCATTGAAATGAGGAAGAATGCTGCATTATGCTGTGATTCAGACATGTGAAATCATCTTGCAGAGAGGGAATCAGCTCTCATAACTGCTTATTTCCTTTTTGTGGGTAATTTTTCCAAAAAGGCAATGCTATTTTTCCACGTGCACCACTTACACTTTCTGTTCAAACATCATATGTATTGAAGATAAATAAGATCTGATGTTAAAGATCAGTAAAGCATTCTATGTTTACTTCACCTAGAGGAACAGAATCACCGCTAGTGCAGCTGTATGTGGCGGGTTCCAAAAATTAGTCCATGGTTTCAAAGTGGGGTATTTAAACCAGATATGGTTTGAATGCCTTGAATATGCAGATTGTTTTTTTCTGCACAACTGAATTTCTGCATATTTCCTTCTTACTCCCAATAAAAAAAAATGACCTGTAAAGATTAGTGGTAGAGCACGTGTTTTGATCATTTATCTCAATAGGATTTTAAAAAATATATTAGGAAGAGACGAACAGGGGTCAGAGAGTGTGAAATTAGTTAGTTATATCTTTTGGCTCCAAGTCTGAGCCTTATTAAAGCCCTCAAAGTGTGTGATTCACTGAAGGAGCAGAGAAGGATGGGAGAGGAAAACAGACAGACAGAGAAGACAGGAGAAAAGGAAATCAGGGTGGAGTGAGAATAACTTTTTGTTTATCAAGTTGTTACTCTGATTTCTGGGGTCCCTTGGGGGACACCTCAATGTGTTCCACGTGATGGGGAACGGAAACTAGCCAGAGCACAAGCAATAGCAATGTGAGAGGCAGGGTAACCTAGTGGAGTCTTTTCCTCAGTTTTTACGGAGTCAGGCCAAGCCAAAAACCAAACGAAAATGAAGGTCTCACACATCAACACAATCACTCACACACTCACTCAAGACCTATTAAGAAGCAAAAGAGAGAAAATTGGATAGGGGAATATTGAAGGGATTGTAGCTGGGGTAATACTGCACCTTTTCCTGAAGTTCTTGCTCCGGGAAAAACAGCAGAGAAGAGGGGATCAGCACGGAGAGGGCTGAGGGGATTACTCAATGGGCAGAGAAACGGTCTGCTGGGATGACCAGGAGTGATCCAAAGAAACGCTCAAAAACTGGGACTACTTGTAGGGGGGAAAGTACCTGGAGAGCTAATCCTTTCCCAAGGAGAACAATGGGTGTTGCAAGGAGAAAGAAGCTCCACAATGGTAACTCCCTTTGTGTGATGGGATTACAAGGTGTTGCCAAAGTCTCAGGATCTTTGGCTGCGTTTGATTGTGGTGTGACTTCATGTAAATGGTCCTCGCCTGATAGGATATTTGCTCAACTTGGGGCAAACACGCTAATCCCCTCAAGCTGGCTTCTCAGGGGTTGAGGACTCTTTGTCTACTATGGGTTTGCACAGCTTGAGGTCTCCTGGGGCTATGTGATGGGTGAGTGTACTGGTCTGACCTGGTTTTTGATCGTTCAACCATTGCTGCCAACGTGCTCATCCGGGCTACCTCTCAGCCACATGGAATCATATTTAATATCAAAATTGTCAACCTCGGGATAGTTTTTTTCCCAGTGGAGTAACAAAGTGCCCAACACTGTGAGTGCAGTAATAAAAACAATAAAAGATGATCAAAGATTTCAGAAAAGGGATTTGTTTCTGATCACAAATGCAGCAGGTGAGGATTTAGCACAATGTATCTTTTGGATGAAACTAACAGTACTGATACCACTTCTTGAAGTGTGTGACATTCCAAATCAGGAGTGAGTGGAAAGCAGAATGGGAGGGAGACGCCAAGAAAGGAGGAAATGAACTTGAGGAAAACCTTTCACTTAATTATCCAAGTGTCAAGTACTGTGTGAGAAACAAGAAATATACTGAAGGATTACAAAGTGGTTTATTGCAGATCACCTTAAATAATATGCAATATAGTATATTACACAACAATGTGTAATGGAAACCAGAATAAAATCAGCCTCAGGCTGCTTAAATGCAGTATGTTTTGCTGCTTCTTCTTTTGTTCCTCCTCCTTCCTTTTATTTTTATGCTAGTTTTTCCCCCCCTGAAAACTTGGACTCAAGGGTCAAGCCAGATTAATTTCTTCTTCTGTTCCATTCTTCTTCAATTGGTTTCCAGATTTTCTTCATCTAGATTCTGCTGCCTGGGAACTGAGACATAACAATGAACTTGCTTCAGTCCTCCTATTCTCCACCCCAGGCTTTTTTATTTTACTGTTTTACTGAATCAATCAGAGAAAAAGTCACTGACTCTAATGAATTCTAATATTTTATATTTTATTACAGTGTTAAAGTATAAGATTAGTTTTGTGTTAATCAGACAATCTAGGTAGAAAAATATAACATCTTAGTATATTCATGAGTTAATTACTTATCTTCAAGTTCTGATCTGGATCCACATCAATTTAATATTGCATATGACTTTCCTTGAACCAATAGCCAAGTCCATTTCTTTTCCTTGTCTTTTTGCCTCCATAACTGCAACTAACTTCTTTATCTACATTTTTTTTAAGGTTCAAGGTTTTGTTTTGTTTTAAATCTAGTTGCTAGTCCCAACAAGAGTAGAACAACTGAACAAATGGGATTTACATTAGTGTTGACTTACTGTTAAACAAGAGCTTCAATAACTTTTTACTAATAAACTAGATTCACATGTTTTGTACAAGAAAGCACAGCTAATGGTAATCTCGGATATATAGGTGTTGAATCCAGTGGAAGTTCTGTGAAAATCTGTCAGCTTAATTTTGATTCTGCTTCTCGGATCCCATTGGCATTTTAGTTTCATCCCAGTTTCATATTCTGTTCCAAGAGATTTTTTTTCCTTCTTGCATGAAAATTAGAGCATACTTTGGCTACATTTTCCCCCAAAGTACACAATTCTTAATATCTTTCCATTACTAAAGTGCTTTTGTGCATTTTCTTTTTAAAAATGTTCATTTTTGATATGAGCAAATTACCCCTTCACCTAAATACATTATAGGCCTTAGATATATAAAAATTTCCAAGGCAAGTTATCAATATTGCTAGTAATCAGGCTTTAGAAAATTAATATAGGAGGAAGGGGCTGAGAATTGCAAACTCCAGTCATTTCTATTTCACCCACTTACTTTGACGTAAATATTGTAGAAAATTAGGTTGTTAGTAATTTCCAGAATTTATTGGCATGTCTCTCTATAGGCAGACAAAGTGCACTAAATAATTATTTTTTTCACTTTAGAAAATAGTTACCAGGGCTGTTAGCAAATTAACACTGCAGCTACATTCATAGCTATTAAGAATTAAGCTTGGTAAATTCAATGGGACTTCTTAATTAGCAGATACAGAATTGTGCATCAAATTAACTGTGATTTTTCTTGTAAAAATATTAGCCTCTCAGATTTGTACAGTTTTGATGGGAAAATTCTGAATTGAGGAAAAAACCCTAGACATTATTATTTGTTTTTAGATTATTCATATTTATGTCATCTGTTTATGGATGTCAGCTCCTATCTATTTCATTCTTATACTTGAGAATAACACATTTCAAATATTTTCGCCCAAAGGGCAAAGAAAAAAGAAATTTTGCTCTTTTTTTTTTTAAAAAAAACCACTTTCTGTATCTTGTTACTTTTCATGAAAAAATCATCTGTGCATGAAGAACAATTTGTATTTTGTGCAAAACATTATTTTGTGAAAAAAATTATTCAAGGTGTTGAGAAATGTCTCAAAGTAAAAGAAACAATGACATAAAGACATAAAAACTGTTATAGCCCCTTCTTGTTATGATTTTTTAAAAAACAACAACAACAACAACAAATGTCAGTTTTAAAAACAGTGAACATATTTGTTCTATGTCATAAAGGTGTTTCCTTCTATGTGAAGAAAGAAGAGCAATGCATTTTCTTAACAAAATAATAAAGATATTTATGATGGTCAGTTTTTAAAGATTACTTACCACTTCATAAGGGAGGGGGGATACTTATTGATCAATCATTTGAAATGGATTATCTGAATAATTATTGAATAGAAAATTGCTCCCTAATAGATACAGTGTAACACATCAATTATGATAACAGCAAACTTGCATTTTTTTAAAAAAAATTACTGGTCATTTCTGCACTACACAGTTATACTGCCATATTTCCACTTTCAACCTGCTATGGAATCTTGGGGTTGAGGAATGAGGATTTAGAATTCTCAGCCAGAGAGTACTTTTGGTCTCAGTAAAGTACAAACCAGAGGATGTTGGGAGTGGAGTAATAGCACTATAACAGTGTAGTGTGAAAATGGCTGCTAAAAGTAATTTTTGTTGTTGTGTTGAGGCATATATTATTGTGGTGATGTGCTTTCAAGCCAACTCTGATTTCTGGCAACCATATAATGGGTTTTTTCTTGGCAAGATTTATTCAGAGGAGATTTTCTATTGTCTTCTGCTGACTCTGAAAGCATGACTTCCTGAGGTCACCAGTAGGTTTCCATGGGTGAGCAGGGATTTGAACTCTGGCCTTGCTTAAGTCTCAGTCCAGCACCAAATCCAAAACACAACATTTGCTCTAACATGTGTATGTACATGGAAATAATTTCTACTTTCCGTATTAAATGATGTATCCTTCTCACTCTCAAAGTTGTATATTGCTAGTGAAAAGGTTATGGTTTCAAAATGCTATTCACAATGAATTTGAAAGTCCACTCAGTCTCCCAGTGAATAGTAAGTAGTTCATAATATTATATTTCTCATATTAAAAGATTCCACCATTGCATTTTCCATTCTTATCAGCTGTATTTTTAAGTGTCTTTTCAATTATGTTAGCTCTTGAGTTATTCTGTACACCACCATCTCATTCTTGTGAGAGTCATCATGAACAAGTTCTCCTTCAGCATTTTAAATACTCTTGAAATGCTGATTTCTTTGTGAAGTAATTTCTGTGAAGTCCAAATTATTCCTGTCTCTTAGTTTTGCATCTGCATAACTAAAAGAAATTAAAAGAAACACATATTCAGATAGTTCTGTGACATGATACACCCAACAATTGACAAATGATACAGGGATGGCAGAGGCCATGCAGATTCGCTTTCTTCAGTTTTAACTACTGAGTCAGTGGTGAGAAGAAGGAAGTCCATAGTCAATAACTATTTAAATCCAAATTGCAGTGAGCAGAAAGAAGAGTGAAAGTGAGTTAAAAAGTCATAGCTATTTTATGAGCCAAATGTAGAGGCATTCACCTATGCAATCAGATAATGCCAGAGTTTAGAGTTACTTTAAAAAAAAACCAGTTTCCAAAACATTGTCAGCTAGGATTATGTATTATACTTTCCTTTAAATATTTTTCCCAGTTTCTCATCAATGCCCTGTCCCTGGTTGTCCTATCAAACTCTCTAACTTTGTTGTGACTAGTGACCTATTAAGCATCAGCACATGTTAGTTGCTCATTTCTGTCACAGTAAGAATTAGGTAAAAAATCCTAGCCCCATAGTCTAAGGCATGAGACTGGGGGTTGCTGGTAAAATAATAAGTGTGAGTGAGTACCAATAGCGTCTGATAGCTCTGTTATCAGTAGGACAGTGAACCACCCTGAGATTTAATCCAAATATTAAAAGAATTTTGTCATAGGCCCTTTCCGCACCCTACCTTATATCATTGTCATCCAGTGGCAATCCCAGCAGCAGCTCTGCAAGGAAGAGAGAACGACAGGTGCACTCCTCACTGCAGCGGCTTTCTCTCTGCTGCAGGAAGCACGATGGACATGCCTGTTCCTTCTGTAATGCAGTCCACCACTTTTCCAGACTGTGCTGGGGGAAGCACATCTATCATGCTTCTGGGGCTTCTGCAGGCCAGGTAAGTGTGGGATGGTGGCGTGACTGCAGGTCATTACGAGAAAAAGCCCATCAATGATTTTATCCATGATAGTGCTTCCTGGTGATGGGAGAAGGAAGGTCTATGACAACAACATGCAAAAGCATTGTCCTGGTCCCATTCCTCTCCTGTCCCCAGGATGGTATGGGAGAGTTCTGTGGAAAGGGCCTGAGAGAGTTTACAATTCCCATGTTGAAACAGCTTCACTGATTGCTGGTTCATCCTGGGCATTGTTAAAAGACTTGTCATGATTCATAAAGGCCTAAATAGCTTATGCCAGCCTATCTGAAAGACTGTACTTCTCCAAATGAGAAAGCTTAGAGTTGGGCTTTCTCTCAGTTCCATCACCTCATGGGTGTATCTGGTGAGGACACAGGAGACAGCCTTCTCAGTGGCTGTTTCCATGGTGTGGAATACTCCCCCTTTTTTGCTTCCCATATACCAGCAAGAAAAGATCTATCTATCTATCTATCTATCTATCTATCTATCTATCTATCCATCCATCCATCCTCTGGTTCTTAATTTGTTGTGCCAGAGGAGTCTGTTAATAAGATGTGGCTTATCTTTTTATTTTTATTTTTTAATTCTGCTTTTAATTGTTTCAAAATCATGTTTCAATTCTGTTTTTGTTTAATGTTTTTTAAACATTTGTACAATGTGTTGTTTCTACTACACTTTGTTTTCATTTATACTGTAAGTTGCTTTGGGCCCGATATTGGTGGGATACAAATCAAAATAAAATAAAATAAAATAGGAGCTACCCAAGATGTTGAAGCCTATCTTCAAAATATGTTCAGGAGGATCAATGATAAAACTGGTTAGCAATTTTAAGCTTTAGACTAAAACCACAAGGAGTTTACTATCCCATTGACACCAAAGCCAAAAGATCCCAAGCAGGTTACCCTGCTCACCTCATGCCAACAGTGCACTGTGACAGGTATGCTGTCTAATTCTGGGACTGGCTGAAAATGTCAATTCCCCTCACAGATGACTGCACCCAGGGGTTAATTGTCAGATGGTTAATTGTCAGACACCTTTGCAACCTGGCCATAAGCTCCAGTGTTCATGCTACAATGCTTCTACAAGCAGCATTAATTTTGTACAACATCTTTAAGTAAAATTACCCATGAGACTTGTGGTTCTGGCAGCAAAAAAAGAAACTTTCCTGTTTATTTTATGTAGTGAACATAATTAGCTAAATCAAGAGCTATTTTTTAACTAGTATCTAAATACCTATGATGCTGGAACTTGGTGTAGTTCAGGGCTTTTTCATAGTTTGATTTAATTCTAATTTGTGCAACATCTCAGTGTAATTAGAGAACTCATTACTCTAGTTATAGAAAACATGAGGTTATGGAGAAATCCCAGTGATATCTGTTACAATTTACTTGTTAATATTGCACATTTTTAATTGTTTGCTTAATTTGCAGATTCAGCTTCTGTGAATGCCACATTACTAGTGTAACCACTTAATATTAATGTGCATGATTTTAATGTAATTCAGCAATAAATTTATGATGATGAATTTGGTCATGGAACCATGAAATCACAAGAAGAGGAATATAAATTCTTTAGTTCAATCTGAGGAAAGTTCATCTTTCTGCTAACTTGCTGTGCTATAATTTGGTTTATGTTAATCAGAACTAATCAATCATTTCTAATTAACTAACAGAGGTGAACTGAGGTCTCCTACAGCAGTGAAACTTTACAAGGGACCTTGCTGTTTTGTTCTGTAAGAGATGACTTGGTGCTTCAGGTTGAACTCTACTGCAAATCTTTTTTCTCTGCTAATTAAGTGAATATTTCTAAAATAAAGACAAAGACAAATAAATAATGTAGTTGCACCTTTGGCTGAAGTAAAAACTTGGGGCCCACTGAAATGCTCAAGAAATGAACAAAAGGGAAGAATTCTCTTCTGAGGTCTGGTCCTCTCAGAACTAAAGACTAACCAAGCATAATGCATGGTCAGTAATCGATTGATCTGTAGGGGACCATACTACACGTAATATGGTCCATGTGGCCTTCTGGCCTGCCTTGCCATGCTGCAGCTTTTCTCTTATTTGTCTCTTCATGAAAGTCCAGCCTGTTAATCCAAAGAAGCTTCCCCGATAAATGCTGACTGAGGTACCTGGGAAATTTACTAGAAAAATTATTTCAATTTCTTTGCAAGAGTATGGTTTCAAAACAGGTTTTGCACAGTTGGTCAGATTCTAGCACTGTTGCATGCTCACTCTTTAAAGGCAAGGAGACTGTACAATTGCTCTTCATTTTCACTTTAAAAATTAGATGGATGTGTTAGCAGCAAAAGAGTATAGAAAAAAATGGGCAGCGTTTTCCATCTTTGTCCCTGGTCTACTGTGCAAGGCTATTAGGAGATTCATTGCCATGGACAGTTTAATTCACAGAGGGTATTGCCTGCTTAAATGTCTAAGCTAAAGAAGCTCTCTCTTTGTCTTTTTGTACTTGCTTAACAAAAGTCCTCCATTTTGAATTCTAGTTGACTTTAAAGGTTGTTCCTGTTGCTAGCCTTGTGTCCTACTTAAAATTATGCTGACATTACTTGACAAATTCCTAGGTTCTCAGCATCGGTTCCCAGTGCGCTTTCTGTATCAATATTGCTTACACTTCATTGCTGAATGAATACATGTGTGAATCAAGGTTTGTTGTTGATTGTTAACCAGAAGTTACTGTATTATCTACCATGTATCAGAATTTTAGTCCTGGGAAAGCAAATATTCTTAATATTCTGGCACATGTTCTCTGTGCCTTATGAGATCACTGTCATCCTAAACCTATTTAACTCTTCCCTTCTTTCAATAAACTGTTCTTCTCTTTGCTTATGTAAGAGGTAGTTTGGACTGCTTTTTTGCTGAGGGAGGGGAATCCCTTGGGCCAAAGTTGGGAATCTTTCCAGGCTGATTCAGAGCTCACCCACAATCATGTAGACTACCCAAGGTAGTCCATGTGGACCTAATATTTTAGGTCTGGCCCTATATGTTTTTTACTAACAGTTTTCAGGGTTAGTGCCCTGACAGTTTTCCCTAAAAGTCTTCAGGGTTGGTGCCCTGACCATTTTCTGGATTGTTGCCCTAACAGTTCTCAAGATTAGTGTCCTGACCATTTTCTGCTTTGTTGTCCAAAGAGTCTTCAGAGTTGGTGCCCTGACAATTTTAAGGGTTGGTACCCTAACATTTTTTCCAGAATTTTTCTGCCAATAGATGCATATATCATCCTTTTGGGAAAAAAAAATTCCCAGCCCAATGTTTTGTTTTTGCTTCGTTTTCCCCTGTAAGGTTTTAGGCTTCTGTCTAATTTAGCATTGTTTTATTAATTTATTTAAAACATCTATGTCAGAACTGGGAACCGGGGAGATCTCTGGACCAAGCCAGGACTATGACAATCAAGGTCTGCTTTAAGCTCTCCTTTCTAAGAGAATGCAGCACTCTACTAAACTTTTGTTCCCCATTGGCTTCCTCTCCCGGTTTATCTCCCTCTACTACTTTTCCTAAATCCATAACCTTTCAGATATAGCGCAAAACATGGATTTATCCAATGACTGTATCTCTGGTGGTAGCATGTCTAACTCAGTTCAAACTAAAGCCATTCTATTGAGACAGATTTTACAAAAATAGAAAGCAATTCTTTATTTAACACACTGTCAGGGTAAAAGGTAGTTGATAGAGTAAGGACTAGCATCTAGCACAACACTTGTATATTGAGACCAGCAAACACTTTCTTTTTCTCCCTCACACACTCTCAGATCAGATCTCTCGATTTCTCTCTCCGTCTCTCCCTCTCTCTCTCAACTACAAAATGCATTCTACATTGACCTTCAACTCTATTTTTTTGGTTAATTTTCAGTTACTCACTTCCCCATCTAGCCCCTCCCTCTGGCTAGCCTGGGTTCCATTTCCAACAGCCAACCAATTTAAATCTGAGGGGTTGGCAGGGTACTCTGAGGGATTGGCAGGGTACTCTGTTGCTAAGTCCCCCTTCTTAGGGTTCGTCACAGTCTGCTCTTCCTCAGAAATGCAACATGTTTCATTCAACCACAACCAATCTCCTCAGTTTCTTAAAACTATTGCCTTTGCAACATTAA
The DNA here is from genome assembly GCA_948474755.1 of Ctenosaura bakeri. Classification (NCBI taxonomy): domain Eukaryota; kingdom Metazoa; phylum Chordata; class Lepidosauria; order Squamata; family Iguanidae; genus Ctenosaura; species Ctenosaura bakeri. The sequence continues at coordinate 351,370 of CAOLHI010000058.1, forward strand.
GGCCACAAGCTTATATTCACTTTCCTCAAACTAAGTTCCACTGAACTCAAAGATCCTTAATTCCTTTTCGTATAAGATTGTGGTGAACTAGAGCAGCTGGGTTGAGGAGATTCGAATGTTGACCGAGCATTTCACCCAAAGCTCTTCCAGGTTCACATTGTGAGGGTAGAATTGAAGTGGCAATAGCAACTTCTTCCCTTTATATCTGCTCTATTTTTGTTTGTTTGGCCCTATACTTTATCTCCTATTGCAGCTGATGAGAGGAAAAAAAGAATATATGTATGGCAACTTCAGGGCTGCTTTAAACACACACCCTTCACCATGGAACAGGATGGTCTGGTAACTGGGAAGATTTTGGTTGCAAAAGATTCACAGTCTCTTCTGATCCCCTGAAATTATGCCTCCCAATCCACTTTTACTATTGTTGATGTTGTTGTTGTGAATGATGATGTAATTAGTATTATCAGCTTTATTTGTACCTTCATTTATACCCTGCTTTCTCCCCCAAACGAGGCTCAAATGTGGCTTATTTTGTCTCTGTTGATAGGGGAGGGGCAGATCTGATTCATCTCATGGCCCCTGGGAACTTACAGTATACAATTTTCATCTGACATTCATTCCATTTGCAAATGAGGTTCTTCTCTACTACCCACCTCAAATTATCACTCATTTGATCTGAAGTATAAAGAGGTCTTGCCTTCCAGCTTTGTTAGCCAATATAATTGTTTGTTTTAAAATGTATTTCTATCGTTCTGCATAGCTTTATGCAAAGGCTTTGGGGCATATTTTCAAAGTTGTGTGTGGGAGCTGGAAAATTATATGTGAAGCCCCTTTCCCCCTAATTGGCATTTCTGTGCATACATTTGCCCTATGATTTAATTATACATTTATTTTCAAATTTAGTTCAATTAGGCAACTTAAAAGCCTTCTCTTCAGGGAAATAACAACTAGCAATTTCACCTCCCTTTCCTTCTACCATCTTATGATTATACTAGAAAATTCAGTGCACTGTTTTCTCTTGGGTTCTCTTTGCATACTAAATGGGAATGCATACCAAGAACTCTCAAATTTATTCTAAAATCTACATTAAGTTTTTGTGCTGATCCCAAAGGCATACCATTAAAGATATTATGCTGTTCCTTTGACCAACAATTTGAACGTGATATAAAATAAGTAAATTACCACTTTATCTTGTCCCTTAAGGTTAGCTATGGACTACTAAAGATGAACACACACCATCACCCCGCCACAGACAACATTCCATGATTCAAAGTATAATCTCACAATTGCTGTCAAAGACAAATGACAGCAAGAGGCTGTAATCATTATCCAAACAGTGCTTATTTTGATAACTTCCAAAAGATCATATATTGCAGCGGGGGAAGGAAGCATGTCTAGAATTTGCATGTGACATATATGTTATAAACAGATATTGTGCAGTCTCAAACATGTCTGTTTTGCCTCTGGCAAGGAGAAGTTTAAGTGTTAATTTCTCTAACAATGTGAGAGACCAAGCTCTGTATAACGAACAATGAAAGGATAAACCTTGTGAGTTCTTCTGAGTCCTTGCTATCTCTATCTTTGTTGCACGCAGCAAAGTAGATATAAGAACTTTACATATGGCATTTTCATTTAGTTTATCATAAATTGATAAAATCAGTAAAGAACTTTGAAAGCATATACTTTGACCATTTAGATTGTTAATCCACTCAAAAACCTTGAGGAAAAATGGAATCATATTAGGGCATGTGTCCCAATATGTCAACATTATTACAGCCTCTTCAATATTTGTTGACAAATCATTATTGATCCTGTGTTAAGGGACACAAATGCTATCAATGTATCACTTTAATAGTAACCTTCTTGGCCACTGCAGACCACAGTTTATATGAGAGAGAGATCCAAATTCTTTTCCATTTGTCTTCTTCAATCTGTAACTTGGTTTCCCAGGCACTCGTAGTGTGTGTGTGTGTGTGTGTGTGTGTTTATTGTAGCACCTTTGAGACTGAGAGAAAGACATTTGTAGCATCTGATGAAGCAGACCTAGTTGACAAAAGCTTATGCTACAAACTGCTTTTTCTCAGTCTCAAATTGCTACAATATCCCTTTGCAAGCCATTCAATAAAATGAACATGAGATTCTGCATCATTAGATGTTACTATGATGAAAGAACCCCACTGTAGTTACACCTCCCAATACTACCCCTTAAAAAGGTATCTTTCAGCCAGGGAGCACACCCAGCTGAAGGTTTTTCTGAGGTCCTGCAGATTTTGGCACCAGGAAATGACATCAACAGCCTTCTTCCAGCTGAAAAGATTGTCAAGAAGAGGCAACTCCTCAGGTTCCTGCTGCAACTGCTTCTCTCAAGGTGCCCCATGACTGGGAAAGCCCTTCAGACATCATTCTCCAGAGTCCTGATCTGCAGTGCCTTGGGAAACCTTTGGCTGAGGTGGTCCCTGGTTAAAAAGGGTTTGAGAGTCATGTTCAGTCTTTAACAACCAGAAGTATGAATCCCCAGCAGTTACAGTGTGGTATATATGGCTTATGATCTCATAATTACTGAAAAGAATGCCAGCCTGAAACTGTATGCTCAACAGTCACACTTGTAGAACTCCTCATATGAACTGAATAAAGAGATTACACAATAGCCAAAAAGGACAACCACATGTGTAAGCACACACAGGTTTCAGTCAAATACCAATAGGATTCCAGCCAACGTGCCCAATCTGCCTCTTTTGTTTCACCATAACCAGAAGAAGTAGCTCAGAGAGTGACTGGAGAAATCAAGAGTCACTATACAAGACAACTCACCATTAAAGTATATTAATAAAATTGCCAGTCAAAATGGTTTGAGCAAAAATAAACAATCAATTAAAATGTAGCATGTACTCAAGTTTTTATCTCATTTTAAACTCAGGGAATTACTAATGCCTTGCATCTGTAAAGTGTGGCACATTTTAAAATGATATTCCATCTACCTGCTCTTATGTGAAAATCCATTTATATGATTGAAAACTGACACTGTGTCACCCTTGATTTTTATTAATATACAGCAATTTAATTGAGCAAACATAGCACATCAAGTGCGGTAATAGGTTTAACTACAAAATCCATTTGGAATTTTAAGGATAGTCAAACTGTTAATTAAATATTAATTGATTATTAAAAGCAAAATTGAGTTTCAACAGCTGTTAGATAGGTTTGTTTTACATAAAGTTAATTCCCACTGAGTAAGCATCTCAGCCATCTGTTAGTATTTACTATATCTCTCTAGAATACATACCACCTGTCTTGTTAGTCCGTTGACAGATTGATAATCTAGAAGCATTGTCATTTAGTCAATGTGTTTAATGGTTGAGTGATGAGAGGTCAAATTTTGGTCTTCCCTTAACTATTCATCTCTGACTTTAGGTTTGCTGTTAATACAGAAGCGCGAAGTAATTACCATGTTATCTCTTAATACAGTCTGTGGGCCAAGAATTGAAAATTGATGTCTCAGCATGTGTTTCTCATGAAAGGAGGGGAGTATACTAATTTCTGACTCCCCAACATTTTTTCCTTTCATAAATGTGAAATCTCTGTGAAGAAAAGAGCCTATTATAACCATTGATGGTCACCACATATACCAAATTATTGATTTCTTTTTTTCTGGGGGAGGGGGTTACATGGTGAGACTCAACAGATGAAGTGGGCTTTCCTCCTTAGACAACTTCCTTTCAGTTGGTGGAAGTGACAATAGAGGAGATCGGGCTAGCTTGCTCCCCTCTTCGCATGTGGAGTGCTGAGGTTCTGTGGAAACCTGGATCAGATAAAACATTAAACACAGTAAATTATGTAAAAATGAGAGAATATTACTTCATTCTTGTTGCACAGCTTGTAGCACTAATATGGCAATCTGTATTACCATAACTATTACCATTAGTTATTTCTAAGAGAATTCAATTCCATTCCAACATGTTTCTAAAATTTATAACCAGACCTGTGTTCAACTGCTCTAATTTAAATTAGAACAGTTAAAGAAAAGAAAACTTTAGGCATCTTGATGAGATCATAATATGCTAAATTAAACATTTAAGGCCTTTCCATACTACACTGTTATAGTGCTATTCTCACACTTTCAACATCCTGTGGAATCTGGGGTTTCAGTTTAGAATTCTCAGCCAGAGATCTCTTTGACCTCAGTAAACTACAAACCCCAGAATTCCACAGGATGTTGAAAGTGGATTAATAGCATTACAACAGTGTAGTGCCCTTAGAGTGTATCAGTTCATGAAAACATAATCCATAGACCTACATATTTCAGGGAGTGGGGGGAAGAATTGTTTGCATATTCTTTTGTATCAATTTTTGGTTTTGTTCAAAGACTGATAGTGGGAGTTTTTGGGACAAGGATGATTCAGCCCTCAATCATGCATACACATGGACCTCTATCCTTTGATTTTGCAATATTTGATGACAAACAGCTGAATGTCTGACAAGATGAGAAAGATGTACAGAATCCCAGTGGAAAAATTGTTGCGTATATTGTGTTCTTGCAGATATCCATGGCTTATCTACAAATGTTAGGGCCATGAGAATCTGGGCAATTAAATCAGTGAAGCAAATAATTCTTTGTGTACAGGATATTCTTTCACACAACATGCTAAGATATTTTAATTGAAAATTTGGTGAAATCCATCGGATTGTTCTTTCATTTTTTATATTTCATATTTCATTTTAATCTATAATATGACAGTACTGCCTTATCCTTAGAGATCAGAGTGTGACAAACACTTCTTCATTCTTTGTAAAAGAGGCAAATTTAAAGTCATACTGCTTTGTTCAAAAGAATGAAACATTCTGTCTTCTGCAGGAATATTACTGTTTCTAAAAACTTAATTCTTATTTTGGTGGCAAAGCTGGACAACCTTCCTTTTTGATTGATTTAATTGGAAAGTAATATTTTGATGTTAGGCAACATCCTTCTTTTCAGTATAAGAAACACTAAGAACTAGGAATGTATATCTTCAAGATGTCTCTGGAAAATCTTCCATCTCAAAAGGCATCTGTTTCTAAACACACTTTGTGTGCATACTTTGAGGTGCATATGTGTGGTAGTTTCCAGCAAGGAAAAAAAGAGAGACATTACTTTTCAAGTAACATATGAAGAGGGGTTTTGTGCAAAAATAAGATTTTTATTACATAAAAAAAAAGAAAAAGAAAAAAAATGTCTCTATAAACAATGGGGATGAGATTCTGTATGAAAAATACATTTTGCTCTATCAACAATTGTAAGTCATGATAGTCCATGGAGCCTCTGTGTGCAGTGGCAGTATTTAGATGAAAATTAAGGTCAAACAACAAGGAAAGGCCACCATACCCTATCACTGCACCTGGTTGGATAATGCTGAGTAAAATGGTGATTGCAGTGGGCCCAAGGTATCTGAAGGCGGCAAATATGCAGATTTAACCAACCACAGATTCAAAATGTTTGAAAACAAAAATACAGAACAGCTAATAAAGCAAGCATCTTTACATATGGAGGGAGAAGAAAGGAACCCAAATCACTATCATGCAGTGATTCTCCTGCTCACCCTCACAACCTGGCCAAGCTCCAGATTGAAACCCACCATACACATGCAGTGGAACTAGGCAGCAGTCGAGGTGGCAACCAGCTTTGACCACCAAAAACACATTCTACCTTGCATCCAGGAAGCCCACAAATGTGTAGGAGCACCACCATATCTGCCAATGACAGGGCAATGAGCATATTCTGCAGGGATATGGCAATTGGTGGTGGTGTACTTGTTTGGTTGCTTACAAATGAATAAGCAGGAGCACCATCGCTGATTGGAAGGTGGCAGGAGGCTTCCAAAGGATATCACAAGTAACAAAAGCATTCCTCCTGCTTGGTACTTTGTGAACAACAAGTAGAAGGACTGCCTCTACCACCACCAGTTGGAAGATGATGAGCATGGCAATTGGTAGTGCTAACAGTAGTCTTGGCAGCAGTGCTTTTGCTCAATCATTTTTAATATGAACTGGAGCATTTTTTTAAGTATCCATAGGGGATGGGTGTCCTGGAACCAATCCCCCATGGCTATTGAGGACCCACAGTACTCATATGCAGTTCCAGCTCCCTGTTTGTGATCTCAGATCCTTTCCCAAACCTCCAAAGCCCCTAGGCTCCCCAAATATTTTATCAGATTAAACCTGCGCATTTACTGCAGTAGCCTTACCTGCTGGCATGGGGACAAGAAAGGAGCAGGGACACAACAACACTTCTGCATGACTTTGTCATGGTCCTGCTCCTCTCCCATCCCAAGTCGGAGCAGCTGCGGATTAAATTATTGACAGGTTTTTCTGTCCATGACCCACAATTGCACCACCATACTGCAATTACCTGTCCTGTGGAAGGCCTGGAAACATGATGGCGGTGCTTCCTACCCCAGCACAGCCTAGGAAAATATCTGTCTGTGCTGCAGAAGGAAAAGGTATGTCCATTATGCTCCCTTCCACAGAGAGCTGGTACAGTGCAAAGGGGAGCACTCCCATCACAGTCTATTCCTAGAAGAGCTGCTGCAGGGATCACCATCGGAGGATCACAGATAGTGTGCACAGAGAGCCGTGTTCTCAAGCACATTGAAACAAATACCACATCCTTCCCATTGAGTTTGGTTTATATGATAATAGTTATTGCACATAAAAAGGTACCTTAAGACAGTAATTATTTGTCGTCATTATTGTTGTTGTCATTGCTTCCATTACCTTCATTATCTACATGTCATATTTCTAGAGTGGCTCACAGTATATTAGATTATGAGAAACAAAAACAACTGAATTAATTAAACAATTAATTTGAGCAATTATAATTAACTGTTGTTAGGGGTTTCATGGGAGGGGGTGTCACATTTTACAAATGTGCAAAAAGAAAGAAAAACTGAAAAATAACCCAAAATTTCTGAGTCCAAGAACAAAAATGAGCTGTTCCTTCTGAAGAAAAAAGATTTGTGTTGTGTGATTTATTGCATGCAAATGAACCAAGTCATTATACACATCCTTACATAGTATCTATGAATATTTTTTTTAAAAAAATGATTTTTTAAAAAATCATTCAACGTTGAATAAAACAGCACAATACACTTACCTAAGCCAATATTTTAGAAACGTAAAAGACAGTCTTAACAAAGGAAGAAAACAAAAGCTACAAAGGCATTCCAGGAAAGATAACATGAAGTTGTTCACTGTTAACTTTTGGATCTATGCCTTTTACCAGGGAGTTTTCTAGTTCTCAACAGTCTTTCTCAGTCATTGGTCCACATATCAACCAGCAGTAGTTCTCCAAGGCTTCTGTTAACAGTTATGAATGAAGATGGGGCATTTTGGTCTTCCAGTCATGTTATTCCAGATGCACAAAATTAGACCTAAAATATAGACATTCTCTGACATTCTCACATGGATATTTGTAACTTGTGATTTTCCACGTTCTCTCCCCTTACTCTGTTTAAACTGAAGAGTAGAGACTCAAGAGACACACACACACACAAATGCCCTAATGAATATATCACTTTTTGACATTAGAATGGCTATTATCCCACTCAATATAAAGTATTTGCTTCTTGGCCTTTTGGCTAAGATCAAGTGCAGTATCTGTTCTTATCAGTTTAATAAAGTGTTTGGACAGAAAATACTCCATGCCATTTCTAATGAACCATGATGCAGTGAAGAAGTGATGGGCAGCAATGATAATACAATCAGCAGATTGGTCCATTGGAGGATACATTGCAAATCTCATGGGGGTCAGTGAATACAAGAAGTATATGTGGTATTCTAATTTTCCCCATTCCTTTGAACTCTCCATACACTGCAATTCAATCAATGCAGGCTTTTTAAAAAAAATCTCTCTCTCTCTCTCTCTTTCAATCTATCAACTCCTGGTGCAAGAAAGTTAAAAACAACTATGGAGATGCCAGGAAATACCTCTCAGCCATTCTGCAAGCATAGCTTGTGCCCTACTACTAGGATGTGAACCTTATTTTATGTGAACAGCTGCCCCTCTCTTTAAGACACAATGACAGACAAGTGACACACTTTATCGCACTAAAAAAGAAAAGGTTGTAATAATATTCACAAAAGATGGGCTTTGACACCCTTAGTTTTTTGAAGAATGAAAGAGGAGGAAATTTGACAGCAAATAGATCCAAGCTATGAGGCACCAATATCCTAACCTTCTCTTTAACTATTTATTTATGGAAGACACTTCACTGTCAAATTTCTAATTCTGTGTTGATATCACCGTGGAAATTTGCATTAAATGACATTTTGATTAGAGTGCTCAAATCTGTGCACCTTTAAATCTTTGCCATTTATTGTGTATGCAAAGTCTTCTAGGAAAATGTCCCATTTCCATTTCCCTCAGGAATCCTTGAAGATCAGCGAGGAATCTTGGTGAGTTTTTTTCTTCATCCAAATTCTAATCAGGTATAGGAAATGCTAATTACAAAAACTGTGTTATATGCCAGCTGCTCAGTCCTTATGACTTGCAACTGACATGATAGGAGAAACTGCAAGGTCATCTTGGTTTTGTTTGTTTGTTTTCTGGACTGAAATCCAAAATTATCTCTCTGCTGTTCATCTCCTAAGGAGAGACCAGCACAATTTTAATGACAACTGGACTGATAACCTCATGTGAAATAATGAAACTCCAGGAGTCCACATCTTAACTATCCTTGGGTAGCTAAGGTTTTGTGCATCTCTTCCCATTTACACTAAGCACAAATGAAAAGCTAGCAACTGATGATTTTTACATATAGGCCCCAGTCCTATAGGATCAAACGAGACAGGTTTGATGTTCTTTTTTCTTATAATATTTTTATTAACAATAACTAACATAAACATAAATAGATGTAAATAAAAAAGAGAGAGAATTGTAACCAATATAAACATAATCCTAAAGAAACTGGATACTGGAAAATACTGGAAAGTTAAGCAACAGAACATATAGAAAACAATACAAGACTTGCTATTTACATAAAACTAAAAAAAAAAAAAAAAGAAATTTCCACCTGGAGTAAGGTATCAGCCTTGTTAAAGTCATAATAAAGTATAACCCTTAAAAAGATTAACCTCCCGATCATAAAGAAGATTAGCCATGACTGTGGTAACATTAAATTCAGTGCTGGCATTCATTATATTCTACGTTCCTTTCAGCTAATTTAACCTTATAATTATTACTATTAATACCAAATTACTCAGGTCTAGTCTACATATGCAGCATGGGTAATATTGCATAGGTTTGATGTTCCTGTGCTTCACGCAGAAAAATATTCCAGATCTCCCATGGGTAGTAACAGCGACAAAAAGTGGTGTGGCCCTGACTTACCACTGCCAGAGAAAGAGACAGCCACCTAACACATGTTTCTGGGCAGATCTAGCTTCCTTTGTGGTGTGCTGTTTCTTTAATGTCTAGCATTGTGCTTTGCTAAATTGAATAATATTTTGGACATAGCTCCCTATCTATTTGTTGATTCCTTTGGGAGGTGTGAGGGGTTTTCAGGGACCATCCTCCTTTCCTGCCAGTTCTGCCAAACTGGGGACACTCTTGACTGCTGTGCTGACCAGTGATGAAAAGAAGGCTGGCAGCTGTGCAGCTCATCTGTCACTCTGCAACAAGGAGATCCTGGAGATTCAAAAAGTGATGGGGAAGCACGGGTATTAAAAACAGAGGCTGTCACTGGGAAAGTGGAAATGGTGGCAAGAGAAAGCAGACAAAATGTGGAGAGGGTGTTGGATTTGGTCCATTCTAGAAAAACTGCTATAGAAGGAGACAAGGGCAGAGGAATAAAGGAGAGCCATCAATCCGGTAAAGGTTTTCTCAGGAAGAAGGAGGAGATAGAGGAAAATTCCTATATCAGTCTACTTTTGTATTTCTTCCTGTCCCCCCAACCCTGTTTGGTTTTTAAACTCATAAACCTAGCCTTTCTAGCTCCTTCACTATTCAAGGCAATTCTAGAGATGTGTGAGACTCCTGTGTATAATAGGAGGGGCACACTTGAAAAGACTCAACCGTCTAATCAGGAAGAATGTTGATTTGACCATTTCTGGAAAATAGCTAGAGACCCCTGTCTGGCTACTCAGTTGTTGTGAGCAGCTTTTCAGGGCCTAATTCTGCACAGACTCACTCACATCCACAGGTTTGATCATGTGGAGACATGAGAATGGAGGAGAACTTGATCATGTCCTGACTTACCTTCCACCTGGATTGTGCCTCAGTGGTAAACCACAGAGTTTGAGGGGTATGATGTCCCAGCCCCTATGGAGGGGGAGATGACAGACAGAGATGTGGGGTTCTAGAGTTAATCCCATTCTGTCTCTTACTTGGTTTCTGACATAAGCAATCAGTATTATTTTCAACAATTTAATCAACATGGAAATGAACACGACAGAATTATGAGGAAAAGCATGTAGAACTGGACTGAAAACAGATTCATCCATCCTTATCTGTTTACTTTTAATGACAGAATTATAAAATGATACTGCCTCCTTAAAATCTAGTAGACTTCCAAAGTTTGTATGCACATTTGTTTGCTACTCATTAAAATATGCACTTTTGTATCTCTGACAAAGGTATTCATTTAAAGAGATGAATTTGCTATGAATGACAGCTAATTTGAAGATGCAGCACAAATACAAATTATAAAAAGTGGATTTTTCCTAGGGTAGAGAAATCATATTGATTGCATTTCATGATAATGCTTGAGGAAGAAATATTATTTAAGTAGATAACTGTTTAATACTGGTGGTGGTGGTGGAATGATTACGTAGATTTCATTGTATTTTATTTCTTTATCTGTAGAAATTTTCCACAGAATCAGAGAAAACTAGCATCTGATTGGTAATGCCCTGTTTCCCAAGACAAGTAAATACACACTGTAAATCAATTAAATGACTTTATAGTTGAGAGTTTTTGCAGCCAGCTGAAAGCTATATAAATTTAGCTTGCATATATATTGTTTCAAGACTGCAATTACAGCTTAGTAATCATTGTCTAGTTTTGTCTAGACCACTGTGTCATTATGAATTTCTGATTGTTTTGTTGTAAATAAAGTTTATAAGACACAACTTTGTGCTCATGTATGTTGGCCACCTAAGCAGAGATGCAATTCTTTACTAGGTTTCTTCTCAAAGGTAGCAGTGAGTAATTTCAGCATTTTTCCCCCCACTGTGAGAAAGCCTTCAAAACACACACAGTTTTTGAAGGTTATTCTCAGTTTAGGACTTGTTCTGTGCAAAAACAGTTTTCTGTGCTCTCATCTACATTACGGTCCATGCAAACTCTGAAAATGCTAGGCATAAGCCAGGACTCTATTGAATGGGCCATGTTATGCTTTAGATAGCATATCACCCTTAAATGAGGGGGTTGTTTATTTCCATATATGCAAGATTGATTCTGCAGTGTTACCAAATGTTTATCATTGGAAAGATTCCTACATGGACATTTTTGGGGAATCTGTGGTTTACTGCACTCTTCTTGCCCTAATGTGGAGACCAGAACACAATTATTACTTGAAACACTTTTATGAATTTTTTGATGCAGATTTCAGTTCAAAAATACGTTGTACATTGTCAGAACCAAACATTTTTATAAGTATATACTTTGGCATAAAATAGATGTATAAATGTGTATTTTGTAGACAAAAATTTCAAGATATATACTGAAATATCTAATGAAAATGTTTTATAGTTGCACACTAATGAGGAAAGAAAAGAGAACTGACTTATTGATTCTATGATTAAAAGCTTTCCCAGTTTAAAACCATACACCTATCTCATGTTGGGCCATCCTTAACAAAAGTCAAGACTGATGCCTTAGCGTATGTGTCCCATTATCAGGAACGGTGTTGTACAAGATCACTGTTTTGTGCTTGCTTACACTTTAGCATTCATGCACTATAATAAATGGAGAGAATGGAGGATCTGGAACCAAGAATTGTTGTCCTGTACTGTTTGTGCTTGTCCTGTACTGCCTTTTGAAGAACCTGGGCCATACTATCTTCTGTTTTCTCTAAGCTCTCCATACATGGAAGATACTAGAAGAAGAAGGAAGAGAGAGAGAGACAGATGGAGAGAGCAAGAGAGAGATAGAGAAAGACAGGGATGAGGAGAGTGATTTTGTGAGTGACTATTCTAGCTTCTAATCACAGCTGATGGTCTTATTGTGACTCCTCAATTCTCTAAAAACTCAGAACAGTGATACTGAATTAATATACTGTAGAATTTCATAACCTTGAACATTCACAGATAAAGGAAGATTTGAGCTTCAGACATTGTCTTTCTTATGGGTAAGCTGACAGAAATGATGGTAAAGGGAAGCAGAGGTAACATCATTCCTCTCACACATTCACACTGCTCAGGTTTAGAACACTTGAATAAGGATCACCTGTTTACCAGTCTACACACTTTCATCCAACCTACGTACATCTATACACTTGATCTGTATCCTAGATTAAATAAGATTCTTGTATTTGGCAATCAAGTATGGATCCAAGTACAAATTCTCTCATCTATTTGAATCAGCCAGTGTAGTGTGAGAGTAGCATGGTGTAATGATTCGAACACTTGACTATAACCTTGGATACCGGGGTTCAATTCTTTGCTCATCTTTGGAAACTCACTGGTTGACTCTGTGTTTTCACTCAGCTCTAGAAAACTCCATGATAGGTTCACCTTAGGGTTGTCATAAGTTAGCAAAAACATTAAGGCACACAACAACAGACAATATATCAGAACCTGGAAAAATTATCATTTTTTTGAATTAAAATCCCAAAATTTCCAAGCTAGCATGACCATACAACATATGACTCCAAAATATAAACCCATTCCCTAAGTGTTCTGAGGTAAATTCATTTGCTTACTCAGGCTTCAGGCTTCTGTCATAAATGAGGGTGAGATAGATATATGAAAAAAAATTGAGAGGAAAATGGAATCTTCTGAAAGGATGCATGAGTTATATTTAGACATTTGCCAAGTTTTATAAAAAGCAATGCAAAATATACAAATCGCAATAATTATCAAAATGGATTAGGTTAATGGCACTTTCTCAAGATGCAAATTCATTGTAACACTTAGACTTATTTTGTATCTGTGTGAGATAATGCTGAAATTTGGAATAAGTTGGTTATCTCTGCCATTAACTCTGTATTTAGAAGTGAATGCTGGGATGTGCTTTTTTGGAAAAAAAAATAGAAATGTTAAAAAATTAATGAACAAACTATCTTTGTTGTATGGTAAAGGATGCATTAGTCTTTTTCATATAATTGGAGGCCTGACTCCTGGAACAGTATGTGTGACTGACAGGCATGTAATGCTAAGTGATGCTCCTTGAACACTCTGTCATTTATTTTCCTTCAGTCCACTTGTATTTGACCAACTGTCCTTCATTTCCTGAATATGAATGCATTAGTATTACTTCTAATGTATCACTCTTGACATCAATTCACCTTGAACAGTGAAAAGGGGGGGAAAGGAACAAATAAAAGAACAACAGACATAACTTTAAAATTTGTGAAGCATTCAAATTGTTTTAGACAAGCAGCTGAGATGTGCAAGAGCACATTTGGAAATCAGTTTAGTGACTTGAAAATGACTCTCTTCCTTTCAGATCTATTTGGAACTGATCTGCTTACAATTCAGAAACTTAGGCCATTTCCACATTAGACTGTTATGGCATGATTATTCCACTTTCAACATCCTATGGAATCCTGGGGTTTGCAGTTTAGGGAGGGGCTCCTCCCTAAACTGCAAACCCTAGGATTCCATAGGATGTTGAAAGTGGAACATTCACACTATAACAGTCTAGTGTGGAAATGATCTTAGATGACCTTTGTCCCAGACTCAAATTAATGATTAGTCTCCCCTTAATAAACTGTGCTTTATGATTAGAAGGAAGAAGATCTGTCTGTCATCAAGTCCACTCCTTCCTCACCCATGTTTTCACAAAATTAAAAGATGTTATTTCCCCCTACCTTTAAGAACCAGAAGTTCCACTCTGATGGATACCAATTTCAGTTCTTTTATCTTCAGAGGGAAGCTTTGGTAAGAAGCAAAGTCATTCTGAAGCAACCTGATTCAGATTGGGTTGGGGGTGTTGTCCAAGTCTGATATAGATCCCTAATAATCAAGAGAATGTGTAGCAGTCAGAGATAAGGGATACTTTACATGTTGATAAGAAAGTACTGTTACCCCAAAACATGGGTGACTCAGGGTGACCATGATGCCAGTGCCTCCTTAAAACAGTGGGGATTATTAGCTCAAAAGGGGAGGACTGCAAGGAGGGAGTGGTAACCTAGCAGGATCTTTTACATCAGTGTATACTGTTACTAATGCAGGAACACCAGCCAGAGATCCAAAGAATGCTTGTTTTATTGGGGGAATTAACAACAACACAAGTTTCAAGCAGTCTCTCAATCACAAAGGACTAGTTGAAGGAAAAGGGAGGAAATGTTTGGATAGTGATTGTTTAGGATGATGTGGGTGATATTTAGTCATCCAGAAATACAAAGGCAAAGTGATGTGGCTCAGACCTATGGTCCAAGGGTAATACAGAATGGGAGTCAGAATGATGGCCAATATGACAAAATACTATGAGCTTTCTGGCTCAGAGTGAGGGTTTAAATACTCTTTTTCCACCTTGAGGGGGAAGGTGTTAAGGCTTTTTGTCAGAGTAGACAGTGGAGTCAACAGGGTAGACAATGGGGTCTGAAATGAGCAAATGGCCTTAGCATTAGGTGACAAAGGACTAATGGAAATTGTGATAGATCTTTAATGGTGGTACAGGTCAGGGGGAACAAAAGAAGAGTTTTCGTGGACAAAAGAAAATGGTCAAAGACAACCAGTACCTCTGTGGAAGCAGTTTCAGGCACGATTGTTACTAAAGTCTGAGCCATTGAGGAACATCTGCAAGTCCATTGTCTCTGGAGGTTCCCTGACTATGACCTAGTCATACTTAGAGGTCCTGATCTTAATTAGTTTTGCAATGCATGTGTGCAGACTGTTACTCTTTGCCAGCAGGCTTCCCAGCCATAGCAGGATATAATTTATATTTCATGCCAATACATATTTGCCAATTAAAACAGATCATGGAGTATGGGTGTGCGTTATGGTAACAGTACCAGATATGAATTTTCAAATTCAGTATGTAAAGTCGAACTCAGTTGCATTTTCATAGTCATATGTCTTAGAGTTTTGCAAGGCAATCAACAAGAGGATTTAAAAGAAAATGTTCATAAACAGTTAATGGATTGAGGAAAGTTTACATGAAAATAAATATTTGTGGAAAAAATAATCTCATAAATTGTCACCATACTTTAAGGAGAACCACTTGCAAAAAAAGGTGACATAGGAAAAACTGCATACAAGAATAATAATTAGAAAACAAAATGGTTGCAAGACTTCATGCAAATTTTTGAAGCCACAAAACAGAAACAGGACTGATCAAACTTAAGAGTTAAAAAAATGTGGAACCACAATATCTCACAATCAAATACAAAAGAAAGAGAGGATGAAAATGCAGGTGGGATTTGGAGAAACTTAACAAAATCAAGACTGAGTGATTTTCTTATCTTCCATTTTATATGAATGATCAAAGTAGTATTGTTTATAGTTGCATGGTATGGTGATGAAAAAATACATTGTAGTTTGCTAGTGCTCATAGTTTCAGCATAACCACATGAGTTCCACTGCTAATGCATAATAGGAATAGAAGGAGCTCACCTAGGTCCCTCATGCTTGTCTGATATCCCAGAATTCGCTGGTAGCCTTTAATTCTCATTAGAACCCTTCACACACTTTAGGTTCAAATTAGGGAAATAAATCTTTGTAAATTTCATTCAAGGGGGCAAAAATAATCAATTTCAAAATTTTCTCCCTACTGTGAGAATCTTCTCAAAAATTGCACAATTTTGAGGACTCTTTACATCTAGGGATGCAACTTACAAAATAAGTAAATAAATAAATAAAAATATATATCTCTGTTTTTGCATAGAAAAGAGTATTTTCTCTGCAGGCATGTTGTTGTCTGTGCAGGAAACCTGCTATCAGCATAGAAAAAGAATGTACAAAAAATCCAAACCACACTTCTACATGGGCTGTTAATTTAGGGATGCCAGTTTGGTTTTTTCCTAGTTTTAATCAGCCACTGCCTGTGTTTTTCTTTTTTTGGGTGGTGGTATCTGAGATGAGATTGTTATTGGCAGCTCACTCACTAGAAGATAGTCTTTTCACTTTTTAGTTGAATTGACTATCCCTGGCTACTCTTGAGGTTAAATATTTTGACACATCCATATTTATTCAAAATTTCAAAACTATACAAGACTATGGGAAGGTACTGGGAGATTTCTACAGTTGTAGAAATAGATGAAGACCCCAAATTCAACTCCTGGTATCACTAATTAAAGCAGGAATGGAATGTTAGATGTACGCAAAGGAAAGCACTCTAATTTAAACTTGACATGCTGTTGCCACAGAAAGGACATAACACCAGGTTATATTAACCAGTGGTCTCACGCAGAAAACTTTCTCTGTTTAGGCAAAATGCAGAACAGTCCATGAGCTTTCTGTGGCCACCTCCTAACCTCCCAATTTGCTCTCAGCATCTCCACACAATACCCTCCTAAACTTCCCTCAGTGGCAAATCATGGCCTGTACAGATTTCTATTAAAAGAAGGTCCCTATCTAACCTAAATAGATTCAAGGGGCAAAATTATGTTTTATTTACAACCTCTCAAAAGGTTTCTTGAGTGTGTGTATCAACATGGAGTTGGAAATATTTCATTTTCCCACTTCTTGACACATGTCAAGGAAATAGCATTGGCATTTCTTCCTGTAGTGTCAAAACATTTGGATTTTTTTTTCTTGTAAAGGACATAAAACTCACTGCAACATTTAAAAACAGTATGTCTGAAAGAAACTCATGCAGTTTTACCTGGAACTGCACATCTTGCCACAAGTTGTGTTTAAAAAAAAAAAATGAGGAAGAATAGCAGAGAATAAAGTGGCAGGAGAGGAGCAGCCTTGGAGGGGATGAAGCAAATTAGCAGAGATGAGAAGGAATTGTGTAGATTCTAGTAGGCAGACAGGTCAAGAAAGAAGGAGAGTGCAGAGCCCAGAGAGTTTAAGGAAAAAAAAGTGAGAAATAGTGACAGAGAAGAGGGCAGCAGGAGAGGAACAGCCTTGGTGGGAATGAAGTAATTTAGAGGAGAAAATAGTCCTAGTTTTTCCAGTTAAGGTGCACAATTTTAGGGCGTAGTGTTCAATGAGTGTTCTGCTCTGTTATCTTCTTTTCAATGTTGAACCATTGAGACTCTTGTAAAA
The DNA here is from genome assembly GCA_948474755.1 of Ctenosaura bakeri. Taxonomy (NCBI): domain Eukaryota; kingdom Metazoa; phylum Chordata; class Lepidosauria; order Squamata; family Iguanidae; genus Ctenosaura; species Ctenosaura bakeri. Next base: position 368,719 of record CAOLHI010000058.1, read on the forward strand.
ATTGTACTATTTTGATTAATATAGGCATGCAACTTTGGCTTTTTCTGTAGCTTACCTCTGTCCAGGCTGCATCTCATGATGATGGTGGCAGTGGCTCTCCCAGGAGAAGAGTGCGATGGAGTGCTCGCTTCTACACTGGCTGCCTGCAGGAACCAGGAAGCACAATGGTCATGCCTCTTCCTCCCAAAACACAGCTGGGTATTGTCCCAGGCTTCTCTGGGGCAGGAAGTGCAGCCATTATGCTTCCAGAACCTCTGCGGCGAACATAAGTGTGGGCATCCAGCAGAAAGGCAGCATGATTGCCAGTCATTGATGGGGGAAACCTAGGGGTGTTAGAAGGATGGAGAATGGAGAAGTATGGGTCCATGATGACATCATGCATAAGCATTGTCCTGGCCCCGTCCTTCTCTAGTCCCCATGGTGGGTTGGGAAAGGGCCTTTCCCTTGGTGAGATTCATTCTATTCCAACTGTGCAACTTTAAAGGCTGTGAAAAGTTGATAAAGCTACACTGTTTTTCTGTTCAATGAATAACAACAGCAGTAAAAACAACAACAACAACAACTACAACAACAAGAAGAAGAAGAAGTTACTGCAAGTTGTGGGAACTTTCTAAGCACTGTTTTGTTTCCCTTCAGTGTTTCTTAAGTGGTCTGGAACATTAAATTTCAACTACATTCAGGGAACTCTCATTACATCGTAAGTGTCATAATTTAAAATTTTTGAGGAAAAATCATAAAATTATGGAATGTTAATGGGAGGGGAAGTATAAGTTCAGCCTTTACAGGAAAGAGGCAAACCTCTGGCTGTTTGGGACTTACATTCAAGCTCCTTAGACTACCATCTGGGAGTCTGTGGAGCCTCCCACTTTTTTGCATGAAAAAGTTGGAAAGGAAGCAAAGCTGGCCCTATCATCCAACACATGTACTGACTGAGCTTCAAGCTCAGGATGTGCATACCTATTTCTACTGCACTGTAATTGTATCTGAAAGGGGGAAATGAATAATAATTTGTTGTACCATGCAAAATGCCAATTGAAACAATTCTTTCTAGGGCTGGGGCCAGGGACTTATCACACATGGCCATGCTTTTGGTGTCATCTAGGCCAGGGAAGGCTGGAGTACAAATATAATCCATAACTCTAATATAGTTATCCACCCCTGATGTATAGATTATAGAATTTTTCATAGCCTTATGTGAAGATTATGCTTGAAGTGTAGCATTATTTCTAGGAAGTGATGATATATACCACATTTTGTTATAACATATTATTGCCCCCCATAGGTGGGTAACTCTGTAGTCCACCCATGATGCCAGTGCCTCTGTCAAATGGTGGGGAATATTAGTTCAAAGGGAGCAAGACGGGAGGTAATCTTACAGGATCTTTTATACCTATATATACCGGTACTGGTGCATGGACACCATTTGGAGATTCAAAGAACGTTTGTTTTATTGGAAGAATTAATGATCACAGACACGAGATCCAAGTAGTCTCAAAACCACACAAGGTTAATCAAAGGAAAGGAAGGAAAAAAATTATAGTGAGAAGTTAGGGTGAAGTGGGTGATATTTATCTATCCTTTAGCAAAGAAGCAAAGTGATGCGGCTCAGACTAAGGGTCCAAGGGTAGTACAAGAATGGAAATGAGATTATGATGAATTATGTGGCTCACAGCAAGGTTTAAATACCGTACTTCCTTCCTGACAGGGGATTAATAGCTCTCTGGCAGAGTTGAGGAAACAAAGGAGAAATCTGGAAGGAAAAGGGAGCAGGTTGAAAAGAATCAGTTGTTCTGTTGAAGCAGTTTCGGGTGCTATTGTTTCTGAAGGTTGAGTCATTGAGGGGACATTTGCAAGCTCATTAGCTCCAGAGCTTTCTTGACTATGACATAGCCATGCCCTGAGGTCCCATCTGATCTATTTTTACATGTGTTCAGCCAGTCCTGTTTGCCGGCATGACTTTTCAGCCATAATAGTATAATTTACATTTAATGCAGTTTAAATGACATCTGCCAATTATATCGTATCTTTGAGTAGGGGTGTATGGCATGTTAACAATATCCCATTTCTGTGTTCTGTTTGCCAGACAGGCATAGAGGGGCTAATAATTTGCTTCAAAAGATCAGAGCTTCATGATGTTTTCTGTCTCAGATGCCTCGGACTAAGAATGACAAGGTGCAATATTTTGCAAAACCAGTTAGAGTGATATATGTTATATAATGGAAGCTCAGTCACCTTTCAATTAAGTTATAATTAAGCAAGTAGTATTAAGAGATCCAAATCACAGGGGACAGCAAACAAAATCTTTACTTTGTACTTTCATAAGCAAATAGCAGTCTTACTTAATTATTAACCTTCATTTTTAATGCATATTTCTAGCACTACTTGTATTTCTGGGCTATATTTAGAGGAATAACAAGCACATATGAAGACATCAGTACAATGAGAAATTCATGAGCTGCCAACTCTTTTATAAATATAGAACTCCAGTAATTAGCACCGAGGGAAAAACCATATGAAATTTCAAGGCACTCCATGGGATTCAAAATTAACTGAGTTAAAACTGATGATCCTTGTCATAAATTAATATTTTGGGGAGTTGGAATGTGGTTGTCTGGGGAGTAAGAGACACTTTAAACTTCAGCATAATATTTGACTAAATAGGATGTTGATTACTGTGGATCACTGATGACAAAACAAAAATCATAAGTCTTATAGATGTATGCATTTGGTAACTTGTCCAGAAAAGAATTCAGGAATATGTTTGCACTTTTTGCAGAGGAAATGATTCAAAATCCATTTATGTGGCTATCTTTTAAATATCTACAAATATTTATCCAACATGGGATTATTTCAGTAAAACTATTAGTGCAATCGCAGTCATTATTGGGAGTATCAACATGTTTTGGAACAGTGAATGAAATACTAGAGATGTAAATCTCCAAGTATTTTGTTCTTTTGCACACATGCACAAACACACACACACACACAGACACACACACACACACCAACAGTTTTCAAAGTTTTTTTTTCCTATTGAGTGAGACTACAAAAAATGTTGTGCCTTCTTCCATTGTGACTTTTTAAAATAAAAATTTCACTTGCCAAAAAAAGCCATCAGTGTTTGCTGCACAAAACATGGGAGGGTCCAGGAACAATCTTTTTGCATGAATATTTTACAGGAAAAAATCCACAAGTGTTAAAAAAAAATAATCTTGTGGTAGCTGACCATTTTTTTCTAATGGTGCTTCTCAATATGTGGAGATACTTTCTCAAGAGTGATTTTTTTTTTTTTTAGAATTCTTGACTTTCCTAATGAATACTTAAAGTAAGTTAGTTACTAGTAAACAGGAGCAATTCTGATACTAGGCTTCACAAATGACAAAGTACTCACAATGTTTGTTGATTTTTTTTTAAAAAAAATAATAAGCATTATTTTAATGTTATACTTAACAATCCAGTGAAAGATGCATCAGTTTTCTCTCTCTACCACGAGCAAATTTTTCTTCCAATCATTTCCATAAAATTATGTCTGATGTAACAATGCTGCCTTCTCTCTTAGATGTGTTGTGTTTATTCTTCTGATGTCTCAGAGGGCCTGGGCCACTTTGGGGCTGGAAGTGAATCCTTTGGAAGACTGGGGAGATACCAGAATGTGAATAACAAGGTTTCTGGGTGACTTTTCTTAGACAGCTTTGATTTCAGTGAAATGTTGTGGTTGGAAGAAGAATGCTCCAGTGAAACCTTATTGGTGTTCTTCTACAAAGTGTTTCATAAGACCTAGTGGAACACGGCATGTGACAAAGACACCGTGCAAAATCCTGAGACCAAGCAATTGTGCATCAAAAACACATTGTTCAATTTCATTTCTCTTTTGTTCCCCAAAGGATCTTGCACTGAGAAAGAAAAAACAAAACAAACTTCCAGCTTTCATCAGTATATAGATCTCACCCTTCTCTGAAGACATTCAGTCAGCATATATAGAACAAGACCATTATTTTTTGCACAACTATCACAACAGCACTGTTATGGACATCAAATTATTCCTCCACTCCTCTTTCTTCCAGACACCTCCATAGACCAGAAAATACCAGGGTTGGGGTAATGCTCTTGATAGTAGGATGGAATCATGAGCCATGAAGTCATTTTGTCCCAGTCCAAAGCAGTAGCTGGAGCTGGAACTTTCATGTTCCCTCCTGCCTCAGTGTCACCTATAGATTTGATATGGTTTAATTGGCAAAATATGATTTAATTGGCAAAATACATTAATTGGCATTAATATAAAATGGACCCTGAAGTGATTGTAAGACCAGGCTGGACAGAGGCAAATTACTGGCTGAACACATGTGCTGCAAAGTTTGCCAGAAGATCACCTCTAGCAGTAGCCAAGATCAGTGTCAGGCAGATTACTAGATTATACTTGGATGCTTCTCTGCATTGTTCCCTTTCTTGTCCAATATTACAGAGCTATTATGACAACCATTAACTCTTTGTCACCTAGAACTAAGACCATTAACTCTCTCCAGACCCCATTGCCCATGTGGCAACCTCCATTATTTGCTTGGCCAGAGAGCCGTTCACACCCATGGCCTCCAGCTAGATTTTAGGTATAAAAACCCTCTGTTTTAAGCAGTTTGATGCAGTATCTCACTTGCTGAACACCACACTGTTCCTCTGATTTCTAAACAAGTACTGTTGTTAGGCACAAATCTAAGCCACATCACTGCTTTCTTCGCTGCTCTCTGGATCAGTAATTATCACCCATTCTTTAAAACTCCACTAACAACAATTTTTCTTCCTTTATCCTTTGGTTAGCTTTTGTGTATGTGTGCTTGGACCTTTTGAATGTGTGAGCTTACCTTTCAACAAAACACATTTTAGCTTATTTTGGAATCTCTGGCTATTCTTTCCTGTGTGGACCATGTAAACATTGGTAAAAGATCTTGTTACTACTCTTGCAGGCTTTCTAATTTGAGCAAATAATTGTCCACCTTTGAATGGAGGTACTGGCATTGTGGGTGGACTCCTAAGTTAACCACATTTTGAGATAATACCTTGTGGGAAAGCGGTGGAGAAAAACACATTTAGCTGATAACTAAAGAGCCATCCTCAGGATTCAACTAATTCTCCTAATACATTGTCTTAATGTGGCTTGTTTTTGCTTCCTCTGTTGGGGAAGGTTAGGGAGAAGCACAGAAACTGAGCTGCAGCAAGACCATGACTGAGTCCCTCTTCTATCTCTTCTTTAATGAAAGAACAAGGCTTTGGGAAGATGTGCAGCCTCAGGGAATGTGAGGGGACTGATTTCAAAGTCCATGAACCCTATACTGTTCTACACCTATGAAGAGACTGAGACATGATTTCATAAAAGCTGAATTCCATCTCTTACTCCAAACTTTTATTCTAAACTCTTTATCAATATATTATGCTTATGATATAAAATACCTAGCATTCTTTGCTAGATAAGTAGATAAATACATATAGCCTTCTTTGAGCCAAGTAGATTAAAAAAATGTTCATGAAACCCAACCCTCTTTCTTGAGACCTAATTTAAAATTGGTGATGTAATGGTTTAAGGTTGGGCTACAGCCATGTATACCAGAGTTCAATTCCCTGCTTGGGCATTGGAAACCCACTAGGTGACCTTGGGTGCATCACGTACTCTTTATCCCAGAAAACCTCATGACAGCTTCTCTTTAGGTATGCTATAAGTCAGAAATTACTTGAAGGCAAAAAGCAACAACAACTACAACTACAATAATAGCAATGCATGCACATATTCCCATTTCTTGAATCCAATCAGACTGTTGGCTCATACACTACTGTGTTAGGACACAAACATGGAGCGTAACTAGGTCATTCACTCCTGACAAAAGAACAGAACTACACTTAATTTTAAGTTCAGATTTAGCCACAGAAGACTCACTGAACTAAATAAAACCAGGTAAGTCACAACCAACAGAAGTTTCATTGATTTCAGTCAGTTCACCCTATAACTAAGTCTTGGTTCTCCACAAGGAATGGAAAATGCATAACATCATTTTCAGATCAGATATATTATTCTTTTTATCTTTGTTTAAAGAGTGTTGATGATGAGACATTCCTATTTGATTTTTCCATAACTGAAAAAGTACTATTCATTGAATTCATAGTTTCTATAACTGGACTTTTAATAGTGTTGTTTGTCAGTTGCATTGTCAAACTAGAGAACAGGGGCTCCCTGTCCTGAATATGATCACAGGTGACTGAGCATGCAGGAGCAGCTTTGTGGATTCTAGAGGAGGGAGATGGAGCTGGGTTAAAGATATCAGAATACCTGCAGATATCTCTGGGATACCTTGCACTGGAGCAAGTCTAAGATAATCTAATTATTTCCTGATCAGTACTAGACTTGTTAGGTTCTGTTCTGCATCTATGCACCCCACTCTTGGTCAGCTTCCTTCACAGGAATTTTGGGAAATTGGAATGGGGAAATAGACCCTGTTATAGCTACAGTAAATTGTAACTACAGGGCAAGATAAAATAACATGCATCCCAAGCACCCTGAGGAACTATAAATTTGTTATTTAGGACTGAAGGACATGGGATCAAGGAAGAGAATCCACTTTGAGGGCCTTCACAGCAGCAATAGTAGAAGCAGTAGAAGCAGTGAGCCTCCAAGTTGTTTCAGACTTACAGTAACCCTAAGGCAAATCTATCATGAGTTTTCTTGGCAACATTTGTTCAGAAACGGTTGCCATTGCCTTCATCTAAGGCTGAAAGTGTGTGATTTGCCCAAGTTCATTCAGTGGGGTTTTGTGGCTGAGCACGGATTTGAACCCTAGGCCCTTTCTGCAGCATTCCGGATCCCAGCTGCATCCTATGGGGATCTCAGTACAGCCTCTCCCAGGAGCGCTTCTCTCTGCACTGTTTGCCTCAGTGAATGAAGGAAGTGTGATGGCATCTCCTCTTCCTCCTGCAGCACAGCTGGGCACTGTCCCAGGCTGCGCTTGGGTAGGAAGCACAGATATTGCACTTCTAGGACCTCCACACTTAAGGTAAGTGCAGTACAGTGGGTGAACAACCACCAGATGTTGATGGGTAAAACCCATCAGTGATTTACTGTGTGATCATGCTGCCTGGGGATGTGAGAATGATGGGACCCAGACAACATCATGCATAAGCATTATCTGGGTCCTGTCCTTCCCCCATCCCCACTGCAAGATAACAACATCCTGTACCACACTGGCTCCTGAGGACATTCACAACATATACTCAAAATTCTGAGACTTGGAAGAGGGCCTGTTGAGCTGTGAAAACTTCCTTTACCCATGAGGTGGGTAGTGGAAAGCAAACTAGGAGCATGTGACTTGTGTCAAGGACAGAGGCTGGTTCATCCATAACGGTAAAAGGGAGAGATGATCTCAAGGTGACCTCTGACTCAGTATATTCTTCCAGAACTGCTCACTCTTGGTGAAGGTGAAGAGTTTTGTAATTAAAGTCATGGCCCTAGTTTACCCCATACCTATGCCCTGCCCATTTCTTCTAGGTAGTTGTTCAGGCCACTGTAAAATGCTATAAATGCTTTTTGTAGACTGTACACTAGGACTTCTTTAAGGAAAAAAGTATGTAAAGATTTGAGGTGTAAGAGTTGTTTTCTCCTATTTCTTTTGAAAACATTAAAATAAATATAGTTCAATGCTCTGTCTGTGTCTTTCTCATCTGCCTCTGTTCTCTCTTTTGAACATGTCTTTTCCATTTTCACTTCGGTATGCTTAATGCATACTTATTGCTCAGAATTAAGGTGACAGTGGAAATACCACATTAGAAGACAATGGGGGTGTTGAAACTTTTGCTTTTACTTGCACTAAAAGCAACCTTCAACAACTGTGTCAAAGACAGAATATGCTTTGTTCATAATTCATAATGCTGCCAGAAGAAGAATTATTAGTATCTTAAAATTTTATGACATTTGGAAGAGGACATTATAAAAATACTTAGCAAATCTGACTTTATTGCATTTTGAAAACTCAACTTACATTTGGACTTAAGTAATAATTAGCATTTTTTACTGGCATCGACCTGCTGGTATAATATATCTGATAATGTAATTCCAAAGTTCAGTGGCACTCAAAATCTTAATTTAAACTTTCAGAAAGTATTCCAGTTAAACTAATGTGCAGACTGGGGAAAGATGTACTATTAAAGCAGCAGGAATGTTATAAGGATATTGAGAAACTTCAGAGCTTCCTTGGGAAAGTATGCAGGTAGAGTTTTGAGAGGATTAGATAAAGTCATAAAATATGTAGGAATTTCCCACAAGGCTTCTCTGGTTCGAAATATAAATGCATATAACAGTCCATTGGTTCAGTCCTATGGACATTTTCACATTAGATATTAAACGTATTTTTTTCTTCCTTGAATCTTGTAATATTTGTGCCCTGTGAATGTGACTGGGTAGAAGAGGGAAATTCACTACTATAAAGTCTTGTGGTCAACTTCATAGTTTTCTTCTCAGATTCCACTTGCAGCCATACATCTTATAGTTTTAGGGAAGCAGGAAATGAGCAGGCATTGTTTGACTGCAAATCCCACCAGCCATCACCATTGCGTAGGCTAATGGACCACATATTCTTCATCTATGTTATAGTTTCAGTAGGAAATGGCAAGACAGGTATAGGTGAGATAATAGTCCATGTCAATTGGCCTGGTGGCACTAACTACATCTAGCCACAAACCAAACAAGACAAAGTGAGAAATTCAATGGCTGCATCCACTAATAGGAGACTTAATTCACCCAGAGAGAATTTTTTCTGAGGGTCCGTTCATTTAGATCTGCCCTTGGTTCTCACATATTGTCTCAGGAAGTACACATTTAGGCCTGATTACCTCATCTCTATTTTTTTAAACAACAAACATGATTCTTTCCAATGAATCCCAGACAGCAGCATTTAACATATGCTTTATACCACTGCAAGCCCCTTCCATAACCTTTGAATGATCTCCTATCCGTCTTCATTCTTCATATTCTCTACCTTTTCCCATACCAGATTTGTGAAAAATCTATAGGACATGAAAGTAAGTAGGATTTAAAAAAGCTGGTACCAGCATGAGTCATGCATCAAGTATTATACACTAATATTTGTAAGAGAAGTTGTAAAGTGTGTTCTTTCACACACTAACCATGACTTTATGGTCAGGGTATTCCTTTTGAGCCAGAAAAGCTCCAAAATTTCACAGACAAAAATGACACACTTGCCAAAAATAAATAAAAATCTTCATGAGAAAGAGCACTGTAACATATTGCCATATTGCTGGAGGCTGTATATTACATAGGGTATGTTGTATCTATACTCTGCAATAGCACATCTTTAAGAGGAGATTTAGGGTATTAAATTCAAGGAGGCCCTTTGGGAAAGTCCTTTATACTCCTCTGTGTGGATATATAGAAAATTCAGCCAAGGGTATCAATAGTTCTTTCCTAAGTGGCAACTTAAGAATCCTTACGCTATTCTCCGCCTTCAAACTGGAGGAAATGCTTTGTTTAAGATGGATAACTATTTGCAGTTTTTCTCAGTTCCTGATACAAATATTGGCAAAATTTTCACAGATCAAATATTTCCAATGGATTTTCCTAACCAAATTATTCCATGATTCTTTATTGTAAATCAGATGTCAGTTCATATTCTTCATGTATTTTGCTTGGTCTCCATTATATATGAAAAAAAAGCATTCCTAACATGTGTTTGCATGCGTGTGTGTCCACACACATACACATACACATACACACACACACACACACAAACACACACACTTGACCCTAATCCTCAAACTAATGAACTAACCCCCATTTCTCCTGTGTATAAGGAATACTGCAGCAGTTTCATATTTTCACTGTAAGAAGCGACCAATTTCTTTTAGTTTTCTGAGCTGAACAGCTGATGACATTTTGTCCTTCTGAACATCTATCTTACAGCATCATTAGTGCAGTAATGAAATGGCATGATTAGTCAGTTGGTCCTTTGAAAGCAGCAATTATGTTGGTTATTACCACTTCAGGAGTACAGTGAGTAAACTCAACTCAATTAACCAAACTCCACTTTAACAAAGGGTACTTTTGCTCATTAGTGAAACTGTTCCCAGATTATATCACTGCAGTGTATTACAGGACTGGTTTAATGGTTAATATTGGAGAATGATGGTAGATTTTACTGTCGATGTATGAAGTACAAAATTAGTTTGCTGGCACACCTGCTGATAACTAGCAGATGAAATTCTGGAAAGATGTTGTAGGAGCCAGAAATAAGATGCCAATCTGTGAATAATTCTGAGAGCAAAAAACAAAACAAACAAAAAAAAACAATAAAAATAATAATTGTGTTTGCAGTCAACTGAATATTTGAACAGAAGCAATGAAGACAGAAACACAAAAATCAAGCTATAAACAATTTAAAATAATGTCTATAATTCAAAGGATAACTTATGAACTAGTAACCAGTTAACTGGGATCTATGTGTTAAAGTAATATTTATCAATCTTGTAACATGTTTGCTGTTTGTTAAAGAAAAACATGTTCCCCTCTGTCCAGGCAATTCTTCTGTATACTTCTGGACATAACCGCATTTTCCATTGTCTGAATTGTGTTCATTTACAGTTCTCAAATAAGAGTGAGGAAGCAAGATGAGTAGCAAGGAGAAAAGAAAACATAGCTTCTGAACATCTTAGAGCACTGGTGAAGGCTGAGAGCATCTGGACCCCAATAATTACAGCACCACAGCTTCCTCAGTGCCACTTTAAAGTTTGGGAAAGTTCATTTTCTCAAAGTAACCTGATCCTAATCCATTGAGACTTTATGAATTAATAATAGAAATGGCAAAGTCTTCTTAAAAACAAATACATAGCTTATAGAGTTCTTTTGCAAGACATCTTAACAATTTTAGCACACATTAACTGTTGCACTTCCTTCAGGATTTTTGAAAAAACCTTTAAAGGCAGTAGCATATTGTTAAAACCATGGGTGGAAAAACCACCACCACCCATCAGTGCCGAGTGCGAAAGGTGCACCCAAGCCTCACACTCAAGGCTTGCCCAGCCTGACACCTCTTTGTGATCAGAACTGAATAGCCAGGGAGACCTCTGAATCAAGCCAGGGCCAGGACAAATGGGTCTGTCTCAGTTTTCCCTTTCTGAAAACGCAGTCCCTTCCTCACTCTTGTCCCTCCCCTTGGCTTCTTATTTTCAGGAGTCTCCCCCATTTAGTGCCTTCCCTAAATCTGCCCTTCTCCCAGATGTAAGGATCAGCAGTGATTTATATTTTCCAAGACTGTGGTACTGTTGGCACTAAGGTCAAGATGATATTATTGGTAGCATGTATATTCCAGAATTCAGAATGAGACTCTGGGAGACTGTTTTAAGGACCACAGAACTTCAAACATTAATTGTAAGTTACTTTAAATTTGTTTTGTATCTCAATGTTTACAAGCAGCACATCATTCTTCTCTCTCTCTCTCTCTCTCTCTCTCTCTTCATTCACTATCTTTCATACACCCAATTTCTCAGTTCTCTCTCCCTCAGCACTCTTCAAATCTCCAACCTTCTCCAAGCACACCACAAATCAAACTCCTCTTCAAACACACACCAGACAGTTAAAATCCGTTATTTTCCTCTTTCCACCAGCCCCTCCCCTGGGCTATCCAAGGTTCCATTTCACCAGCCAATCAGCTTAAACGCTCTCAGTTGCCAAGGAGGCTGTGTTGTCAAGACCCCCTCGCATCAGGTTCATCACACATATGGTACAATATATTTCAGTAATTCATCCTAAATGTTATCCAAACATCTGTAATGACAAAATGGTCCAATGTTTCTAGGAAAACGTAACAAATGCAAAACGTAGTAAAATGCTGTGCATTCTTCACTGAGGCCACATCTAATCACACTCACAACTAGATATGAAAACATGGTCCTTCAGGAGTTCATCTGGAGCAACCCCTATGAGATAAAATTTAAAGAATTGGAATTGCTTAGCTTTGGAAAGAGGGGATTAGAAGAAGTCATAATAATTAGCTTCAGACCTCTAAAAGTCTGTCAGCCAGAAGATGGAGCATGCTTATCTTCTGCTGTTCTGGAGGGCAGAACTAGAGCCAATAGATGGACAAGGTAGGGAAGCAGATGTCAGCTACACTTTAGGAGAAACTGAGTAAGAGTAACAACTGTTTAAAGATGGAATTGTCTGCTGTATTTTTCTTGGGAATCTAACAGGGTACTGTATTTGCATTGTGTGTTTCAATGGGCTGAATTAATGACCTCAAAGGTTCCTTCCAGCTCTAATTTTATCAAAAACTATTTGTTAGGGTGACCAGGACTGTTGCAATCTGAAACCATCAGTGAAATACTGGGTTGAAATGGGTCTAGATAATCCTTTTAGAGTTCTTATTTTATTTTCCTTTAGTCCCTCCTTCTCTGAGTACGGCAGCACCTCACATTATTCTCATATTGCTCAAATAGTAAGGCAAGTATGCATTTGTAAACTGTCATGTCAAATTGAGGTCAACGTGGAATCCAGGTACTGTTGATGACCACACCAACTTATTTGTTACTCCTTTGTCAGTCTCAGAATAGAAGCAAAGGATTACTAGATTAAGCAGCGGGGATACGAGAGCCTCATGGAAAAGGCTGCTCACATGATCCCCGTGCGACCGCGCTGGACACAGGTAAGTTGCGGAAAGGGCCTATATTTGCCAGCACTCCTGGAGTTTCTGCCCAACAACATCTGGAGAGCCAAATGATTTGCCCTTCTGATTTGTTTAGCCATAAATGTCTGTGTTTGACCTGGTTGGTCACATTTTAATGTCAGGATTAATCACAACAAATGTGCAATTGGCACCACAACCAAGTCCCAGCATTTGATCTCTGGTTCCTGGTTCACTTTTGATATCTACCTACACTTCAGACCTAACAAGGAAAAACACGTAACATAATAACACCCAACTTGAGAAGATTCCTTTTTTGGTCTATGACTACCAGAATCTCTATCTAGCATGGTCATATTTCTTTATCTCTGCTGACATCACATCACAGAAAGGAAGGTTTGTTACAGGGTCACTGTGTTCTGTGACAAGACTAGTTATTCTTCCCCAGCATTTATTCTACATTCTTATCCTTATTGATCAATATTGCTTACTTACAGTCAGTTCATAGTATCCATTCCAAACAGTTAAAGTTTCTTTGAGTGGCGACCTAGCAAGGGCCATTTCTACACTACACTGTTATAGTGCTATTATTCCAATTTCAACATCTGATAGAACCCTGAGGTTTTCAGTTTAGAGAGGGGTATTTAGAATTTTCTGCCAGAGAGCTCTTTGGCCCCAGTAAACTATAAACCCCAGAATTCTACAGGATGTTGAAAGTGGAATAATCTACTATATAGAAGTGAATGTTTGTCTGCATGTTTGTCTATTTGTCTGCATCAGCATACGACTGGCTGAGTGAGGTGAGAAGACCTCATAAGATTGGCTGGCTGTGAAGATTCCATGGAATCCTGGGGTTGGCTGCTTAGGGAGGGACCTTTAGAATTCTCAGCCAGAGAGCTCTTGGGCCTTAGACCGGTTGCTATGGAGATGAGGCCTACCATCAATAAGGATGCCAGAAAACGTTTTGGAGGCATATGTGAGAAAAATTACATATACAACTAAGGTATAAGGTCTTCTGACCTCGCACAGTAGATTCTATGAGTTGCATATGTAAGGAATATTAAAGCTGAAATTCAAAACAAAAAATGCTTCCAGAAAAACGTAAAGCCATTGCACAAATTCAACCGAAAAAGAAAAAGAAAAGCTAGTACAGCAGTATCGCAAGAGAACACAGATTGGATTGGGGACTACATACTCCCTCAGGAACCCAAACTGTGCATGTAAATAACTTTGAATAAAGATTGGATTGGTTAATATGGAGAAAAGTTACAGGTGATAGAATAGGTCTGTTGCTATGGAGAAGAGGCCTAGCAGGAAGAAGGAGGACAGTGTATTCCCTCAGGACCCCAACCTCTGAATATTAACAACTCTGAATAATGATTGGATTGGGGAATATGGGGAAGATCCATCTCATTTCTGCATTATCCCATGACTAAAATTTGCATTAAACACACATTTAACATATCTCTCTCTAAATGCATGTTTTAAAATATCTGTTGATATGGGGATTTTTTTAGAGCTAAGAAATGGACTAGAGCACTGGGGAATTACAAAAGCTAATGGATACTTAATTTATGATCTGCACTGAACTTTCTTGACTTCTTTTCAGAATTCACAATGATCAAATTCTTTATTCATCGTAAATGAGAAGACTGTGGGGGGGAAAGGGCTGAGATTGTAATAATGTAGACTCTAGCAATTCATAGTAACACAATTTTAACACAATATTCCCAAAAAACGAAAACAGGATGAAATAGATGGAAAAAAATGGACAGTTAGTGTGAGTGTGTGTGTGTGCCCGTGTGTGCCATCTACCTAACAAACTGAACATGCTTTAAATTTTGTAACTGGAACATGACTGTATATACAAGTCATTATTTTCCTCCCTTTTTTAACTTGAGAAATTACTTGATAATGTTATTTTATGCCATCTACTGGAAAACAAAGCTTACATTATCTGAATGTCTGGACAAAGTGGCACCAACCTCCAGGATAAATAAAGATATTCTCTGTAGAATTGGTTTAATGTTGCAGATTTCACTGAGAGGCTAAGTACTAGACCTTTAGGAATTATCTGTTCTCCAGACCATATGGAGCTGAGGCTTATTGGGCAAAGCAGACTGAAGTAACATTATCCAGTATGAACAGTGAAATAATGAAAATTGGGTTATGGGGTTAATTAAAACTTATCTTAATAAAATCAAAGCCATTATAACATAGACTAGACTCAGAAATCAAAATGTGGCGGAAGTGTTTGTGCATATTTTCCTGTAAAGAATAGAAACTCAATTCAAAAATGAACTTCCTAACATTTAAATCAAAGGTGGACAACTTTGTAATTCCATGAACCATTTTCTACCCCACTTCCTAACCCTCTGAGGGCCAGACAAGTCCTTACACTGAAATGGGAAGTGACTTCTGTTTGTTTTTAAGTGTTCGGAGAGGTCACCAAAACAAGGTCAGTGAGATCACATCTTGTTTTCAAAGAGACCTACTTTATAAAAGCCTGGAGGGTCCTGGAGGGATGATTTTGCTTTTTCTTAAAATAAATGGTATGATGTAGAAGGCTGTGTGAACCACAAAGCTTTGATGAGCTGCATGATTTCTGCTCCTGATGTATTGGGATACATTGATACATGTGCATCCAGCTATCGTCTCTTTCTATCATACAAAAAAGGTGGAGGGATACAGCACGCTTTTGCCTCTGTTTAGTCAGTAGTGACTTCTGGTGTGTTCAGCAGGGCTTACTTGCAAGGAAATTGAAAGTCTGGACCCAAATTGGAGTTGCCAGAGTGAAAATTAGAGGGCTCCTA
The DNA here is from genome assembly GCA_948474755.1 of Ctenosaura bakeri. Taxonomy (NCBI): domain Eukaryota; kingdom Metazoa; phylum Chordata; class Lepidosauria; order Squamata; family Iguanidae; genus Ctenosaura; species Ctenosaura bakeri. The sequence continues at coordinate 384,197 of CAOLHI010000058.1, forward strand.
TAGCTTTGATGGTTGTGTAGAAGAGGGAATTTCAGCAGTTGATGCTTGTTACACAACCAGGTAATAATCTATGCCTGCTGAAATCATCTCTTCTACATATCTATTAAAAGTACAGGAAACCTCTTTAGTTTTCGTTTTGGCAGCTGTACCTTATAGAAGTATTTGAACTCTAATCTTTTAGTACCAGAATGGATCACTGGGGTCATTTCAGTCCAGCATATTCACCCATTACTACAGGAAACACACAATAGATTTACAATGTAGTATTTTAGGGCATTATAACATGCACAGCAGTAAACAATGTCCCTGAATTCCTCACTTACCATGTACTGTTTTCTCCAGTCAAAAATGGTTGGGTCACTTTAGTCATAATTGCATTTTTCATCCCAGCCAGTGAAGCACACTGGGTAGAAAAGTCAATGCCTTTTGAGGAGTGGGAAAGAAAAGCATGATAAAATAAAGATAAAGTAAAATTTCTCAAAAATATAATGTCCCCTTTCTTGAGTGAACATTTATCTTACCAGAAATAGATTTTTTAAAATAGCTAAAAATGTAAGCTATTTTACTTCAGGTACTATAACTTTTTTTAAAAAAAGTATCCTATTCATATTGTGGAATATTTTTCAACCCCAAAGAAACTTCAGTGTATGGTGGGGTGAAAAACCATGCAACATCAGGTTGCATTTTTTAAAATAAAGTGTCCTTTGCAATACTCAGACATCAAAAGACACATCCAAATGTTAAAAAGAAATCCACGCATGAAGAGGGGGCAAAAAACCTAAAATAATCACAGTGTGGATGTGGGGAAAAAAATAATATTTGCATCTTGAATGGATGGATGGATAGACAGATTAGATAGATAGTCAGACAAATAGGTATTCACACAGTAATTCTACATAAATGCATGCATTCCTGTCTAGAAAAAAGTTTAGGTTTTGTATATGAAACAAAATACATTTGTACAATGCACATAAATCAAAATTGTGCATAGGGAGTTTAATATTATTTCTAGATTGTTTGACACTCCCTCTATGAGTTGAGAGAGCCAGCATGGTATAGTGGTTTGAGTATTGGACTATGACCCTGGAGACCAAGGTTTGATTCCCACATGGCCGGGGAAATCCATCTAGTGACCTTGGGTGCATCACACACTCTCAGCCGCAGAAAACCTCATGATAAGTTTACTTTAGGGTTGCCATAAGTTGGTAATGGCTTGAAAGCACACAACCAGCACCACCAGCACAACTACCACTACCACCACAACAAGAGTTGGCCTGAGTTTTTAGACACTGTGATTTCATTTTGCCAGTCCTACCATCACCACAGGTATACTTGGTAAGCATATGGTTGACAGCCTTTTTTAGTGGCTGCTCCCAGGCTGCGGGATTCATTGCTACAGGAGACTAGGATGTCCTCTCTCTCTCCTCAATTTCCACCAGCGGACAAAGCCCATTAAAAAAAAATCTGAAAAGGCATTTGGTGAACAACTGACTATACAGAAAGACCTTTTAATGGGCCTGTCTGTGTGCTGTACCCTTATTGTGATTGTCAGGCTTTCAAAAGATTTTACATTGTTTTAAAATACTAATGGCCAATGTCCTGCAGTAGGAGACAGTGATATGAAGGTGCAAGGAGAAAGATCTGGCTATGTCTCCTGGTGGTGCTCCCCATGTTGCTAGAGGGGAGTGAGCAGAAACATCTCAAGCTCTCTTCCTGTAGCTGGACACACTGTGACAGGTGTTTACAAGGACCACAGCAGATGCCTGCTGCAATGTGTCCAGCTGCAGGAACAGAGATGGATACATCTTTCTTCATCCCTCTTCATCCCTTCCTTCCCCCGATCCCCTGGGTGAAGCTATATTGGGCAAAATGCCCATATTTAAAGGAAATGGCAACATTGAGGTGGGGCTGCATTGCAGGAACCTTTGGTCATTGTATGTGCAGTGACTTTAAAAGTGAATTGTAATGGTATAAGGCACACTTACAACATTGTTATTACTGAACAGAAAGTCAGTAGAAGTTTTAATATGGTAATTTATTTTATTTTTTTTAACTTCGTATCATTAGGGTTATAGGATGGACCTTGTTTTAATTGATGATGGTCCTGACATGACTACTTAGTGGCCAGTGGAAATGAAGGATAAAGCCATTCATGTCATTCTAGTGGGACATTCAATGACAAAGACATTCCCTGGGATCTTCTGTGCATTCTCTGAAAGTTCTAGAGGATGACACCAGCATTACTTGTCCTGATACATGGCTGAATGCTTTTCTGCCTTCCCCCCACTCTTTACCAATAACTAAACAGCCATGTCAGGGAACACTGCAAGTGATATTTGTGCTTCAAGGTGATATGGGTGCTTACACAAGGGAGATAGTCAATTCCCCTGTCTGCAGTTACCAAGGAAAGAAAGAAAGAAAGAAAGAAAGAAAGAAAGAAAGAAAGAAAAGAAGAAAGAAAGAAGAACGAAAGACGCAGCTGACAAGATTTTAGACATCTTCTGTCCTAAAACACATGAAAGAACCTACACACCTGTTGTAGTGACATTTGAATGGCAATTCAAGAACCAGTTTTGCATCTGTAGTATGGATGTACCTACAGAACAGAAGGAAGCTTCTTTTTATTGATTGGCAGTAAAGCCACCATCATTATCATATCAGTTCTTAGCATGCCTGGTATCTTTACTGTGCATTTTTATCATGCTGTCAGGAGTGGTTAACTTCTATCTTATCTTCTATCATATTTAACTTTGTTCTGTAACCTCTTATGTCACTTAGGGGAAACACCTTTAGAGATATGGTAAGGTACAGATTCTAGGCAACATATATTATAAAGATCACTGTATACGCTTTTTAAAAGCAAGTATGTGTCTCTAATTATTCTCTTATGTTGCCAAACCAAACCTGAAACATATGTGCTTTTATAAAAAGTCAGTAAAACAGAGGCTTCAATGAATCAATCCCATCACAGGGACCAAGAAATATGGGAAAATTTGTGAACAACTCAGAAAGATAATACCAACAAGCTACACTGGCCAAAAATAGTTTGCTTTTAGGTAAAAGGGCATTCATCTCCATCCCATGTACCATAGCGAACCAGTATTGATTGGGATCCTATATGGTAGCTGTTCTGCTGTGCTGCCCTCTGATCCTTTATGCTGGCGACATAAAAGGGGGAAAAAGATAAATAAATAAGCCAGTAATATAATGTGTTGGCAGGAAATTCCTAGAAGTATCTCACATGAAGGATTCTGTTTCTTTTTGGAAGCTGCAGATTTCTAGCCCTTTCATCATCCATTTTGCCATTTATTTAATTCATATCCCACCTTTCTCCTCATATGACGTCTAAGGTGGCTTCCAAGACATTTTAAGACAAAGGACAGTTAAATATCTAGTAATAATAAAGTTTTAAAGAGTAATTAACTAGACAATCTCCTTGAAAATACTACTTTGAACAGTTTAAAGCACATTCAGAATATAAGTAAAGAGGATATAAAAGTACAATACATCCGATTAAAAGCCATTTCTCCTGCAACCAGTAAATAGCCAAAAACTTCTCTAAATAGAAGGTCTTTACTTGCCAGTGAAGAATGAACAGACAGAGGATGAGAAACCATGTCTCCCATGCAAGGAAATTCCACTGCACGGAAGTAGGCATTCTGAGGGCTCTCACTTGTATCCTCACCAAACGTGTCTATGACGTTAATGGGACTGGGCGAAATCTCTTCTCTGGAGATATTAAACCTTGGTTCATATAGAGAAACATTGCCTTTCAGATAACGTGGATTCAATCCCATCTTTTGTGACCACTCAGTTTCCAAAGTTGTCATTTCCTTTCTTTCAATGAAAAAGGAAACATCAGTAAAAGAATTTTGTTCTGGATAAATCTTCCTTTAACCTAAGAAAGCAACTTTATGACTTTCTATAGTGTTAGAATTCGGTACCAAGCTGACAGCTGAAGGGTAAATACTTTTTTTTTTGTTTTTTTGTTTTTTGGCAACACTGTGTAATAAAATGTACATGTTGTTCCAATAAAAGTAGCACATTATACCTGAAGTGACAGCCTTGTGGCATCTCTTTGGATCATCAGCTCTCCATCTCATTTCAAATCCATTCTGAAATGTGTTCCCCTTTTGCCTAAATGTCTTATCTCTCCATCTGCTTTTCCTAAATTCTTGTATTTATGAATTATAGCTTTGCATGAACAGCATGAGAAAGTTTTCTAAATGGAATGAACATTTGATAGGTATGCTTTATTTTCATACAAACAATGCTGCTGCTTTTTCAATATAAATTAACAAACAGATGCATTCTGAAACTGAGCATTGCTTAAAGTTCAAGAAGTTGTGACATGAGCTGGAAACCAGAAACTTAAGCCTGCTATTTCAAAAGAAATAGTTTGCGAATTTAACTTTGGTCATCATTTGCAGAAGTGACTGGATGTCACAGGGTTGGAGGGGAAATTGGTTCCTGCCCGCCACACAGTTACCAACCCATGGGCTTTGTAAATGGCCTTTTCACCCTGGTAGAGGGATGTGTGTAACCATCATGTACAACCTCATCCAAACTCTCCAAATTGAATCTCGAATCTTGTTCTGATTATCTGAATATGAGCCCCCACACACACACCTTCACAAAGTATCATACATAGTTTGTGTGCACATTTTAAAAATGTAGAGAGTTGCATGTACAATTTTCAAATGTACAATTTTCAATTTTCGCAGTACTATGTGCGGTAAAGATTATGCATTGTACAAATGTATTTATTGCATGCAAATTGCATTGAAATACTCTCTTTAAATAAAAACCAAATGACAACAACATGATAGGAGGTGTTTTAATGAGTTCTGTTCTCTTTGTTCTCTTTTCCTTCCATCTTGTTGTGACATTTTCTTTTTCCTCCTACATTATTTTGGCAGCTTTGCATTACCTGTTCACACTGTTTTTCAGATTTATTACTGGCTAGTAACTCTCTTTGATTAGAAATGGAAGCTAAGAACCACAAACCTTTGGTGATACCATGCTTTACTGTTTTGAATTTGCTTTTTCTCCTCTGTGACAATCAGTGGTAATCAGGATTGACAAATTGGCTGTGAGGAAAACTTAAATGTAGCATTTGCAATTTCCTACTGCTAACAGTTTCTCATCTTTCGATATAGAAAATGAACCTCTGTCTGAGCCCTTGGAAATCTTTGGCAACACTTTGGCTACCTATCAGGAAGCAGCTTACTTGGAGTCAAATGGGGCAGATTAATCTGTTCTTCAGAAACCACTTATTATTGAGAAGAAACAACACATTGAAAAACAATCATACCCTCCAGGCTTTGTGACAAAACAGTGCTTTCTTAACAGCTACACTGTTAGTTCAATTTATGAATATTGGGGGGGGGGAAACATTAAACACCTTAAGCTTCTTAAACTGTCCTTTGATCATTTTAAACAGAAACATACAGCTTAAAAAGAGAGTTTGGCTCAATCTAATACTACAAGACTCAGAAAGGAAGAAAAATTAGTGAGCAAAAAGAAACAAACAAAAACAAAACAAACAGAAAACCACCGTAAACAATTCTGAGGGTAGTTCACTAGGAAATCTAAAGGAGGTGGAAAAAGGAAACTGCAATACAATCTTACATGGAAAGTAAATAATGATGCAAATTGCTTATAATAGAATAAACAGTTTCAGATGGAGGTCATATAGAACTATTAGGTTTTCTGTCAGCCAACTTTTACTTATACCCCCTTTCATAGTATTGAAATGCTTGCTGCAGAATGGCTTCCCAGAGCATCTGCAAATATAAGAATTTAGGTAATATTTGAACGGTCTACAATCCAACTTTTCAATAATACCAATGTGGTTTTTTCCCCCCTAGACTTAGATATCCTTCCTCTAATTATCCCCAAGGATTGTTTTGGGGTGCCTGCAGAGGAAAGGAATACTTCTTTATTAACCTCCAAAGAAACTTCTTACAAGACCAGCTGCAGTCTAGTCCATCCAAAACTTCAAGCACTGTAACAGAGAAGCAGTTTACTGGCCTATGTGAACCAATTATCAATGAAGAATAAAAAGATATTGCCTCAAGTCCAACAATCCTAAGAAGATGCTGTCTACTATCAGTGATGTTGTTACCCTAAGACATGGAGGACTTTCAGGTCCATCTGCAGTGTCAGTGTCTCCTTAGAATTTGGGAAATTAAAGCTTAAAGGAGGCCTGCCAGAAGAGGGTAATAGCAGGATCTTTTCACCTGTGTATATCAATACTAACTGTAGAGAGGACCCCAGTTAAATATTAAACAAAGTATTTTATTTGGAATCAACAAACACACAAGAAATCAGACACTCTGAAGAACCATACAAGGCTATTGGAAAGTGAGGTAAGAGAGGCTGGACAGAGAGAGATTAGGTGGAAAAGGTGATAGTTACCACTCCTGAAGCAGAAAGTCAAATCAGAATGGCTCAGACAGTGGAGGAATGGGATTTGCAGTGTAATACCCCCAACATTCTACAATTCGCTAGGGCCAAAGTTGGAGTTTATATACCCTATTTCCTACCCTGAAGAAGGGTGTGTGGACAAGTGATGGATAGTGGCTTTCTCACAAGGTGGACAAAGGACTCCTGAATGGGCTGATTGTCTTAACTCTAGGTGATAAAATATGGATGGGAGCCATGACAATCTCTTAATGTCTGTTTAGGCAGGGGGTCTAGGAAAGATTTCTGTAGGGCAACATCACAGAATAGTCTGTGATTATCCCCCTACTCCAGTGACTTTATTGGAGTTCCTGATAGAGCATAAACATAACTTTCCAGAATTTGAGGAATACTTTCTTTAAAAAGATCCATTATAACCCAGGGGAGTCAGGAGTTTTGGAGTAGTGGAAGCCCTCTTTCAAGAAGCTTCAGAGCAGAACAATGTTCCAACTAGAAGATGTGTCAAAGAGTGGCTGATAGATCAGGTTACTTACACATTGCATAAACTAGTAAGGGTGCACTTCAGAAGAAATAGGCTTGAAGATTCACTTCAAGTCTCTTCACAATATCACTCTAGTCTCCATCCCACCACCCCAGCTAGCTCTGAAAGGGAGACTGTTGATGGAACACCAATGAAATCTCCATTCTGTCCCAACTACCCACCTTTAGTGTATATACACTGAAAATCTGTAGACTGTGGGATAGGGCACCTGGTAAGAGGAATGGAATCATGATAGACCACTGGAACTTCACCTCCCTGGCTTTCTCAGGTCTCACCTGCTGCTGCTCAGGAAAAAGTGGGAAGAGCTGAGAGGGATGACTCCCTCACTCATCGCATTCAATCAGGTCTCTGTAATGCAAGCCAATTCAGCACGCTCATTCAGAATTGGATCTTAAATAGCACTTGTTTTTCCACTCACCAACCTGGCATTCAACAGCAACATTTTCAACCTGGAGGACTGACACCAAGGCTATGAAAGCTATTAGACTGGGGGGAAGGAAAGTTTAGGGGCAACAGGCATCCTGTTATCCTCCCGTCTTTCATGATGCTGTGATTTTCTCCTCTCTCTGTATCTCCATCTGCTCTGTATTACTCCAAAGGCTACTCCTTGAAAGTGTGTACCCCCTCTCTCCCTCTACTGGAAAACACATCCTTCCTTTATTGGGCAGACAAAGCAATTGCTATTAAAATCAACCAATACAATGTAGAGACAGGGAGATGGTAAAAGCAGGTAACAAATCTTTGTCCTGTTGAGCAGAAGGACAGGGCCTTGCATACTCATGAAGGGGATCCCCTAAAGAGGTGATCCCCTTTTTGTAGCAATCCCTTTGGTGGCAACCCTGCTGGTGGTGAACCCACCCCTGCAAAAGTCCTGTTTTTATGCTCCAGATAGACAAGGCAGCTGTCCTGGATGGTGAGCAATACCTGCTGAGTCAATGTCCCACTAGTGAAGCAGAGATCCAAGGCAGCAGCAACAAACAACACCTACTTTTTCCCTATAGTCTCCAGATGGTCTTTGTGTTCCTCTTCCTCTCTCTCCTCTGCTCAGGTCCTTTATCAAGAGATTGTATGGCAATTTCTGCCAGTCTTCTCCCTGACATTAATAGATTTGACGTTAAAAACAGATTTGCAAGTCATCATTTTCCTCAGTTACTGCTACTTAATTTTGATAAATGTCTTTCTCAAAATCTAAATGGAATAAATGTGGGAGAAGGGAAAATATAGTGGTCAATCAATCTGGGCACCTTCATCTTTCACACATGAGAATAATCCTTTTGACAAGACATTTTAGACTCTAATTTAGATATTTTACATATTTATCAATTATTCAAAATCTTGCATTCAAACTGGCCCCTTAGAAACAATGTAAATATAGTAGAGTAGTAACCAACAGATTCTTGATCTTGAATGCAGAAATGTCCAAAAAGTATTAATTGATTACTCTGGACATGCACTTAGAAATAATTATACTACTTCTGACAGTTTAGCTTCTATGAGGTAATCTTACATGATATTTTTGAAACAGAACACTTGCTAGACCACAATGAAAGCAATTAGCCATCATTGTGATGAAACAGAATGAGAAGCAGTTCTGCAATATTGTTTATATGATATGCACACAGTCAGACCTGTCATTGTTGGGCAAATTTCATCATATCAGAGGTATATTTATTTTAGTAGGCTTTATGGAGGTATACCTTCAGGAAACCACTCTTCTATTGTATCCAAAAGTACTTGTTTGGCTTATTAGTTTCTTTGTCAGTATCTGGCTGAAGTTTGTGCTCTGGGCAAGACTCCAGGAGAAAATATGATCTCTCCTGAAATATTCATATACTTTCCTGAGTGGTGGATCCCAATATTAGCCAAAGTGTTTACCCAAATTAATAATGCAGGTATAATCCATGTAGACTGAAAACAATGTGTACATGTTCCTATTCACAGGAATAATCTCTTGGACACTGATTTTACGTTATATAGTAAATATATATCAAATATATAAGAAAATTAGGAATCTACTAACTATGTCTTTCACTCTGAACATGCTGGCTTTAGGAAAGAGCAGGGCACTATTGATCTTTTTTTTTTTTTTTTTTGAGCCCAGCAAGAAATTACCTGTCCTACCAAACATTTATTTCTTGCCTTTGTTTACTTAGCAGCAGCTTTTGACTTAATTGATGAAAACCTATTGTGGAATAAACTGGCCAACACTAATACAGATAATTGTCTTTTATTTTTAATTAAGGAACTCTATTCTAAAACAACTGCTAGAATAAGAGTTGTTATTTGCTGCTTATTAACTCATCCTTTCCCCACTAACAAAAGAACAAAAGAAGGATGTCTGTTGGCACCATCACTTTTTAATTTGTATCTGAATAACATAATTCCAGCACTGTCTGGCCCAGAATTTTTTCTGCCCTCAGTTGGGTCAAAAAATGTTTCTATTATCTTATATGCTGATGGTATTGCTTAAATTTCATTTACTTGTATTTATCTGAGAAGGCTGCTCAATGAGCTCAGCGTATTTTGTTCTAAAGAAAAGTCAAACATTATACAAAATCAAAGGTGATGGTGTTTGGAAAAAGACAGTCTCATTTTCAATGGTCTATCACTGGTTACCAGATTGAACAATGGTAAGAATTTAAGGACCTTGATCTTAATTTAAAAAACCTCTCTCTCTTAGAATTTCCATATAAGGATCTAGTATTGTGCATTGAAGTCTATTGGCACAATCCTTAGATATTACAATGCTGCAGGGGGACACCTGGTCCTCCCAGCCCTAAAAATATTTCAGAGCAAAGTGATTGCCCAGATTTTGTATGGTGGCATGGTCTGGGGATGGGATGACTCTCAGATGGCTACACTGGAAGCCTTTCAGAATACATTTCTCAAGAAACTGTTAATACTGCCAGTTGGTATTTCTGCAGCTCTGCTCTGGGCAAAAGTCAGTTTTCCTTTCATTTAATCTCACACTCATTTTATTTTATTGAACTATGGGAGAATTTTAAAAGACTCTTTAGTCAGGGTTTTCCCAAGTCATGTTTTGAACAGTAAACAAACTGCAGTGTTTGGAGTTCAAGATATCACAAGTTGCTTCAGTTGTATCCTACTCCATTTGACAATTGTTCTGTGTTGAATTCAGAAGAAAGATTTCATGAATACAGTTTTGACTACAGTGCTCAAATGAACAGAGGAGTTATTAATAGCTCCAATTTCTTAAAAATGATATAGCCTCTATAAATTTGACCATCAAAATACTGTTTACTTGGCAAAGCTTATATTCCCAAAACTTAGGCAAGCTTTGCTAGCCCGTTGCTTTCAAATCATGCCTACAGCTATGATTGATAGCAAATATTCTCACACCCTTTTGGCCCTCCATTTGTGTATTTGTGGGGCTGCAGTAACTGAGTATTTGTTTTATTCTTTTGTTCTTTATATTCTGAATTAGGAACTAAATTTTCAGGATCTATTCTCTCTTACCGACATTCTAATACTGTTCCAGTATTAGAATGTTTTGTCTCCTGTCTGATGCTGATGCTATGGTAACTCACATTTATTTATTTATTTGCTTGCTTGCTTGCTTTGGAAACTATGAAAATTCAGGTAAGATTTATTGCTGATATTGCAATTGATTGTTCTGGGGATGCTTTTACCTCATCACAGTATCGTTATTTCTATTTAATGTGTTTCAATTGTATTGATTTTTTAAATATTCAATTTCTATGAGCTATTTATTTTATGTTGTACTTTCATATTGTTGCATATTTGAATTGTACTGATTTTATTTTGTATGTGAACATTCTTAGTGTTACTTAATTTTACTTCCAACTCACAGGTTGTGTTCAGGTTGATATTTTGATTATGGGAGAAAACCTGGACCAGATCATGCCACGGTGTAAACCCAGTGAATTTCACATTGATCCTGCTATGATTTCCCCTTCTCTCATGCTGCTACAAGGCCTCTCTGCATCTTACTTTGTCCTGGAGAGATCCATTGTGGGTCCAGTATTGTCTCTGCTGAGAGGGGAGCACAAAAATAATGCTCCCCTCCACACCAGCTGCCTCCAGGATCCAGGAAGCATGATGGTACCTCCTGTTGCTACCACAGCACAGGTGGGTACTATCTCAGACTACACTGGGGTGGGAAGTGCAGCCACTGCACTTTCAGGGCCTCTGCGGAGAAGGTAAATACAGGTGTACAGCTGGATAATAGCGCGATTGCTGATCATTGTCGGAGGAAACCTGCAATGATTTGCAGTGCAATTGCACTGCCTGGAAATGGAGAAGGATGGGACCACAACAGCATCATGAATAAGTGCTGTCATGGTCCCGTCCTTCTCTCATCCCTATGGTGGGTTGGGAGGGTGGAGCGAAAAGGGTCGAAGTCTATTATTTCCCAGTACTGCAGATCTTGAACTACTGAGTCATCATGTCACAGTTTGGTTTTTAGAAATTGTCAAGAAGGACTAAAGATAGGACTACTATTCTTAGTGGCAGCCACAGAACCCTAACAGTCTAACTCCAGCCTTAACCAAGCAGAGAAAAAATATTTCCTTTGTTGCATTAAGTTCTTAGAGATTTATTGTCATGGGCTTCCAGAACCTAGACTCAGAGTCTGAAGCAGTAGAACCTGCTCTGAGTCCTGACACAGAGACTACTGCAGCAGGACCTGCAGAGCAGACAGTACCACTGCCCACCCCAGAGAGAAAAGTGTCAGCCCCAGCAGGGAGCCCTGCTCACTCTGACATAGAGAATGATCTATTCTAGATCTACCTTTGCCCAGGGTAGATACCAAAAGGGTCTCCTATGTTGATCCCAGTGAATTTATGCCATGCACCAATTAATCAGGCACCAGCTGTGCTGACCCTGGAGCCTATAAGAACTGAGCTTTTCCCCTCTAGCCTTTGTCAGCAACTAACTGATCATTTCTCCCATGCACGCTTCTGTTTGCTTCCCTTGCCTATGTTTCTGCATTTGGCTTGTGTTTGTTTTTGTCTGCCTCTGATTTATGCACGTTGTTGGGATCCTTATTACTTCTCATTTGCAAAGCTGTTTCCTTTATTCAGTAAACTGACCACTTAAGTTACTGCTGAATTTCTGACCTGTGTTTATTATCTGCTTCTCCTGGCTGCCAGCCCGGACCTAGCTCAGACATTTATTGCCCTGTAATGTTCACCTGATGTCTTTCTTGGATGGAACCAGTGTCCACTGATTACTATGATATGAAGAATAAGAGCTTTATATGAACTGAGGTGTCCACCTGCCCAACTTTGGCTTTTACATTAGCAACAAAAGAAAGCATGGCTATGGGAATTTTAAAAAGTAATAACATCCTAGTAATAAAGGTTAAGAGCATGAGTTATTCAGGGCTTTATTCCACAGTCATCGTTCAACAATTATAGGCTAATATCAAATTATAGGCCAATACCATTGTTGAATGATGATTACAAATTGTTTGCAATGACTGTGGCCCTTTCCAGATGTGTGGGGGAACGCCCAAACATGCTACTCACCAGATTTTTCCTGCGTCCGGGTGAGTCCGTCACAACCAGGAGCAGCACGACTTCACTGCTCCACAGTTCTTTGGTGTCCTAAATGGCGACTTCCGGTTGGTGGAGGCTCTCCACCAACTGGAGAAGCTCACCAGCTGAAAGCCCACCCCCGGAAGATCTGCAGGCACGCATTTGCACATGCCTGAAAATCTGTTCCAGAGCTGGGCAACGGAGCGGCACGGGGTTGCGTGCTCCGTGCTTTTTAAAAACCTCTAAAAAGAGGTTTTTTAAAAACATGCCGCACGACCAATTCCAGTCACTCCTGCATGGACTGAGGTATGGAACTACAAAAAATAGTCTGACCCAGTCCACTCCACGGTGCAGAAGACCTCCATTGGAGGTCACTCTGCCCCGTTTTAATAGCTCAGTGTGGAAAGGGCCTTTGACTAACAAACTATGACTGATTTTTCAGGATTTCATACATGAAGACCAATTTTGATTTTTACCAAATAGGAAATTGAGAGATAACATTAGAATGTATTTTATATATGGAAATATTTAGAACAGCACAATGAGAAACACTTTTTTTTTTTTTTTGGATACAAAAAAGTTTGACAGTTTGAACTGATTTTTTTTTTTTTATTTAGAGTTTTGGAAGAATATGATTTTTGTTAGCAACTTTATCAAATCAGTCAAATCAATATATTCTATGCAGAAAACACAAATAATAATGGAGAGCTATCTAACATGTGTGAAATACAAAAGAGAATGAGAGAAGTATGTCTATTATCACTACTTCTGTAGGTGAGGTTTTGAATAGGGACATATGGAATGATGAGAAAATAAAAATACAACCTTACAAATTATGAGCTTTTGCAAATGATCTGGTGATTACTTTAGATCTGACAAAATTTGCAAAATGACAAATGGCAAAACTGAAAGTATGAATATGATACAGAAAGAGAACTGATGGAGAAAATGGGGATTAGAACTGAGAAAAAGGTGAAATATTTAGGTATAACAATAACAATGAATTATATGTTGTTTCAAAACAGTTATGTTAGGCTTTGGAATGAAATTACGGATATGCCAAAATGGGAGAATTTAGAACTGTCCTTGTTGGCAAGCATTTTAGTAATAAAAATGAATGTGTTAACCTAGAATGTTTTCATATTCCAGACAATATAGTCTTGATAAAAGAATTGTCATTTAAATAATAGCAGAAGGACATATCAAAATTTATCTGACAAAAGAAAAGGCCTAGAGTTAAAATGAAAATATTGCAAAATGTGAAACAAAGAGGACGTTTGGTCTTAAAAATTTTGAAAATATATTTTGGTGCCTTTGGTTTGGTGTGGTCAAATGAACTGATGATGCTGAGAAATAAATAAAGATTATTGGAGTTTCTTTCTCCCCCACATTACATAAGCACAACTAAGGACTATTTTCACTGTCTTAGAATAAATAACTTCAGGGATTTGGTTTTCAGCTGCCAGGTATTCTGTGTGATAAGAAGCAACAGGGGATGGTAGAAGACTTAGAATTCTGGAATCTTGTGCATAACATCCCAGATCTGCAAATGTCAGCTTCATCCTTTGGGTATGAAAATGTCACTCTTCTGAGAAAGTCATTAAGGGATGCTTATTAATTTATGAACTAGAAGAAACAAAGCTAAACTAAATGAAGAAAACTGAAATGCCATGTTCTGAAATGATTATTTCAAAGTTTTAAAAATCATTCTTTGTAAGTATCATAATCTTTTCTATCATCTGCTATTTTTTTTCTTTTACTTTTTTTCTTTTTTTTCTTTTTTTTAGTATTTTAAACTCATCTGGTTGACTTTTATCTTCCATATCCATTTTGAAAACTTTTGATTCAAATAAAAATAAAAACCTTCTTTAAGTATACCCATATCTCCAGCTGCAGCCCTGTATTAGGAAGAGATGCTGGATACTGGCATAGCAATGCAATGCTGTACTGCCATGTGATTGGTGTCGAGGAACAGAACTGGAACGATATATAAACCCCTCTTCATCAGTCTCTTGGATTGCTTCCTGCCCTGCCCATCCATCAAGCCTTAGATTTCAGTGCTAGCTATGGCTTTGTGCTTCAAAGTCAGGTAAGATTTTTTGGCCTGGGTTCACCTGATTGGCATACTGAAAAATATATTCAATACCCCAGTCCAATGAGGGAGATTATATTTAATTGATTTAGGCTAGTTGGATTGGTGAAACCATTGTCAAATAGGTGGTCCTAAAGCTTGGCAAGTAGTTTGGAAAATATCACAGTGTGATTGGCGAGCACTGAGGGATGCCTTTGAATGAGAAATGGTTCTTCAGGTTGTGCTTCAGTTCTTAGGACTCAGCACCTCTTTAGAGAATGAAATTTGAGGCTGCCCTGGATGGTACCTCCAAAAAGCTATAGGGTTTTGAGAGTGAGCATGAAAAGCCTTCCGAAGAAATATAAGCCACCAAGCATGAAGTTATAGGTGTACAGCAAGGCATCGCAGTGAGGTGGCTCACCTTTAGTATTCATAGGAGTTATTTTGGTAGTGTCTCCTATCTCTAGTAGATGTCCACACTAGAGGATGCCCAGTAATTAAATACAGTTATGGTCCTAGTTTACTCCATCACTGTTCTATGTCTAAAGGCAGAAAGTGCTGGGAAAGACAGGCTCTGCTAGAGTGAAGCAATCACAGATATGTTAGGCCAGTCAAGGGTATGTGTGTGTAGTCTACAGAGTTCTGTAAAGAGCAGGGAGGCACAAATGCATGGCCTCAAGTGTTCCAAAGGCAGTCTCAAAAAACCAGCAGTCCCAATAAGCAAAGCCAAAGGACAAGAGGTATGAGATGTAGAATTTAAAGCCAATCATGGGAACAAGAATCTAAATGTTCTGAAGGGGGAAAAAAACCTACCTGAGGAATGGTTCCCTGAAATAAGAATGTCCCCCAGGTGTTGTGAGATGCATAACTTTCTTCTTTCTCCCTGTGCCAGTCAATTCTAAGAAGAAATAGTGGTTGATGAGCATATCATTCTTCACTTTGTATTTTACTCTTCAGAACTTAATGAAAATCAGAAAAAGCATAGACTAGGAAGCCCTATAAGGGAAAAAATGGTGATATATTGAGAGATACCATTGGGTTTATCATCAGGATTTCGCTTTTATATCCCATCCCCCATAGTATAATTCTAGATTTGCAATATATCTGTCATAAGGTTTAATCAAGATAAATTAAAATTTCATTGTTAGCTTTGCTGAGGATTCATATAATACAGAGTGAGCTGCTACAAGATTAACATGTCTTCCTGAGGCAGGTGTAAAGATATTTTCAAGGTTAAAAGTGGGGAAAGTGGCATCTGGCTCATTTTGACTTTTTGTGGAAATGGAAGACTGAGCTTGTAACCAGGTCTGTGATATTTGCTCCATCTTATATATGGTAATAGAGCAAGTATTGGGGAAAAACAAAAGGCAATAAACAAATAGACAAGTAGCTAATATGCAGAGATAAAAATTATATTCCTACTACATTCGTCACAAAAAGGTACCTGGAATTTTTAATTTACACAAATTGTGGACTACACACAATCCAGCACAAAATGTTGACTACATATTATTACAATATACTAAGTACATTAAATGCAATTCTAACAACAAATAATGACTACTTGATTGTGATTATTCACTGCATACAATTACAATACATGGAATACACTCAAAACAATACAAACAGCCAATAACAACCACTTGAGAAAGAGTTATTATTAGCAGGAAGAAATCACTCATGAGCATGTTGAATTCTTATGCAAAAAGTTGAGATGTAACTTAGGCTTTCATGTTAAGTAGTAGTAACAATGATAAATGTTTGAATTGCATTTAGTGTGTTCGATGTATGGTAATTGATCATCATCAAGTGGCTGTTATTTGTTGTCATTCATATATACAATCAGAGCAGCAACCAGTGGGTTTGTTCTAGACATAGAGAAAATTTATTGAAACTAAGTTTTAAATGTATAGCAAAAACTCAATAGTAGTGAAGACAGAAGACTAAATCATCCTATCATCAACCAAAAGCTGATTTAAAAAAAAAAAAAAAAGTCTTAAAGAACCTCCTAAAAACAACTCAGAGAGGGACCATATTATCTCCCTGGTAAAATGAAATTGTATTACATCAACTGTGGATTGCAACTTTAGTGTGGTTTTCATTGTAACCTAGATCAGTTGTTCTCAAATATTAACCCTCCAGATGTTTTGGTCTGATCAGTCATGACTATTGAACGATTTGGCAGGGGTTTATTGGAAATTGAAACCAAAAACATTGGCAGGGGGGTAAGGTTCAGACCCCCTGATCTAATGATTGTGTGTAACTTTTTTCAGCTGATCAGGTCAGCAGGCCTCCTTCACTGTAAATTAACTCACTGGACTGTTATGAAAATAAAATAAGGAGAGGAATTATAGACATGACCCTGAACTCATTTGTGGAAAGGGTAGGATAAAATTATGATTAATAAAATAAAACAGCTGTGCCAGTTCAATTGTGCATTACCAAACTGTGATATTTCTATGGCCATTTCGCCCTCCACTGTTATAGTGCTATTATTCCACTTTCAACCTCCCATGGAACTCTGGGGTTTGTAGTTTCCTGAGGCCAAAGATCTCTCTGGCTGAGAAGTCTAAATGCCCCTCCCTAAACTGCAAACCCCAGGAGTCCATAAGGTGTTGAATGTGGAATAATAGTACTATAACAGTGTAGTGCAGTAATGGCATTAGTCTCTCACAATTTATCTGTGTTCTAACATTTTTTTAATTGAGAAATCTGTTCATACTCTCAGATACATTATTTCTTTTCTTTAAATTTTGTTATTATTGAAGTTATAACAATCAATATTTACAAATAATCATTCTTTCTTTTTATAAATATATAAGAAACAGAAAACAAAGAAATATATACAATCAAATTTATATACCTATTCAACATCTTATTCTATTGCTATTTTTTCTTCTTCTATTGATCTTCTATCTTAATCTACATATATAGATGCCTCTATTATCTTTTATGTGTCTAAATAAATTTCAATTACATGTCTTATATATTCTACTTTGTCTTACATATGTCTTACATATGAATTCTTTTTCTACTTTGTTCTGAGTTTTATTAGCATCCTTCTATATAAAAAGTATATACAAATGTATAGTTTCAACTTCCTTCTTTCTTTCTTCTAGTTTTATTACTCACTTATTTTTCCAAGTTTCTTCTGATCATTTCCCTTTTTATGTGACTTGCCTTATAATTTTGAAAATAATTTTTTCATTTCCCTTTTCCCATATCCTTGCTTATTTTCATTCTTTTCATGTTTCTTTCTGAATTGCCCATTTTTGTTGTATGTATTCTTTAATTGGTTTCAATTCATTCTTCCCTCTTGTTTCACCCTTAAGTGCCATTGTCTAATCATCCATCATTATCATTTCTGATAGCTTATTTAAAGTGAACGGACTACTAAATAAATTTGGTAATCTGGCGGGGTTTAAAATAAACAAAGTTAAAACCAAGATTCTCTTGAGAAACATAAAGTCGCTGGAGAAAGAATAGATTGAAAGGAAAGCGGACATGCAATGTGTTCAAAAGGTGAAGAATTTAGGAATTGAAATCACCAATAATAATAATCAATTGTTCAAGAATAATTATAATATGACCTGGAATCAAATTCAAAAGAAATTAAATACATGGAATAAGCTGGATCTTTGGTTGGCATGCTTACCTGTGGTATGGGAAAGCTAAAGTCCAAACGTTTTTCCAAAACCATGTGATATGAAACATCCTTTTAAAGGTAAGGGAGAAGAATAAGTGTTATTTCTGCCCAAAGATATCATCATGGGTCTCACCGATGGAAGCGCTTCTGATTAAAGGTCTGAGGAGACAGGGTAGTTGGCTGACTTACAAAGACATATTGAAACAATGTGGAAAGGAAATCCAAATGAAAGATCAAAGACAACTAAAAGAAGAAGGATTTGATATACAATGGTTTCCCCTTATGCAGTTAAAAGAAAGATTTAAAAAGGAAATACAAGGAGAAGGGATGGACTTAAGACAAAATGATTTAGAAGAATTGATGTTAAAAGGTGATAAAAAGTTAATTTCAAGATTGTACAAAAAAATTGCTATCCTTCAAATTAGAGGAAGAGACGGTTAAAGACTGTATGACTAAATGGGCAAGAGATCTCAATCATAACATTCTTTTAGAAGAATGGGAAAATGTTTGGAAAACTAACATGTTATATACCAGATCCTATACTTTACAAGAAAATGTGCTGAAAATGGTATACCGTTGGTATCTAACACCCAGCAAATTAGCAAAACTGAACAAGAATATGAACAATCAGTGCTGGAAATGTAAAGAACAAGTGAGATCTTTCTATCATATGTGGTGGGGATGTGATAGAGCAAAGAGATTCTGGTACGCCATACGAACTAATATGCAAAAAAAATTGAAAATGAAAATTGATTTAGTCCCAGAATTTTTTTTACTGGGAATCTTTGGTGCAGAAAGCTCAGTAGATTTTTGTACTAAAAGATTAGCATGGCAGTTAATTGTAGCAGCCAGACTCATTTATGCTAAACATTGGAAATCAACTTACTCCCTGACTATGGAAGACTGGATAGAGAAAACCATTGAAAGAGCACAAATGGATAAATTGACTTATAGATTAGATATTAAAATGGATAGTAAGTTTTATAAGGAGTGGGAACCTTTAACAGAATTTTTGGAAAATAAGGGTATTCTGACTAAAGGTTTCAAATCATGAAGAGAAGGTAGAAAGTGATTATTGTTGTAATAATGAGACAAGTTCTAGACATAATGGTGATGAGAGGTAGAAGTATGAGAAGTATGAGAAGAGATGTAGACACAATAGGTTACTAGTTTTTGAAAGAAAAGAAATGTTCAAATAGATAATAGAGCAAGATGGATAAAAATCGTAAATAGAGTTGAAAATAATGAATGGGAAAATGAATAATAGATTCTTTTCTTTAAGATATACAGAGGTGTGTTTTTTATAATAGATATAAGGCTGTATCTCATGAAAGGGGGAAGTTTCTTATGTTTGTGAGAATATGTTAGTAAAATGTGTTGGTTGTTATATGTATCTATTTGTATATTTTGTGTACTAGTATTTGTTTATTGTGTAATAATTTTGTAATGATATGAATGTGATGTTAGGTGGGACTATTTTTTTTCATTTTTGTTTTTTATAAAAATAAATTTTTAAAAAAATATCATTTCTGATAGTTTAACATCCCATTCCTCGAAATCTGGGATATGTTCACACTTCCAGTATTTTGCATAAGTAATCCTTGCATTTGATACCATATACAGTATTATTCTCCAATATCTAATATGCTCTTTTTCTATTTGATGTAACATATTTAAAAGAAATATTTCAGGGTGCAAAGGAATATTAATCTGTAATATTTCCAATATTTTCTTTTGAATGGTTTTCCAATATCTTTTAGTTTCAGGGCATGACCACCACATATGAAAAAATGTTCCTTCTTCTGTCTTACATTTCCAACATTTGCTGGAAATCTTGTACATTTTCCTTAATTTTGCTGGGTCTAAGTACCATCTATAGAGCATCTTAAAGTAATTTTCTTTCAGTTTTTGGGCTAATGTAAATTTTTGTGCGTTCTTCCAGCTTTTCTCCCAATGTTCCAAGCTAATTTCATGTCCTATATTTCTTACCCATTGTCAGATACATTATTTCAAAGGGATCTCAGCTATACATTCATGCATAGATTTTTTTCTCCTGTGCTACTTCATGAGATATGATAAAGTAAAAGGAAAACTCCTTATGTGTGCCTCTGTCTCTTTTCACAGTTCTCCAAAGAAATCAGAGAGACAGCATGTTAATAAAATACAATAATGGTCCTCTCAGATTTAAAAAATATTGCCAAGAATAATTTATTGAACAGGTTTATTGAACAGATTAACATCCAAGGAAATGAGAAGGAACTTATTCTAACAGTTAATGTTGTTAGCTCTGCGTAACAGGTGCTAATGAAGAGTAAAAATGAATGTGAAGGGAAGGCTGCTAGGCTTGTGCACATGGGTTCATCAAAATCTGTGAACAGGCACCTAGATACCTGCATGCAAGGGCTGTACTTATGAGTCCTTCTGCAAATGGGAGATTGAACATGAGAGGTTTGGGGACCAGGCCAGCATGCATGACCCCAAGCCCATCTGTATCTGTTCATTTGTGTGGTCATTGGAATTACACATCCAGCTCTTTGCTCATTTTGTGGTTCACTCACAACCATGCTTTATGAATACAGAGAGGACTCTAGGGCAGGTACACTGCAGATGCTGAATCCTCTTGAATCTGCCACCTCTGTAGTTTCTGATCACTATAAAGCAATTACAGGAGTCTCTTGAATGACCTTCCCATGCCTCCACTACACGGTGCCAAAAATTGACCTAAACCCAAAGAGGTCTGCTTATGTGAAGAGACTTGCTTTTCTTTTCTTTTGCAGCTTTATACTCCTGGAAAGTGATGGAGAAAGTAGTGGTAGAGAAAGGAAGGAAGAGCAAAAGCTAAGTTTCACTCTTTGCTTCTTATCTCACTGTTGCTACTCTTTCTAAGAAGACTTAGAAAGGGGGGAAGACTTAGAAAGTGGGGACTGAGTACCATTTTGGATGCTGAAAGGTGATGGAAATCCAACATGAATGAGAACAGGTACTCATTTTCTGAGCTCTTGGATTTGACTCTGGAACATTCCCACATTTTCCCCCAAAGCAGCAGCAGGGCAGTAAAGTGAAACAGATGGAAAAACTTGAACTAGCCTGATGAAAATCTTGAATGATTTCTTCTTACTTAAATCCTGCATCCACATACTTAGGAGTAAGCCTTATTGAATTCAATTTTTATTTGTTTGTTTATTTTTTTAAAAAAATTAATTTATATCCCACATTTCTCTCAGCATGAAATCCAAGGCAGCATACGAAGTGTTAAAAGCACAGTAAAATAAAAATAAAAAAACCCTCTCAATACATAAGTAAAAACACAATTAAACTAAAGTTCTATTTTGAAAACACAAGCTATAGGTAAGTTAAAAGCAGCATTGAAATATGTCTAAAGCACAATAAAATAAAAACACTATACCACTCATTAAAAGCTTTATCTGCTGCAGCACAGTAAAAAACAAATTTCCTGAAATAAAAAGGTCTTTACCTGCTTTTGGAAAGACAGCAGGGAAAAAGCCAGCCTGCCTCTTGGGAGCAGCCATCAAGAAGTTTTTCTTTCATATTATCACTAAACATGCCTGATTTTAGAGCACAGGAAGGCTCATATAGGGAGATACAGATAGATAGATAGATAGATAGATAGATAGATAGATAGGTAGGTAGGTAGGTAGATAGATAGATAGATAGATAGATAGATAGATAGATAGATAGATAGATGACAGACAGTCTGGACTCAACACAACATACATTCCAGTAGATTTGTGTAAAAGATGGTTATAAGGTACTTAGTTATTTAAGGAAACAGATGACAGATAACAGCTTATGATATGTGGTGATGGGAAGGCAGTGCATGACAAAAAATGAGAAGTCCAAAATCTTTTTGATGATTTAATTGGATCCTTAACTTATATAGTTCAATAGAAATCTGTTGATAATATCAGTTATGCCAGTTCTTTACAGTAGCGTTTATACCCTCCACTCTATGACATAGTTTAATTGGCAAATATTAATTGGCATGAAATATAAATTATATCCTGCTAAAGTTGGGAAACCTGCTGGCAAAGAGGAACTGGCTGAACATGTACATTTCAAAACAAGCTCAGATCAGGACCTCAAAGCACTGCTAGAACAGAGTCAGGGAAACTCCACAGATAATGGACTTGCAGATGTCCCTCAATGACTCGACCTTTAGAAACAATAGCACCCAAAACTGTTTCCATGGAATGACTGATTGTTTTTCACTCTCTTCCTTTGTCCACCAAAACTCTCATTTGTCCCTCCATCTGTCCCACCATTAAGGAGCTATCATGATTCCCATCAGTCCTTTGTCATCTAATACTAAAGCCATTCACTTGTTCCAGACCACATTATCTACTCTGCCAGAGACCCATTACACCTTATTCCTTAGGGTGGAAAAAGGGTATTAAACCCTGCTTTCGAGCCATACAACTTGTAGTACAGTACTATGACCTACTGGTCATTGCTCTACCACTCTGATTCCCATTCTGTATTACCCTTGGATCCTTGGCCTGAGCCACAGCACTTTTTATTTTATTTTCTAGTTAGCTAAATACCACTCACATCACCGTAAACTTTGCTGTCTAAACTTTTCCTCCCCTTCAGATAGACTTGTATGATTACAAGACTGCTTTGATCTTGTGTGTGTGAGATTGTTAATTCTACCAATAGAACAAATATTCTTAGAATCTCCAGCTGGTGTTCCTGCATTAGTATCACTATACACAGGTTTAAAAGACTCTGTTAGGTTACCCCCTCTCACAGGCTTCCTCTTTGAGATAATATTTCCCAGTTTTTCTGGAGCCACTGGCATTGTGGGTGGATGCCTGAGTCATCCACGTTTTGGGGTAATAGTAGATTATTATTTTTTTTAAAAAAAAAGTCTGTACAACAACGTACAACAAAGCAAATTTATTACATCCTGAATCTGGGGCTCATTTTTGGTCAAATACATTATATTATCCCCTTCACACATCATTTACATAATGAAACAAACTGCCAGAAAGAGAGACAACTCATCCTAATGCAAACTAAATATGCCAAGGACTCGACCTATTTCAAAAAGGATTTTTATGAGCTGGAACAATGTGAACACAGTAGGAGAGAGATTAAATGTATTTAATATTTTCAATGACAATGAGCTCCTATTGTTTTTGCTCTCTATGTTTTTATGAATGATGGGAAATGCTTCTACAGAATCTCTGAAAAATTCCTTCCCCCCAAAAAAAAGCTGTTAATCAACTTGATGCAAACTCCTGTGTGAAGTTAACTGGAAAGAAAGACCATATGAGTGTAATATCCATGAATGTTTGCCAGCAATCTGGGATCATGCCATGGGTATGTGGCTGTTTCCTTGCATCTCATTACATTAGTAGGGGGTGTAATTCAGTATATACATGGCTCATACAATATTACTTACCTTAATATAATAATTAATATTGATGCAGAGTTTTGTACTATGCTGGCTGCTTCACACATATTATAAAATCATATGACTCTACATGAAAGCTGGCTCCCCATATTGTAAGTTGATGCTGAATTAAGCTGGGAGAGAATGAGTCTAACAAAACCAAACAATTCTTATAAACGGGATGGAATTTGTAAGCAATACGAAAAGAACTGATATAACATTGGCAAAGTTTCTCAGATACATTTTACCAACTGGAACCCAATAATGGTTTTTTACTTAAGTGAGATTTGAAATAAATTTGTAAAATACAGAGTGAGATTTCTTTGAAAATATTGGTGTGTGCATATGTAAAACAAAGTTGAAGAAGCTAGAGTCCACAGAGGATGTATTTACTAAGCAATGGACCAGTGATATTTATATGTTTAAAAGGCCATGTGCTTTACAGGGTAATTATATAGATTTAAGTCAAAACATCATTAAGATGCATGCCCACATTGCCTCTGTGTTTGTCACATCAATAACACATTACAATAAAGGTCATGCTATTCTATAGTGGTGCAGTGCTGTGTTAATTGATGCGGTATTATTATAGCCTCCCACTGGTAGCCTGGGTTTCTAACTTTAACATTGTAACGAAACTGAATATTTCTCTCAAAGGGTTTTTGGTTGAAAATTGCCCACAATAAACTAGGATGTGATGTGGCTGATGGGCCATCTGGGATGAAAATACATTTTCATTACTTTTCAAAAGCACCATGCTTTCTAGAAGCAAGACTAATGAGTGTAAACAGTTTCCCTACACACACAAACTAAGGAGAAAATTTTGTATGTGCCCTCTAAATTGGTGAAATGTCTTCCTTTGCCATGAATGGGATTGAAAATCAAGGGAAGACATTTTGTAGCTTATCTGAGCCGCTGCATCTTTGGTGGTAGTAGAAGCAACAGCAGGAGGTAGGTAGGTCCCTTTCTCTTTCCTGAATGCATGGATCACTGCTGTGGTGGCAGCCTATGGTTCACATACCTGTAATCTCTGTGATCACCAGTCAAGTTTAAGCCAGTAGAAATAGATGGGGAAAGGAAAAAGAATAGGAAGAGTGATGAGTAATTAAAAGAGATTTCTAGACTAAGATTCTAATCATGCTCATCTACTATGT
The DNA here is from genome assembly GCA_948474755.1 of Ctenosaura bakeri. Lineage (NCBI taxonomy): Eukaryota > Metazoa > Chordata > Lepidosauria > Squamata > Iguanidae > Ctenosaura > Ctenosaura bakeri. The sequence goes on from CAOLHI010000058.1 coordinate 408,970, forward strand.
AAAGGTCAATGTTTGTTTGTGAGTTTGTTTGCCTGCATCAGGCAGGTGAAGACCTCATATAATTGGCTGTGTGAGGTGAGAAGACCTCATAGGATTGTCTGGCTGTGAAGATTCCATGGAATCCTGGGGTTGGCAATTCAGGGAGGGGCCTTTAGAATCCTCAGCCATAAGTTCTTGGGCCTCAGGCCAGTTGCTATGCAGATGAGGGCTACCATCAATAAGGATGCCAGAAAACGTTTGGGAGGAGTATGTGTATTTCAACCACACCAAATTCCTAAGGTAAGGTGAGGTGATTCCCAAGATACTTCTAACAGGAATTAACTATGAGAAAATAAAATCCTGAGCAACTCTAGGTAATTACACTGATGAGGTATAAAGCTACACTAATATAGGAATACAGTGATTGCAGTACACCAGACTTCTGCTCAATACTAGCATTGTGCAACATTTCTATATCTGCCAGTATACCTGCTTTTTGGCCATTTCACAGTGGGGAATACACAGCAGCCATTTAAGGATCTCAGTGAATAAAGTGATATATTGAAGACATTGACAAATATTTGTGCACCATCCAAGAATGTACAGCTGCATGGCTAAAATCTTGTTGGTCAATTCTAACTAGAATAAATTGGTAGCTGAACACATACACAAATACAATGTTACCCTAAGAGATAGAGGATGTTGGGGTCCATACATAATGCCAGCATCTCCATAGGAGGATTTATAGCTCAAAAAAAGCCTGTGAGGGAAGGATAACAGCAGGATCTTTTCACTTATGTATAGTGGTACTAACTGTACAGAGGATTCAAGTTTAAAGTTAAAGCAAGTATTTTAATTGAATTGACAACATACAAGAAATCAGAAATTATTTTACAAACCATGCAAGGCTATTAGATAGTGAGGCAAGAAAAGCTAGATAGAAAGAGATTGGGTGGAAAGGTTGATAGTTACCAATCCTGAAGAAGAGGTCACATCGGAGGGACTCAGACAGCATTTGAGGGAAGCAAGGAGGAACAGCAGTCTCAGGTATTCTGTAATATGTACTACAATTGGCTGGTTTTGAAGCTAGAATTTTTATATACACTATTTCACACCCTAAAGGAGTGTGTTGACAAAGCTGTAATGGCTTTCCCACTAAATTGACAAAGGAATCCAAAATGGGAAGGAATCCAAAATGAGTTGACTGCTTAACTCTAAAGCTACAAAACATTGATGGGACTCATGACAATCTGATAATGTTCAATAAAGTAGGGTGTAAAGGGAAGATCTCCATAGGTTAAGGTCAAGAGATGGTCTCTGGTTGCTCACCAATTTGGACAGTTCATCTTTCATTGTATTCAAAAAGTTCAAGAACCTCAAGTGATGAAGGGATTAGCACAAATCCATCAGTGTCGGGTTTTCCACATAATCCTATCTGAACTTTCATGAGCCTGAACACATTTCTGGCCAGTGTTACCTGTGACCCCAATCATGTTCTTCAGTTATTGTCCAATTTATGAAAATCACATATCTCATAGGAGGGGTGATAGGGTATGATAGCAACACTTTATTCAACAGCTCCATTCTAGTTGGGATTAAAAATAGGATTTAAACCGATGTAAAATGATCAAATTTGTGGAAATCTGTTTATGCAGCCATGAACTCAATAAATCTGTTACACAATGACCAACCCCCCCCCCAAAAAAAACACCAAACTATATATCTGGGGGGAAAAACATATATCTGACAGAATTCAGACACTGGAGTGCACACAACAGTTCTATGATGAATATGGAGTTGAAATCTGTACAAAGGACATTGTCCTTGCCTCCCAAGGAGAAAGAAGAACATCTGATGCTAACTTTTAGTGCTAAAATAGCTGATTTTATTAAAAGGACTAGATTAAAATACAACTCAGTTGCATTTTATATGCAAATAAATAATTCAAGAGAAGATGTTGCACACCTTTTTAGCCAGAGAATGCCAGTAAATCTGTATTACAATATGAGTGAGCTGGTGACAGGAATGCACAAGTTCCTCTTTGGCTGAAATTACAAGTCAAATCAGAGAAAACTAAATCGTCACATTATTCTCCTCTTACTGGAACAGGAATGGGATTTTTTTTTTCTATTTTGGGTCCATGCCACTCTGATATAGTCCACTTCAAACTTTGTTCTGTCCTGTTTCATCATTTGTTTGCTATTTTCTTAAAACATAAAAACTTTATGCAATTTAGCATTGAAACACTATCAAAATAGGCATTTTTAAAATATTTGCTGTTGAAGTTTTAAATTTTAAATAAAATTTTGAGATAGTGATTTTGGAATCTTAAACTAGAATTGACTTGCAATATTGATGAAGAATTAGAGGCAGTAAATAGCTAAGTTTTGGTCCGCTTAATATGGGAAGAATTGGTTGATATCAGAATTCATGAGGATTGAATTCTTTGGGTGTACTTAGAAGTTAGAAGTGCAAACTAGGACTCACCAAGATTCACATCCCAAAGCAGGCAAGTATGAATTTGATCATATCACTGGCCTGAAATGGTGAGAACTGAGAAATAAGAACTAAGAATCATCAAATGTATATCCCCAAATATGAAGTATGGAAAGTGTGAGTTTCAGCAGCATCAATGTCCTTAGCAAAACATATACATTCATGCTGAGAATGTAAATGTGTCCTTATATCATTCCTGAATGCAAGAATGTAAAATGTCAAAAGTATTCTCTTTTCTGAGCAATATCATTGGTATTTTTGTGCTTTTTTTAATCATTAAAAAAAAAAGACTTTTTTTTGAGGAAATTCACAATTTCTTTTGCAATAATGTACGCACAATGTGATAAAATACAAAACTGTATGTTTGTAACCACTACTACTGATGGAAAAAACATTGGTCTTTTTTTGTTCTCTTGGTAAGGCAAATAATCTCATAGTAGTTGCATTTTTTTCAATACTGATTGGCATCTTGTTCAGTATTTATGCTGTCATAAGCTAGTCTAAAAGCCTCACAAACTTTGCACCATTGAAACAACCACAAATGCCCTCCAAAACCCACCTTTGAAGCTAGGCAGCCACACTAACTGAAGGAGCTCTGAGGCCCTGGCAAGTGTGGCTCTGAAACATGACACACCTAGCTCCTGCCTGCTACAGAGCTGCAGTTCAATGAGTATTTGCATTAGGACTCCACAGGGATCTCTGCAGCTGCTCATCACACTGTGGTTTACTGGCAGGAAGAGGATGGATGCACAATCCTTGAGCATCTTACTCACCAGGGCCTCAGAACTTCTGGAACTGGTGAGGCTGCCTGACTTCTAAGGTAGGTTGGGGACTCAATTGAGAGGTGGATCATAGCTATTTCATTGTAATCTCATCTCCAGTGCAGAATCTCAGCCACTGTCTTTTTAAGAACAGTTTTAAATATTTATTTTACCATTAATAAATAAATAAATGGCATTTTGAAAGTTAGCCTTATAAGCAATTTTAACTCTTCCTGACAGCTAGAGTCATGTTTTATTGCAGAATTCAAAATATATCCAACGTAATCATTCTATGGCATTTTTACCAGAAAAGTTCTAACCAGGTTCCTGAATTTCAACTACCTGTGGTATGTAATGTCTCATTGTTGTTTTGCTATTAACACACAAAAGACATCCCTCTTAAATAAAAACTTGTGCCAAAATATCTGTTGCACTGTTGTTGGTTATATATTTTTCAAATGAGGAGGGCTGACAGCTATGCAAAACAAAAATTTTGTCTTATGTGAACATGTATGTCTGGGTTGGGTCTTCTGTAATACCCTTGATTCTGAAACCATAAGCACTTATGTGAACATGGAACATTTTTTATACCCTGGAAAATATTGGCATTCTCACTGTTATCAGAAAATACCCTAGATTAAGACACTCAATTGAGTAAAGCCAAAACAAATACAAACAAAATTTATGCCTTAAGGATTAAAAGCTTCCATCAAATCAGAAAGAAACTGGTTAACCACAGTAGCTTGGAAGCCCTCCTTACAGATATACAGAACTCCTTAGGAAGGGAGTTCCATATTTGGTACAAAAAAGGCCCTGTCTCATGTTCTAAGCAGCATAGGGCAATGCAATTAACTGTATATAATTAGATCAATATAAATATTTACTTCCAAACTCTGGGCTTGAGAGACCAGAGAAAGAACAGAAAAGGAATAGGATACTATATCTTTATGAAAAACTGTAGCAAAGCAGCATGATGAGTCCCAAAGTAGTTAGAAGTAACCCCCTGTTTATGAAAATCAACAATAGTGCAGTATATTAGACAGAGTATCTGAGTTCTATCTTTGGGGTTATTGGAAGAGGGGGCAAAATTTAATGGCAGATAACATGCTCTGCATGTTGAAGGCTTCTTGTTCTTTATCCTAACATTTCTAAACAAAAGGACCTCTGGTAGCAGGATGAACTGGAGGCATCTGAAACCTTGCATAACTGTTTCCTGGCAGAATATATAGTACTGGTATAAACAGACTAATGGTATGATTTATTTTTTTGCAGCTTCATATGCTCCATGTATTAAAAATAATCTCATCCTGATAGGGTAGCAAAGCTGTTTAATGTCCTAAATGTTTAGAAATTCTCATACTAAGGAATTATGTAAAATGCTCATCGCATGCTAGATTGGCACCAGCTACAGCTTCTGTCAGCTTCTAAGGCAACATAACAGATTGATAGCTGCGAATGCCATGGTTATTAAGGTTGCTGATTAACCATGATCTGATATACTTTCACTTCCTAACCATCTGTTAGAAGAAATGTAGAAACTTCATTATTAGGCAATTGTTTCATAATTGTTCAGAGAAAATGTCTAATGTAGATTTCCTCACATACATTTGTGCTATAATTTATTGTGGGAGATTTTTAAGTCTTCTGGATCTTTGCCTAATTGTTTTCTACCAACATCTGCTGAACATAAAAGGTAAGTAGGGGAAATTTAAAAAAAAGAAAGAAAAAGATTCAAATCAACCAATACTTTGTGTAACATTCTGCAGACTCAAGAAATGTTTGGGAGCTGGAATGCAAAAGACAGCAAGGAAATTGGGAAACGAACATGCAGCTGTTGCTGCTTTAAACTGGTCCAGAGAGATCTCTATAGAGTATATTAGGATACTGTTTAAACAGCTGGTGTTTACTAGCTATAGATTAAATCCTGCTTGTTTTAGTTAAACTAATAGACTCCCTAAAGCACATGGACTAGACCTGTTCCTGATATTGTTGAACCACAGTTCCCATCAGCTGAAGCCAAGATGGTTGGGAACAGAGATGGTCACAGATGATGAGAGTGGAAATCCAATACACACAGGTCCACACTGTTACTCTGGATTGACATTGCACATCTCATGAAGACTTGGCATACCACCTAGGAGGTGCTCAAAACACACTCTGTTTTAGAGCTCTGGATATGCAGCAAACCCAAATAGTTACCCATGCAAAGGCTCAGAAATTTCTGTGCTTGGCTCTACTGAGGGTCAGCTTTATGAGTGAACTAGCTTTATAGGCCTGAAGTAGATAATTAGCAATGTTCAAGCACTATTGGTATTAAGATCATAGTCAGAAATTATCTGCAATCAACTCTGTGTATTCCCTATATTTCTACTGATTGTTGGTATTTCTTCCGCTGTTGTGTCTCATATTATTATTATTATCTTTAAATGGGCTCTTTAATTTGTATTTTTCTTGATTTATATTGAGGTTTGCATTGTTAGTCACTAGGCAACTCTTTGAGTGAAAGTCTGAGGGTATTTTTTAATCTTATCTAAAGAATCTCTCCCAGCCTGCCTCACCTTACTTCTAATAAATTTCTTTAACCCTGTGCTTGATTTTTTTTTGCCTCTCTCTCATTCTTATATCTATATACCACCTTTCTGCTAGAGTGGGACCCAAAGTAGCTCCCAAAAAAAGTTAGAAACATTAATAGAACATTAAAAAAAAATAAAACAGTGGAAAATATATATAAAATTATATAAAACCCTACAAAACTTTGAAAACAATTTGATGAGTTAAAAGCCTACTTGCTTACATATTAAAAGCCTGCTTAAATAAGAATGTTTTTGCCTGCCAGAGAAAGGAGATCAAGGAGGAAGGGAGTTCCAGAGAGTGAGAGCAGCCACTGAGAAGCTTCCCTCCCTTGTCATCATCAGATGAGCTTGGGATGGTAGTGGGACTGAGAGAAAGCTTTCTCCTGCAATCTTAGAGCTCTGGCAGGTTCATATAGAGAGATATGGTCTTTGAAATAGTCTAGACCTATGCCATATAGGGCTTTATAGGTCATGACTAGCATTTTGATTTGTGCTCAGAAACAAACAGGTAGCCAGTGAAGCTTTTTCACAAGGGAGCTATGTGCTCCCTGTAACTGGCCCTGGACAGCAGTCTAGCTATGTATTTTGAACCCGCTTTTCTATATATTTGTAACATGTTCTTATCTTTTCTTCCTTACTCAATCCTTCTGATGACTAAAGGGGTAACAGAGTTTTTAAATGTTCTGAGAAAATAATCCCAATATTTGGGCAATTTCCACCATAAAACATTGTGTAGAAATAGAAATATTATTTGAGGGAGAGATTTGGGGGTTGTCCATTTCTGATCATTTTAGTGGGAAAGTTGTATCTCCCAAAACTGACAATAATACATTAATAATGCATTATGATATTAAATATCCACATGCATAATATTATGGGTAGCACATTACTCACAAAATTAGTGACCAAATAACATTGTTTCAAATGTAATGGCTACAGGTTTTGAGTTTTATCTCCCCTTCCCCATACACACATCTCCCAAGCATTCTGACAAAGGTAAGATTCAGTTTGAATTCTGGTTTATCTCATTTCTTTGGAAAGTGAGCCAGTTATGCTCAGATTGCTTTACTCTCAAAGCTTAAGGGAGATCACAGTTCATCTCAGACTAATTTGAAGAACATTTTAGTCAGTCCATACCAATTCTGAATTTTTCTGATGCACTGAATCTCAGTTTTAGTTTCCTTCAGAAGCAAATGCATGTCCCCAGATAGTGATATCTGATTTATACTCATCTGTTCATGTATGAATACAGGTTAGTGTTAGACTACTGTTCTGCCTTGTACATTATTCCCATTGCTGATGCAAGCACATGTGTGAGGTTGAATAGTTATTAGTCTATTTTGAGCTGACCTGGATAGCAATTCTGATTCATGATAATTTAATGTGTTAAGAAAAAAAACTGCACTGTGACATTGCTATCAGGTCATATGATGAAACCATCCACGTCCAGCATTGTAGATAGCCTATATCATATCTGCACATCTGCTTCAACTCTGTAAGCTTTTTCATCATTTGATATATGACTATGAAGAGACATTTTGAATGTGTCCTGTTCTACAGTGTTTTTTTTTTCCCTGTAAGAGATTCCTGTTCACTTCATCAAGTAACGTTATCAGCAAAGAGAGTGCTGTAAATTATAGCAAGTATGATGACTGGAAAAAGATTCTTCTAACTTCATTGGTCCCACAAATAGTGATACCTTTCTACAGTGGAGGGATTTCATTTTCCTGTGAGGCAAGAGGCTATGCAGATGGCAACAGTGCCTTTGGTAGGGTCTCCCACGTTAGACAGACTTTTGCTTAGGAGCCAGGCTAAATGTGCCAAACAGCTATAAGGCAACAACAGTAGTGTGTGTGTGTGTGTGTGGCAATGGTAGAGAATCTCTCAGAGATAATGACAGTGGTACTAAAGCTAAGACTTTTTAGTATGGTGCAGAAAGAGGCATAGTAAACCCTTGTTGAATGACTTTTACCATCAAAACCCTATGAGGAGACAATTCACACTGAAACAAAACATGTGATAAGATGGAACTCCCAGGTTGGAAAGCACTTGAGGAGCTACTGAGATACAGTAGAGCACAAGTAGTGCTGTAGCTAGTGACACAACTGGACTCATGCTGAAAGGATATTCAGGTGTTGACATGCTCAAAACAAAAAGGAAAATCTGAAGCTGTGCAACATATATTATAGAAACATAGAATGTAAAAAGCATAGATGAGGGGAAGCTACACCTATTAAAACATGAAATGGAATATATGAGCATTGCAACAGTTGCAATGAGTGAGCTAAAGTAGTCAGGTATGGGACGTTTTGCATCAGATAATTACACTGTGTTTTACTCAGGAAATGAAAATCTAAGCAGAAATGGGGTGTGATTAATAGTGAGGAGATGTAGCAAAAGCAGTCAAAGGATATAATGCAGAGTCTAACTCAATCATAAGACTTCAGAGAATATCGCTCAATATAACCATAACCCAAGTTTAACCTCCAGCTACAAAGGCAGAAGAAGAAGAAATTGAATGATTCTGTGCTGGAGTTCAGAAGGAAATTAATCACATACCAAAATAGGAATTTTTCTTAATCATAGATGTCAGAATTCAAAAGTAGGAGGCAGAGCAGCATAAAAAATTATAGGAAAAAATGACCTAGAATCAGGAAATGAAGCAAGAGAGTGACTGATTGAATTTTGTGAGACCAACAGTTTGCTCATTGAAAACTCATTCTTCAAACAACCAGATGACTGTATACAGGGACATCACCTGATGGCCACCATAGAAATTAAATAGCATACATAACTGAAAGCCAAAGACAGAGAAGCTCCATTTTCTCTGCAAAAACAAAACCAGGAGCAGATTATGGCAAGGACAGTGAACTGCTCATATTACAAATTAGATTTAAGCTAAAGATGAACACTGAACCTAACCTTCCAGATGGTTTACACAACTTAAAAGTAAATGATGTAGATACTGAAATAGTTCAAGCTTCTCCATACTTTTATTCAGTCATTAATCAGAATGGAGACTGCAGTCAAGAAATCAGAATAATACCAGGACTTGGAAAGACAGTTATATAGACAAGATCCTGTAGCGTAAAGATGTATCCTTGAATACTAAAGTGAGGATTGCACATGCCATTGTATTTCAAATTTCTATGTATGGTTGTGAAAGCTGGACAGTGAAGAAAGCTGGTAGGAAGAATATCTACTCATTTGAAATGTGAGGCTGGAGAAGAGTTCTACAGATATTGTGGGCTGCTAAAAGGACAAATCAAAGGGTGCTAAGGGAAATCAAGACACAACTCTTCCCAGAAGGTCAGGTGACCAAATTGAGACTGTTATATTTTGGATTTATCATGTGAAGACTTGACTCATTAGAAAGAACAATAATGCTTGATAAGGTAAAAGAGAGTAGGAAAAGAGGACTATTGTATTACAGATGAATAGATTCAAACAAAGAAGCCATAGCCCTGTATCCTGTGGGATTTGAGCAGGGTTGTTGATGATGAGGGTGACTTGGAGGTCTCTAATACATATGGTTACCATAAGTTAAGGTTGACTTGATGGCAGTTAAGAACAATAACAAAACTCCATTGGTAGGTTCATCATCCAGTAAAACGGCTTTATGTTTTTAAAGCTGCTCCTTGTTGGCATTATTATTTTCATAGACCCCTGCCCCTGGACTAATTTTTAATGTAAATTTTCTCCAGCTCACTACTAATTATTGTAATTAGCAAACATTAGACAACTGATGGAAAAATAAACATGTTAGCATTTCAAAACTGATTTTGACTCCATACATTCCTTATTACAGAGAAATTGTAAAACCACAATGATTAGTTTCTGGGGGACACTATCCCTTTGTCTCAGCTCTTGGATAAATGCTGCATAGGCAGGTGAATAATTTTTTTTATAGTAGAATTTTCTTTTCTCCTTGAAACACATCTACCTAGACATGGCCAATTTCATTCTCATGCTCTTTCCTTACTGTGCCATGTTCCTCCAGATTTTGCCCAGGTTTTCTAGTGCCAATGTGGCGCAGTGATTTTATCATTGCTCTACAACCCTGGAGAGTGGGACTCGATTCCCACTGGATGGACCTTGAGCATGTCATACATTCTCAGACCACAGAAAACCCTGTGATAGGTTCTCCTTGGGGTCATCATAAATCAGAAACTATTTGAAGGTATATAACAACAACTTAAGATGTATTCCCCCATCTCAGTCTCAAAGCAAGGGATTATGAAATTCAATATGTCACTGTTAGGTATTTGATATAGAGAAAGTATTGTACAATTCACCCATACAGTACAGGGTGCACAAGTTTCAGCTTTGAGCCTCAGCTTGTGCTTTAGAAAACAGTCGATTCAAGAAACCATTTGATTTAACTTGGGCTTCAGCCTCAGCCTAGCTTGAACTTCATGTCTCTGATAGAGTTTCTTAGAACAGGAAATCTACAAATGACTTTGACTTTTTTAAGTTAAGTAGAACAATTTGTAGAATAGTCAAATACATTAAGAAATATATTTTAATAATTGAATAAAAATTGCTAAAATATTTGACTCTTCTGCAGAGATGAAGGCTTTTAAACACTACAGAAATAGCTCCAGTGGTGTTGGTGCTAGGATCTTTCTAAACTAGAAAATATGAAGTGCCTACAACACCTTTGTTTCTGATAAAAAAAAAAAAAAACTTTGCCAGCATGCTTTCTTCATTTGTTATCTCCTGCCAAATTCCAGACAGATAGATGTAAGGCCAGTGAAAGCTAGTAGTTCCAATGTTAATATGGTAAGAAATCCACTCTAGTTATTGTGTATATGTTAAAGAATCTATCAAAGCACTGAATCTTGTCCACAAAATTTATTTGGCACCTTCAAAAGGAACCTTGAGGTCTGAGTTCATTTGGTAGTGGATTTACTGATTCACTGGCATCACAGTCACCAGCCTTCACTTTGTGGGTGGTGGGGTCAAGAGGAGTATTTCCAGAAATGTGGTTAAAAAACAAAACACCACCACCAAATTCTTCTATTCGTTCACAAACAATTGCTGTGGGGGGAGACACCATTGTAATGTTCCTCTTAGTAAGGAAATTGTCACAATCATCATCATCATCATCACCACCACCACCACCACCCCACTCCAATGATAGGTGCAGGGTCTGTTTATTCAAGGTGCAATCAAAATATACACACATGCTCTCTCACACACATACATATCATGGAAGGAAACATGGATAAAACTTGTAGAATAAAGTTGATCTGTAAAGAAGGAACGTGGCAAGGTCTATGTAATTAGTTCTAAGGGAGATTAAAGAAGAAGAAGAAATGAAATGTGTCTCTAGAGTAGCTCTGGAGTCCCAAGGGCTTCACTGCATTATTTTCAGCTCATCCAGGGCTCCAGAGAGTTGCAGTATGTGATTGAAGCTGCCATTTTGGTGAACTGGAAGTGATATTATATCCTTCTTGATTTGGGACTTTATGTGGAGATTTCCTGCTGCATTTGGCTTAAACAGCATGGTGAGTAAATAAACTGCACAAGAAAACAGGGGAAGAGGACTGGGAAGTTGAAATATGAAGGCTTTGTTGAAAATGGATGGATAAGGATTCTAAAAGAATGTCCAAATCTAGTCATAAAGCTCGTCACCATGTTATTTCTTTCATCTAAGGCAGAAATAACAGAAGGAGCAGATATCAGCTTTAAAGAAAAAGTTTTATGTGACTCTAATTTATTTTGCAAGCACATTATTAAAAAAAACCTCCCAGTTAACCATTAGCTGTGATTAGAAAGTAGATTTGTCAGTCCCTTTCCTTCCCCGTCTAAGCCTACATTATCCCACATTATTGTTGGTTCTGAATTAAAAAAAAAAAAAAAAGGGCCCAAATTACCTTTGTTTCATACTCGGATGCTCAGTCTCACATTCTGCAGTCTGTCAAAGCACCAGTTTGCACTTAGCTGTCAATTTACTTTCTGGTCATTTTGGAAGAAACCCCCCTTTTCTTAGGGGTCAAAATGTCTGAATAAACCTGATTTGACTTGATGTTCAACCAAACCCAGCACACATCACTGTTAAAGGATTTCCAGAGGTTACAAGACAGTCTTTAATCAGAAGTGTGTGCCTAGTATTTGTAGCAGCCTTTTTTATTATGGGATTGAAATGAGCAGGAAAGAGAGCAGGATGGATGAACCTAACATTCTTACTTCAAGTAAGATGCTGCTTTTCCCACATCAACATAAGGCATTCTTCATGCACAACTATGTATATTAATGGATCAGTGAAGGAGACTGATTTGTGGAATCTCTCATTTGTTTGAAAGATAGTCCATAACTCTGTCAGGTTATCTTTTCAGAAGAGATTCACAGTCAGAATTAAGGCTTTAGCTTTCCCTATGCCCCACTGAAAAAGATACTTACTGCCAAATCCTATTCCTTGTCTCTTTGCCAAAAAACAATAACACTATGTTGTAGATGCAAATAGATAACAAATTGTAGTATGCTTTCCTAAGAAAAAGAGCTGTGTCATCAGCATTTTCAATGTAAATTCAAAGCATATTTTCTTTTTGCCACAAAAGTTTCAAATATTGCATTATATTAAAGATGCAAACACATAACAAATTACATCTTTCTGAAAGCAAGAGACATGCCATCAATATATTCACAGTGTTAAGTCTAAAGTGTACCATTTAGCCATGAATTCAGAAATTACAATTATGTAACTATATGGAAAGAAGTGCTTCCAAGTAACAAGTTTAAATAATAGTCATATCTTTTGCATATATTTTTTTAAAATACTGCAGGGATAATCATTCAGGTGGGTGCTGCATAACTTAGGGAACATCTTCTACCATCAATGTTTTCCTGTATGTTAAGGTCCTTTGAGGAGGAATATTTGACACAGTGCTTTATACACAAGAGATAGGGAAAATAAGAATGCAAATTATCTCAGCATTGTGCTACAAAGCTGGAGAATTCTCTCCTAATAAAAGCTTTCCCCTAAATGCAGTTGGTAGCCCCAAATAATATAATCCCATTGAAGATGAACAGGACAAGTTAACATGTGTGTATGCTTCATTAATTCATTCTAGCTGGAACTAGCAGTTGTATTTAGGCCTTCATCATCATAACCTGACAAATGATTAACATGTTCCATTAGGTTTCAATGTACATTAACAGCAATCCTATCTATTGTCCATTTACTCCAAATTCTAGTTATACTAGATGTGATTAATGTTTTATAAGGAACTCCTCCTTCAAAGAAAATCAGCTGGCATTCTTCATTGCAGTTGCAGATTCAAAGCCTAGAGTACTGTTTTTGCAACTGCTTCATATTTACCCATGTTATGCCATTATTGCTACAATTGCAAATCATCCCAGAAACAAACTTGAGGGAGCTGCTCTGTGTGATGGTGGTCTACAGTGTGGTTGATCAGGATACTTCAGAATAACATGGCTACATTCCTCTCAATGTAAGCCTCATTGCATTGACTCCCTGCTGCCCTTAAACCATGGTGTGAGAAGCAGAAGCTTCACATAGAACAGCTTCCTTGAGTTTAAAGTGGGTTCTGGGGGTAATTTCCTTAGGTCATTTGTAGCTTGTTATGAATGTGAGGTGGGAACTTGGCCAAAGTGTTAAATGTCATCATTTTCTCACCCCTTTGTTTTGACAACTATCTGAACTGAACTGAACTGAAATAATCACTGTTATTATAAACTTGTACAACTGCTGAAGTGGACTTTATTTTTGTCTAAATGTATAACCTTATTAGATCTGCCAAACCCTGTTCATACAACTAGGAATAATATTTTATATAACAAAACTTAGAAACCAAGGGAAATGGCATGCCGGACATAAATACTCATTAAAGAAGCATAACTGGAAGGCACCCTGTTTCCCTTCCATGGATATAATGACCATATATGTGTTTAGTAACAGCTACATCTTCCCTGAGTCTTTGGGTTCAACAGTGCTGTCTGATCAAATTCACATTAACACTGACTTTTAAGTTGCATGGAATGGGCACTATTCCATATGCTAATATGATTTACTGAAGGAGTAAGAGGGGAGGGAAGTGCTTAAGCAAATGAAGCTTAACTAGGCATCTCAGAAAAATTTCAGCTGAATGTGTGATTCACAGATGTATCACTACATGCCATTCAAATTTGAATATTAGCTTCCATTTCATATCTGGTCCTTCAGTGGCACTGATTATATACAAGGTCAAATAAATAAATAAATAAACAAAGCACACATCTGGGTATAACATTCTCTATGGTAGATAGCAACTGTCGTCTATCACCATCTGCATTATTACTGCATTTTTTTTTTATTTTTTTTATGCACTGGGAAAGGAGAACCACTGAGAAGTATTTAGTGTTGATTGAGAATTATTTAGATGAGTCATTGGAGGTTTGTGCGTGCGTGTGTGTGTGTGTGCGTATGTCACAACCTTTACTATGAATGAAGGGTAACATCATCAAAATTCACAGCTGAGACAAAGATCAGAACAAGCTGGCTAATCACAGAATTGAACCATAGCACTTCACATCTACCAGAATGGATCATTGGCAACAAATAACAAGCACTATTTTGGGTATTGTTTAAAAGAACATGGGAGATTAAGCAAGATTGCTTCCTTGTGTGTGAGAATGAAATGATGTTGTGCCCTGGGCAAAGCTACATCTGTTGAATTATTCCCTGCCAGCATGTTGTTAAAAGCATAGTTATTTTTGTCAGGAAATCCTGACTGTTTACCCATCCTCCTTGCCTCAGGGTAGGCACTCATATGGATAAGAGACTTTAAATCAAGATTCAGAAAATGCTAACTCTATCAGTAGACACAGTATCTAACACATCGTGTCATCTGAAATTTTCAGACAATGTGATTTTTTTTTGTTATAGCTTTAAATGATCTTTAGATTTTCAGTAAAACTTTGAAGGTTAATTGCATTTTCATTTTCTATTCAGCCTTTTCCCCCTGTATCTTAACGACTGCATATCACAGACATGTTGTCATGCTACCCTGTGCCACCATCTACAAATGCAACTAATGAAAACAAATTAGCACACCTTTGGATGCCAATACTGATAACAAGAAGTAATGTTATTATGGGATTAATGTATGCATTGAGATGCCACAAATTCACAAATAACAGCAGGTGAAATTTCACCTGCTGTAGTATCAACATTGTTTATTCAAAAGAAAATGCCATGACAGACTCTGCATTATGTTATGGTTAATGGCCTAAATTGGCTTATTTATTTTTATTATGTATTGTATTTTATTGACAGATGAAAATGCTTCTTGTAGCAAATAGCTTTTTCATATTCACTGTTCTGCTATTTGCATGCTAAAAGAATCACAGAGAAATTTCTCTTATTCTTTTTTTTTTTTAGTGTGTGTGTATGGGGAAATGAAGATTGGTCATACATTTTTATGTCTTTTAAGCAAAATGTTGCATAAGATCTCCATGAATATCAAACATGAGCATATTATTTGCATCTATCTGTCTGTCTGTCTGTCTGTCTATCTAGCTATCTAATCTATTGTGTCCCTCACTGAGATTTGTGCACTGTTTATTCACAAAGAATTGTCAGTTTCTCACTTCTGCGTCCAGGTTACACAGTCATACACAGTCATCTCTCGTGTCATTACTAATTTAGTGTATCCAGCAGAATGGTTGTTTAAATCTCAAGAGGAAAACTCAAGAGATTGCCCAAATCCCACTTCTTCAGTGATTGTTCTGATTTGTCTCCATATTGGATTTCTGGATTGGATTGTTTGTTTATTTCTTTGTTTCCATATGGACATTTGTGCTTATTTTGGGGTACATTTTTGAGGGAAATATACACATTAACAGTACACATTTCTCAAAAGTACACATTTTCTCCAATTGACATTTTTGAAATGTACACATTTTTCAAACTCATTGCTTTTGTTGTTCAATGCTAGTTCAGAAATTTAGACTTTGATACCACAAATTGTATTTGACTCTCTGAAGGTGGAACCTGGAGGCATTCTGGACAAGAACTTAACTGAATGCTTCATTTCCCATACACACTAGTACCATATTCACACATGCAATGATGAATGGCATATATACACTGGGGGAAAAAAACTTGCTATGAGTCCTACAGAGATGTACTGGCATGCTCTGTTCAGACACCAGTTACATGACTAATAATTATACTAAGAAATCATAGCACTAGGTAGCATACAGTGTTTAACAAATGAATGGGCCCAGAATCACAATGTTTTGACTTCAGTCATATCTTAAAACGGTGTGTGAAAGAACAATGTAATATCTATCTGTGGCAAGCTCATGTTACCTAAAGATATCTCAGGATGAAACAGCATATAAGGAAGTGTGAAACTCTTCCCCCTGTGAATTATCACTAATCTTTATTTAGCTTTCTTTGGAAATCCTCAGGTAATTTCTTAAAGCAGAAACCTTCAACCTCACTTCTTCATTTCCTTTTAGGCAAAAATATCTGGCAACAAAAGGATATGTGGGCAGCACCTGTTCTCCACTTGCTTTTGATAGTTTCTTTCCTCCTTATATTCCTTGAATGTCTCCAGCTTTGTCAGAAAAATATCACTCAGAGAGAAATTTAGTGACAACTTTTCTGTGACTTATGTGAAATAGATGACATCCAGTGCTTTTATTCTGAAAGTCCATTTTGTATAAAGCCGATTGGGTACAGAGTTTTCCAACTTGAAGCAAAATAATCATTTTTTACCATCATCCTAATAAAAGATTGTTAACTTTAAAGGGTGTTTGAAGTCATTTGTTTTGTTCTTCAGCAGTTAATAAAAAGGAAATGAGATGTTCACCCATGGGAATATTCAAAATCTTTTATTACTATCTGACTTATTTATTTATATACGTTTCCTTCATGTGCATTTATTGAAGATTCTCTTTGAAGAAGCAAGGTGACCTATTTTAATTGTATGATGTTCATCTTGATATATTAGACAACGCCACATTTAGACCCCACTCAAGCAATCCTTAAAAGCAAAGAGATGTTCTACCACTGGTGTCTTTAAGAATTTAATTCTCAGTCCAAATCCTGTCATACAGTCATGACTGTGGTGTTGGGATCGGATAGAGATTCCCTTCCACTGGCTGAGAGGACATTAAGATAAGAATTCACTCAAGGTGAATTTTAGTGCACCCCTGGCTGATGACCTATCCTAGGAAAAAGACAGGGGAAATACTACCTTGTTGATCTTCCTGAATCTTTCAGCAACTTTTGATAACATTCATCATGGTATCCTAATGGAGCAGTTGTATCAGATGGAAGTAGGAAGCACTGTGTTGTAGTAGTTCTGTTCCTATCTGTGGGGCCAGTTCCAGAAAGCAGCAGTGAGGCACTCCCAAAACACTGTTTTCTCATTCAGTTTCCATAATCCTCTTCCAGCTGCTTTGCTCCAAATATTACCTAGCATCAAATAGCAAATAGCATGGGACGAGAGTGCATGGTAAATTACAGGACGTTATGTAGTATGTAGCAGCAAAGATAAAAATAATATATGTCGTTAAAACAGCATTAGGGTGGCATGTCAGGGAAAGAAAAGCTGGCCTGACAGATAGATGTAAAAAAAGCAGAAGTTATGTAATGCATCTGAAGAAGTGGGTTGAAATCCAAAAAAATAAAAAAAAAAAATCAAGCTAGACTTAATCACTCTGGAAGATGCTGTGAGATTTCAGACTTTATGTTCTTACTCTTACCCTCAAGGGAAAATAATGCTAGAAAGATCTACTTGTTCTTTCTGTTTTACGTATTTGTGCACTCTTTTCTGTGATTTATTCAAGAATTTTGAATGAAAATTGATAAATGTTCACAGACGTAAGCAATGCAACTAAAATAACAACCTTCAAGACAAAATACCAAACTGGTTCAAAAAGATGGAAACACTCTCCTTTGCTAATAAGCTAAATATAGAACAATAAATAAATACACATATAAATAAATAAAATGCACATTCTCTTGAAGACCTGAAGAGCAGTTACAGAAGACTAATTCCAATAATTTATAACTGATCTTAGAAGACATATATGGCAAATTTATAGTGACAAAAACGGCATGGAAAATGGATCTGGGACTAACTCAGTCAAGGAGTGGTTTAACACATGATCCTCTGCAGGCTATAGGTCCAGAACTGCATGACTGAAATAAAATATATTCAAAACATTTGACAGATAGCCCTGATGTCAACGAAATTAGCTGAAATTAATTATCTCTGCAGTAGGTAAAGCAATGTGTAAGGCACTCTGTATTTGGACAGATTAGCTTAAGATATATATATATATAAAAAAAATGGGAATCAGTAATCATGTTTTTTTTTCTAGAATGATTACCCAAAATAAAACTTACTGTAAAAACTTAGTAGTTTTACCAATTTTCATTTGAGATAATGCACAGCTATTGCATTACTGGATACCAATTCAAGACAGCAAAAGGAGAATCAGAGGACAACAAATTCTCTGAATGTTGTTATCCAGTATTCTTTTTGTAAATAGAGAGAATCCCATCTGCCTATCACAGAACCAGGGAAATCTTTGGAGCAGGGATATGATTCTTCATCTTCTTCTCAAAGGAAGCAACGAATAATGCTAGCAATCTGCCTCCTGCTGCAAGATAGTCTTCAAAAGCCACACAATTTTCAAAGCCTGTTTGCAGTTTGGGACTCATTATGAAAAAAAAAAAAGTGTGTGTGCACCTGTGTGTGAGTGAGAGAGAGAGAGAGAGAGAGAGAGAAAGAGAATTTTGTACAGAAAACGGGGTTGTTTTTCTTTGAAAAAGAATCAAATACCAATTATGTACAGAATAGGACCTGAACTGTGAAGATTCTCATCAGTCTAGGGCCCTTTCCACATGGGGAAATAACACGTGGTAGCGCAACCTCTGTGGGAGGTCATCTACACCGTAAAGTGGATTGGGGTGGATTACTTTAGAGTAATCCCACACCCCAATCCGCACTAGAGCGCCCGGAAGTGGCGGCGCCACATGCTTTTTAAAAACCACTTTTTATGTGGTTTTTAAAAGGCACAGGGTGTGCAGCCCCATGCAGCCACGTTGCAGCACCCAGTGTGGATTTGCAGGCGCGCGCAAGGGCGTGCGGGCAGATCTGCCAGGGGAGGGATTTCCAGCTGGCGAGGTTCTCCGGTTGGTGGAGAGCCTCCACCAGTCGTAAGCCGCCATTTTGGGTGCTGCCAGACGCCACGAGACGCCAACGAGTGTGGAGCAGCGAAACGCGCTGCTCCACACGGCGACGGACCAAGGTAAGCTCCGTTTCAGCGTGGCTTCCCCCGTTTCACCGCCCGCATGTGGAAAGGGCCTAGGATTCTTTTCATCAGAGTTTTTCAACACTTGAAAAACATGTTTTTTTCACCGTTTTCTCAACATTTTTTTTAATATTCTCTCATTCCCTACTTGGGAGAGAAACTTTTTAGGTGATAACTTACTATGGTTCCTGTATATTTAGTTTCACAGTCTGGTTTAGGACATTTAGACGAAACCCTAAACAAGCAGGGGGAAGAGATGAAAACAGAGGAATATGTGCATATTTTGTTATATGTCTACTTTTTACTTGCTTTACTATGTTCTTTTTTGTGTGTGATATAAAATAGAAAGGACATATTCAGTCTTTGGCAAGAAGCAACACAGATTTTGTACTGTAGTAGATACTCATGCAGTAAGCCTTTAGAGTGAAATTATTACTCATAATTATGCACATGTGGTTTACTTTTTAAGAAAGATGTCTAAATTGGACTTTCTAATTACAGTAGGCTTCCTGAGACAAATTGTAGGAATCTATGCATGAAATGCAAAGAGTTAACAAAAAGCCAGCATAATGGAGGGAAAATGCCAGGCACACCATATGCTACAGGTTATGTAAAATCATAACATTCCAATTAGTGAATGGAGTTACCTATTAAGAAAAAGAATAGTGATAGTTGACAGCCATCTACAAAGTGAAAAGAGAACACCTCATTATTCTAAATGGTTCCCTTTATAGATAGCTCTCCTTAATGAGCTATACAGAGAGATATAATTCTCCCTGCACCTAATTTCCCTAACAAAATGAAGCTTTGGCAATGGAAAAGAAAGAGAGAAAAGATGAAAATATCAGAGCAAATGATTTTTTGTTGTGTCTTGTATACCTTCAAAAAGGGTGGGGAGAGCAACAATCATAAAACAGAATACTTTGCCATTATAATAAACCAGGAGTTTCAGAAATGTATGGGCTAATTTATTTTCCAGATGGATAGTCTGTTAATGAAGAGCCAGCATGGTGAAATGGAAGCTAGGATACAATCCACAATCAACCATGAAAACCCACTGGGTGACCTTGGGCAAGTCATTCACTCTCAGCCTCAAAGAAAGGCAAAGCAAAAACCCTCAGAACAAATCTTACCAAGAAACTCCTGTGATCGGTTTGCCTTGGAGTCACCACAAGTCACCACCACAACAAAACACAGCGAAAAAAACCCCAAGGAGCAGTCTTATGAGACTCACAAAATTATGGCATATATTTCCATAGGCTGGAGTCCATTTCCTCAGAAGCTGATGTATTTACATTTGGGTACAGAAGAGAAAAAAAACATTGCAAGAAATATAAATCTCTTGGTTTAGAAGATTTGGATGGGGGATGCCATTTTGGGAGGGGACCACTGAGCAGGGGATATAACTTCCTCTCAGAATGGGGTCAGGGACATCTGGGCAGTTAGGCAAACCGCAATGGTGTGTACAGGTCAAGCTTAGATCTATTTAAATCGACTTAGTTAGCAGGCATCCATTTTTGAATCTTGAGACTGACTCCTGGATGTGACATCCAATGCATTAGAAAAGCTATTATTGACCTCTCTAATAGCACTTAGCAGTTACATTATATAAGATTTATGGTTCCTGACTCTTTGTATAAGATTCAAGAACCATACATCAGCAATCACCACCAAAGAGACTGACAATAGATTCTAGATTCCATTTAAATGTTCTGTATCTGCCCAACTCCCTCTTTCTAACTCCAGCTCCAGTTTCAGCTCAAGGATTATCAGGAATCCCAGATAGGTAGGTCCAAAGGCCCTTCCATACCTCCAAATAAAGTCCATTTAATTTGTGACAAGCTCCAAACTCTCAGTTATCATCATCTAGTTTCATGTCAATTATATGGGGAATTGCAGGTCATGAGAATAGCAAGAATTGTTAAGACATCTTTTTCTTGTTGAGGCATTGGACCTAACAGGGTATTTTTGAGGGAGTATTTTGTTGCTCTTAAAAGTCTTCAGTGTCCTTCGCCATCCATTTGAGGTGTCAGAAGTCATGTAGGTAGATTTCCAGCTTTGTCAGGAGTTCTTCCAATGATTTGAACAGTGCAACATTTTGGATTCAGTTGCTATTGATTGGGGCTGAACTTCAAAGTCCCTCTTCTGACAGCTGTGGTTCTGTGGTTGTTTTTCAGGCTTGTCAAGAGGTGTTTTGTCCTAGGAATGATCAGAGGAAAGATATATATGAGATCTGATCTTCTTTTTTAAAAAAATCCCTATATTCATGAGTAAAGTGGTTCTGGTTTGAATTGTTTCCCAACTTTCCCACTCATTTTGACACATTGTGCAGAGAGTTAGCTGTCTTTTATCTAGAAACCTGCTTCGGTTATGACCTTTTAACATGTGATGCTTTTGCTTCAATATTTTATACCAAAAAAGGCACATGCTTAATATGAATATGAGATAGCTGACTCCTTATCATGTAATAAGATCATACCATTCTGTTTCTTAGCTTCCTAGGCCAGATCCCATCCAGACTCTATGCCACTGGCATTTTTGCAGATTGAAGGAGTAAAGCTCATAGGACTATCTGGTTATCCTTAGTGCCTTGTACCTGAAGGACCTATAATAAATCAGGTTGAGAGTGCTATTGGTTTGGAGAATTTTTAAGGTCCCTAAACTGTGGCCAGTTCCTAGAGATCACCTTTTCCAATTTTGTGTAAACTTGCATCAGAAGGGATTGTCCATACAGACCTTGTGCTGTGGTTTTTGCTCTTACCTTCTGACCCAAATCCAGTGGGAGGAAGTAACCACACTGTTAACTTTCCTAATGTCTATGGAATAGGCTGGCACACTTCTGCCTAAGAAAAATGCCCAGGCCCACTTTCACTTGACATGTTTTTAGGCTTGAAATCTCAGTGGGATGCACTGTGGTCTTCCCTCTTTATTATCCATGCTGTTGCCCCCACTTTTTCTGCCCTAAGAATTATTGAGATTCTCTACTTTCAAATTCTTTCTGGCACAATCTGATTGTGGAACTGCATGATTTGAACGGGGGTGATGCTTCTCTATTCTTCCCCTGAAGAATTCAAACTCTGACTGGGAATAAAGTGATACTTTTATTCAGTTGGCGTACTTTAATCTGAAGGAGGTCTGTCTTGCCATAGCTCTCTCATAATACTTAACTGTTTGTGGTACTATCCAGAGGAGCTCTTTACATAGTAACCAAAACTGCCATTTGATGCAGAACAGAACAGATTCATTAAAAAAGAAAAAAGAAGGACTAGGTTGGCCTTCAAGTTTGACACCAATCCCATACTGCCCCCCACTTCCATTGCCTTTGTGGTGGGCATCACCTGATATGAATTAAAGCCTCACTATACTCATTTCCTCCCAGTTTCACTTACACTTCATATGAAGGAGGTAATATATCTTGTGGGCAAGGAGACATATCGGTCTTCCATGGACATAAAAAATAAACAAGGAGACTTAGGAATGTGTGATTAATCTGTTTTCAGTCTGAGGTCTAAAGGCCTTGTCTCAGTCTCTACTTCCTGAACTGTTTTCAGGGTGGATCCAGAATCCTCAGGTTGACAGACAACAGTGGATATCTCCCCCCCCAAAAAGTATACATTTCTAATCCATGCAAAATGTGATTAAATGTTCAATCAGTGGATAACATATAAGTAAAATTTAAACATAAAGACCAATATGTGCAGAAATAATCAAGCAGGTCAAAGAATAGATATATTTGTTTTAATTCATACACTGTTTTGTGTCCCACTTTGGAAGAAAAGGTGGGAGGAAGAAGAGGAGGAGGAAGAAGAAGAGGAAGAGGAAGAGAGTAAGATGGGGATGGATATTGTCCACAAAATATTTTTTTAAGAAAAAAAAACCCTGCTGAACAAAGCATGGGCTGGATATGGAAGGAAGTAACATAAACTACAGATGTGCTTACTGAGGATATCTGGAACATTCTATTTAAATTGTGAGAAGTCTGAATACAGATTTCATTGTTTTACTGAAATGAACCTACTTCTTTAGTTCTGCAGGTAGATAGAAAGGAGTCACAATGGATAGAAACAAATGTATCTCAGGTGGATGTATAAATTGGCCCTGAGGCTTAAGCTTTACTGAGGATTGGTTCCTCTTGTATTGTAGAGCTTGTGGGTTTTATGCTTTCTCTTCTTAACAGATTTTCTTTTATCCACTCCTTCCTCAGAAGGATAAAAATACTACCAAAGGTGGTGCAGCTCTCCTGACAAACCTGTTTCCTCCACAGTGGAATTCTTAAGCAGCTTTGAGGCTTATGTGGCTTCAGCGAGAACAGCAGAGCAGCAGTGTGGAACTACTCAGAAACACTCTCCTATTATTTTATAGGTTTAAACATTTACTAAATTTACAAATGATTTACTGCCTTCCTTCTACCCTCCAGGTGTTTGCAAATATGATGTTACCGTGAAAGATTAATTTGCATTTTAGCAACCCAAAGTAGCTTTAATTTAATTAGTGAGGACAATTCTTAAATAACATTTTTACTGATAATTCCACAGTTGTAGCTGTGGAGCCTAAAGGCAAACAATAATGTTTTGAGGAAATGTCCAGATGATAATGCTGTGAGGAGCTCTGTGCCCTAAAGATCATTATTATGTTTGGCTTTTTAAATTTTTTGGGGGGAAGAGTCTAGAAAATTTTCATAACCTTCATAACTTGTGACCCACAGAGGTAAACTTATCCTGCCAGGGACTCAGTCAATGTCTTGGTTTTGCTGCTGGTAGCCAAGCATCTGGCAGTCCACATTATATGGTCAATGGACCATGTCCAAGTTTGAGAATTATAAGTCATGCTGGCCTTTTTTTAGAGGAAATCTTTTATTTTAAAGGTAGTGATGTTTTCAAGGGCCACATTTCAGTGGTGGACAGAACCAAAGACAAAAAGACAGAAGCAGCAATATTGGCATACTTTTTGCATAGGAGGAAAAACATGTGAAAACAGGAAAGTTTCCAAAATTAGTATCAAGGGGGATGGGATATAGGATTTGTGATCTCAAATGGCTAGAATGGGACCCCAGAAAGACTATATTTGGTCCTGAGGCTCCTCAAACCTATTTCAGAGGATTCAAAATAACAAACAGCTAGTTAGCAATTGGTGAATCTTTCAGTAATGATTTTGCCAAATATCTCATTTCTTCAAACATAGTTTCATTTCTGTCTGCATTCATCTCAGTCTGCATTCATCTTGGTCTGCTTCTGTGTGGAACTGCCAGAAACTTTACGTATGTGTCTATATACATGAGAGTGTGGGTTTTTTTAATTATCGATGACAGCCATGGTTTGTACCCACTTTTCCAAGACTTTCTCTAAGACAATTCACATTCCTTAATATGTTATGTATTTTGTGCTCATTTTCTAAGCTTTAAACAAGAAAGCAACATTCAGAAAATATAGGGGTTTTTTCTCATATTTTCTGAATTTTGCAATCTGGTTTGCAAGACATTCCTGCTCATAAGTATGTTGTGGTTTATGTCCCATATAGCTTTGGCCAGTCCAGATTTAGTAAATTTATACTAAAATACCAACTTGATGAAATTCTCTGTTCCCAATAATTAATTCAGTGTTTGCAACATATTGAAAATAGATAATGAAAAGTAGCAGGATTTTTTTAAGGAAGAAGGCTGAACTTCACTACCAGCTGAATATAAATTGTGGGGGGGAATCACTGTTAGTCATTTCCGAGCTGGAAAATGGATTTACCAGTTCTCAAGAAACCCCATTGGAAAGAACAACATGGAAGAAAGAGTTTTGTGTAGTTTCCCCCCCCCTACAGTATTCACATCTTTCAATGTGTTTTGTGCAATATTTCCAAAACATAAATTGATTTTTTTCTTTTTCTTTTCTAAAAACAGCTCTGTTTTGAGAAACACACACCTTTTTTTCTGTAAAATGTTATTTTTGTGCAAAACCATGATTTTTGCATTAAAAATCTATACATATTCCTGAAAAGTAGTCTATATTCATGAGGGAGAAGTGTAACATGGTGAAAGTGGGACAAACAAACAAACAAAAATCATCCTGAACTTTTCAGTACTAGTCTGGATTGGAATCTCTGTGCATTCTGCCATGTTAGTACTGAATTAGGTTTGGCATATTTCTTTTCTGAGTGGCTTCTTATCTCTATCTCTGAGAGGTGCAATGTCTTTCTCTCCATGTTGTGAATGTATGCCCCTTATAATTTTGACTGGCACAAATGGAAGACAATCTCAAGTCAATGTTCAAGAAGTTACGAAGGCCCAAAAGAAACACCTCAGCACCAAGGGCAATCCAAATACTTGAGTTGCCCCCCCAACCTATCATAATTGGAAGGCAATTCGGGGAAGTTCTACCCAAGCTGCAGTGTCCTATAAGTGAGAGCCCACATCCCAGGCTAGCCTCAAGGGTAACCTCCTTCCCCATTCCCTGGCACATAGGACTCTAAACAGGGAACTCCAGAGCCCTACCCTACTCCAAAAGGGTGCCAAAAAGTGACCACTGAAGTCTTACATTTTTCCTTGCTACCTAACAGAGGAAGGACTATTAAATGACACCACGTAAAGCCCATTGTCTAAGTCTCCCAGATACAGTACGGATAGGAAGATAAAATGGTAAAAGGGGAAAGAATTCCTATTCAGGCCTGAAAGGACTGGACAAATCTCACACTGCACCAAGGACAGGACAGTGGGTGAGAAAATCAAAGAGAGCACCTGAGGGGCCAATAAGGCTTAAATAGCCTCTTGTCTCACTCCTGCCACATGTGATCTCGTAGCAGGCATCAGCCAGCAATCACTTCAGTCTCTATCATGGACACCATCAAATAACTACCCTCCCCTGCAGCCTTGTTCACCACTCAGGTCCAAATAAGTATAACCCATATAGAAAGAACTTGAGAATTTCTTTTTTCAAAAAAAAAAATAATAATAAAAAAAAAATATTGGAGAACATCACTGTTAGATTTCACCATCCCTACATGTGACCCACCAAACTATCTTACCTGAATAGGCATTTATGGTATCCTAGCAGAATTCTTGTACTTGCCTTATCTTGATACCTTCTTTGGATTACAACAAACAAACTTCCAAGGGGTTATCAATCATCTGGCAGGTCACAATATACAGTTGATGTTTTTGCTCAGCTGGGCAGGTCACATTATTTTGCCCTTCTCTGTCAACTGAAACCCTAGGCTCACTCCTTATATATTCTGGAGGCCTAAAAAGACCTATTGTATTCAACATGTTCAGCACATCTCTCATTTTGTTTCAATCAATTTTTTATGTCACCCTTTCTATTGTACTTTATTGGTTTAATTTAAACTGGCAATATCTGTTACTGAATTTTATGATATTTATGAGAACTTCTTTTATATATTCATTAAACTTTACCCTCCTCATTAAGCAGTCAGTGTTTTTCAGCCAAAATCTGTATTTTAAAAAAGATAAGATAAATATTTCATTAAAATGGTGTCTTTCTATACCAAACCCGATCCTCTGAAACCCAAACAATTTATGAGGTGAAATAAACCTATATTCCAATGCTCTACTTTTTTTTTAACCATATTCTGTGACAGAGGAGAAATGATAGTTACATCTTCCCTTGACTATGAACAACTTTGTATTAATATAGCGCATGCAATAAAATAGTCCATAAGTACCATAATTCCCCCAAAGAGTTCATTTCTGGTTTACTTACACACATTCATATCTCTGGTATTTTTAACATTTCTTTTTTTAAATCATATATTTAAATGAAAGCTGAAAAAATAGCACAATTATTCTACAGTGTCTTAGACTTTTTTCTCTGTTGTGTCTGAGGAAAGGAAAAGTTGTCAGTTGCATATGAGCTAATATTCAGGCTGTATAACAGTTGCGAGAGTTCCTCTCAGAGGAGAACAGTGCTTCGCTAGCCATTCTTCACTGTTCTGTCATGAAGCAGAGACAGTGTTTTACACTTTAATGATGTATGGCTGCTGTGTGTGTGTGAGAGAGAGACAGCTGTGTGGAACCACCCTAAAAAAAATTTCTTGATGTTTACAGAAATTCTCTCAGTTTTGTACCCCACAACAGTCCCAATTTGCCAGGGACAGTCCTGTCATCTGACTTTTTCAGCTGCTTTTAAAACGTCCCAGTTTTTCTCTCCTCCCACTTTGCTCCCTTGTCCCTGTCTCGACTAAGTTGCTGCAAAATGAGTTGAAAGAGCTGAAGTATTTTGCACTCAACTAACTGAACAAGGGGGAGAGAAAATAAGAATAGAAAGAGTAGAATCTTGCCCTTCTCAGTAGGCTCAGACAAAAGCTAATTAATTCAGCCTCTGCTGGTTTGTTTGTTCTTCCTTATTAATACCTCTTGCCATCCTGATCACACTCTAGTGTTGCTTTGCCAAAGGTGTCCCAGTTTTTATTTGTGAAATGTTGGGAATATGGAGCTTCCCTCAAAAAAGTAAGTTGCTCTACTAAAGGAAAATTCCAATTCCACAAGGAAATATTTGTTATTATAAATTGGTTAATTGATTGATTTACTATCGTATCTTTCATTCAAAATGGGACCTAAGGCAGCTTACAGCTTAATGAAACATATGATATGAGGAGGTTTGTATTGTCACTTGCAGCCCATCTCTGTTGTATTTGTCAACTTACATGAAGACATAAGCCAGGCTTCTACAAACACTATCTTGTGCTCGTCATGTTTATTCCTTTGGATAGTGTGGAATAAACCTTGGTACTCATCCTGGTTTTCAATATTCCTTTTTAAGGCTTCTTCTTCTGGGCACTGATGGCAGTGTGTCCTCCAAACTCTTTTGATCTTTGAGATTCTTCTCTTGAAGCAACATCAGTAAAGTTGTTGAAATAACACAGGGTCTGCGTTTCAACTCTAGGAACAGATCTCAGGCGAAGAAAGACTACAGTGCCTAGTCCATAGTATAGCCAAGCAGTGAAGTCCAAGGCCATTTCTGCACTACAGTGGAGGAGCACTTCACCGCATGTCATGAGCGGTGTTTTTTACTCTGACTTACCCCAATTCCTATCTGCACACCCTCTGGTTTCTATTGAAGTAAAGCAGAAAAAATCATTTTTTTCTGCTTTACCACATTGTCATTGTCAACCACATTGTCAATTTTCGTGGAACTCCTATTCTCCTCCCTTGCTCCATCCCACTGCTGCTGATTGGTCAATCACACACAAAAAAAAGTAGAAACCATTGCTACGTTTTAGTGCAAGGGAATGTGAATCAATGTAATGCTTCTCCATGTGGAAAAAAATGCAGCACAAAAAGTTTGGTTGTTTACATTAGATTTTTTATGTTTTTACAATATGGTTTAACGTCAATGTTAACTGCACTAAGACCTTCACTCGTGCAAAACCACAGAGGACAGAACGACATCAAACCAGTTTAACCTGCAGATGTAAAAGCAACAATACAATGTTACCATGATGTATCAGCCTTGTGCAGAAAGGGCCCAAGTGGCCACATGAGCTGAAAAAGTTTGCTTCAGCTCCATTCCCACAGAATTGACACAACAGGACAGTGTCCATCCTTTTGATTGCAATATTTTATTGATTTTGAAATGAAGCTTTTTCCCCCTCTTTCAAAGTAAAGATTGATATGGGCTAAGATTGATTATATCTTCTAACAAAGAATGACATGTGCATCAAAACAGGAAATTAAAAGAAAGCTCTTTTATGTCTTAGACTACAGCATTAAATGGTATACCTGCAGATCAGCGAGACTATTACTATTCAGTGTTTTGGCTTGCCACATAGGCATTTTAATTTCAATGGAGATAAGTATCTTAAAAAATCAGTCTTCTGCTATGTTCCTAATGGAGAAAATTCTGGTTTAGAGTCCTGTTGATATCAAACTGGTCAAATTAGTCACAGAAAACAGAATGGCCATTGATTTCTCTGGAACATAAACAAAATTAACTTTCTAAAAATTGTAGCTCTAATCATAAGCAACAAGTTAACTCTATATCTCATGCATATATACATATTACTCCCTCACCTTGTTCTTAGCCGTTGGTGGATTGGTGGATTGTCATGAAATTCCCCCCACATTGTTTCTTAGAATATTTTAGGTGGGATTGAAAAAATGCAAAATCCCACCTAGCAATATTATAAGAAATACTGTGGAAAATTTTATGGTAATGGAGAGAACAGAACACCCTGTGGGATGGATTGCCAGGGAGAGAAATTAAAGCCTATTTTTACTGCAATGTCAAAAAGTTGTCAAAATTCCACATATACTTTTAAAGTATGCTCTTAAGAAACTGGGGAAAGCTAAAAAAAAAATAAGGCTCTTCTGCTAAGATGGAACATGATTGAAATGCACAAGACAGATTAGACAAAAATGAATTGGAACATTGTTCCCTCTTGTGCAAGATACTAGATGTGGCAACAAGAAATCATAATTGACAAGGGATACGATGGCAAGATGCATCTATATGTTCTAATTGTCACTTTTTTTCTGGTCCATGTTCTTGATCAATTATTGTTCCCAGTGATTCTGTGATCAATCACTATCTGTCTAGATTACTCTTTGAAAGCCTTTGCACACAGTATATGACAATGTGTGCATGTGTTTGTGTGTGTGTGTATAGGCTATGAAGATATAAAATCTCTCTCTTGGATCGTTCTTGTAGCAGTGAGCTCCAGTTACAGCTTAAAAGTTATTTTTAGTTAACTCATGTTTTAAATATCACAGGCCATTTCTGCACTACAGTGTTATAGCGCTGTTATTCCACTTTCAACATCCTGTGGAATCCTGGGATTTGCAGCTTAGGGAGAGGCATTTGGAATTCTCAGCCAGAGAACTCTTTGGCCTGAGTAAACTACAAAGTCCAGAATTCCACAAAATATTGAAAGTGGAATAATAGCACTATAACAGTGTAATGCGGAAATGGCCTAAGAGTATATATGAACTTAATGTTCATGCCACCTTAACTGTCACACCTCCATCCTATAAAATTGAATTAGAAGTCTCTGTAAACAGTCACTAGAGCATTTTAAGTAGGCAATTCAGAGAACTTCACAGTGTCAAGGTCAAAGACCTGGGCGGCGAGCCAGCCCAAAGAAGGGAGTGTGAGAGCCAGAAAAGTCCAGCAGGGAGGAGACAAGCAAGCACTTTACACAAGGGAGTTCATTTACCAGAGCATCAAGCAAAAGCCATAGTCTGAGTTCCAAAAACCAAGGGTCAAGAGATCAATTCAAGGTAGCAGGAACCAGGTACTGGGAACAAGGAATGGGCAAGAGGAGGGCTTGAAAGAAGTTTACCACAAGCAAAGGAAAGCTTTCAGGCAGGCAGTTATATAGCCCAAGACACAGGTGTGGCTAGTCACTGCTTTTTGAACTTAATCAAGGAAGCCTCCCTTTGCTCAGCTCTCTTGAGTCTCCGGCTTGTTTCTGGGCTGATTGGCACAGGCTCCAAACCATCTTCAGAGTCAGATCCCTGTTGCCCTAAAGGAACAGGCAGAGGAACGTCCAAGCCTGCTTGGTCCATGGCAGCAGGGGGAGCTCTTGAGCTGCAGGACTCATCTCCATCCTGAGCAACAGGGAGCAACAGCTGCTGCTCATCATCTCCACCCTGAGCAACAGGGACCAACAGCTGCTGCTCATCAGCAGCAGCTCTGACAGGGGCTTCAGTTATCACACACAGCTAGAAAACTCAAGCAATAGCAATAGCATGTGTATTTCTATACTGCTTATCAGCTAAGTGCTCTTTAAGTAGTTTACAATGTGTTAGCTAATTGCCCCCAACAAGCTGGGTACTCATTTTACTGATCTGTGGAAGGATGGAAGGCTGAGTCAACCTGGAGCCTGGCAGGCTTAAACTCACAACCTCGTGGCTGCAGTACCAGCATTTAACCACTGTGCCACCAGGGCTCCAAGATTCCAGAAGAGACCACAATGATGGTAAAATGGTATAAAGCTGATATAGCTATGCCATGCAGATATAGCCTAAGTTACATTATTATTAACACATAGTGCTGACTAATTTTACTGTTTTTTGCAATGTAATTATGACTCAAAAATGGAAATAAACTTTCATTGAATGATGTGACCATTCCTAGGAACATACAGGGAGATTGTAGTCAGGAAATCCAAAGAAGGCTAAATTTTAGAAAGGCAGGATTGTCCAGGCCATAGTTTTCCCAATTTCTTTGTATGGCTGTGAAAGCTGGCCAGTAAAGAAAGCAGACAGGAAGAAAATCAACTGATTTGAAATGTGATGTTGTAGAAGAGTTCTGCAGATACCAAGAGCTACCAAAAAGACAAATAAATGGTTTATAGAGAAAATCTAGTAGGAACTCTCACTAGAAGGTAAAATGACTAAACTTAGATCATTGTATTTTGGCTTATCATGAGATGACATTGTGTTGGGAAAGAATATAATACCCTCTGAAATCAAAATCAGTAATAAAAGAAGGCCACACTACAGGTGAATTGACTTAATCAAGTAAGCCACAGCTCTGATATTACAAGACCTGACCTAATTCATACAATTACCACAAGTTAATGTTGGCTGGATAGCAGACAATAACAACAAATAACAACAACAGTCATACCATCTCCTTGAATGTTTAAGAAAACTCACCTGGCATCTATCATGAATCCAAGTTCTTTTTCTTTCTGTCTTTCTCTTTCAGAAATCCCTCAAGGTTTAAGAACTGTTTATAGATTAGAATCTGATATGGTTTTATGGGACACAAGCATTGCATGCAGATTTTTTTGTTCTGGTAGTACAGAAAAAATGCCCCCCAAATATTGGATTACTCATTCCAGTAATTTTCAAGAAATAGGTGGGTGATGATGTGGTGAAGAGGTACTCCCCACTTTCTTCCCCCTCTGCACACAAAAGCTTTGCTGTAGATTGAAGCAGTGCTGCATCTGCCTGAACATGTCTTTATGGGAAGAATGTTATTTCATTGTCTAGCGAATAGGATGTGGACAACTTTCAGGTACACATCTTCAATATGCCTCTGTTTCTCACCTCCATCTCTGATCTTCAGTCAGTTCTGCTTTTTGTTTGTTTGTTTAAAAAACAGGACTAAATAAATATAAGTCTGTAGGTTCTGTACTTGAACACATCCCTGCAACACACTAAAGGAGATTTAATTAATGATCTGTGTATTAGAAATGTGCACATTTCTAGATATACTTCTTAGATATATACATTTTTTTCCAAAGATATTCACAGCCTTCTGTCATTCTGTGGATGCCACTGTGAAAATGTGTGTCCTGTTTGCAGATAGACTAGAAACCACAGTTTGGACAAAGTTTGATAAAAAAAATTTTTTAAAAGTCCATCACCCCAGAGCAGCTTTCACACATAACCCTAACAAGAGGAGGAGACACATTTCCCCAAGCAATGCCCAAGAATGGCTTTGATATGGTATGACCACTGAGGCATTGTGAACAGTAGCTCTATCACCACTTCAGGCAAAAAAAAAAAAAAAGAAGCTTTTGAAGCACTAAAGTTAAAAGAGAGAAAAAGAGAGAAATCTTCTCCAACCTTATCTTTAATGTTATTTCATGATGCCTTGGAACATGTCATGTGTGCAACCAGGTACAGGAAATATCACCTGATAATATCATTTGCTAAGATCTGATGGAACACCTTAAAATGGTGCTCAAATTTTGGTCCATCAACTGTTTTGAACTTTAACTCCCAGAAGCCCCAGTTTGTAAGGCCAATAGTCAGATTTTCTGGAAGTTGAGGTTGAAAACATTTGAACCACCAAAGCTTAAGGCCTACTAACATGAGCGGAAAGGATTGATTTATATGAAATACAATCCCTGTGCAGTCATAAGTCTCTGTTTCAAACACATCAAACACTATCTTTCTGCCTTCTTTCCTTTGCAGGTCGTGATTAAAGCAAGAATGTGATAACTCTTTACTGGAAAAAAAATGGAATAAAAGTGTAATAAATGAATAAAATTAATATATTTTTTCCAGTTTACACAGGGAATTGCTAGAGAGAACAACACCTCTTGCTTATATGACCTGTTCTTCACTATATAAGTCCCAGTATATTACTCGTTAAGTATAAGTCAGTGTAATGTTATGACTTCATGTAAGTCATGTGGATCAATGTTAAGAGTTCTCTCTTCAGTTCCATCTGTTTCAGTTAGCTCAATTACAAGCTGAGTTGTCCTAGACTGTTAGTCTGTGTACCATTTTTAGATAGTTCTAAGCTGTGTCAAGCTATCAAGTTCAAGCTTAAGGTTATGCCATAATCAAAGGGATATGGATTTTCCTCTCTCGTGCTTTTTTACAGATCTTTACTGTATTTATAGCATTTTTTTTTCTTTTCACAAAGATGTTGAAGGTTTGTATAGAGATATTATAGGTCTCCAAGTGCTTTGCATGTGTGTTGAGTGTGCTAGGCTCCTGCAGTTAGCTTCTAAAAGCTTTGCATGACCTCTTAGAATAAATGTTTGTGTGTGTCAGAAGGTTAATCTCATTCCTGTTTTTTTCAGAGTAGATAGCCTATTATTGGGAACTACAGCTGCTGTGGACAGTTACTTGAAGTGCAAATAATGGTGCCCTGTAGCATAATATGAGAACATGATTTTCTTTTCTCTTTTCTTTTCTTTTTAAGATAGTACTGACGAAAATAACAGCAATAACCTAAATATAGAGAAGATATGTCCTATCTGGCTTCTTCCAGTATTTTCAAGACAGTAAGTTCTTTAGAAATTCAGGGCCTTTCCACACCACAGCATTATAATGCTATTAATCTGCTTTCAATGTTGAAATGCTTTCAATGTTGGATGTTGAAAGTGGAATAACAGCTTTAAGAGTCTAATGTGGAAAGGACTTCAGTTTAGTGTTCTTTGTGTGTGCTTTGAAGCAAGGGAAACCAAATTAAATTTGTGCTGAAAATGAAGAAATTAACATGTCGAAATAGAAGAAAGCCCCATTTTGGATGGACCAGTCCTATACGGGTAAACAGTAAACAAATAGTCCCTGTTTAGGTGAGCCACTGATTCTGTAAGTGTGTGGAGGGCTTTAGATCAATTAGTCTTATTTCTGTATTTCACACTCGGAATAGTGACAAAGATATTTATAGCATCTCAAAAAAGCAACAGCAGAGAAAAGGAAAGAAGAGAAAGAAAAGAGAAGAATAACTTGTAACAAAAGCTAAAACTAAACACTAATTAACTGAAACACAATAGGGCTCTGACCACTCCCCAAGCTTAACTCAAAAGAAAAGAGAGATAGAGAAAGGGAAAAAGTATGTTATTCCACCATTACAGATCCAGCTAAATAATCCTCCTAATTACTAATAATCACAAGCACAGATTATTGCATTGTTAGATTTCTTGTTGCTTCAAAAAGTTCATAAACAGTTTCCAGTCTTTCAGGTAATTTTCAACTGGCTTATACTTTAAACATGTTAATTTGGAAAACACTCATCATTATGATGGCTATGGATTTATACAGAAAAGCTCTCCTTTTCTGTGTGGAGTAGTGGTACTGCCTGCCATGCATGTACTGGGGAGGATTGATGATCTTGCTGTCAAGAATAGTTGCCAGGCTCTGGTCTTTTCTTGAACTGCAGTGTCACAGGAAGTAATGACATCTATTTCTTATACAGGTAGAAATGTAGGAATGCTATAATTGAAGGGAGACATTAAATTGTTAACCAAATTGGGGAGAGGCAGCCTGCCCAGCTGCTGGAAAGGTGGGGAAAATCATGTTTTGTGTGTATGCATTTCAAAGTGATGGTGAAGCTGCCATATTGTTTCTTCTTGGCTTCAGTGCTGACTTATATGAAACAGGAAATAGTGTTTTTTGGGGGGCCTATCTGCACTACACTGTTTTAGTACTATTATTCCACTTTCTACATCCTGTGGAATCCTCGGGCTTGCAGTTTAGGGAGGGGCATTTAGAATTCTCAGACAGAGAGCTCTTTGGCCTCAGTAAGCTGCAAACTCCAGAATTCCACAGGATGTTGAAAGTAAAATAATAGCATTATAACAGTGTAGTGCGGAAAACCCTTAGTCTATGGCAGCTTGACAGAGAGATTCTGGAAAGTGTTGTCCTGAGAAGTAACTTGTCCAGGCCTTTTTACAGCAAGGGAGAAACACTTAGCCTGCAAGCTGCATGCAGCCTCCACACTGCTTTATGTGTGTCAGTCTCTCCCCAGTCTTCAGATTTTGGCCCTGCTTTTTCAAACAATAACAACTACATTTTTCAGTTTGAATTGGCCATCATGCTGCTGAATTTCCACAGAAAAGCACCAACAATCTCTACCTCTCCCATTTTTTTTTTTACATTAAAATAAGATCTGAAAGTAATGCACTACTTGCTTTAACATTTTTTCCCCTCTGCCACTACTATATGGCATCACAGAAGGATATAACCCACAGGACATTCTGGTAGAGGCATGTGATATCCAGCCCTGGACATTTCCCATGCCTGGTATGGAACTATAATACAAAACAACCCAGAACTGCATAAAAAGACATATTTAAATTAGAGAACAGTATTTTTGTTTTTTGTTTTTTAAAGTCCTGGTTGCATTTCCTTCACCCTCTACCCACATGTTTACAAGATCAAAAGTTTTCACATCACACCAGTCAACTTTTTGATAGCAGGTCCCAAATGAGAAACATTGACAGGGTGTGTCAATGTCTGATTTTCTGCATTTCCTTCTTGTCATTTGTGATAAACATGGCAAGCAGGCTTTTTGTACACAGTCTCTAGAGCTTTGTTAGTTCCTCAAAGGAAGAGAATCAGGACCCTGGAGATTTATCTCTCAGATGTTTGGGGGGTAGGTTGGAGGGCAACAGCATTTTCCTGAGCCTGACAAGAAATGCCATTATTACTTTCTCACAAAGAGAAACTTAGCAAAATGTATTTATGCAGAGGAAGCTCTTCTTTCCACTCTGTGATAATTTCCTGTTTGATTTGGTCTCTGATCATAACAACCTGATGAGTCCAGCCATACTGGGAAGCAAAGGGAGACAAATGCCTCAGACAACAAATCTGGGATGCAGTGTAAGGACCATCAAACTGTTATTGAATTGTGATCATTGTATTTTTACTGCCAGATGTTTGTATGATTTTCTGTCAGCCAAAATAATTTGGCTAGCTTTGGGTGTGATATGTACTTTGATTTGGGTGGATGACAGCAATATTTGCTGCTCTGCTTCTGACAGAAAAGAATGGCTCTATATTTTGACAAAATGATTAGAACCACACTTTTGCTCCCAGCAAGTTTGTCAGCAAAGGTATCACGCAGTGAGAGTGTTAGTGGGGTGTGAGGATGAAGGCTATCTGTTCCTCTTCTTCACTGGAGCTATGATCCCCAGCAAAGATGGGGAAAATATTTTGTGGCATGATAAGTGGAGGAGCTTTCTTGTTCATCTACAATGTGATAACGGTAGCACTTCTGTAGAAAGTGATCATGCCCCTTTTAATATTTTAAAAATGAAAATCATGATCTGGCTGTATTAGATCGGCATCCCAGCTATTGATTGCTTTGTAAAACTGTTACTGGTTTCTCTTGTTGTGGTGTGCCTTCAAGGTTTTTCTGACTTAAGACAACCCTAAGGTGACCTTATCTCAAGTTTTTCTTGGAAAGATTTGTTTAGAAGTGTTTTGCCTTTGCCTTCCTCTGAGGCTGAGAGAAAATGATCACTCAGTGGGTTTCCATGGCCAAGCAAGGATGTGAACCATAATTTTTAGAATCATAGTCCAACACTGAAACCACTACACCACTCTGGCATTCTCACAGATGTCCCTAATGGTGGGATAACAAAGGGTAGGAATTATGCAGCCATCCAGATGATGTAGAGCTAAAACTCCCAACATTAGTGATTATTGGTTATGCTGGGGAAGGTTCCTGGGAGTTGTAATCCAGGAACACAAATAGGGGTAAATGATTCCCCCCATGAAACTACAATGTAGAATTGCTTCCAAGGAGATTTCTGAGAGAAAGATGGCTGATTCATGGGAATAAAAGAGAAAAAAAAAACACTTACTACATCATATTTCAAAGTGAGCAATGCTGCTAACCCAGACTTTCCACTTCAGTGCCCCAAAGTCTGGACATCTCTCAAACTTTTGCCAAAACACAGCCAACCCCTCAAAAGAAGGGAGGAAAGGGGAGAAGGAATGTAGCATCACTTTTAAGGCTAACTGGTTTTTGTTTTTGCATGAGCTTTTGTGGATATAAACTCACTTCTTTGGATGCAGTACAATCCATTAAAACTCCAAAATAATCACGTTTTTGTTTTTTGGTACATATCCCAGTCAGCCTGTACATACAAAGATGAAGAGGGTAGTTGAAGGTAGAATAAAGGACTGCCTAAGGAAGCCAATTTTTATTCTCCTTTGTCTGAAAAAAAAACTCCCTACATTTAGGGAGTAACCATCTTATTCTTCTAGATTGCTACATTTTTATTGACTTATTGAATTATGAATAGTGGTGGTGATAAGAGGGAAAACAAAAAACAAGGGTAGCTGTGTTCCTCCATGATAACAAATTAAAATACAAAATCCAAAGGGAGACAATGGATAACATCATCCTGCTAGTAAGTTATTCAGATCAAAGTCCCAATGCTGGTGAAGGTTAAAATCCTCTACCAATTGTGCAATGACAAAACTCTTACCATTTAAGCTGCTGCATTTGCTGGCTGGTGGAGAATGAGTGGTAGCAGGGGAGCAGCATCCAGCTCTGTTCCTATGACTGCTTGCACAGCAATAATAGCACTTTCTGGGAGTGATATAGGAGTGTGGCTTGATGCTTCTGTACCACTCTCTCCCCGTTTGTGATAGCCCATAGGTGTCCATATTTACTGTTGCAGCTGCAGCAGCCAAAATATTTGTTTTTGTTTTTGGGGGGGGGGAGTGAGGAGGGAGATGCTTCATAGTAGTTCGTATGCAGGACTTTACAACACATCTTCTAGTACAGGATCTCAGTCATTATCTTTACTAAGCCCATATAAATTCCATAACATCATGCAAGTATCAGAGCACTCAAAACTGTCAGTGTAGATGGTTCACAAAACAGGAAGCATAGAAATGTCAAAATCTGGCCAAATGTTATAAACTTGAGTGTGCTGCATGGATATTTGCTTCTTAAATAGGAAGCACACTTAGATATATACAAGATGGATTGTATATTAAGTACCATATGTTTGCATCACTTGGAAATGGAGATTTATTAAACCAGTCTGAGTTTCAGAGGCCAGTTGCCATGAAACCTAGAAGACTTCCTAGATCTTGTAGAACATTTCTTAAAGTCCCATGCTATTTTCCTTCTCCCATCTTTGTTATTTCCATTCCAGAAACAGTTGAAATAGCTCGGGGTGGAGGGAGGGAGATAATAAATTGATTTTCTTGTTTTCTTTTATTATCTCTCTCTCTCTCTCTCCCTCACCATAGTTTGGCTTGAATCATTGCACAGGAGCCTGTCAAATGGACAGATTTGCTATGCAGCTGGCTGTGTGAGAAGAACTCCTAGTACTGCCACAATTTACAATGAGTTTAATCAATTATTTACAAGCAAATATGAGCCATCACAGTGTAAGCATCCCAAGTGGATGTTGCCATTCTATAAGAGAGACACTAGTGCATTTTTTTTTTAATCATTACAGATGGAGGAATTAAACATTTACCACCCTCTCAAACTTTGCCTGTTTCTTGCAGCAATTTTGTGGAGTGGAGAGTAAAGAGCAAGGGAGGATCATTTGATTATATTCCTCTAGCTAGATGCACAACAGCAAAAGCTTCCTCAGGACATCTAAAACACCCACAGGAGGTGCTGGAGCACCTATTTGTCATTCTGTGTCTTGCTATAGAAACATAGCAAGACACTCATCCACAAGGCCCCACTCTCCACAAGCCAATAAATGTCAGGAGGATTTCACAAGAGACAGGTGAGCTTCGCAGGAAGGGAGAGGGGAGAAGACATAATATTGCCTGGATGAGACTTTATCTTCTTATACCTGATATTGGCCAGAATGTTCAATTGCTTCAGAAATATAGTGTCTTTGAGGGTTGATTTATATGTTACAAATAAGTGCATGTTTTTATTTTAGTTTTGCTTTAAAAATTGATGTCTTCCTTCCATTACTAAAGAAAAAAGTGGGAAAAGACAGTTTAAAATAACAACAACAAAAAAGAGTGGTGTATATTTACACTGAACTCATCCCCATATTTTTTCTTTGCTGAATCACCCCTTCTCAACAGTTTTGTTACTTCGGCCCAGGCCTACCCAGTGATAGCACTAGATATCTCTTTTGATATCAAAACCATTTGGCCTTCCTCTGCCACCCCACTCCATGTGTTTGCGAGGCCTCTGGACAAGCACGTAAACAGGTGTGGCCGGTAACTGTTGGACATTCCATTCTCCACCTAGGCAGGCAAAACAAAGCCACTCCGTTGCTTCAGGGACTTCCCTGCAAACACTTTTTGCTTAAGCACGACACTAACAAAGGCGCCCGGCTCTGAGCCGATAGTCTTACAAAGCCAAGCTAAGCACCTTGTATTTGCATCCTGCCTACACTATTGTTGATTCTGCGCTAAGCCGATCATGTTAAACTTGACCTTTTCCAAAGCTTTGTCCCGCTCCAAACTAGCATTGTTCTCACCAAGTATGGCATGGCCTGCAGTCACAATTCACCCTATATAAACCCCCTGATTCCGGATCGCTTGCCCCGCTCGGATTGCTCCCGAGTTCCATCCAGCCTTGCTGCTGCTTTGTCTGGTGAGCTCCCCTTGGCCTCCACGCTGAGTTTCTTCCCTACCATCTTCAACTTCTTCAGGACTACGAGAAAAGGTGTTGTATCACCCATTTCCCCCGAAAATCCTTATTTCTAATTCTTCCGATAGCTGTGTGATTGTGGTGTCTTTACTGTTTGTTTGTCTTTCAATAAAAACATCATTTTTGTTATTTTAAAACTGTCTGACTGCCTGACTGACCTGACCCCGTAGACATTGGGTTACAAGATCCCTGCTAAGTTACCCTGCCTCTCGCTAGCTTTAGTGAGTGCTCCAGCTAATTTCCCCAACTTTGTGTTTGTATTTTGGTTATTTGAGCACCCCTCCTAGGGCCCCCAGAGAACAGGGTAACTGTTTTCTCACTATGTGGTTTCAGATGCCTGTATGTAAGTGTAAAAGCATTCATATGTATTTCCCAAAGGTAGGAAAACAGCTTGGAAAATAGATTTCTACTGTAGCACTCTGCTCTAAACCAATGTGTTCTATAGAATATACTTCTAGCCTAGAGATATAAATCCTGACTTGATTTGTCCTTGTATGGGAAATGGGATCACTTAAAAAAACCAAAAAAGAATCTGTCTGTTCATACCTTCCAAAAAGCAAATATACACAAGCTTTTATTTAAAAAGGAGTTTTGCACAAATTATGTTTCAGGCAAACTGTAAAAATCATTACCTTCTCAGCCTTGCACACAGATGAGATCTCCAAAGAAGGTTATGGACTGCTCACAATACATGTACTTCATGCAGATATAACCAGAATCACATAATATCCAGGGAGTAGCAAGATTTTTTTTTCCACACCTCTTTTCCAGTCTAAGACTACACTTGCTAAATATTCAAAGTTCCTCTCAGGAAACGCCGCTGGTGGCTCAAACCTGTTCATTATTGCATGCATCTGAATAAATCCTTTCCTTTTGATTGACAAGGGCTGCACTCAGAACAACTGCTGATATTTTGGGGATATGGTTGAACCAATTATGTATAATTAGCTTAGAATTAATTGAAGAGTAAATGATTCACACATGGATTCATTGGTGCAGAAGCTCCAATGGTCATTCATCAGGGCCAGAGCACTATGTCCTGCTAATAAGCAATGGCAAAATATATCAGCATATTTCTCTAGAAACCATTCCCATTATAAAAAGCAGTATAGATGGAATATATACTTTAGTAAGAACCTCTGTTTTATTCCTAATACATTTGCTACATCTTCCAGTCCTTTGGAGGCTTCAGTTTGCATATGGAATGCACACTATCTACATTTATTTCATTGACTAGACTATCCACTTTTATTTCCACTGAGGTGCCCTTTCTGGTTAGGCATCTCTTCAAAACTGTCTTTTCTCTATAGGTAGATTTCATATTCATGGAGCTCAATATGTTGAACTACCTAGAACCTCCTGCACTGTGTGTGAAGCAGACTGTATATGAAATTTGAGCCACCTTGAGTTCTGGGTTTGGGAAAAAGGCAGGGTGCATATAAAAAGATAATAACAATAATTATGGGGCTTTAGAACAGAGCAAAACTGAAATTAATTAGTGGCTTCCAACCCTCACCTCAGATTCTCCTGTGGAAATGTCAATCCTGCATGTTCACTGGTTATCCAAATATGGAATATTTGCCAAATAGTCATCCCAAAATTTGCTACTAGTACCTGACTTCCAATATTTGTCATTTTTCTTTGATAACTGTTGTCAATATTTCAATGTCAGCAGTATTTGATAGATGGCATGCAGTGGTATCAACATCTTAAGTTGAATAGCTGACCTGCCAAGCTACCAGCCTTGACATGCAGTTGACTTGTGACAGCTATATTTTAAAACTGGGTCCTTTCACAATCTATAATTATACAATTAGAATTTCACTGCTGGGACTGCATCCTATGGGATCCTGGGGTATATAGTCTGATGAGACCCCGGACCTCTCTGGCAGAGAATTTTATGTACCCCTTCCAAAGCCCAGAATTCCATAGGAATTGCTATGACAGTCAAAATGGAATCATAGCAGTATAACTGTGGAGTGTGAAAAGGCTCTTGATTTTAGTCATTACATTCATTAATAACATTAAAGCATGTGAAATGGAAAGTGGAGTGTCATACATTAATGCCCTGGTTTGAAAATAAGTGAGAAACAAGAACCACTAGATAGACACATAACAAGAAGCTTTGGTTAGCTTCAGAGCAATAGTAGGACTACTACTGTCTTCTTTATGCATGAAAATAAGGAGAGGGAAATAGGAGAACACCAGTTTGAGTTCATTGGTTCTTCTTGGAGCTCGATTTTTTAAAAATGGTGACTTCTATCAACTCTGATTGTAACGGGAAGTAAGATGAGATGTCTATATGTATTTGAGCAACCTCTGCACACCTTTATTCCCCTGGGCTCATACATTGGAAATGAAACCATGAGATAATGTATCCATCTGGCTGAACGATGTCCCTCAAGTTTTTTTAAGCAATCATTTGGGTGGAGCCATCTTCTACCCTTAATCAAGGCAACTTCTATTTCAGACAAAAATCTTCACTGTCTAAATTCAAGCCTTTAAAGGGCAATCCTAACACAAAGAGGAATGTTTCACCTATCTGCCATACAGTTGTTTTAAGGTGAGGATATGTGGTGGCAACTTTAATTCGGTACCACATATATGATTGAATATGCAGGGATTCAATGCCAAACCCTAATCCTGGATGATTTCACCACCTATTTGAATTTCTTAAAGTTACAAGTTTTTTCCATCTTGAATTGAAATAAACATGAAAATGGTAGTTTCTTATAAAAAGCAATACAATTCTTGCCCATCTTCCCAATAAGATTTACATGATGCTTTCTTATCTGAGCTCCTTGAGCCAGAACATCATGTGGTTAATGCAGAATTTCTTCTCTGTAGCTGCTGTCAGTAACTGTAACAACCAGTTTATTTATAGTTCGTCAATTTTTCATGGATGCTTCCTCCCCTTATATGCATATATTCAGCCTTCTCTTGCTTGGTATAAATATAGCCCAACTTGATTACACAAAGTTACATTATTTAATGGATTTGTGGTTGATTTTATTGGGGTGCTCAGCAATTCTAGGTATACTGGCATATTTTTTCCCTATTATTATGCCATTCACTGTCATTTCCATTTGGTTGTGTACTAAGACACATGAGATCACCAGAAGCATCCACAATATAGCTTTTAAAAGGTAGAGTTTTAATGCCAAGAGCAGTGACTCTTATACTGTTTATTAAGGATATCTGAATATTTTGTAATGTACTGATTCCTTATATTGTTACCAGACTTTGCAAGGTGGTGGTTTCAGGTGGAGGCTCTGTAGCCAACTATACATGCTCTGCATGTAAAAATTCCCGAAGATTTAGTTTTCGGCATCTCCAGTTAAAGGAGTTCAGGTACAATGGCCTGGAAAACACTTTGGAGAACTGTTGTTAAGCAAAATGGACACTACTGAGAAAGAAACATTCATAATCTACCTCAATATAAAGCAATTTCCTTCATTTTCAGTTAATAGATTTTTCACAGACCAAAAGTATCTTGCTTTTTAAAACGAGGCTCCAGTTTATTTAAAGTTGGCTCAAACTGCACAAAATCAGAGCTAAAGCAGGTACCTGATCAGAGAAAGCCTGTGATTAGTAAAAATGTTAGCATCTTACAGACTTTCTCTGTGGGTGTCCACCTTTTGCTTTAGCTGAAATTTAAATGGAAGCAGCAAACATGTTGTATGTTGTATTGGGTATATATTGCATTATAGAGCATCTGGGACTTCCTGGATTGCTAGAGGAATCTTCCAGTCGGTTGACTCACACCTGTTTGTCATTGCCTGCTGTTATTGTCCTCTTGCTCATGACCAGAGCCATCACAGATAAGTTAATGTAAGTCATTTCAAGACACTACAGACAATAGGTGAAGAATGTGTGTGTGTGCGCGCGCGCATGCATGAGTGTAAACCGACTGTGTCAGATTACTCTTCGCACAGGATAGAAAAGGACAACTTAAAGAACTCTTTTCCTCTGTTTT
This sequence comes from Ctenosaura bakeri, assembly GCA_948474755.1. NCBI lineage: Eukaryota > Metazoa > Chordata > Lepidosauria > Squamata > Iguanidae > Ctenosaura > Ctenosaura bakeri. The sequence goes on from CAOLHI010000058.1 coordinate 452,819, forward strand.
AGGTCATTCTTAAGAAAGCATTGAAGGTATATAGAAGGTGGAAATATTCTTGTGATTAGAAGATATATTTGGGAGCTAGATGGGAAGTCCCTGTGGTTCCAAGTGGGCCTCCAGCCTGCCTATTATTTATCCCTAATGTAAATGCACACACTATACAGCAAACGAGTACATCTGAGCAAAAGACTGCTTTCATTTCCTATACCCAGAAGCTCTCTGATTCTGAATCACAGGCACAGGAATTTCTGCTACAAAAGGCAGCACAGCAAACTGGCTCTGAAGGCATTAACAAAATAAATAGCAATCTCACACTTTTGGAAATAAAGCCTGGTAATAAGAAGAAAGGCAATTTAGCTTGGGATGAAAATAGGCTTGCAGGTCCGGGGGGTAGCTGTTGAGAGGACGCAGCAGGATCAGATTTCCTTTCCCACATCTCATGTTGCAGCTGTTCTGGTGGAAATTAAGATGAATGCTGTGAAGACAGCACATTTATTTCTGCAGTATCGCCTGGAGATGAATACCAATTATGGGTCAATTCATCCCTAGTTGATTACTGTTGGTTGTGCTGCGTGGAAGGTAAGCTGGCCTGGTACTGTTGCCTGTTGCAAGTGATGACAGACCTATATCAAAGTCCCATGCTTCAAGGGATGAATCATGTGCCACCTGAGTTTCAATACAGCATACAACAGGGGTAAGCAAAGTCCAGCCCTTCAGAGGTTAAACTACACAGTCTAGCATTCCTTACCACTGGCTCCATGGCCTGCTATCGTCATCACCACCACCATCACCGTCCACTTTTTTTCCTCCTGTATTGGGATTCAAAGTGACTCACAATTTAAAAGAATAAAACAATTAAAGAATACAAAAATATTAACAGTATTAAACTATTTATAATAGTAAAGAAATTACACTTCACTAAAAGAATAAAATGCAGTTTAAAAGGATAAAAAAGTTTTTAAAAAGAACAATTAAAACAGTACAGTGCCCCATAGCCTGTTCTTTAAAAACTTTCGGCTCTAAAAGATGGTCTGAATAAAAGACAACAAGGAGGAAGCCATTCTGGCCTCCCTAGGAAGGGAGTTTCAAAGTCTAGGGGTATCCATTGAGAAGGCCCTCTCTTGTATCCCCACCAATTGTGCTTGAGGTGAAGGTGGGACTGAGAGAAGGGTCCCTCCTGGTGATCTCAAAGCCAAAACTTGCTCATACAGAGAGATATGGGCTGCCAAACAGCACACACCTGCACCATGTGGGGTTTTATAAGTCATAACCAACACTTTGAATTGTACTTGGAAATTGGCAGCTAGTGGAGCTGTTTCAACAAGGGCATAGTATGGTCTCTGTAACATACCCCAGTTAACAGTCTGACTTCAGCTCGGTGAACCAGCTGAAGCTTCCAAATACTCTTCAAAGACAGTCCCAAGCAGAGCATGTTACAGTAGTCCAAATGATGTGTAACTAAGCTATGTACCACTGTGGTCAGATCCAGCATCTCAAGGAAAGGGTGCAGTTAGCAAAAAAGCTTTGGCCCTTCCCGCATGTGGTGAGGGAAACTCTCCCTGCTGCTACTCATCGGCTTTTTGGCAGGTCTGTTTGGGTCTGTCCTGATGAGGAGCAGTGCGAGCTCGTCGCTCCGAACTGCTCTGGCATCCAAAATGGCGGCTTCTGGTCAGTGGAGGCTCCCCACCAACCGCTGAAGCTCACCAGCCTAAAGCTCGCCCCTGGCAGATCTGCAGGCTCGCACCGGTGCGAGCCTGCAAATCTGCACTGGAGCACGGGAACAGAGTGGCATGGAGTGGTGCACTCCATGCATTTGAAAAACCTGTAAAAACAGGTTTTTACAAAGCATGCTGCATGACCACTTTGGGTCGCTCCAGAGAGGACTGAGGTGCGGAACTGCGACAAGTAGTCCGACCCAGTCCGCTCCCAAGGTGTGGACGGCCTCCGTCAGAGGTCGCACCGTGCTATTCTACTTACCCCATGCAGAAAGGGCCTTTAAGTGTGCAAAGTAGTCCTGGCCACCACAGAAACTTAGGCCTCCAGGTTGAAAGATGAGAACAGGAGTATTTCCAAACTGTGAATGTGTGTCTCCAGGAAAAGTATAGCCCTATCTAAAATAGGCTGAATTTCTATGCCCTAATCTACCTTTTTACTGACTAGAAGCACCTCTGTTTCATCTGGATTAAGTTGCAACTTGTTTCCTCTCATCCAGTCCATTACTGATGACAGATTGATTTAAAATCAGGATGGCCTCCTTGGATTGAAGTGAAAAGAAGTAGTAGAGTTGAGTGTTATCTCCATATTGATGGCACCACACCCCAAAACTATAGATGATCTCTCCCAGCAGTTTCATGTATGTGTTAAATAGCATGGGGGACAAAGCAGAAACCTGGGGGACCCCACAAGCCAACTATGAAGGCACCAAATAGGAATCCCCCAGCAACACCTTCTGACTTTGCCCCTCCAAGAAAGATCAGAACCACTGAGTAACAATGCCTCCAAGTTACATTCCAGGAAAACAGCCCAGAAGACATCATGTTCAATAGTACTGATAGCTAATAAGAAGTCCAGCATAATCAACAAGAACACACTCCCTCTGTCTAGTTGCAGATGTAGGTCATCAGCCAAGGTAACCTGTCCCATAGCCAGGCCCAAAACCAGACTGAAATGGATCTCGATAACCCATTTTATCCAGAAACCTCAAATTTGAGAGGCCACCACACATTCCAATACCTTACCCCAAAATAGTAGGTTGGATCTTAATCCATTATACAGGCATTCAGGGATGTCTTTTTCAACATAGGATTCATGACTCTCTCCTTTAGGCAAGATGGAATGCTGCCTTGCTATAAGTAAGTATTGACTGCCCCCTTCACCCACTCAGCCAGGCCCCCTCTGGCCTGGTTTGATAAGCCAAGAGTTGTAAGTCATGGAGTGGGCCTTCAAATAGTTTCTAGCCTGTGTTCAATTAGGCGCACGTCAAGTCTTTTAACAATGTGATTCTAGTGTCCATATCACTTGATTCATATCTGCAAACTTCTGGAAAACCAGGAAACTTGTTTGGCTCTCCTTTGTAGGAAGGAACACTCAGGAGTTATTGTGTCGACTGCCCTGACCATTTCCCAGTTCACTGGTGAGAGGAAAACCCCTGAAATCCATCAGGAATCCATCAAGATCCATCAGCCTCCTGGGGTGGACTATCCAAATTGGTTCCTCGTACCTGCAGAGGTTCAGAGTCCCAGTGGTAGTGACCAGGTAATGATCTGTCCATGACAATAGAACTGCAGAGAGTTCCTCCAGACCAAGATCACAGTTACTCCATTCAGCACATAAACCAAAGTCCTGAGTGTGTCCAGCAGCATGAGTAGTCCTAGCTATCACTTGGGACAGACCCATAGTTGTCACGGAGGCAAACAGGGCAGTCTCAGCAAGGGTGTTGAAGTCCCCCAACACTAGGTAGCTGTAGAGACTCCAACATCAGCACTGAGATCACCCCGGCTAGCTCGAGAAGGAAGACTGTTGGGCAGCAGGCTTCACAGTACTCCAACAGAATCCCTCATCTGTTCTGGCTATCCATCTTTAGATATGCACATCCTAAACCTTCAGGCTGTAGGCTAGGGCACCTGTTCATGGAAATTGAATTACAATAGACTACCACAACTCTCCCTCCCTGCCCTCACAGGCCTCACCTGCTGCTGCTGCACCAAAAAAAAAAAAAATTGTTGGGCAGAGATTACCCCCATCTAGCCAGGTCCCTGTAATACAAGCCAGGTTGGCATGCTCATCCAGAATCAAATCCTTACAGGCACTTGTTTGTTTGTTTTTTCCATTCACCTATCTAGCATTTTCAACCCAGTAGAACTTTCACTAAGGCTATGCAAAGCTATTTGACCTGAGAGGTAGTCTGGGAACAACAAGCACCCTGTTACACTCCCTGTTTCCATGATATTGCAATTGCCTCCTCCCTCCATACCTCCCTCTACAATGTATAACCCAATGGCTTCTCTCTGTGGCCATTTCCACACAGGGTGAGGGAATCGCCCCGTGCCACTACTTACCGGATCTTCTGGCGGTCCGGTCCGTTGGGGTGAGGAGGAGCAGTGCATGGTTGTCGCTTTGCACTGCTCCGGCATCCCAAATGGTGGGTCTCGACCAACCGTTGAAGCTTGCCAGCCTAAAGCCCCCCTCGGCAGATAGCAGGCTCACATTGGTGTGAGCCTGCAAATCTGCACAAAGGAGCAGGCTCACAGTGGCGTGCTCTGTGCTTTTGAAAGACCAGAAAAATCAGGTCTTTCAAAAGCATGCTGGAGGACCACTTGGGGTCATTCCAGAGTGGACTGAGGTGCGGATCTACAGTAAGTAGTCTAAACCCAGTCCACTCCAAGGTGCAGACGTCCTCTGTGGATGACACACTGCACTGTTTTAAATACCCCATGTGGAAGTGGCCTGAATCTGTGCAATCCCTTCCTTCCTTTCCTGAAAAACACATCCTTCCTGTATTGGGCAACTGACGCAGTAGCATTCAAAAACTGCTAATACAACATACAGACAGGTAGATAGTAAAAGCAGATAACAGACCTTTGTCTCTGTTGGACAAAAGGACAGGCCCTTTTCTTATGTACACCCAAACTGGCAGCCTCCTTTGGTGGAAGACCTGCCCCCACAAGAATCCTGTTTTTATGTCCCAGATAGGGAAGGCAGTTATGCTACATGGTGAGAAATACCTGCTGACTCAGGACCTCAGTCCTTCAAAGAACAGAAACCCACTGGTGAAACAGAGGTCCATGGCAGCAGCAACCTCTTTCTTCCTATAGCCATTGATTGTTCTCTCTCTCTTTCTGCTCAGCTGCTATATATCTGAGCCTTCCACAACAGTCCTGCTTTTATGGCCCAAGATAGGCAAGGCAGCTGTGTTGGATGATGAGCAGAGCCCCACTAGTGAAGCAGGGCTAGGACTGATGAGAGTTGTAACCCAACAACAATTTTCTGGAAGCTGGTTTGCCAGCTGTGATTAGCTTATGCACATGCTCCTGTACTTTGTTTACCCATTATTTAACACTTGAATACTCCACTAGCGGTGTGACTGACTGACTGAGGAAGCAAAGACAGGTAATAATGAGGTTGATATGGGGGGAGGGATAATGGTGGGATGGATTAGGTAAAGCATGGGATCCACTGGTTTAAAGACTCCTCCTTCCTGGAACAGTGGAAAAAGCATACCAGCTTTGGGGAGCAATGGGAAACAAAGGGAGGGAGGGAGGGAGGGAACCAACCAACCAACCAACCAACCAACCATCAATAGCAGGCCAAGAAAAAGGTTGTGCTCCCCTCTGTATTTTCCTGGTGTGAGCTCAGGGAAATTTTGGACTTGTCAGGTTATTAGCCACAGATTCTCACTCCCTTTCCCCCATTGAATTGTTTGGTTTTGTTCTGATGAGAAAACTATTCCAGGATGTGCAAATCAGGTCAGTTTATATCAGCACTTGCAAAGATCAAATTCTTCAAGCAGCCATCAATTATCTACAGACACAGGAATTAAGTTTATAGCTGTCTCCACCAATCTACAAATCTTATCCAGAATACCACCCTTCATTCAGTGATAACTTTGGCAACACAAGTTCAAAAGAAACATAAAACAATTTCCCCCCTGCTCATGCAAAGGGATCAGCAAAGATGGCAGAGGTATCCGTTGACTGACACAGTCACACTCTTATTCTGATGCCCAGCAAGAGCATACTTTGTTCCAGAAGAAATGCATACCTTATACTTTATGAACTGCTACTATTTGTTCCAATAACCACCCACATGAAATTTCTCATCTCAGTTTGATGTAGTATAGCAAGAACTGCAGTAAAAATCATCTAGAAATCTTTTTATTCCTTCCCTACTGGTACAGTACATTATGCAAAAGTCTAAAACAATGTGTTAGTGCATTACTAAAAGCAAATCGGTAGAGAGTCTGAAGATGACAATAACTTTTTATTATTTCCCTATCTATTTTGCTACAGCAAAGAATTCATTTTCCGCAGCCTTGCCTTATACTAAAGGTGCAACCAAATTACATTCTGTAATTAATTGAAAATGAAACCAAACATGAGTAAGAGCTTTGGTGAGAACTTTCTCCTTCAAATCAGTGTGTGTGCTTTTTATTCTTCAAATCTAGAAAGGGGATAAAGGAAAAAAATACTGCTTAACAAAATAACATACTTCAGAGTAGACATAGATTGTACTTTAAGGTCATCTCCATCCTACACTCTTATAGTGCTACTATTCTACTTTCAACATCCTATGGAATTCTGGGCTTTGCAGTTTAGAGAGGTGCACTTAGAATTCTCAGCCAAAGAGCACTTTGGCCTCAGTAAACTACAAACCCCAGAGTTCCACAGGATGTTGAAAGTGGAATAATAGCACTGTAACAGTATGGTGTGGAAATGGCCTGAGTTCAATTGGTTCTATTACAAGGAAAAGTCACAATTGCTGTTAACTTTACAGAATTGTTTTGGATTATTGATTTTCACTATGCCTGTTGAAATGTCAATGGACTTAAACTTCTTAAAGACACATGGTTGTCTTTACAGATCAGTGCAGCAATCCTTTATGGCCATTCCATAAGTAGTCCCATAACTACAGTGTTATATAGTAGATCCCAACAACCCCCAACAACTTATCAATAAGCAGTCAATACAATCAATGGGGGTCCATTCCATATTGATCAAAAAGTTTTTGCCTGGTGCTCCCACTCATTCCTGTGAGCAATTTGTGGTGTAACAGGGCAGAGAAAGGACCTCTGTTGCAAATTCCCCTTGCATGGAAGATCACTTGCACAAAGGAGTAGATGAGAATGTCAGGCAACCACTTTTTGATCAACAAGGATACAGGTCCCTGTTGATCCAGCAGCTACTACTCTAAAGTGAGTTTGAGGAACTAGGATTGTGACTATATGGCACTATCTTTCTGTGATGGTAGGACTGTGTGCTTCTGTAAGGCAAAAAACTATGCTGATGGCAGCAGTGCTGCTGGTAGGGTCTTCTATGTCAGGTTTAGCTGAGTAACCAGTCTAGATGTGCCAAATAGCTACACGGCAGCAGCAGTAGTGGAGGGCGACACTGGCAGAGGATCTGTCAGAGACAAAAGCAGTGGCATCCTGGCTAACATTTATTAGGGCTGTGCAGAAGGAAGTGCACACGGTAAACTCCTTTTGAGTGTCTTTTACCATGAAAACTGTATGATGAGACAACCCCAAATTAACCAAGAGATAATGCCAGGAGGTGACATTACAGGTCAGAAGGCACTCAACAAGCAATTGGGGTGCAACAGAGAATAACTATGAGTTGTGTGGTGGTTAATGACACAACTGGACTCAACCTGAAAGGATGCTCAGCTGTTGATGTACTTAGAGGTGAAAGGAAAGTCAAATTCCTGATGTTTTAAATGAAGACACTGGACAGAAGGCAGCACAAATAACATTTTTCACTAACTGCATGGGGCTTTATCTCAACCATTCTACTATCTGAACTTCTTAGAGTCTGAGGAAGCATATTCACCCTCTTTTTCATACTCCTGATACTATCAGCTCTACCATTAGGCAGAGTGAGACAACTGTCATGTGAAGGCAACAAACTTTTATTAGATAGTTGTGTTTATCATATTTTATTCCCAGGGAGGGAGAAAATGTTTGTAGGATTTTCTGCTGCAGATGCCAAAATGAGAAGCAGGGTGCCATTTGCTGTTCTGCCTTGGGCAGCAAAATGTATTGGGCTAGCCCTGACACCTTTATGGAATCTTCACACAATGAAAGAAAGGGTGTTTTCTGTTGTTTCTCTTGAGCGATGATGTATAAAGCCTCCTTTCACAGGCCTCTCCTTGTTGCTTATAACAGTGTTAGCAAAAACATTTTTAAACAGCATATTATAGGTTCTATTCTACTTTGGTCAGGTCCCACCTAGAACACTTTGTCCAGTTCGGGGTACCACAGTTCAAGAAGAATATTGACAAGCTGGAACACGTTCAGAGGAGGGTGACTAAAACAGTAAAAGGCCTGGAAAATCTGCCTTGTAAGAAAAAGCTTAGGGAGATGGGTATGTTTAGCCTGGAGAAAAGAAAGTTAAGAAGTGACATGATAGCTATGTTTAAATATCCAAAGGGATGTCAGATGGAAAATGAAGCAAGTGTTACCCTGATTTCTGGGGTCTCTTGGGGGACACCTCAATGTGCTCCACATGATGGGGAATGGAAACTAGCCAGAGCATGAGCAATCACAATACGAGAGGTAGGGTAACCTAGCAGGGTCTTTTACCCAGTTTTTATGGGGTCAGGCCAAGCCAAAAAACAAATGAAGATGTCCAATAAAATGATTTTATTGAATGAAAGTCTCACGCACCAATGCACTCACTCACACACTCACTCAAGACCAATTAAGAAGCAAAAGAGAAGAAATGGATAGGGGAATATTGAAGGGGTTGTAGCTGGAGTAATACTGCACCTTTTCTTGAAGTCCTTGGTCTGGAAAAGACAGTGAAGAAGTAGAGCTCAGCACGGAGAGGGCTGAGGGGATTACCCAACGGACAGAGAAACAGTCTGCTGCAATGACTGAGAGTGATCCAAAGAACTGCTCAAAAACTAGGACTATTTGTAGGGGGAAAAGTACCTGGAGGGCTAATCCTTTCCCAGGGAGAAAAATGGATGTTGCAATGAGAAAGAAACTCCACAATGGTAACTTCCTTTGCGTGATGAGGTTACAAGGTGTTGCCAAAGTCTCAGGATCTTCAGCTGGATTGGGTTGTGGTGTGACTTCATATAAATGGTCCTTGCCTGATAGGATTTTGCTCAACTTGGGGCAAACACACTAATCCCCTCAAGTCGGCTTCTCAGGGGCTGAGGACCCTTTGTCTACTGTGGGTTTGGACAGCTTGAGGTCTCCTGGGGCTATGTGATGGGGGATTTTGCTGGCCAAACCTGGTTTTTGATCATTTGACCGTTGCTGCCTATGTCCTCATCCGCACGACCTCTCAGGCACATTGAATCATGTTTTAATATCAAAATTGTAGAACCTGGGACAGGGTTTACCAGTGAGGTAACACAAGCTTGTTTTCTGCTGCTCCAGAGACTAGGATATGGAACAATGACTTCAAGCTCCTGGAAAAGAGATTCCATCTAAACTTTAGGAAGACTTGCTGGATGGTAAGAACAGTTCGACAGTGAGCTTCTGCCTCAGAATGTGGTGGAATCTCCTTCTTGGAGGTTTTTAAACACAGGTTGGATGACCATCTGGCAGGAATACTTTTATTGTGTATTTCGGCATGCCAAGGAGGTTGGACTTGATAGCCTTTGTAGTCTTCATCTTTATCATTATATGATTCTATGATGGAACATAAAAAAACCACAAGTGGGGAAGCATTAGGACTTCACTTCTGTGTATTTCAAAGGAAAATTCTGCATGTAAAATATGAACAAAAATATATTTCATAGTTAACACCCTATTTTTTATTCCATTATTGATGTAACATATACCTTTTCCACACCGGACGAGGGAATTGTCCTCCGCTGCTACTCACCAGACCTTGTGGCTCCCCGGTCCGGTCCACGGCACTCTGGAGCAGTGCGTGCTCGTCAATACACACTGCTCCGGCATCCCAAATGGCGGCTTCTGGTTGGTTGAGGGTCTCAACCAACCGCTGAAGTTCACCAGCCTAAAACCCACCCCTGGGCAGATTGCAGGCTCACATTGGTGCGAGCCTGCGAATCTGCATAAGGGAGCAGGCTTGCAGTGGCACGTTGCGTGCTTTTGAAAGACCAGAAAAATCAGGTCTTTCAAAAGCACGCTGGAGGACCAATTGGGGTCATTCCAGACCAGACTGAGGTGCAGATCTATATTAAATAGGTCCGATCCAGTCCGGTCCGAGGTGCAGACCTCCTCCTTGGAGGACGGACTGCACCATTTCAAAAGCCCCATGTGGAAAAGGTCATAGACAAAAAGAAGCCTTAAGGTCTGGTTTGTTTCAGCAGAAACATTTCTTAAAGCTAAGGAACTTATTTGTAACAGCCATTGACCACCCAAGTGCTATACTCCCAAATGACAATGGCCAAAAGAAATTACAGGTATGTCATTATTTGTGAACTTTCTTTTGAACCATATCTCATTCTATCTTCTGATTATGTGCCCTTGTTTCTTCAGTGCTCAAATTTGTCAAGATTTCCCCATGCTTTGGTAAGCCAATTCAGTATTCAAAGAACCATTTGGTACACCTCTTTCTGTAAATATTAGCTCCAAATGCTGATGACAATTTCTTACCTGAAAAGAAAAAGACTCTTCATAAACAAGGAAAGCTTATAGCTAGACTGCATACCACAGTCACCACATGAATGTCACCAAAATGTCCTCTTGTGACAAGTGAACCGGACAGGAGATAGAGATACATACCATATGTCAGTCAAAGCCTTAACATAAGTAATGTGAATTATAATTGGCCTGATGACAATGGTATGCTGTGGAGAGGTACTTTCTGAAAATGTTTTTGTGATGGCAAAGCAATATTCCTTCCATAATACTGTCAGAAGAATACAAATAAAGATAGGGTAAAAGGGAGAGGTAAGGAGAAGAAATTTGTGGATGCAGATGAATTGGAAGGTATAGCTCCTAGCTGAGGATAAGCTCTGCATTTAATGTATTCATTTGGGGCATTCAGGCAAGTTTGCCTTTAAGGCTGTAGTTTTTAATAATTATTTATCTGATTCATGCAGACTTGCCCACCTACCTACTGTTGCATATTTGACACATCAGTAGGTAGCAGGGATAAATAGCCAACCCACAGATAAAAGCCGATTATCATGTGGCTTAATAGCCACAGATCATGTTATTTTGAAGTATGAGATAATATAATAGATCCCCCAAAACAAATACAGTATTTCTTGCACTGTTGTCAAATCACCAGCATCCTCTTTATGCCTACACTGACAGGTAGATTGAATGAGCTCTAGTCTTTTAAATCACATATCTCCAACAACTAAGCTCCATGATGGAAGCTGTCAGCCTGATCCCATCCATCTGTCAAACAAGTCTATCCATAACAACTTTTTTCTCTCCTGCATAGCTCTTCCTAAGTTTCAGCTAGCTAGGCTTCAACAATGTATTCAATTTAGCTAAAATTTATATGCTACAGCAAAAAAATCAATTTGGGCATGCACAAGGACTTCTAAACACTCATGAGGACACAGTGTTTTTCAATAGCTATCTTCTCTCCATGTCAAATCAGTTTGAAATCACTTTGATTTCCAAAAATGACTTTGCCATGAAACTTGAGATGACTGTTGCTTTATGTTGCCCTGCTCTTTTTCTTTTTCTTTTCTTTTTTTTCCCCCTCCCCAAAGATGGTTTGGCTGGTCTTGTCAACATTCTTTAGATTTCCTTCAAGTTTTCCCAGTATTCTGCATCAGCTGCTTAGGCCCTTTCTGCACAAGGCGAGTGAATCACTCCATGCCATTACTTACAGGGTCTTCTGGGTCTGAAGTAATGTGGACTTTCCCTTAAGCCCTTCTGCAGGGCTCTTCCATTAGTCCAGGGTGAATCAAAGCAGTGCGAGGTCTTTAGATCTGCACTGCTCTGGCTGAAAATGGCAGCTTCCTGTTTCTTCATGGGTCCGGACCAACTGCTGACACTGGCCATGCCCACAGCCCACTCTCCACTGATTGCAGGCTCACATTAGTGTGAGCCTGCACATTTTCACTAGTCAGCAGAAATGCAATGGCGCGCTCCAGAAGACTGAAAGACCAGATTTTTCTGGTCTTCACTTAGCACGCTGGAGGACCACTTTGGGGCATTTTGGATAGGACTAAGGTGCGGAACTAAGGTAAGTAGTCCAGACCTAGTCTGATCCAAGGTGTGGACAACCTCCATCCCAGGACGCCTTGGCCCGTTTTAACTTCCTTGTGTGGAAAGGGCCTTAGTTAAGTATACTTAATAATAGATGAGTAAATCTAGATAACAGTTTCGTATTCACGATTGCTACCTAGTCACAATGGTAATCCTGTTGCTATGATTATAATTCTCTTTTACCTACTTTACCAGGCATCCACTGCATCGAGAAGAAGTCCATTCTGTTGGTGACTAGAACATGAGTGAATGATGTCCTCATCAGGTTTGTGGGGTTCGAAACAGAAAAAGTTACTGAGGGCCTTTCTGCAGAACAATGGCATCCCAATATGGGAACGTGAGAGGAGTGGGACTGCAACAACACTTCCACAAGATGTCACAGTCCCATCCTTCTTGTGTTGCCAGCTGGCACAATCAAAGGATAAATCACCAGCAGATTTTCTCTGTCAATGAACCTTGTTTGCGTGACACTCCCTCACTTACCTGTCATATGGAAGGCCAGAAGTGCAATGGAGGTGCTTCCTGTCCTAGCACAGCATGGGAAAGAGCTGGCTGCACTGCAGAAGGAAGAGGAATGTCTCTTACACCCCCTTCTGCAGGGAGCTAGTTCAATGTGGAGGGGAGCATTCCCATTCTGCTCCATTCTTGCCAAAGGCACTGCTGAGCTCATTCCCAAAGGACAATGGGATAAGGTAAGGTGCAACAAAGGCCTGAGTTAAGTTGACTAACTAGCTGATACAGAATACCAGTTATTTTGTGTGATGATATGCCCTTGAATACATGCCTAATTCTGGTGTATGTAACATTATGATGCCAATCTAATGTTTGTGTGCCATTTTGAACTTGTTTGGCCACAATCATGGCTCCACAAGTTTAAATATAGCTCATCAGTTCTGTATTTTCGGTGTCCTTCCTTGTTTTACAGTGTGAAGCAGACAACAAAAATAACTTTATCTAGCGGGCCTCCACATGTGGGTAACTGTATTCATCTGGCACAACAGGTCACAATTTGGTCAGGAATGACTTAGTTCTTTTCAGATACAGATAGCAGTGATACCCCAAATGCAGCATGCTCACAGTCTTTATTTAGGCAGAGATCTTGTTGCTACATGCCTTCCAGTCATTTCTGACTTATTTTCTGGGTTTTCTTGGTAAGATTTGTTCATTTATTTTCCTTTTCTTTCCTTTGAGGCTGAGAAAGCGTGACTTGCCCAAGGTCACCCAGTGGGTTTCAATGGCTGAGTGGTGATTTGAACCCTGGTCTCCAGGTCCTAGTCCAATAACCAAACCACTACTGCATGCTGGCTGTCAGGCACAGATCTAGATACTATTAAAAGAATCAAATTACTCTGTCAACACTGTCAACATACCTCTAGGGCAAACCAAAATGTATCTTATGAAATCATACAATTGAGATGTACTATCCTCAGAATACATTCAACCCCTGTTTAGGGATGTCTATGACCTCATGGGTTTCCAGTTTCAAGTGGCTAAAACTTTACAAAAAGAAAATTGAAGAAAAAGATGTGTTTTTCCTTTTTGTGACAGCAGTCAATTAATATGTTCGATGGGCTTATCAATATTATAGAGTTTTCTTATACTTTACCAAACATATTTTCAGGAATGTTTTGGTATTATTTTGGGACAAGGTACTTTTGCAGGGGAGGAACTGATGTGTAAGAAAGTTAGGTTTTAAAAGCAATGTAAGAGTAAAGTTACTTTGCTTATATAATGAGAAATTGTTTCTAGTTGTTTAATATCCTTTTAAGAACAATTTTGATAGGACATTTTGAAGATTTATTCCCTTCTCACCAAAATTGTGTGGGGGTTATTAATTTAAAAAGGAAGTAATGGAAAAGTAAACAGCAGTGCAAAATTAATTTAATTTCTTTAACCATCAGAATTAGAAATATGTTACATTTTAAACATTGTATTGTATTGTATTGTATTGTCTAGCAACACAAAAGGATTATTTTTGAAAAGTAACTTTCCTAGATCTGGTAGCAATAGCATTGTAGGAGAGAAAGAAGCATATATTACCAGGTTTCTTACTTCTGACTTCTTGCTTTCATGCAAATACTGTGTGTTGCTCACTGAAGACAAAACTGTCAAACACATATTCCTACTACCATGATACAGATGTGAATTACTTAACCACCATTCTCCCTGGCCACCTCTCAAAGAAAACTGTCAGTACATCTCCAAATTGCAGTCCTTAGCATTCCTGGGAAGAAGTCATGATATTTAAAGTACTGTCAAATTGATAGGAAGAAAAGAGGATTCGGGGGTGGGGGGAGTTGATTCTTATGGCAATTCTTTCAGCTTATTGTAAAATTTCTCAGATGCTTTGTTTAGAGATGTTCAAAATTCATTAACCCCGTCCACTGCAAGAAGTGTTGATTCTGATACACTTCCTCAAATTCCTTCAAGTTTTTTGTCTATACATTTGTCTCTCAAGAACATCTAATAGCAACTCTGAACAAAGACACAGAAAATTTCATTTGGTTCACTTAAAAAAAATGAATACACCTAATTTGAACTTTCCAAACTTACATTTAGTTTAGAGGAAATTGGAGATTTGGGGGACATCAGGGGACTACAACTTCCATCATTGCTGACCATTAGCTATCCTAGCTAAGTCAGCTAGGAAGAATATTAACATCTTGAGAGTCATGGTTTCCCTGTCTCCCCCCCACACACACACACACATACACACATGAAAGTATATAACAGTTGCTGAGTTACATCATGTAAACACACCACCACACCCATTATTTGTCAGAGGGATTGTTGAAGATTAAATGTCTAACGGAGGTGGCTCCTGTATGTGTTACAAGGAGATACGGCATTTTCAAATCCATTGAGAGTACTTTGAGAGCCATATCCTTGAAACTGAAGCACAGTAGATTATTTGGCAAACAAAGAAGACATGACTTGTCTTTTTCACAGCATGAAGAGTAGGGAAGAAAAATGTTGAAAGCCAAAAACATTTCTGTAAACCTGTGACTGACTTTTTCTTGTGTGGCAAGAGATAATGTGGCCCATGGTTCACTTTTTCATCATCTTCTCTCTGGGAAAGGTGAAGCCTTTGGTGACAAGAGATTTGTGAGAAAATATGGGCAGCCAAGATTAAAACTCAAAAAGGCTATTGATTTCCGACACCATCGGTCATGACCGCCATGGCTGGAAATAGAAATCACAGCTTTATGGAATTTTTGGATGTGTTATCATTACTGTACTGGATATAGAAAGGGGTTGTGCCCTCTGAGTAAGAGAATTGATACAACTTTATTCTCTGGACAATACAGATTTTATGGATTTCTATTTGATAAAAGAGCCTAGTAAAAGAAAAAGAGAATGAAAATGGATGAGAGAAAATTCAGTGCCAGATATAGGTAATGATGATCCACTTTTCACAGTATTGATTTTGGGCAAAACTATGGTATGTGAGCTTTCTAAACAGTTTTCTTGGGTTCACTCCTCCTCCTCCTCCTCCTCCTCCTCCTCCTCCTCCTCCTCCTCCTCCTCCTCCTCCTCTTCTTCTTGTGGATGAGATACAAATGCTTGGCAGTAGAGATGAGATACTATAAAATAAGTATAAGATAGAGCTCTTGGTCTACAACTGTATACTAAATAATGGACACATTTTCACCTTAACTGGATCTTTAGCGTATGATGACAACAGACCTCTGAGCAATGGATTGAAGAGACCATCATCTTCAACTCTTGTTTGTGGTGTTTGGAGGTGTTTGTTTGATATGCAGGCCATTGACCTTATTTATCAAGGTAGTTCTAGCATTTTTATAAGTCAGAGCTGGATCATGGGCACAATCTGAGGTGAACTAGGGAACAAAAACCACAAGCCTCTCCCACCAACGCATGTAGATCAGGTGGAGGAATCATGGTGCCCTCCAAATGTTTTAGGCTGCATCTCCCAGAATTTCTCATCATTGGCTGTGCAGGATAAGGCTACCAGGATTTGAAGTCCAGCAACACTTAGAGGATGACTGTGATGAACCTGATGGGAGGGGGTCTTGATAACAGAGCCTCCTTGGCAACTGAGAGTGTTTAAACTGATTGGCTGGTGAAATGGAACCTTGGATAGCCCAGGGGAGGGGCTGGTGGAAAGAGGAAAATAACGGATTTTAACTGTCTGGTGCGTGTTTGAAGAGGAGTGTGATTTGTGGTGTGTTTGGGAGAGGTTGGAGATTTGAAGAGCGCTGAGAGAGAAAGAACTGAGAAATTGGGTGTACGAGAGATAGTGAATGAATTGAAAGAGAGAGAGAGAGAAATGGTGTACTGTTTATAAACATTTAGATACAAAACAAATTTAAAGTAACAGTGTTACAATAAATGTTTGAAGTTCTGTGTTCCTTCAAGCAGTGTCACAGAGTCTTCTTTTGAATCTTGAAATATACAAGCTACCAATAATATCAACTTGATCTTAGTGCCAACAGTACCACAGTCTTGGAAAATATAAATCACTGCTGATCCTTACATCTGGGATAAGGGCAGATTTAGGGAAGGCAGTAAAGGAGAAGAGTCCTGAAATGAAGAAGCCAAGTAGGGGGGACAACAGTGAGGAAGAAACTGCGTTCTCAGAAGGGGAGAACTGAGGCAGACCCATTTGCCCTGGCCCTGGCTTGATTCAGAGATCTCCCTGGCTGTTCAGTTCTGATCACAAAGAGGTGTCAGGCTGGGCAGGCCTTGAGTGCGAGGCGTGGGTGCACCTTTCGCACTCGGCACTGATGGGCAGATTTTTTTCCTGCGTTTAACAAAGACATTGTTCCCACCCCTGTTCTAGATGATGCTATTAAGGCAGTTGAGCTTGGCTTCTGTCAGTTCACAGAAGCCTCACATCTGACCATCTAGCTCAGGGAAAACATTTTGACAGGTTTGGGGCCAGCTGGTTCTCAGCAATGGTCTGATCCACTGTAATCCAAATTTTGCCACAAAGAGATATAAATTGTGGTTATTTACAGCTCCCTAGATTTTGTGTCATCCAAGTAATTTATTTGTATCAGATATAGAAAGAAAGAAAGAAAGAAAGAAAGAAAGAAAGAAAGAAAGAAAGAAAGAAAGAAAGAAAGAAACCAGACTACTTTGTATCCATCTCATGGCATAAAGGGATTTATTTGTGATTATTGCAATAGCAAAAAAAAATCATCCAAACTTTTATTGCAGATGTATTTAGAGGAAACAAACTATTCAGAAATAAGAATTCCACTGAGAAAATTTGCTGGGTACACCATCTTCCAAAAATATCTTTCCAGGGAAATTCCATCAAATTCACATGGAAAATTCTTGATCTTTTCAGAGAGGTGCTAGTCATCCTCTTTTTGCACAAAATACCATACAACTTTTATCTGCCCCATTGGGAAGAATGAGAGATTTCCATGCCATCTTGTTCCTTTCCCATTCAGTTCAACAAGGCTGTTGAAAAAGATGCTCCCAGAAGATTATGCTGAGAGAATAGGAATCAATTCCTTCTAAGAAGAAAGGCTCCAAACACTAAATTTCCTATTAAGTTTAT
This sequence comes from Ctenosaura bakeri, assembly GCA_948474755.1. NCBI lineage: Eukaryota > Metazoa > Chordata > Lepidosauria > Squamata > Iguanidae > Ctenosaura > Ctenosaura bakeri. The sequence continues at coordinate 470,215 of CAOLHI010000058.1, forward strand.
ATGTACCATATTTTGATTTGTGCATCACACAGAGAGCAAAAATAATAATATTGCCTAGTAATAACACCTAGCAGTTATGCAGTGCATACGCAAAAAGCAATTTCCAGGAAAACTAGTAATGCATAGTTAATGAGATTCAGATATACAGACAGATTCGAGTGAGAGAATATTCCATAATGAATGTTAATATAATCCCATAAAGCAGATGATTCTTTGCAGAAATACAGTAGAAGTTAAATGCTTGTCTTCTTAAAATAAAAACCCACAGATGAAATATACAACTGAATTGCTTATGCCAAGTTAAATTTAACGGCAATTCATTTGCTTTAGACAGCATAGGAACCTCTGCCCCATGCTTTTATACTTTTTAAGAAAGAGCAAAATAAAATAAAATAAAAATTTAAAAATGTTTGTGGATAGAAATCATTTGCATGTTGCAATCCATATTAAATAGTAATTTGTTGACAGTACATTGACCATACTTTCTGAGGGTAAATGTGGACATTGGGCCAGAATTACTATGATGAAAGAACCATTGTGAGAAATGAGAAAATCTGATTTTCTCCCACATTTAAATAATTTATACCTCAAGTTCTTTCTTCCTTGGATATGACAAACTCTGAATTTTAATAAATTCTTCCAAAAAAAAAAGAAAGAAAGGAAGAAAGAAAGAAAAGAAAAGAAAAGAAAAGAAAAGGAAAGGAAAAGAAAAACACCACCAAACAAAAACCTGAAAAAGAATTTCATCTGCACCAGTCAAATGCATTGCATAAGAATATCCCCAGCATGGAAAGGTACAGTTTGTACCTGTGTCCAAGGCAAGTGTTAGAAAAGGGAAGCATAGCAGAAGAAAATATGTTGTAACTCTCATTCAACAAAACAACCATGGCTGAATACATGGGATATAAAAGCTAGTCTTTAGATAGTTGAGCACTGAAATTTCTGGGCCTAGATGGACAGCGCTGTTAGATTTACAGTCCAAACTCTCATTTTGGTAAACCTCATATTTTTGTCATTTGATGTGTGGTGATTTTTTTTTCTTAAAAAAAGTTTTGAAGCAAAATTCTCACCCATCCATAATCCTACAATCAGCAGACTCCAAAATCCTAATGGTTTGTGTTCATGCTGTTAAATATGTTTATTCTGTAGTTCAGTTCTTAGTGCTACCTTTCTGAGACCTTAGACAGAGAAAAGGATGAGGGAAAAATGGAAGAAGGAATTTGGTGGGACCTGTAGAACTGAAATACATAATAAAGGTAGATGTGTGTGCGTGTGCACATGCACATGTTCCCATCTTCCATAATATGACATGATCCTTGTCAGAAACAAGCTACAGATGGGTGCCATCTTCCTGTCTCCAATCTGCATTCAAAATGAGCTCCAAGTTTGACCTTTTGCATCAGGAGCAAAAATGTCTCACGGCTGGTACTGTTTAGATCCCATGATAGTTGGTGTCAATCAGTCTTAAGTGGTTTTTATTTACTCCAGACATCCCATTAGGCAATGTGAATTGCAGGGTTTATTTATTTTCTCCAGGTAATGAATTCTTGGCCCTAGCTCAATGAGGGAAAAGAAAGTTACAAGAACCCTTTAATGAGATTAATCTGAACTCTAATTAGCAGCAATAGAAAACTCCAATGTACTTGACAAAAATAGCACTGAAATTATAAACTGTAGTCATCACTAAGTGTATGGCGGGGAGAGACAGGAACTGAGATAGAAACACATTTCACTGTGGAAATGGACACAGGAAAATAAAGGTAGTCAGGCCTTGGGGAGTGACTGAGGAGGCAGGAGCACTGTAATATTTCTTTGTGGAAGAAATATGATGCTTAGAATGTTGCCTCTAGAGATGTGCAAAGTTCTCCTGAGAAATTTGCTGGGCTTATTGAAACTCTCTCATCTTCCCTTTGAAGGCTGAATTGCCTTCAAGAAAATTCTTTTGTAACATAATTCCTCTTCAGTCATTCAGTGAAAGAGAGAGTAGCATCACAGTGCAAACATCATCTATCCAACCCTAGTGTACTTATAGAATGCTTGACCATAGTCCCACACACTGGCCCCATGGAGAGTCACTCAGAAATCCTGCAATAGGAATATTGTTCAGAGTTTCAAATGTATGGGTTATGAAAAAAGGCTAGATAGAATTCTGCTGGTTAATCATTGGCCCTTTGCACAGGACATTGTCATCCTGCAATGAGGATGGGAGAAGGGGGGGACTGTGACCACAGTTATGTGTGGCATCATTGTGGTCCCATCTTTCTCTCATCCCCAGGTGGCACAATCACAGAATAAATCATCAATGGGCTTTCCCCATCGATGACCCATGATCAACACAGTCATCCTGCACTTGCCTGGTGTGTAGAAGGTCTGAAGTGCAATGGCTGCATTTCCTGCCCCAATGCAGCCTGGGAAAGTACCCTGTTGCACTATGGCAGGAAGAGTTGGGGTCATCACATTTCTTGGATCATGGAGACAGCTGTGCAGAGGGGAGTACTCCCATTGTACTCCCCTCTCGGCAGAGCTGCTGCCAGAATCCTCACTAGATACCACCAGGAACAGACAAGGTGCAAAAAGAGCCATTGACTCAGTTGGATTTACCTGTTTGTTGACTCATTATTTAGCAATTGTTTCAATTAGCCTATGCTAGTTGGAAATAATCATCAGGATTCAGCTGAAGTCTTTAAGCCCTTCCCTATCTGTATTCACTTAATCTCGCTGAAATGCATTGGAGAATTTAAAACAGAGGTAAAATAGCCACCTATCACAGTTGTTTTAGCTGTGGATTTCCAGCATCAGCAAGTGATGGACTAGAGGGACATTATGCATCCTTCCAAATACAACTACATGATTCTGTGACTGAGACATGTTTCTTGCCTGCTTGCATTTGGTTAGGATTCAAGCTGTAGTAGTCTTCAACCAGTGACCTGAAGGATGTCTGTAGGAATTCATCCTTCATACCGCATCATCTCAGGAGAACATACTAAGAGTTCTCCCTCACCCCTGCCCTACATAGACAGGTGGTGAAAGGACATCTTCTTCAACCTGCAGTGGTTCAGACTGCATCTTCTGACACCTATAAAATTGTATGAATCAGGCTTCATTGCTGGCATAGGTAATCAGAAGATACATTTTTGGTGACAATATTCTGACCTTCTTCAAGTAGGCCTCAGATTCCAGGCTTATGTGGAATCTACCCTGCTTGTCCATTCTATTGAACTTAATTCATTTCCTGGTATTTGATTATTTCTCATATAGTTTACCAAACAAGAAGTCCTGCAATTATGTTATAGTTTAGAATTGCTCTAAGTTCTGAGTTTTGGAGCTGAAGTATTTTCACCTGAACACATGATCCACACTGAACAATCCTTAGAGTAGACACATGTATATCAGTAAGACCTGAGTCATGAACTACAGTAATTAATTTCATTGATGTGCATGGGTCTCCTCTTATTAATGCATTATCAATCAGCTTCTCTACTTACCTGCTTTAGTAACATCAAAACAGCTCAACACAGAACTAAAAATAATGGGTGCAGTCCACATTCCATTGAAACCATAACAAAAGTCTCATTAGATTAAAAATAAATTTTGTTCCTAGACACTTATTCCTGTCATATTAATCCCTCATGAGATTGTTCATCCTATAAATGGCTATGAGAAGACATTTTCAAAAAAGTTCCTAAGGATAACAACACAGCCACAACCTTACACACCTCAATTTTCTACCTTTCTTGCGAGCAAGAAGATAAGTGAACTCTGGTCTCTCAATTATAGGCAAACAGATGAGGAAGGCACTGAAAAGGATGACTGTGCTTATTTCATGGGTCTCCCCTTCAGGATACTGTAGGGAGGAATCCATTTATAAGCAACTTCCTTCATTCTTTTTATTTTCCACATAATTCACAGCGATAAGGAGCTGCATGAAGATATAATAGTCTGCCATTAGGATGAATTCAATCACCTTTTCATATGATGATTGCTTTGACATTACCAGCCAAATGTAGGTTTCATTTAATTCGGCAGTTCATAAGGCTTGCTAGAGGAATGAGCATAGCATTGGAAGTAGGTGGGTAGGAAACTAAACAAGTATTTCATCTTTTTGGTTCATTAACTCTGAAATGAGGAAGTATCTTGATTGGCCATAAATGTGTCCCAGAGGCCCTAAAAGCCACAAGGCAGTAACTACAATTAGCTTCTCTTCAAAGAAATATACTAAGAAGATTATCCTCTGAACAGTAACTGCACTGAAATTACCAAGGCACCTTCAGAATTTCATCAACATTTGCATTTGTTGTACCATTTACAAGTTACTGCCTTATCAGGTGATGAAAATTCAAAGAATGTGTTTGCGTGTGCACACACACACATACACATACACACAAATAGACAAATAAGATTTAGAGCTATGTGTTCATTCTCCTAGTTATCTAAAGACCTAGGTCTGCAGGGCCTTTCTGCACTACACTTTCAACATCCTGTGGAATTCTGGGGTTTGTAATTTACTGAGTTCCCAGAGCTCTCTGGTTGAGAATTCTAAAGACCTCTCAGAAAACTGCAAACCCCAGGATTCCATAGGATGTTGAAAGTGGAATGATAGCCCTATAATAATGTATTGCCGCCCAACCCACGAAATAACGAGATCGCAGACAGAGCTTGGGTTGAACTAGGGCAATTTATTAATATGCCTAATTAACATAAAGGGGTGAACTTAAACATGAACTTAAACTTGATCTTAAACTTGACCGTGAACTTGAACTTGCATTTTATGACCTGAGGAGATAGGGGGGGTCAACAGCATCTTCGGACTAGGGTCAAGAGGCAGCTCCCGACCATCTCCCCTAGCCCGTTGGGTGAAATACCAGGCCCCAAAGCCAACCGCTGAATTTGCATGATGACTTTTGGCCAACCCTTGTCTGGAAGGTGAGCCCCAAGGCCCCACCCCCCGCTGCATAGCAAGTGGGGTGATCCCAGGGCCCTCCTCAAGGATAGGATTTATCCTACACCCCAAAAGGGGTGCCATAGGTACATGCCGAACCTAAAGACCCCCCCATGCCGGCCACGGATAAGGGCAAGCGTCTGCTTAGTCCTTATCCCCCCACCCCCTTAGAATCTAGTCCAGCCCCCTTTTGCAAATCCTGTAGAAAATCTCGTCGCCCTCTGGTGACAAGTGTACGCCATCATGTCAATACAGCTCTGTTTTATAAACAATATCAGTGCAAGGGATGCAATAGCCCCAAGCCCTGTCTTAAGGCAAAGCGAATCACCCTGTTCGCCCATCTGCGGGCGCTTCTCTGTGTCGAGGGTCAGCGCCCCCTCCCCATATTCGGCTTTGAACCGATGCAGACCAAACAATACTAGCGTGAGGCCATGTATCTTGGATAGGCCGCATAACCTGACAGGCCTGTATACCAAGGCCTTTCCTTTCAGCAGTCCAAGGTCATTACCAGTCAGGTGAATGACCAGCACATCCAGGGGAGGCCCACTGCACTCCCTGAGCAACATAGGTAGCAAGCCATGCCACTGTGGCCACTCTTGCCAAGCCAGCGTATGGATGCCCAATCACCCAATCCCGGGTTCGGGCCCATATAACCCTTGCGAGCATACTGCTTTGCCCAGAAGATGAAGCTGTAGCCACAGATCAACTCGCTTCCACCTTTCCAAAGCAGGTCAGTCTGAAAGGAACCAGAATGTTAATGCAGGTCAATTGGCCTGACATAGTGTCGGAACGCCAAGGACTCCCACCTACCAATCCTCCTATGCCATTCTTGCTCATGCTCATCATTGCTGCAGTGGAGGCTGCCCCTATGCACAATGAGCGTGTGCCAAACTTAACACCGTGCAGGCTCAATTGTAGCAGGGCCTTCTTAGTAATGGTTCAGAATTGACACTTAGTGAGCCCCGCATGCATCCCTCTGCTGGCATTATATGCTCTAAGCGCCCTGGCTGAGCACCAGGTCGCATCAGAACAGTCCCGTAAAGTCACAACAGCACCCCACTTGGCCTGATCTGTCTTTGATCCTCTCATAAGCAAACATAAATGTCTGAAGAGAGGCCGAGAGAGAGGAGGGGCGGCCTTAAATATTATGCTCTGCCTCGCCCCCTTCCATCGGCCCCCGCAAACGATCTCGTCTCGCGGGAGGGCGGCAAAGGCCGTCCCCCCGCCACCCGTGCTACTCGAGCGGTGTGGGACGAAGTGCAGAAAGACTCATAAATCCATTCAGGCTGTCTAAAGACCTGGATCTCTTCCAATCTATAGATCCTCTTACTGAACAATGGTTGCTTGCAGTCACGTCAAAAACTATAAAACAGTGAACTAATAACCTTTCAGAAATAAACTCACTAATCTTTCAAACATAAACTGAACATGCAGTAGAAATGTAATTATTAGGCAATTTTAACAACTTTTTTTACTGCTGCTATTCATATTTTAGGACTTATACTGCACAAAATTCACACTTTTTTGTTAGTTTTGTTTGCTTTCACAGAAAACAGCATTTTGCTGCACAGAAAATAACATTTCTATTGAGATGTGTTGTTATTTTCTATGCAACCAATGCCTTTTTCTCTTCAAAAAATGCTGCTTTCTGTAGGATTGGGGAGAGGTGATAATTTTGCACAGAATTAGTCCTGACTGTGAAGATTCTTGTCAGTCTACGGCCATTTCCACACTGGACTGTTATAGCGCTATTATTCCACTTTCAATATCCTATGGAATCCTGGCGTTTGCAGTTTAGGGAGGGGCCAGCCGGCCCCTCCCCAAACTGCAAGCGCCAGGATTCCGTAGGATGTTGAAAGTGGAATAATACGCTATGACAGTCCAGTGTGGAAACAGTCTATATTTCTCCTCATCAAAATTTTCCTGACATCTGAGGAACATGTTCTTCATCTATTTCCTACTTTTAAAAAAATATTATTTCTACTCCTGTGGAGCAGGACTACATCTATCAGTCTGTGTCCACAACAGTCATATGCCCTCCGGGCTAAATAAATAAATGCATAAATACATAATTTAAAAAGTAGAGTAGGGCTGTTGTAGCAAGCAACCAATGTGTATGTCAGGGTGGGGGCAGGAGGCTAGGCAGTTGGTGGTCTTGGGTATCTGGTCCTGTCTTGATCTTATTAAATAATCACTAGTTTGGTATGAAGATTACTGATCTCAGGTCACATCATTCTTCTCCAAAGAGTTCAGTCAATCTTTTTTTAAAAAAAAAATAAAATGAAAAGTGATAATTTCATATGGGATCTCATCTCTGTTAAATTTCCCAGCCTGTTCTCCTGCATAGTTTATATCTATCTTGATTTGCTTCTGTAATGAAGTCAAGGGATTTATTTCCTTTCCTATCTCTCACTGGTTTCCTAAAATATTTAAAAAATTCCTTATGAACATATATATATATATAAAAAAGGACATGGAGCCAGAGTAATTTCTCCTGTTTTAGTCATCATCTTAATATGCTAGTCCATTACACTGTGTTTGCCTTAAATATCAGTTACTAGTATACTCTGGCCCTGAGCTCTTAGAATATGCATTTTGAGCAGAACTCTGGAATTGAAGGCCAACTGGTGTACAACTATATACTCTCCATTTGGCTCCCCACCTGACCAGTTAGTCCCAGGATATGATCACAAGACATCTGATGCAGTCCTTTTACAGAAGCTAAACAGGCTTGGGTCTTGTCAGAGCTGGCATGAGAGACTGTATGGGAACTCTATTCCAACTTGAGTTCCATCTTGGAATAATTCTGGTGTATAAATGTATTAAATACATTAATACACATAGGAACATGATCACAACACTGACTGTTATATAATAGACACCAATACATGCTAAGAATAAAGGACAGTAAGCAACAACAACAGCAGAATAATTAAAACAAAATTAAATAATAAAAGGACCCAATGAATAAATAATAAAAGAACCCAATTAAAGCAGCATCCACATCAAAAGCTGCCACCATTTTTAGAGTAACAAGACTGATATCTGAGGTGCCACTATCTAAATGGCCTGAGAATTTCCATAACCATATAAGGAAATCTAAGTAAGAGGTAAAGAGCTGGTTCTTCCAGCAGCATTTGTGATTCCTCATTCTAGTTTTTAACTCAGTGGAAGCTATCTTGCTCAAGCAAAAGGACTTTCATATAAAAAAATTATAATGAGTAACTTTGCAGCATACTTTCTTGCATGCTAGGTCAGGTCTGCAGACTCAAAGAATAAGTTTTGACGGGAAGAAGAACAGTATCTCAATACCTGTGAGGGACTAAATATTGGAAACAGATTTTAAAGGGTGATAAGTGGTAGAATTTCTCTGTTTTGATATAAGGAGCAATATATCGTAAGGATCCTGACAATGCTAGGTGAACCCTCGGAACACAAGAAACAAGGCAAGGAGAAAAATGTTGTCTTGCTTCTTTTGCTTTTTGTTTTCTTCCTATATCTCTCCCTTATTCTTCTGGCCAGAAATTTGAGTCCTGAGTATTTGGCTTTCAACTCCCCTGAAGGAATGTATCACTACAAAGTTTACTACTCAAATTGATGTAGAAGGCATGCGTACACATAACACTAGGACTGTCAGTCAAGGGATGCCATACATTGGGATGTAGTCTTCACTGATTTGCTTCTTGAAGAAAACAGTGGGTAATTTAGCAATGTCCCTTTCATTGTGAGAAAGTCTTCACAAACTGTGCAATTTCAAAGACTATTTACAGTTTGGGACTTATTTGGCACAAAATTCACATGTGGTTGTTTAGTGCAGAAAAAAGCATTAGATGAGTCAGGAACTGGACACTCCATAAGGATTAAGGTTTTTCAAACATCACTGTCATTCTGACCCCTTAAATATTTCAGCTGGAGCTGTAAATCCTTACTTCCACCTTTGATTTTTTTTTTTTTAAAGAATCCTCAAGTTCTTTCCATCCTGGATATAAGGGGAAAAAAATACACAATTTGTATTTCAAATATATCCTGAAGCAAAAATTCTACTCATCGGCATTAGCCGAGTTCAAGATACAACGCTTTGCCCAGCATGAAGTTTGCCCACATGGTGCTTAACATCTAGATACATGTTAAAGGTCAGAAGGCTGTCAAAAAAAGGAAGTGTCTTTAATGCAGCGCTGGTTGACTAGGTAAAGGCCTCAGTTCATTAGTGCCTTAGCATAGAATAAATAACCGCATGCAGACATATGTCATCACAGCATTACGAAACCACTATGTAGAAGAGTAACACAGGGCAGCACACAAAAGCAAACTCCACAATGGGTAATGACCAAACTGTAACATCCAATAAGCAACAGCCAGAGATAAGGGACAGTTGGCACAAGGCAGGAGAACAAACTGCAAGAGACACGCTGCCAGATGAACCAAAGAAAAGGTTTATTAAGGCACAAACAAAAGGGTAAACACAGATCAGGCAAAAATACCCAACCTCTTAACCCCCACCCCAGAATGCCAAAACCTACACCCCAAACACCTCCAAACCCACATCCACCAAAGTCCCACCACAGCACTCCCCAGAGCCTAAGCAGACAAACCCAAACCCCAGATATGTCACCACAAAGAGAGAGCCTCCTCCTTGGCAGCTGTTCATTGCCTACACAGTGGCATAGAGGCAGGTAGGCAGAGGGACAACTGGTCATGAGGGGCAGTGCCTACAGGTTGATCACCTGCTCCAGGGCAAGTGCCATAGAAACCTGGCACAACTGGTGACATAGGAGGGGCACCTCCCTCCAGAAGCAGATGTGACCCACCCACGACCAACAAATTGCAGAGGAGAAACAAAACAGAGGGATGGGGTCCATACAGTTGTAACATATAATCAAGTACATAAACCAAACCAAAGACACCAACACACACACACACACACACACACTGCTCAGGTACAGTGGGAGGTCAACCAACACACCCACCAGAGGCATCGAGGTAGTATACAATCTCCTGCATGTTAATCAAGATCAATGTAGAAGGCTGCCTAGGAACCAGGATCTGTTGGGGTGGCCCAACAAAGGCCTTATCAATGTCCATTTCTCAATACACTGGTTGTCTTAAGGATGCCATGTCCTAGGATGCTAGAGGGTCCCACTACTGCTGCTGCCAGGCTGGCAGACAAAGCTAGGTGAGCACAGCTGCTGGATCATCACCAGCACCAGCAGATGGTATGCCACCCTCCTCCACTTGCATATCCACCTCTGCCTGGTGTCCCCATCCAGTCTGGAATCAGGATGTAACAAGAACACATCGCTATGTCAGTTCAGAGCCACCACACATGCCACACGTGCACTCCAGGACACCAGATGAGACACACACCACCACTGCTCAAATAGCAATAGGCACTGCCAACACTTTAAATCTATCAAGGACTGGTGTCTGCACCATGCTGGTTGCACAATGGGGACCACATTCAGCATACCAGACCCATCATGTACCCCCACCCTCATTTTGATTGTGCAACAGGGGCCATTCCACAATGGCATCCAGATGACCATGATGTGGTAGGCAATGTTGTGCATGCATCCCACGGTGAGTCTCATCACATCCATGAAAGGATGTGAGCCTATGCTGGTATGAATCTTGACAATGACCAGTGTAAGACAGTCAGCCACTGTGTCCATGTCTCCAGCTGCACAATGACACTTCTACAGTTGCCTCCTGAATATGTCCATTGCTTAAAGTAATGTTCCATGGTTCTTTGTTTCTACCACTGTCTGCTGAATTCATCTCTTCTGCAAAGCTAGGTTATTTGAATTGTGAGTGCAGTGTCCACTATGCATGCATATAATCTTTTCTGAATTCAAAGTCAAGATTCAATCTATTACTCTGAGAGTGAAACACTCACAGTCCTGTACCTGGATCAACAAGTCTATCCATTTTGGTTCCTCTCATATAGAGATGAGGAGGAGGAGGAAGAAGTCCTGCAAATTATTTTTGTTGTTGTTGTGTGACTTCAAGTCATTTCCAACTTATGGTCATTTTCAGGTGAAGCTATCATGGGTTTTTCTGGCACTGACAGCTCTGCTGGCTGTTTGCTGTAAAAAAGTAGAATGAATGAATGAATGAATGAATGAATGGCATTGACAGTATGTGACAAACTCCAGGTCACCCAGTGGGTTGCCATGGCCAAGCAGGAAATTTAACCCTGGTTTCAAGGGTTATAGTCCAATGCTCAAACCACTAATGTAAAGAAATTTATGAATTCTGACTAATTCTTGAAAAAAAGAAAAAAGAGATTCTTGCCCACCTCTACTTGTAAAGCAACTCAGACAGAGTTATTTGGATCTTATGTGGCCCAGGAAACACATCCAATCTGGTTCTGATAGACATTGCAAAACACCAATCTGGTCCAGTTGTGTCAGTGATGAATAGTTGGTGCACTTTGCTAATTACAGACCTTTATTGAAAAACATAAGTGATATATCAAGTGATGCCACTGTGTAAGGAAGGTGACCCTTGGGATTACAAAGCCATTTAGCTGTTCTTATGAACCTGATGTCTTTTTCTTAACATGAATTTGTTGAAAAGAATAGACACATATCCTTCTCACCTCAAGAAAAGCAGAGACATCTTAAGGCTAAAGCTGTCATGTATACCCCACTTACCTCCCTTGTACTGTACTTCTGAAGGAGCTCCATATTGCCAAGTCACATAATTTAGTCATTGCTTTTGTGATTTTGTCAAAATACAGGCATACATTAAAAAAGACTCCTGCTACTAATATGACAGAATGGACAGAGGAGAGAACATATTCATTTTCTAGCTTTTAATGCAGATGGGGACATTCAAAAGTTTGTGTTTGGGGTGAGGAAGCAGTGAGGTGCCTTCTTATTTTTCTTTTTTTTAAATCTACTCAGTGTGCATGAAAGTGTTCTTTCTGTGTGGTAACTGAAAAGCTTTTGTTTCCACTTTTAAAAGAATTAAATGCAAGACTCTGGAATGGTTGAGGACTGATGAGGGAGAAAAAATAAATAAAAGGAAGGACTTAAAGTTAAAGTACATATATTTATGAATACAGTCATATAAGCGATCTCTGCACTCCACTCTTATAGTACTATTATTCCACTTTCTACATCTTGTGGAGTTCTGGAGTTTATAGTTTACTGAGTCCAAAGAGTTCTCTGGCTGAGAATTCTAAATGCCCTAAACTCCAAACCCCAGGATCCCATAGGAGGTTGACAGTGGAATAATAGCACTATAACAGTGGAGTGCAGAAACGGCCATAGACTCTTTCTTGTCAGAGTCCTAAATGTGTGTATAAAGATATACATAAAATAAGACTGTACACTGAGGATGGGAATTCTCACTTCTTAGAAGATGCTAGGGAAAAGGCATCAGTATTTTTTCCTGTAAAGTCAAAACACTTTTTTTCTCACAAAGGATGGAAAAAATCACCACAATATTTAAAAAACTGCATTTTCAAGAAAATCCATTTTACTGAGAACTGCACAACTTTCTGAAGAACAACTGCATAGTTGAAGGTCTGCCTCCAGACATCATTATTTCATTTTGCATAACTTTTTGAGAAAGAGGGACATGACAACACTTAAATGGATAGATTAGATACCAGTATTTTTTTAAAGTGTATTGCATACTGGAGTTTTGGGGCTAATTTTCTAGTCCTGCTCGATAGAGGGGGCAATTTGTACAGCAAAAATCACTCTGTGATCTGAGAAAGGCCCAAACTACTGGGTTCTGAGTCTGCACTCCTATCCTTTCTTGACCTGCTTGCCTACTTTGATTCCCTGATTCCTTCTCACCTCTGCTAATTTGCTTTACTCCAACCAAGGATGCTCAACTCCTGGCATCCCCTCCTCCTCAGATCTTTCACAGCTGCCTTGCAAGAATTGGAGTAGGTGAGGTCACGAAAGGAAGGCAGTGCAAACCCCGAGACCAGAGAGTTCAGGAACCAAGTTGGTTTTTTAAAAAAAAAATACTGAGAAAGAGTGACAGAGGAGGGGGCAGCAGCAGGAGAGGATCAATCTTAGAAGGAATGAAGCAAATTAGATGAGAAAATAGTCATAATTTTCACTCTTAAGATACATAACTTTAGGGCTTAGCATTCAAGAAATGTTTTACTCCATTTCCACCCTTCCAATGGTGAACCATTCTGAAGCTTATAAAAATTGTACGGTTTTAGTTAGTATAGGTGCACAACTTTGTCTTGGAGAGTTGTGCTGTATTCCTGCTGTATGACTTTTAAAGCTATGCAGAGTTGACATAGTTGTGCTGTTTTGCTGTGCAAAACCACCACCAACAACAACAATGTTATTGCAAATTGCAGGAACTTTCCAAGCACCATTTTAATTCTGGCTAGCTTTCCCCAAGTGATTGGTAACACCAAATTTAGACCACTCTAGGGAAATTGTCAAATACCTATCCCATCCCTTCTCTACATGTAAAACATGACATCAAATTCAACTCTAAACCCTGAAAAACTAGATTAATGTAAACATTATTCTCTGGGTGGAAAATAGAGGTGCCAGGTACTAAAAAAAACTCCCCCACTTCTTCCTTCCTTCTCTCCTCACCTTGGTGCTTTCTAGAGCTTGGAGAAATAACAACAACAACAACAACTTGATCAGAACCCCCAAGAATCCCCCTGTCAGTATTTAAAACTGTAGTTCTTTCTTTGTAAGAACTGGAGTGGAAACTATCATTTCTTGTAAACATTGTGTTTCCATCTCTTTCTTTTTCTTCCATCAAAATCCAAAATCCACAAAACAGTGTAACTCTCATTGGGCCAACTAAAGTGCACAATACACATTGTGAAAGCTAATGAAGCTTCACTATCTTCTTCATCAGGCAAAGATGTCAAAATCATACAGGACAAGAAAAGTGATGAAGTCTGAGTCACAGGCCTCCATTTTCTCTCAAATATTACTTCTGTTGCCAGTTAAGATGCACTGCGGAGATTTCAATACAGGCAGAGACCATTTCCCTTCTTGGCCATGTGTGAACTAGGGGCAAAATGCAGTAAAACACAAGTAATAAAATTTCAGCTCCAGTAGCAACAGAAAATTAACTGTCTCCGAATTACTTATAAAAGGGTTAAGATTTGCTTTGGGATCATTTAAAGTAGCTTGCTTCATCTTGGGCATTGTAGTGGACTGGAGCTCCTATAACCACCAGTCAGCACAGCTGATGTTGACTAGCAGGCCCAATAACATCTGGAAAGCAACACTTGCCCAATCCTGTTGTATGAGAAAGGCTATTGAAAATATGGACAATTTTACAGATTGATCTGATATAAGTTTAATTGCATTTTCACTCCTTGATTTCAGCAGAGGTTAGAGTGGCTAACATCATATAGGACTAAGTATCATTCTAATTTTCTTATGACAAATTCTAGGTCCTCCCCACTTCCACAACTTTCTGGAATTCAAGGGATGAAATACCAACACAGATAGATTGCTAACCTTCTGTGTGCAATATGTGTTTGATCATTTGACTATTTTACAATTGTAACTGTAAAGGTACTTTTTCCTGTTAGTCATTGTTTTCTTTTCTTATGATCTATGGATTTATCTTTTTTTATGATTATTTCAATTCAAATTGAATAAGATTATCATGAATCAGTATCTCACCACTGGCAGGTGTTTATCAAACATTCCAAGCAGTTTGCCGCTGGACTACAAAGAAGGCTTGTACCATGCAGATGACTCCTTCCTACTACATTAGCACTAACATCTAAGCCTTGTCAAGCCATAGGACCTGGACATTATGTGACCAAGAAGCTGTACTACTCTTTCACAACTACATTCCATACCATGCATACAAGAGCTTCATTTATGCATCATACTGAAAAATCTAATGGTTCACAAAACAATATCAGTTTCAAATAACACACTTAAAGGCTTTGGCCAAGGTTCTGCACCAGAAGACGTAGCTACAGTGATGAAGTACTGCTGTAGTTTAATCTTCTGATTTGACCCCCCCACACACACACACAAAGCATCTTACAAATCAGGCTGTGCCACCAACATAGTGATTTCTTAGGTGGTGGTAAGTGGATCAGTGGGTGCAGTCGCATAGGACCGTGGGGGTGGGGGAGTGATTCACCCCAGGTGGCTATGTTTTTGGGGTGTTCCGGTCTGTAGCCATGCCCCCATGTGTCCTGGCCACACTCCCATGTACCACAGCCACGCCCCATGCACAGTGGCCATGCCCCTCATGCTGTAGTCCCCCCCTCCAAGCTCCGCCACTGAGTGGGCAAAGAAGCATTTCATCTTATCTAGACAGAGAAGCACTTTTGGACATTTCCAATTAATTCAGTAATAATTAGAACTCAAGATCTCAGTGACCATTCAATAGGCTTAACATCTAATAGTAGGAAATATACATTAAGGTTCATATTCAATAGTACAGTCATCCCTCTACATTCACAAGGGTTAGGGGCACAGGACCCCCGTGAAAGTTGAAAAACCGTGAATAACTCTAGGCCCTCCCAAACCATATTTAACAAACAAAAAAAGATATGATCACCATATTCAACCCACCATGGATTCCTTTGAGGCATCAGGACTCCTTCACAAGGCAAAAGTGGGTGGATAGTGGGGCTTACTGCCACCTCTGCTACTGCCTCATACCATTTTTGAAAGGACTTACAAGCCTCATTCACAGTTTCTCAGTCTTACAAGGTGTACAGTCCCTATTAAAAATGGCCCAGGGAGGCAGCAGAGGTGACAGTAAATAATCAATGAATAATGAAATCCACAAAAGTGAAACCTGCAAATGTGGAGGGATGACCGCAATAAAAATGAAATGCCAAGAGAAAGAGTCAAAAATCCAAATGTGGGAGCAAAACCACATTTTTTTTGAAAGCTAAAGATTACTTCTGTCATAACCTCTCATGACCTCAAGGCACTACCTCTCCTCTTTTTGATGCTGCTGTCTTTGTAGTCAGACAGGGCTACACTCTCCCAGACCAGCTGGAAATGAGCCAGACAGACAACCAGGGTTGACATCCTGTAGGTCCCAAAATTAAATGGTCTCAAAGCACCTTCTGTGATAGCAGTCTAAGAAAATTCAAAAATCTGAGATGAATTGAATTTAAGATTAGACACATTAGAAATGAGAGAAACCAATTTATCTACCTGTAAACTATTATACTACCTGATCCTTTGCTAAGCTAAGGTCATACAGGATGATGAGTGAAGGATGGCAATGTAGAGGCTTTGTATCAGATGATCCAAAAATGATGGAGGAGGGGCCAAAACCTGATAATGTGAAATGCATAAAAAACAAATAATCATACTATTACCATTGTTCTCTTACTCATGAATAATGCCTGCTAGTCAATGTTTCAGATGACATATTGAACCATATCTGTTTTCTGTCCAGACCTAGCAGCATGTAACATTTCTCTGGAGTAACTGCACTAGTTTTCTTTTTTTTTTTTAACTTTTTCTTGAGACTCCCTGATTTGCCCAGGGAACCTCAACATTTCTCTCAAATTTCTTACTGATGTTCAGTTGCTTCCTGAGCTGTTTCATTAGTCTTCTTTTGAATTTCTCAGATGTTTTGCCAAAGCAGACATTTCCAATTCTGCCTTGGATTTTGCTTAAGGCAACTCTGCTCACAGTACAAACACAGCTATGGGAAAGATGTTCCATATTTCCCTCCCATAGGACTATTGACAGGCCTTAGGTGCATGCATGTAGTTCTATATACAAGACTTGTCAAGTGATTGGCAGATACACAAATCTCTTCCTCTTAATTGTGAACTGAAGAGTGAAGATGATTAAGATGACTAAAACTCAGATCACTTCTTTTTCCTTGCAAACAGCTCATCACTGCTGTTTTAATACAACAATTTTAATGATCCATTTTTCTTGGTTTACTTTATAAGCTACCTGTATATTTTCCAATTATTTTTAAAATTTATTATAAGTATACACTCATAACAGCTAGATTTGATTTATTTATTGGTTATTGTAAGTCTTGAGTGAAAGATATCAGAAAGAGATGTAATCTCAGAGACTGTACTTTACAAGAATTTGAAGATATGAAACATTTTCTATTAAACTGACCAATTTATTCAAACAATATTAGGACTAAATCGTTGCCCAAGTTTCCTACTACATATAGGTATTGATCTATTTGTGAAAAGATTTAGATAAGAGTGTGACTTCTCTAACTTATAATAGCACTAGAGAACGCTGTGACCACAAAGACAGCAAATATTTGTCTCCATCAATTGTTATTACATAAAAGCATTCATAAAACAACACTGTAACATGTCTTGGTGACCCTCACTCATAAATTTATGATTTTTGATGTATGATTATGTTTTATTTTACATTTGTAATGGCCAGACAACTATATACAAACAGGATGGCTTAGCATGGAAGGAGGATATAAAATTCACACTCAGCATGAACCCGAAAGAAAATTTCTTTAAAATGTTATATAGGTGGCACATGACACCATTGAAAATGAAGAAGACTTTACATATGGGAAGTGAAAAGTGCTGGAAGTGAGATTGTGAAATAGGATCACATTACGATATGCGGTGGACATGTAAACAAGCAAACATGTTCTGGCGAAAGATACACAGTCGTATCCAAGATATATTAAAGATAAAATATGAGATGACACCCAAGCTATATTTATTGAATATGGTCACCGACCTTAAGGATTTAAAGAAACATAAAAAGATTTTGTTATATTTGATCATGGCCGCCAGATTGTGTTTTCCACAGCATTGGAAGGGCGGGTAAACTCAATCCATCGAGGAATGGTAAATCAAGATTACCGATATGATGGAAATAGATAAATTATTGTGTCTGGTAAAAGATAAGATGATCCAACAAACAGAAAGAGAATGAAAATGAATATCAGACTGGATAAAGAAAAGATAGATAAAGGGATAAGATAGACACAGAGATAAAAGATAACGATATAGACCAAAGACGATGCAAGCAATTAAATATTTGATGTATAGACATATATCATATATAGATATGATGTATAGATATGATATATTGATAAATATAATTATTCTTAGTAATGATAGTTAATAGGTATACAGACTAGAAATGAATATTTATGGGAAATGGATAATGAGAATAAGGTGTAACTTTGGGGAAATGCAATTTAAAGGAATGTTGGGGGGGGAATACAAGTAAAGAATGAGAACATGGAAAATGGAAGACATGTAATTTTAATGGATGATAAAATTTTAATATATATATTAAAAAAATTAATAGGATGGCTTGCTTGCTATTGATTCCAAATCCAGAAGTTACACCAGGGAAAAGACTACAGCAGCAGCACAATTTGCACATGCTCTTCTCCATCCAACTAACATAGAAGTTGTCTTCCACAAGTAGAGTGATGGGGATTCTCAATTTCTGGATCAAAAGCAGAGGCTTTACAGTTCTATGTACAGATAGCAATATAGGACCATGGGAACTGCCTTATACCAGGACAGACATTTTGTCCACCTAATTCTCCATTATCTGTTCTGAATGGCAACAGAAGTTTCAAACTGAGGTGTCTTCTATCACCTGCTACAGATGCCAGATATTGTTGTTGAGACATTCTGCATGGAAATTATTTGCATTGTTGCATAGTCGTTCCTGTAACTCCATATAGGATAGGATCCAATAAGTGAAATCCATGTGTGTGTATACTTTTATGAATATAAATATTTAAATCTCATCTTATATAGTAAGATCTCTCAGAAGCTCACAATAATATTGATACAAACAATTTTAAATAGAAATAAATAAAATAATGTGAGGGTGAGAAAACACATTAAACTATTGAACAAATTAAAAAGTAAAAACCATCTAATTCATGTATAGATGTAAATTTAGGCCCTTTCTGCACCCTACTTTTTAGCAAAGACATCCAGTGGGGATCCCAGGAGCAGCTCTGTCAGGAGGGGAACACAATGGGAGCACACTCCTCCTCACCGGTTGGGTCTCTGTGGAAGGGAGCACAATGGCACTGTCTCTTCCTTCCTCAGTGCAGGAGGGTACTTTCCCAGGCTGTACTGGGGCAGGAAGTACAGCCATTGCACCTCTGCTGCTTCTGCAGGACAGGTAAGTCCAGGATGGCAGCCTAATCACATGTCATTAACAGAGAAAACCCACCAATGATTTAATATGTGATCATGCTGCATGGGGGTGGGACAAGGACAAGACTGCAATAACATCATGCAGAAGCAATGTTGTGGTCCTGTCCTTCTCCTATCCCCCTTGTGAGATGGAAGGGTGATATGGAAAGGGCCTGTGAGGAAGCTGTTAGGCCACAAATGCTCTAATAACATGCCAAATTTTAACTTGGTGCCTAAAAGAAACCAGTGCCAGCACAAATCAAGCTTCACATGATAGGGCACTCAACAAGCAGGCAGCCACACCAGAGAAAGGCCACCTCCCAAATCCTCACACAATGTATTCTTCATACTGCTGGGCCAGAGACAGAGACATCTCAAGCAGATTACAGTCCTTAGGCATTCAATTAAATTGCTCTTCCATCATCAAACTGGCAGAGGAATAATTTATCTCCATGAACACCATGCATGCTCTCCAAATCTTCTTTTGAGGGGCAAGGGACTCTCTAGAATAGATTTTTGGGGATGGACTGTAAGGACTGAAGGATAATATCCTGCTTCACAAGAAGAAACTTATTCACATGATGTTGGATTCCGTGCAGTACATGTTGCATAATTGGATGCTCATGTAATTCTGTTTCCCCCTTTGGCTTACAAAAAATAAAGATTGAAATAATAGAATGTCAAAATTAAAACTTCACTGGCACTGTTCCTGTATCAAAAATTAAAAACACACACCTCATAATTAAAACTGTCTATATCTTTGGAAGAACCTTTATCTTCTCTCCAATTTATTAGAGGTAAAATTACTTTTTCCCTAAGTGCTGTGTGTTTCTGTTTTCAGCCTTAAAATCAATTACTGCTGGCAGAGAGTAATTAAACAAACTAATGAGATGTTATTTTAAATTACAACCTGACTTTCTTTCAGGCATCTTTGCAATGAGCCTTAACTACCCTTTTCTGCATTGTTGCATTTTAACCCCCCCCCTTTTGTCTTTGTCAGCTTGCTTTCTGTTTCTTGTTTTCCATGACTTACCACCTACTTTCATAGTAGGAAATAATTAGCTAAATATTTTAATTAGAGGTTTCTCAAAGCAACAGTAGGGCATTCTATAAATGGAAAGTTATTTGATATTGCAGGGGGGAAAATCTAGCTTACTATGGTATGTGGAGTTCTGCCATATGAGAAATTGCCTTCTGCAGTTAACTCCAACAGCAGGGTTAATTGTATTCCATTCATCTAAGAGCACCATTAAGTGTGCTGTGGAGTCATTTAAATGTGTTACTGACCCTTTTCTGCATTAACTTTTTTGATGTGTGTACTAAAAGGCTCTCATCTGAAGATGATGCAATACCATGGTCAGTTATTCTGATGGGTGATGTGTGAGAGAATAGTGAACTGATGCTTCTCTCTCTCAATCTTTCTCTCAGTAAACACCCATGAGCAAGAGTAGCTGAAGGACAGGTATATCATTAAATGATGACTTAGGTGGATTGGAAAAACTGAAGTTCAAAGTGTTACTCACCTATGTACACACTGGGACCATTTACTGCCTCACATCCAAGCCTATCTGAAGGAAAGCTGTGAGGATAAAATGGAGAGAGTTAAGTGTGCCTCCTTGAACTCCTTGGGCAGAAGCAGAACATGAAGAAAAAAAACCCTAAAGCTTCTAGAATCCCTTATGTTAGGTATAGGATTATAGGAGCTGTAGCCCGAAAACAAATTTGTCTGGCTCTGGAGAAATGTTGGAACCTATATGTGATAAAACTCATATAAAAGAGAGAATCACAACCGTCACAAAGGAGTAACATCTATAATAGTTTTGGAAGGACCAGATCAGATGTTCTGAAATTCTCTGTACTTTGTTATCTGTGGAGTGGACAACATGATGAACATGTATATGAGAACTAGGCTCAGCAAAAGTCAGAATATCATCTGCATGCTCATCATGCCTTTTGCTCCATAGAAACAGCTGTCACTTTTCAGCCAATGGTGGTAAAGGAATGTTTCCAGTGTTCTTTGTTTTTCATCAATCAAAAGAATATACTTCAGGAAGAATAAGTGAGGAGATATCTCCACCTGATGCACAACTGTAAAATTACACTGTCATAAGAAAAATCTCTCTGGTGATCTTGACAGCAGGCATACAGTCACAGTGGTATTCAGAGTGGATGTGTAAACATCTTTGAGAAACTTGACTAGTCTTATTCAAATGCTTTTAATTTCATTTGAGATTCCTTGGAAGTTTTGGTAAGCAGATAGCTCCCCGGGTTTTTGCTTTAGTATGCCACTTTCAGCCTAAACAATAAAACCAGTTTCGAAGGGAGTGCATTCTGGCGGTGGTTGGGGCTGAAGCCAAAAATGTGGGAACAAAAATCTAAGCATATTTAATTGAAAACTTACTGCCAGTAACAAAAGTCTTAATCATCTTAGATGCCATAAAATGAAGAAATTAATCGGGTCTGATTTTTTTTTAATGGATTCACCAAATTTGAATCTGCTGAACCTGTAAGTGAAACAGAATATACTTGTGTGCTTCCAATCCATGCTTTTTAAGAAATTAGTATTCTGATCTACAGCTTCCCAAAATGTGTACAAAAGGTACACAGTATACTTAAAAGTAGGCATATTAGGGGAAATTGCACAGAAGAAAAGCAAGATATTAAGGTAAAATGCTTGGACAAATGTCCACAATAGGAAAAGTGTGTGCAAAAGATGTGAACACTAAGAATGATGCCCACAAAAATGTGTACAGATGTCTATGGTGGTTTTTTTTCCTTTTTGGAACTCAAATGCCTCCCAGGGGTATTTAGATATATTTCCCATGCACATATCTTTTTTTGTTTGTGTGTGTGTGTGTGATGTACCTTATGCCTGGAAACTGGTGCAAGCCAGCACTAAAACGAACTTAGGATCAAGGAAATAAGAAATTCAGTAAAACCAAAACAGGTAGATTTACCCAGTTCTAGGTATGAGTATGTATGATATCATCCAATGATCACATCTTTATTGTTGAAGACTGTAGTATCACTGGCTCAAAGTCTTTGTCTTGGTTTTGAACACTTTTTAAATATTGCAAATGAACAAATTCTGTCAATTTCTGACAACCTAGGAATAAATATAAGATGTGAATCCATCTCATATTATTTTATAGTCTGGATTTTTTGTTCCTTTCTCAGTTAAGAACTGGGCCAATTAAAACCAAGCCAGGGTAAAATAGAGGTAGAGTTGGGTTATTTGCATTAATTTGTTTATTATATTTATATACCACCTTTGTTCCATTTAGCTGAAGGCAATGGTCTTGAACCTTCTCATGCCTATATAACCATCACAACAACCCCATATGTTAGACCACGCTAAGAAAATGAGGGGGGGGGATGACTAGATCAAGATCAGCATGGAGATTTGAACCTGGATGTTCCAAATGCCACTCTTCTGACACCAAAGTTTCAAAAACAATAATCTGTATGACCAATCCCCTATGGACTTCATTCTGAACTCATTTGGGACTTAACCTACTGAAACAAAAAAAAAAAAAGTTTAATTGATTTAATTGTCCTTCAAATGAAGCTTGTATGTAAACACTATCAACACAGTTAATGATATTAGAGTCAGATCCTTGATTAATGTACCCAGTAGGCAAAGTTTATTTTTATTGAGTTAATTATTTACAGCGTTCCTTAATTTAAAATAGAGCTGTCATTCCACTAGCTACAAATGTGGTCATTACTTTGTTTCATTTTCATCTAATCAGATATTTAAAATCTAATGTCATCTTTTTCTTATTGGTGTCTCTTTAATGAATTCAAATAGTCACTTTAATTTAACAAAATAAAAATAAAACCTCTTCAGTCAAATTGGTGTCTGAATGCACTTGTACGCAGAATTGTAGATGAATGTTAGCCTGTCAAGGTGCAGCATTTTAAAAGACAGGAGCTCCATCTTGTGGACATGAAGAAGCCAAGCAATTATGGCTTATACTTTTTTCCCCCAAAAAGCTCATTATTTCCAATAAGCCTATATAGCATGATAAATACCAACCCATATGTAGATTGTAAGTATATATAAGCTGCACAGACTAATATGATACCATTTAACTGTCATAGCTTCATCCTATGGAATCCTGGGGACTACAGTTTGGCAAGGCACTCAGAATTTTCTGCTACAAAGCTCTGGTGCAGTAATTCAGCGAATTGTGCTAGAGCTCTTGAAGGAATATAAGTGCCTCACCAAACTACAAATCCTGTGATTTTTGTAGGATGGAACAATAGCAGTTTAAGCGGTTATCAGAACCTCCACAACTCTGTACTGGTAGGTTCATTCCGCTTCCGGACAGCCACACTGTTTCTGCAGTCCCAAGGAGACACCAAAACTAGGAAATTGGTTCATTCTTTTATGGCAGGCCCATGGGCTACACGTGGCCTGCAGGACCATTTTTCTGGCTTCCTTTCCATTTTTTTTTCCTTTTTGAATCCCCAAATGCCCTCCCCCGAGTATTTAGATATATTTCCCACACGCATACCATTTTAGGTATTGGGAAAGGTTTTTTTTCCAACAGAAAATGACCTTAAAGATGTGGTTGGTATGAGTTTCTTCATGATTCCCCAGCAGACACAATGCAGCCACTTAACCCCTGGCAGTTGCCAATCCCTGCTTTATAGATATATATGAGTATTGACTTTGGCTTAAGGAACCTCCATGTTGTGCAAGTCTATTCAGAGTAGTCTCCAAAGAGGGGATTGCATTTTAGACTCTGGGTTTTTGTGATAGCAATTATAAAGTTGTGACAGCCATTATAAAGTGTGTGTGTGTTCACAGATTGAATGAAAATTCATGCTTTTTCTTTTCTTTTCTTTTCTCTGTCACTGCCCCTTGACCATCGGGCAGCTAAGTCTGTGAAAGTTTAACTATATGATAACGAAATGACAGCTTGTTTGAGGAGACTCTATGTTTTGCTTTCTGCTCTCACCAGTCAGACTGGTGACATTTAGTGACACAGCATAAAGACATGATGGGGAGTCAAAGGCCCTTTTTGCATGTCATTTTCCATGTGAAAGGGTGCCTGGAGCATCGTGCAATTGTGAGGAGTGATCTGCACAACGCACTCACAATCGCGCAATGCTCCAGGGTAGGGCAGGCGCCAATCATGCACCTTTTCATTTTTGGCTGGCAGCTGAAAATGGTGTGTGATCGTACATTGCTCCCGGGCCCCATGCGCACTTACTTGGCATGCAGAGCCTCCGGAGCTGTGCCAGTTATGCTTCCTGCCCCAGCACAGCCTGGGAAACTCCCAGGCTGTACTGCGGAAGGAAGAGGCAGGGCTCTCACACAAGCAGGCAGCTCATGTGGAGCCGAAGGACCCTGGATGTGAGAGCCTCTCACCAGAAGCTGCTTGTGTGATCCCCACACCCCAGCTCCAGAAGAAGGTAAGGTGTGTCAATGGCTGGCGGAGGCCAAACAGACACGGGGCAAGTAGTTGGGGTTGAACGGCATTTATTAGCGGGAGCAAAGTAAACAGGGGGTTACAGCACCTCCCACAGTCGCCAAGGGCGCTAAAGAAAGTCCCCAAGAGCACCAAACAGAGTCCCAAAGTAAATACAGGGTTACGTCACCCAACTCAAAGGCAAGGAGCTCGGGCACTGGGAAGGCAAGGCAGGAACGCAGTCACGGGACACAGACATGGAAGATCGACGGTTGTTGCTCCGTGGCCCTTCTCCCCAGTGACTGCCTGGGGAGGTCTGATTGGGAGTCCTTGGGGCTGGGCTCACAGCTGGGAGCCCTCAGCCATCAGCTGCTTCTCCAGCAGTCTCTGGGACTGGTGAACGGCCTCTTTCTCCTGCCGCCTCTGTCGGAACATGGGAGGAGGGCCAGCAGTAGCCTCTGGGCTGGAGTCAGGGGCTGCTGCAAACTCCGGACTGGAGACCAGGGCCGCAGCCTCCATTGAGCTGGTGGGCGCCTCAGCCGCCGGTGCAGGCTCCATGATGGCTACGGAGGCGCCGGCAGGCCCATCCTTCACCTCTGCTGGGGCCCCCTCGCCCTCCCAGGGATCCTCTGGTGGGGAGTCCCAGTCTACTGTGTCAGAGTCCCTGTCTGAGTCAGCGGTGAGCTCGGCCGGGCTCATGACAAGGTGTAGAAAGGGTCCAAGAGATGGTATCTTGTTTCTATTCAACTCCTAACAAAAACAACTAGGGACATGGGAGTGGGGGTAGATTCACCACGTAAATATGGATTCATTAACAGATACATTAACAAAGAACAAATAAGACAAACAGAAGATTAAGATAGACTGTAGAAGAAAAAAAGAAAATCAAAGGGACAGTTCAGATGTCAATCAACAACTCCCATCTTTCACTATCTGCTACTAACATGTCTAAATACAGAAAACAAAACACAATATTGAGGAGATAATTATTTATACATTCTAAAAGGCCTCACATAACACCCAACCCCAAGTACAATAATGGGAGAGTGCTGATGAGATCATTGTTCCAGGCTGTATGACAGAACTCTCAATGATCAAAGCTCAGCTGTGTCACATCTACTACTACCACTAATACTTATTCCTCCTCCTCCTCCTCCTCCATATCCTCCCTTTATGGCCATATTAGGGACACCTTGTCTAGTTTTTCCTGCTTATTTTCAAAGTCTGTATCCCAGATCAGCCCAAAGTTCTCCACTCCACAAACAAATCTGATACAGAGTTTGCACAAATAATTCTCAATTGGCCTGTTTCAGTTTCCTTCCAGGTTCCTTCCTTATTCCTATATGAACCTAGGTAAACATTTGATTCACACTGGCCTCTGTTAAAGGCTGGTTCCCTGCTAAGATGAAGGCCAGAGATGAGAGCCCTGAACAAACAGAGATTCTGAACTGTAAAAGTTGAAAACTGAAACCAAAATTTTATCACTCAAAAAGGAACTAATCTTCCCACCATACAAGGTCAATAAAATACTTGTGCCTGAACTCTGCAGCCTAACAAACTTCTTTAATTCTCTTTGCTCTTGGCCAAACTTCTTAAATACAGTTTACTCATTTCTTCAGCACATTATATGAAATGTGCAAAAAAATTACTGTCCTCACCATCCAACAAGGACCTATCCTCATTAGAAACGTTTTCTTAAAATTAAACTCTAATCCTCAAGCAGCAGTGTTTGCAAAGATGTGCTTGAGCCTGACAGTGGTGATTTATGCTTCCAAAGTAATATTACTTTGCACTCAGCACTTCTGTCATTTTAAATAAAGAGTGTTAAATGAAACCATATGCTTTTGGAACCTCCCCTCCTTTTTTAATTTTACATATGAAGTTTTGATGTTAAAACTGAGGCTTTAGAAGAAATAGGAGCAAGAAGTTGTGGTCTTTGGATAAGTTAGGTATTCCAGTATTTTATTGATCCATTTCTTTGATTACTGAGCAGCAAAGTTAACTTGCAAGGATCTGTCATAATAGCAACTGACAGTAATTGAATGTCTTGATATTAAGACATGAGGCCTAACAGGACAAGTCTTCTTAGACTACAGATAATCTAGTGTGATCAGCATTCTTTTTCCATTAATCCAATAATGAAATGTAGCTTAAATAAATTAATGAATACGTACATACATACTTAAATAAGGAAACACTTGTAACACAGCTTCCAATAATGTGAAGGATTGTCCATATTTGTTGTTTCCAAATGAGCATATTTTTAAACTGCTGTTTAGCT
Source organism: Ctenosaura bakeri (assembly GCA_948474755.1). Lineage (NCBI taxonomy): Eukaryota > Metazoa > Chordata > Lepidosauria > Squamata > Iguanidae > Ctenosaura > Ctenosaura bakeri. The sequence continues at coordinate 496,968 of CAOLHI010000058.1, forward strand.
TCTACTGATTAGTTTAATTAGATTTTCACTTTTGTGATGTTTCTAGTTTGAAAATTCTAGCATTCTCTTTCCCTCCTCTTGTTCCAGGACAAATGGGGTTTAGATACTATCAGGTTAATTTTCTTTGAATGTAAAAACCTTTCCTAGCCTCACAGCTAAAGTCTTAACTGTTGTTCTGTGTTATTTTAAAATAATTAGTTTGGTATCCAGACCATGTGACCCAGGATCCACTCTGGTGTTGGTTACTGATCATACTTAGAAGGCCACTTCTCTCTCTCTCTCATTCTCTCTCTCTCTCTCTCTCTCATTCTCTCTCTCTCTCTTTAGCAATCTTGCTTCTAGCAACTTCTCTCTCTAGGCTAGCCTCTTCACCAAGAAGCTTGTAGGTTTAAGATGAAGATACTATCTTCCCAAATCCTTTTGTTAGTTAGTTAGTATCTAGTTTCTTCAATGGATATGTAATTATAAAGTTTATTAGTAAATATTTTAAATTTGGAACCTGAAGCCTCCTGCCTTGTTTTTGTTTTCAAGTCAGCCTTCAGTTCAGAGAAAACACATAGAGATTGGGACATGTTTTTTTTTTCAACTCTGCTAAAAGAAGGCTAATTCCTTACAGCTTTAGCTTTATAGAGTTTCTCCAAAGGGCTAACACCCTAGGAAACTCTAACTCCCAATACTAGTCATGTGAACTTTTATCTGCATCTGTTTACTTTTTATAAGCTGCCTGGAATCTTGTGGGGAAAAGTCAGGAAATGCATACACACAGACATATATACCAAATACATACTGCATTAACAAAAACATAGGGGGTGGAATTATTTATCACAGTCCATGTTGCATAACTTTATGCATAGTAGCTACATAGCAGAGGTGTTAGGGAACCCTATTAGTGAATTGTGATGATGTGTAACGCGACACATGGAAGAGTATCCCAATGTACATCAGTCCTGTTGTGCATTGAGTCTCATTGTGCATCATTCCCAATGCACAATTGTACATCAGTCCACTTTGCATCCGCATTGACGTGCAATGGTAACTTTTTTGGCTCTCCTATGTAATAATATAACAGTAGCCCCTTACTGAATATGGACTTTGTGAAACTGCTTGATTTTATTTCCTGTAGATGCAAGACCAAGAGCCTTTTCACACCTTACCTTTTCACAGAGGTGGGGAGCTGCTCACGCAAGAAGCCTCAGCAGGAACACCACCGCTTCCCTGCTGCTTCAGTTCTGCAGCAGCTTCCTGGTCGCGTGAGCGCCACGCGAACACCCCGCCCCTTCCTACTGCAGCACAACCTGGGAATTGCAGGCTAGTGCTGACTCAGGAATTGCGACTGGCCCGGCTCCCAACACACTGCATGCCAGGTAAGCGCACGCGGGCCCGGGGACATTTCATGACCGCGCACTATTTTCAACTTTAAGCCAAAAATGAAAAGGTGTGTATGTCATGTAGACCTCTCCTCCCATTTACACGGTGCTCAAGGGACCCTCTCGCTTTAGAAACGGCATGCGAAAAGGGCCCAAGATTTGTGAATACATAAGTTACCAAATGAATTCTTAGGCCAGGTCTTAATCATAAGAAGTAATGGTGTTTTTTCTGTCTTATGTTAGTCATGCCATATTTGGAGTTCTGTGCCCATTTAGAAATGTTTCAAAAGGGGCATTGATGAAAGTGTTACCCTGACTTCTGGGGGTCCCTGGGGGCACATGGATTTGTTTCAAAAATACAAAGGTTGGGGAAAATTAGCAGAACACTGCTTAGTGAAATGGAGGGCAGGGCAACATATTGAAATCTTTTATCCTATCTTTACAGGGTCAGATTATATGAGAGAGTCCATTTAAAAAAGTGTCTAATTAAAAGTATTTTATTTAGCAAAATTGGCAGAAATTCCTCACATTCACACAGAACAGTCACTCATACAAGCACACAAGGACTACTGAGTTTGAAAGTCTAAAGATCAGGAAAAGTTAAGGGAAAGAAAGTAATTATACTGCGCCTGATCTTGAAGAGTTCAGTTCAGGAAGAAATGAAGATAGATCAGCAGGCAAAGAAAAAGACTAACAGGAGCCTTAAAACTAGCAGAAACCAGTCAAAGGAGCAAGCTCTTCCAAAAGAGAGCAAGCAAGTGAGTGAGAGAGTCAGAGATCGGGAGAGAGCCCCAGAAGGGAACACAATTATAATGCAAAACATGCCTGGGGAGGACAGACCCTTTCTGGAAAAGGAAAAATGGATGAATCAGGCAGATGGAATAAAAGAGTTTTATGGCAATGTGATCAGGGATCAGGAAAAGTATAGGTATGAGGATGGTGCAATTAGGGATTTGTTTGAAATCTTCCTGTTTTCTTGAACCAGAGTTATCAATAAACCAAAAAGTATTTCTTTGAATTTTCCAACAACTGGGTGTCAAATTAAGTTAGTAGTCAGTTTTTATGGCTTGGTTTTCCAGAGGATATGCAAACCACATGGGGTTTTTGCTTTTCTCTGGAGATGCCTTTTGTTCTTTTCGCAAGAGCCATTAAGTTGAACTCCACCATGCTCTGGGATCATCTCTGACCTGTTTTTCCAGTCAGTTCCTCTTCCACATGGCCTTATCCAGTCATTGTATATTATTTGTATTTTATGCCAATTAAACATATCTGCCTATATATATACACACACACACACACACACACACACATATACATATACATACATACATACATACATACATACATACAGCCAATTAGACTATTAGGAGTTACAAAAGTGAGAGGATCAAAGGAGAGCATCTGAAAACCCAGTCCGCCATGGAATGAGTTCGGAAAGCTGGATATGCTTACCCTGGAGAAGAAAAGTGCAAGGATATAATATCACGATGTTCATCTTTAAATAAATGACAAACTATCCCATAGACGATAACACAGACTAATTCTCTGTTGCTCCCAAGAATAGCACTAGAAGTAGTGGATGAATAATTATGAGGAATCAGATTTAAACGTTAACGAAATCAACCAACCAACCAACCAACCAACCAAATCCTCTACAGTGTTAAGTATTAAGAGCTCTGCAACAGGGGAAAAGACAGGCTGAAGAGGTGGTAGGCTCCCTGTAACTGAAAGTAAGAGATACATGGCAATTTGTTGTGTCAATTTCTGTCAAATTCTGTCGTGTCAAATTCTGTCAATTTCTCCATTGAACAAAGAGCTGGGCTAAGAAACTTACATTTATCAGATTCCAGAACTCCATGTCAGGCAGTAACCTCCAGATGTTCATCAACAAGAAATAATTGCGAGGGACAGCCCTAGCTAAATGAAAACTGATCATTGCCAGCACTTGGAGGAGGGGGAGGTGATGTAAATCGGCCCTGCTAATGCTGCCCCAAGGTCGTTTGCCCCCATCACCTAGTTATATATACAGAGACCCACACTCATTTCCCAGGGATCTTATCACCTGGCATGCAAACGCACACACCTCCAAACAAACAAAATCACACTAACCTTCAATCCGGAAACACTCATTAAAAAAAAAAAATTGCAAACCACTCAAGCTAAAGCCTCTCACTCAGAATCCCCACACAGTCATCAAATCACTCAATATAAAGCTATTTATGCTGCCCTATTTGCATAGACATACTCACCCAGAATACTACACTGACCAAACACTCAACAAACAATGCACTTAGCCCACAAACACATAAAACACATTCACTCTGTTATCTAGGAGGGGGAAAGTGGTCGTATTTCCCTGCTGCCTAACAGCCAATACTCTACACAGAGGAGGGAGATCCAAATTACTTTATTTGCTCAAGCAAAGAGGTGCCTGGGGATCAGTTCCTCAAAGCAGGCACATTAAACAAAAGGGTTATACATTCTTACATATTCATTAGCAACATTCTAAAATTATATCATAGCTACATCATTAAGGGGGAATCAGGTGTCTTGCAGTATAAATATTTTGCTTGTCACATACTCCATTCCATAGCACCAACTTGTTACTTTTCTTTCAACCTGGGGAATGTTTATGTACTCCTTTCACATGAGGTGAATGTCCTTCAGTTGTTATCTACATGTCACATTTTGTTCTCCCGCTAGCATGGTACTCCCTAAACTCCTTAGTTTCTTTCTCATGTCAAGAGTAAAACACATCAAGACCATAGAGATATTCAGCCTGGGCTTCTGGTGCCTTACAACACAAGCAAGCCTCTTATTTTTCCAGCTTTTAACTCTCATGGCACCACTCAGAGTCCCATCACACTCAGATCACCTCATCAATTCCACACATCCCAATGATCTCCAACACACACAGACACAAAGCAACTCACCCACACCAGCTGCATGAGCTCTGTGGAGACCAAGAAAACAGAAAATTATCTACTCTACCAGCTCTGTGCACTCTCAAGCATCTCAAGAAGACAAAAGTAACAAGGGAAATACAACAAATGAAGCACCGATCAACAGAAGCACTAGACAATGGGGGAAGCCAAATCCAAAAGAGCCAAATAAACACAGACACAAGTCTGTAGTACACAGCATAGCTCTCCACTGTCCATACCACCAAACCCCAAGATCACAACAAGAAAGTTCCTTGAATCCAGTGATTCATTCAAGAGCAAAGGTGATGACAGAGGTATGTGAAAGGACACACAGACAATTTATAGCCTAACAGCCGAACTCCCTCATGTGCTATGTTCTGGCACCAAGCACCAGCTGCAGAGCTTCCTGGTCTCTCCCAGGGAGGGCATCAAGCCAGTACTGTTCTCTGCAGCATCTCACACCATACAAGTCCAGGTATGTATTGTGTGAACTGACTTCATTTTCATATTATGAGGGAAATTATGGAAGTGTTGTTCACCATCCTGTTTCTGTAATGGCCCCCACACAAGCACATAATCATGATCAGTGAGCAGCAAACAGGTCTGTGTGGACAAGCCATCAGAAACAGTCCTTAACCCTACATACCACTAGGCAAAGTTCCACAGTCCTATCTACAGACAATATCTGTTTCTTTATTAATTTGGTGTCTCTCATTTTGTTTGGCCCATACAGACAACATAAACACTTGTTTCCTTCCACAGGCAAACAAAATCATGACCCAGCACAGCACATCCAGTCTTGAATCATCTCTCTGTGGACTAAAGATGAGTTCAACATTACAATGTCTACTATGTCCTGTGAGTATTACAGTGTCCATTTATCTCCTGTGCAAGAGCACAAATCCTACCATGTAACAGCACATTCTTATTATGTTCACAGTACTTTCCCATTGTGCAGACTTTATCAAACGGCCTAGATGAGGTGAATGGAAAGATAAGGCTGTGGCATAAGTTGTAGTGTTGGTTTGAATTGAAGTTATCAAGAACCTTAATATCTCAAAATGTTAAAAGGCTGTGTTCTCTGCATGCCTGCTGCTTTTTTCTTCACTCTGCCTTGCTTGTACTCTCTTTCAGGAAGGAAAACAACAGGTGTGGGGAATGAAATATCTTACCTTTCTCTTGCAAATTTCATCCACTTATTTCTTTTAGACCATATTCTCTCTTTAGTGGCTGATAGTTTGCAGGAAATAATGAGGTAGGGTACAAGAGCAAATACTCTTGAAGCTCCCTAAAAAAATTCCAGAAATAGTATGTTAAGAACAAAAAGCATAATGTCAGCTGATTGAGTTAGAACGTGTCCTCTTTCCCAAAGAAATGGAGGGGAAGGTGTTTCTTTTTGCCTTATTCAATTCAAAAACTACTCAGAGGAGGGGGATAAATAAGCAAGAGTCTTTGGGAACAAAATGTATACTATAATTTAAAGTTTTTTTTTCTTGTTATGCTATACAAACCCACATGCTTAATCACAGAGTAAAAAAATTAGGAATATTATCTAATCAGATCTAAATGAAGAGTCTAATAAGGTTTTGGACACAATGCCATCAATGGTCAAGATCCTGAATCATGGAGATGTGGTATAAAGTTCCACTAGCTTAAATAACATCACATTTCTTTTGTCACGTCCTTGAAAACCCACCTTTTTCATGTTGTCTCTTCTCATGAGTACAACCATGTAGTTACCAGTGAAGAGCAGGAGATGACTTAAAAGCATCTGGCTATGTGATTATCTCTGGACACTGAACAATGGATGTACCTTGGGAGGTCTTGCAGAATGCCTCCAACTTTGTCCATGTGGCTACAGGAACAGAGCCAAATGCTTCTAAGCCATCTCCTGTTCTTCACTGGCCACTAGGTAGTCATACCACAAGGGAAACCACATGTAAAAGAGGCTGTTTAATGAGTTCATCTCAACGTACACAATACATCATTAGCAAGAAGAATAAAACACCAGATGCATGGAATGAAGTGCCAAGGAACAGACCTATATAACTATGAATGAACAGGTGGAACACATGAATAGCAACAGAAATGCAAAATCTGTGACTTGGGGGATTAAGGGGACTAGTTCAGTTTTAATGATGGGTTATTGGGGACAAAAGTAGAAGAATTTTTTTTTGCCTAAGGCCAAGGTGAATAGGTAATCATACAAAAGGTGGAGAGAGTTATTAGAATGATGCTATCTGGAAACCAGAAAGGAGATGTGATAAACAGGCCAAGAGAGTCCTCACAAGGCTAAGGATTTATCTACTGTGATAATATGTGTGGTTTGCCAGGAGACGATTGTCTCTGTTCAACCTATTGTCCATGGACTGGAGTTTGTGGATATATTCCAATTCTGTTGTGAAAGCCTCTTTCTAGAAGCACGTTAAGTAATGAAAATGGAACAGATTAGTTGTTTCACAGATTGACGCAAGGGGGCAGCATTTACTTTGTTGTGAAAAGCTTAATTACAAATGTGTTTCCCTGGTTGATAATAATCTCATTTCAATTTAATATGAACAGGACTTCTTTCTTGAATTAGACTAAATCACAGCTCCAAAGGGCCAGATCAGATTGTCTTGTCCTGCCCAACTGCATAACTCTTTTGCTTTATTTCTGACAGTGCAATTAATTTATGCAAGCTATATAAAAGCATATATCAAATTAGGCATGATAATTTGGGTAAAATGTTGTGAAGTCTGTGTGCTTGTGTGTTAAGAAGCTAGAGAAGGTTGTAATTGCAAGTATTAACATTTGTATTATCTCATATAATTTAGGGACATCATAAATAAGATGAAGTTGCCACTAAAAGTGTAGCTATATCCCTCATTCCCACCTCCACTGCCATGTGTAATCTAACTTACCTCACCTTATGTATATTTCCCTTTCTCTTTGAGCATCAGCAAATGCTGCAGAAAAGGCATCTACTTCAAGCTATTTTAAGAGATACTCTCCCCCCCACACACACACATCAACACACACACCTGTATTATTTTGCTGACATTGCAAAATGTTTAGCTTCTTTCAAAGGCCTCCAGAAGGTTTCATTTGAGAAACTGTCACATTTGTATTAAAATGTGGTTTCAACTTAGATTCAACAGTGACTCTCTAGCTATCACTTTTCCATACTACAGGATGGTTTCTTGATAGCTTCCATCTTTCAAAAAGTTTGCAGTGGTAGATTATGCTCATACTGTTGCTTGCCATTCTATGAGTGTGCATGTAATTCCATCCATGTTATTATCCTGTTCACATGTAGGACTGAAAGTGCACTCAAAGCTTCCTAATATTTAAAGGATGATTTTTCCACCAAAATATTTTGCCCCCAGAGTCACCATGCAATCTTTTACAGTCTTCTTCATGGAGTCAACAACATTTCAGGGTTGTGGGGAGGATGATTACAACCAGAGAATAGGCATAGGGAACAGTTACGTTGCCCTTTCTGGAACACATAGTTCTGGTCAATATTGTCTCATTCTTAAATGTTGTTAAGCTGATATAACTAAAAAATAGATTGACTACAGATGTCTTGCGGTTACATCATATCAGACCTTTCATTTGATGTTTAGGAAGCCAACTGACATGCAGATTTGGGAAGCAGGAAGAAAAATATTAGGCTCTGTTCCCAGGTAACCCATGTGTGATCATTTTTTATCTAAATCTCCACATTCTTTGCTTTTGCATACAAGAACAAGCATCTTCAGGAATTTTCTCTCTGAACAATTATTTTATGAGAGATTTTGCAACATCATGTTTTCAACTGCATAGAAAGCTTTTTTAAAAATCATTTTTTTCTGCACCCCCCAAAAAAAGTTTTTTTGCACAGAAAACTCTTTTGTGCATAAGACACTTTCTTTGGCACAAAGTATTGTGTATTTTTTTTTATTTCCACAAAATATTTTGACAAAGCAGATACACACACACACACACACACACACACTTGTAGCAGTATATTATTTTAGACAGTCTGCTTCATGATATCAAGACACCCTCTTGTTGCCGCAGTTTCTAGCCCTGACTTGTGGGATATTAGATATCATTTGATATCAATAATTTGGTCTTCTTTACCTATTCTTCTCCACATGCTCGCGAGGCCCCCGGACAAGCACACACACAGGCACAGCTGCAAATCGCCAAAACATTTCAAACAAATACAGGCAGGCCAGAAATAGCCAGACTGCTGCTTTAGGAGACCTCAAGGCAAGTACCATATTATGTATGCACACTACTTACAATGGATTCCCTGCCCTGAGCAGGCAGCTTGACGAGCCGAATACTCAACTGTCAAGCACTCCGCGTTTGCATACTAGCTGCTCTATTGACAACTCTGTCATAACTCAATCATGTAAAATATTGACCTTTCAGAGGCTTTGTCTCCAGCCCAAAACTCATTGTTAACCCCGAGAACGGACTAGCCTATGGCCACATTTTCCCCTATTAAGACCCCCTGACTATGAGCGCTTCATCGGATCGCTCTTGGCTTCCATCCCACCTTGCTGTTGCTTCATTTAATGAGCTTCTCCTCAGCTCCTTGTGCTGAGAATCTCCTCTGCTATGGACCTTTTCCTTCAGACTACCCAGGCTTCAGGTCAGGTGTAGTATTTCCCATACAAAACCTCCTCTTAAAATCCCTCTATCCAACTCCTGCCTTTATTTCAATAGATCTCTGTGTGAGTGTGTTGCATACACATGTTTGACTGTGCTGTACATCAATGAAAACAATTATTAGTTACTTCTGTTTGCTCCTTGACTCGGCCTGACCCCGTAGACATTGGGTAAAAGATATCATTATGTTGCCCTGCCCCTCATAGCGCTAGCTTGTGCTCTTTGCTAATTCCCAACTTTGTAATATTTGGAGCACATTGAGGTGTCCCTCGAGGGACCCCAGAAATCAGGGTAGCACTCTTTTGATGAAAACAAGGATATTAATGAGTATCTCTTATATCCCTACTGGTTGTGCACAGTTCACTATCATAGTCTCACATGGCAATAAGCCTATAAATTTCTAAGACCCACAGCGTGAAGTGGTAAAAATGCCTAGAAAAGTCTAGCAAGTTTCTGATTATCGGTATTGTCCGGAGTGGGGCTTACATGTGCATTCATGTCCTGCCCTCATATATTGTTGACACAGTCATGAGTCCTCCACCCCTATATCTTTAGAAGATTGAAGGTTCTTTACCTTATACCCTGTGTCTGATAGGATTTGCTGAAATTTGCCTTATTGGTCACCTAGGCACTCAAGCCCACCATGGCATTACCTTTCCTTGGTGGTAGGATTGTGTGCTCCTGTCAGGCAAGAAGGTATGCTAATGGTAGCAGTGCTGTTGAGTTCTACATGTCACCTAGGCTTTTGCTGAAAAGCCAGACTAAACATGCCAAACAACTACTTGCCAGCAGCAGTAGTGTAGATTGACACTGTTGGAGGATTTTTCAGAGACAACATCAGTGCCATTAGAGTTTTTAGTACTGAGTGGGAGAAAACAATGGTAAATAACTTCTGAAGCCTTCTATGTTGAAAATCCTGTGACGAGACAATTCAAAATGAAACAAGAGATAGCACCAGAAGATGAAACTCCCAGGTTGGAAGGAACTCAACCAGCTACAAAGGAAGAGCAGAGGGCAAGTATGAATAGTGCGGTGGGTAATGATGCAACTGGACCCAAGCTGAATGAATGGTCAATTGTTGAATGCTCAGAGGTAAAAGAAAAGTCCAAAGCTATACAGCACATATTATAGGGACCTGAAATAGGAGAAATATGTTTCAGGGGAGGTAGACAATGTAAAACAAGATATGGAATATACAAACATTGCAATACTTGGGGTGAGTGAACTAAAATGGACAAGAATGGGAATGTTTTGAATAAGATAATTACATAGTATTTTCTTTGTTTCTTTTTTTTCATAAAATGAAAATCTAATATTAAATAGGGTGGGATTAATACTGAAGAGACATATAACAAAAAAAAGTCAAAAGATATAATGCAGGCTCTGGCCAAATGGCATCAATAAGACTTCAGGAAAAACCCATCAGTATAACAATAATCCAAGTTTATCAGCCAACTACAGAGACAAAAGTGCAAGAAACTGAAAGATTCAATGCTGGAGTACAGGATGAAATTAATCACACCGCAAAACAGGATGTGGTGGTAATCATAGGCAATTGGAATGCAAAAGCAGGAAACAGAACAGAACCAAACATTGTAGAAGAATTTGGCCTAGGATTAAAATAAAAACAAAGGAGGAGAGTGACTGATTCAATTTTGTGAAACCAACAGGTTGTTAACAGCAAACACTTTCTTCAAGCAATCCAAGAAGTGATTGTATACATGGACATCACCTGATGACCAATACAGAAATCAAATAGACTACCTAATTGGAAGCAGAAAATGGAGAAGCTCCATTCTCTCTGCAAAAACAAGACGAGGAGTGAATTGCAGCACAGTCCATAAATTGCTACTATAAAAAATTATGGTAAAGATAAAGAAGAACACTAAATCAATCATTATACCAAAATAAAACCTGAAGAACATCCCCATGGAATCTAAAGATAATGTAAAAATAGATTTGCACTATTAAGCCTAATTGCCTGGGAGTCAGAAGAACTCTGGGCTGAAGCCAGAGACATTGTCAGGGAGGAGTGCAAAAAGCCACCATCTGCATGCAGAAAGAAAGAGAGGCCTCAGGCCCTTTCCACAGAATAGTGGTGGCCTGGCATAGAGACAGAAGAGGAGCAAGAAAGTGATGATGCTTTTGCATGACGTCGTTGCAGTCCTGTCATTCTCATGTCACCAACCAACACAATTGCAAGGTATATCACCAATGGTGAAACTCTGTCAACGATGCAATCATGCAAGCCTTCTGTCACAGCCGGCCATGCAGAAGGGCTGGAAGTGCAATAATGTGCTTCTTTCCTTGCTGCAGCATGAGAAGAAAACCAGCTGCAGTGTAGAAGGAAGGAGTGTGTCCCTCACACTCCCTTCTTCAGGAAGCTGGCCATGTGCAGGTAGGAGTGCTGCAGACACATTCCCATCCTGGCAGAGAGGCTGCCAGAATTGCAGTGGGGTGACCTGTAGGAGTGTCATCCTGTGGAAAGGGCCTGAATGTATGACAGATGAAACTCTTCAAGTAATTAGGCATAGATGAGAAGCAAAAGTAAAAGGTAAGATAAATAGAATCAGAACCCTGAAAGAAAGTTTTCAGCAGCTTATGTGCAGAGACAAAGAGAACTACTTTAGTAATCAATGCATAGAAACAGAAGATGATAACAAAAAAGGAAGAGGATCTGGGAAACCAAAAGGACATTTATAGCTAGAGTGGGTACGCTCTGTGACCTGCAGAGGAACACACTGCACAATCAAAGAGAAATAAAAAAAGACAAAGGAAGCACTACACTGAAGAGGAAAGAGATGCAAGGATGACAGATTCATTCATTGATGGTGCATCTGAAGAAAACCCACAATTTTAGAAACTGAAGTGGAAGCTGCACTCTAAGCACTTGGAAGAAATAAACCACCAGTAACAGATGCACACCAATACAGCTGTTTCAAGCAACAGAGACAGAATCCACTCAAATTCTAATCAAAATCTAGTAACAAGTATGGAAAACAAAAGAATGACCCAGAGATTGGAAATGTTCAATAAACAAGGGGACACCAGGGCTGCAGTAACCACTAGACCATTACATTAATCTCCCACACAAGCAAAGTGTCATTCAAAATTCTACAACAAAGACTTTTACTATATATATATATATGAGAGAGAGAGAGAGAGAGAGAGAGAGAGATTGAGATTGAGGGAGACAGAGAGAAATTCCAGATGTTCCAGCCGAGTTCAGAAAAGAAAAGGGATCATACTGCAAACGTATGTTGGATAATGGAGTATACCAAAGAATTTCAGAAGAAAATTGGCCTGTGCTTTATAGATTATAGCAAATCCTTTGATTGCTTAGATCATGAAAAACTGTGGATTGCTCTTAAAAAATGGGTGTACCACAAAATTTAATTGTCCTAATATATAATGTCTACTCAGCACAAGCAGGCACTGTTAAGATAGAATAGGGAGAAAGGGGGTCAGGCAAGGCTACATTTTAACAACCCATTTGTTCAACCTTTTCTTCCAAACATATCATACACAAACCTTGATTAAACTCTGAAGAAACAGGTGTGAAAGCTGGAGGAAGAAACATCAACAATTTAAGATATGTAGATGACATGATAGTGCTATCAGAAAATAGCGAAGACTTGAAATGTTTATGGAAGAAAGTCAAGGCAGAAAGTGCAAAGGCAGGTTTACAATTGAGCAGAAATTATTTACATAACTTTAAAATGATGATGAAGACAGTGAAACAGTTAAGGATTTCCCATACCATGACTCAATCATTAGTCAAAACGGGGACTACATCTAAGAAATCAGAAGAAGAACAGGACTTGGAAGGGTTGCTATGATGAAACTATATATAATCCTGAAGTGTAAAGATATATTATTGAATACTAAAGATAGGATTGTCCATCTCATTGTATTCCAATTTCCATGAATGCTTATGAAGTGAAGAAAGCTGATAGGAAGAAAATCAATTCATTTGAGATGTGACTCTGTGAGAGAGTTCTGTACTAAAAAGACAAATCAATGGGTCCTAGAGCAAATCAAGCCTGAACTCTTCCTAGAAGCCTAGATGACTAAACTAAGACTGTCATACTTTGGACATGCCATGAGAATGTTAGCCTACCCTACATCCCCATCCTGCGGGATGTGCTTTTTCATATAGTTGGAGATACATAAATTGAAGTCATGCTGACCAGAAGAGGTCAAACTGACCTGAAACATTGCCAGTCCATAAGTACATGAGGGATTAGATGGAAAACCCTGACATAAAAGGGGTACAAGCTAATATTTTCTTCATTCCCATATAAGGCAATCAGAAACCATTTCATTTGATCTTACTGTATGAGAACATTTCCTAACCCCCAACAGTCCAGACTTCAAGAGGTTATCATGATTCTCATAAATTTTACTACTCGAGTGTCAAAGCAATTACTTATTCTAGGTGTGATAACTGAAGCCCCTGTCAGAGCTGCTGATGAGGAGCAGCAGCTGTTGGTGACTGTTGCTTAGGGTGGAGATGATGAGCAGCAGCTGTTGCTCCCTGTGGCTCTGCAGCTCAAGAACTCCCCCTGCTGCTATGGACCAAGCTGGTGTGGACGTCCCTCTGCCTGCTCCTTTAGAGCAACAGGGATCCAATTCTGTGCCTGCTCCTTTAGAGCAACAGGGATCCAATTCTGTGCCTGCTCCTTTAGAGCAACAGGGATCCAATTCTGAAGAGGCTCTGGAGCCTGGTTCAATAAGCCCCCAATCAAGGCAGAGACTCAAGTGGGTTGTGCAAAGATAGGCTTCCTTGGCTAAGTTTAAGAAACAGTGATCGGGCACACCTGAGCCTGGGGCTATATAACTGCCTGCCTGGAAGCTTCCCTTTGCTTGTGGCAAACTTCTTACAAGCTTACCACTGTTACCAGCTTTTGTGTAGCAGCAGACAAGAGTTAGACCAGCTTTATCAAGAGCAAAATCTAATCCATTACTGCCCCAAATGCTTCTGTTTTATATCTGTCCCTGGCTTTATTTGGACAAACATATTAGAAATGTTTATTAGGCTCTGGTTATGTAAACAGTATTCTCTTCCAATCCAGACAAAGATCTTAGTGGCCCTTCCTCTGTGATTTAACATTTGGTGACCACTTTGTTCTTGGCTGCCTGTCATCAGATTACACCAGAGAGTATACAGTTTGGTTTGGTATAAGTCACTTGTTTCTTTTTCAAGACATTTCTCTTTTTATCATTTTGTTTACAGTTAGTTTGGTTGCAGGCCTGGAAGTAGTTTGTATCTATGGTCATAATATATTGCTGTCTCACACACAAGCAGTTCAACTTTAGGGACTTAAATTCAGCCAAACAAATCAGTGCATTATCCTGATTTCCGGGGTCCCTTCAGGGATGCCTTAATGTGCTCCACGTGATAGGCAATGGAAACTAGCCAGAGCACGAGTAATAGCAATGCAAGAGGCAGAGTAACTTAGGGGGGTCTTTTTACCCAGTTTTTACAGGGTCAGGCCAAGCCAAAAACCAAATGAGGATGTCCAATAAAATGATTTAATTGAATGAAAGTCTCACGCACCAACGAAATCACTCACATACTCACTCAAGACCTATTAAGGAACAAAAGAGAGGAAACTGGATAGGGGAATACTGAAGGGATTGTAGCTAGGGTAATACTGCACCTTTTCCTGAAGTCCTTGGTCTTGAAAAAACAGCAAAGTGAGGCTCAGCACAGAGAGGACTGAGGGGATTACTCGACGGATGGAGAAACGGTCTGCTGGGATGATCAGGAGTGATCCAAAGAACCGCTCAAAAACAGGGACTATTTGCCGCCCAACCCACGAAATAACGAGACCACAGACAGAGCTTGGGTTGAACTAGGACAATTTACTAATATGCCTATTTAACAAGGGGTGAACTTAAACTTGAACTTCAACTTGAACATGAACTTGCGTTTTATGATCTGAGGAGAAAAACAGGGGGGGTATACAGCATCCACGGACTAGGGTCAAGAGGCAGCTCCCGACCATCTCCCCTAGCTGTTGGGCAAAATACCGGGCCCCAAAGCCAACCGCTAAAGTTGCATGAAGACTTTTGGCCAGCCCTTGTCTGGAAGGAGAGCTCCAAGGCCCACCCCCCGCTGCGCAGCAAGTGGGGTGATCCCAGGGCCCTCCCCAAGGATAGGATTTATCCTACACCCCACAAGGGGGGGTGCCATAGGTACACACCAAACCTAAAGCCCCCCTGCCGGCCATGGATAAGGGCATGCGTCCGCTTAGTCCTTATCCCCCATCCCCTCAGTATCAATTCCAGCCCCTTTTGCAAATCCTGTAAAAAATTTGATTGCCCTCTGGTGACAAGTGTACGCCATCATGCCAATAAATCTCCAGTTTACTAAAAACAATGTCAATGAGGAATGTAGTAACCCAAGCCCTGTCTCAAGGCACAACGAATCTCCCTATTCGCCAATTGGCGGGCTCGTTCTATGTGCCGGGGATCAGCACACTCTCCCCATGTCCTTTGTATCAATGCAGACCAAACAATAGAAGTGTGAGGCCATGTGCCTTGCATAAGCCGCATATCATGAATGGCCTATATCACCAAGGTCTTTCCTTTTAGCAGTCCAAGGTCATTACCACCCAGGTGAATGACCAGCACATCAGGGGGAGGCTCACCGCACTCCCTGAACAACATAAGTCACATATCATGAATGGCCTGTAACACCAAGGCCTTTCCTTTAGCAGTCCAAGGTCATTACCACCCAGGTGAATGACCATCACATCAGGGGGAGGCTCACCGCGCTCCCTGAACAACAGAGGTAGCAAGCCATGCCAATGCAGACCTCTCTTTCCAAGCCAATGTATTGTCGCCGGATCACCCAGTCCCAGGTTCGGGCCCATATAACCATTACGAGCTTGCCATTGGCCCAGGAGCTGAAACTGTGACCGCAAATCCACATTCGCTTCCTCTCCTTCGCAGCAGGTCAATCTGGAAAGGAACCAAAACGTTAAGGCAGATCAATTGGCCTGACATAGCGCCTGAACGCCGAGGAGTTCCACCTACGCATCCTCCTGATGTTGTCAGCTTTCCTGCCCATCTGTGCTGCAGTGGAAGCAGCCCTTATGCGAAATGAGTGTGTGCCAAAATTGACTCCCTACAGGCCTAATTGTAGCAGGGCCTTCTTTGTAATGGTCCAGAATTGATACCTAGTGAGTGGAGTTGTGTCTGCATCATAAAAAAGAGGTACCACATGTTCCTTTGTTAGCAGTATAAGCTCTAAGCGCCCTTACCGGGCCCAAGGTTGCATCAATGTATTCCCGTAAGGTCACAACATCGCTCCGTTTGGCCTGATCTGTCTTTGATCCCCTTATGACCAGACAGAAATTCCACTGCCCGCAAGACAGGTCCCGGAATTCCAGGGCCCTGTCCGATCTATCCTCTTTGCTCTGAATGACCAATTCACTTATTCTTAGCGCCCCGAAAAATGCAATGAGAGCCGCTGATTGAAACAAAAGAGCCTCATATGTTGAGGAACACACTACTTTCCATGCATCACCCAAACCCCTCAGGGTACCATGAGAAAGTGGTTGCCTGTTACCTCGTACCGTTTACTTGCTTAAGGACCACACAAAGTTGCAAAATGTGGTCTACTGGGAGTGCCAAGTGTCTTGCAACCTTTTGGACTTATGAAAGTTGCTGAATTCCCTAACTGCCTTGCTGTAACCCTTCTTAGTGCTGGGTGCGATTGACATACCTATCATCCTCATTACCTCACCCTGCCAAGATTCCACAGGCCAGCGGGCATCGGTTCCGGATACGGCTGGAGCCAGTTCTCTAAAGTGTTCCATCTGCATATGGGAAAGAGAGTCAGCCAGAGAATTATCAATGCCCGCAACATGTACTGCTTTGAAAACAATGCTAAATCGTAGACATTGAAGCCCGCTCCAGTCTCATAACACGCTATTACTTTGAAGAAGGATAGTTGATCACTCTGACTGTAGCCTGGTATCACACCAAACTGGGCAGCGTCATTTGCTTACTTACGTGCCCAGATGCACACTGCTACCCATATTGGGAAAACTCCAAAAAATTTCAGGTCAGCTGTGATGCCCGCTTCCGCCCCAACTCCCGGGCTACCTCTAAGCGCAGCACCTGCCTCCAAAAAAGACACTGTAGCCAATGGAACCTGTTGAGTCAGAGTATATTTGCAATGTATCCTTGACTTTAATTTCATCACGCCAAAAGGCGACACCGTTAAAAACAGCCAAGAACTCCTGCCATGCTTCTAAGTCTAACTTCAACTCTCTAGTGATCCTAATTTGGTGGTGTGGCTTGGTGACACCCTTAGGGGCATTGCAAAGCCGCCTGATAAACGCCCTGCCACGCGCCATCCCCTGCAGTCAAAATTCAGATGCCCTAATATCTCCTGAAATTCCCTGGGAGTTGCTTTGCGCCTACCCCAGAAAATTGCCACTGACCCGAGATCCGGAACTTTAGCTTGCGGCAATTTATGGGCTTGGTTTACTGTCCAATTTGATTCCCCAAAAATGTAAGTCCCTGTGTGGGGCCTTCTGTTTACTCGTGTGCCAAGGGCACCCAGTTCTCCCATCAAGGATGCGAATTCTGACAAAGAAATGCGCATTGCCCGGAGCCCCAGCGTCCGACAATAGAAAATCATCTCAATGTTGCACAAAGCCCTGAAGGCCTAATTACCTTTTAATGACCCATCCAAAAAGGTACTGAACGTCTCAAAGGCAAAACACGACCCGAACGTTCCATCAGGAGGGAGTGTTCAACGTAAAATTTACCCTCAAAGATAAACCCCAAAAGTTCAAAACTGGATGGGTGCACATGTAGTAGGCGGAAGGCTGACTTGATATCTGCTTTGGCCAGCTCAGCCCAAACCGCATGCCTGCGCACCACCCGCACTGCTGTATCAAATGCAATCTACCTAACTGAACATACTTCTTCTGTGTACCATGGCACATTTGAGTTGCTGTTGGTACACAGAAGTGTGCCTCATAGATTTCCCCCTTGGTTCATGTTTTTCTTTGGTCTTAAATATGATTTATCTTGGATTTAGTAAAAGAAGGTAAAGAAGGTGGCTGATTTCTGACCTTCCTTTCCCATTCCTTTCATTTCATTGATGCTCAATACTAACAGGAAGAAAACAAACTACCCTGATGAAAACCTACATTACCTGTTGGATGCCGATGTACTAACATCTTGCATAAACATCTTTTAATCCACTAGAAGAACCACTTGCTTTAGATGCCTATTTAGTTCACTGTGTATCCAGCCATAGTATTACTTTATTGCTGTATCAAGTATAATTACTAAAGGAAAGACCAGTGATAGATCTTGGCCTGTTAGATACAGGCCTGTTAGATACAGCTGTTAAAGGCCCCAAAAGACCTCTCCAAAATTCAGAAACTGCACAGAATCTCCTGAAGAGAATGCAGAGAAAAACACAGAGTCAATTGTTGTCTATTAGACAAAGGCAAACTTCCAGGGCATCCTCCCCACAGTGC
The DNA here is from genome assembly GCA_948474755.1 of Ctenosaura bakeri. Taxonomy (NCBI): domain Eukaryota; kingdom Metazoa; phylum Chordata; class Lepidosauria; order Squamata; family Iguanidae; genus Ctenosaura; species Ctenosaura bakeri. The sequence goes on from CAOLHI010000058.1 coordinate 515,415, forward strand.
CTGGCTCTGAGGAAGAATCTGTCAGAGTCAGAAGTTTGGGTCTGGTTGCTCTGTACACCATCACTGCCTGTGCAAAGGGATCAAAGCAAAAACAGAAAGCAGTGTCAGCAATAATATTGTACTGTTATTCTGAATATAGAAGGCCCTATCAGTGAAGGAAGTTAATGCATTATCCCATATGACAGGCCAACTCTCCGCCCCCTTCCATTCCATCAGACAGAAGGCTGCTGGTATGGGAGATAATGAGTTCTGCCCTCATGGAAAAAGTGCGGCATTGAAATGTGCCCGTGCCAGATTGTCCCTCTGAATTAGATATGTTTTCCTTAACATAATGCAAGCTCAGGATCATTCTACTATATATTATGGACCAAGATTTGTCCATAAAACAAAGAGTTCTACAGTAATCACAGGTTTGGGCAGAAATGTCTTCGATTTTGCCCTAAGCAATTCCAGATAACTTTATCATCCTTGCACAGATATCTACAGACCAAAACCTGGGATCTGTAACTGAAGGCTGATGCTGCAGCACTTCCTAACACTAAAATAATACCTATCCATTATTAGAGTGCAGTTAGCTTCCAACCCAGTTCTTCAGTTTGCAAAGATATTCTGTATCTTACTTGTGTTTGCCATGGCAACAACCAGTAGAATCCTGGGGTTTGCAGCCCTCTCTGACTGCAAATTGTAACCACTGCTTCATAAACTGCAGCATTCCATAGCTGGCAGCCATGACAGTTAAAGTAGAATCATAGCACTTTAACTGTGTAGTGTGAATGGGCCCCTTGCCTATGTGTCTCATTCTTCCAACTTTTGGACTCTGAAGTTTCTCTGTGTTATAGTATATCATCAAGAGTGCGTGATAACACTTGTCATACAGTAATCTTCCCATAAAAATATTGGGACACTTTACAGAAAAATAACTAGGGGTTCTTCTAAAACAATTTGTTGCCTGAAATGCACCCCTTCCTCCCCAGGTACAAAACATTCACTGGCCTGGCAGGAAGGCCCCGCCCCAGCCGTAGTGCTAAAATGGCCTTAGTGAAGATACTAAGATAAAATACTATGTAAATGCTGTATAATTTGAAGACCTATAGCAATATTACTCATTCTTGCCTATGAGGATACAACTCATGAAAATTTACATTCCTGCATTTCAGAATATCTACAAATTTTAACTGTTCTGGCTGGTTGTCAAACATAAATATGCCCTCTGCTGCATTGCAAGAATCAACACTGGTGACAACACAGCTCCACTTTACAGATTCGTACTGTTGAGATAATAAATGCTGCAAATAATGCCCAGTACCCCACCACCAGCACTGACGCGGCTGCAGCGAAGCGGCCGAGGCCTTACCTGGGCGGCCGCCGAGGCAGCCGCCTCCTCCATCCACCCGAAAAGGCCCGAACGCTGCAGGAGCCCCTCGGGTCCCAGCGAAGGAGGAAGGCCTGAACAGGCCTCAAATCAGCCATGTGGCGCCTCCGCCCAGGGCTGAAACGACCTCCTCCTTCGCCTGGATCGACGAGAATGGCCAACGGGGAGGAGGGGCAGGCTCCAAATACTGAGCCCCGCCCCTCCTCCTCCCGTCGGCCAATGCAGTGTGATCTCGTGGCGTGGGAGGGCGGCAAAGGCCGTCCTCCCCCGCCATAGCAAGCTAGGCAGCGTGGGACGAATTGTAGGGGAAAAAGTACCTGGAGGGCTTATCCTTTCCTAGGGAGAACACTGGGTGTTGCAATGAGAAAGAAGCCCGATGATGGCAACTCCTTTTTGCATGATGGGATTACGAGGTGTTGCTAAAGTTTCAGGATCTTGAGTTGCATTGGGTTGTGGTGTGAATTTATGTAGATGGTCCTTGCCTGACAGGATTTTATTGCTATCGGTGCTCAACTTGGGGAAAAGATGCTAATCCCCTCAAATTGGCTCCTCAGTGACTGAGGACCCTTTGTTTACCATGGGTTTGCACAGCTTGAGGTCTCCTGGGGCTATGTGACTGGGAATTTTACTGGCCTGACTTGGTTCTCGATCATTCGACCATTGCTGCCTACGTGCTCATCCAGATGACCTGTCATGCTCATTGAATCATATTTTAATATCAAAATTGAAGAGGTCGGGACAGGGTTTACCAGCAAGGAAACAAGTGCACCTTATAATCCTGTTTTGTGACACCAGGCATTTGTATAGGACAAGTGTTTGTCTATCATGTATATATTTGCATGTTATAGGAGAAGACTGGTTTGAATACTTAAAATCATTAGATCAACCTCATGAAAATGTTTGTATTAGGCTAGAATATAGTTATTTTTAAACAGACCTTCACAATTAGAAAACAATCATTAGGGCTGAATGTTTTCTGTGGGAAAACTGTAGCATCTTTTGAGTGTGTGTTTCGTCTCTTTCACAGTTCCTGAGCTGTTTCTTTTGAGTAGGAGATTCTATACATTTGCTTCAAATGTGTGCTTTAGGGGAAAAAAATGAGTCAGAACTCTATGCACTGTTTTTTAACTTCAGAACTTTGGGGAAAAACAGTTTGCAGAGCAGCATCTTAGATGGATGTACTTGACAGAAAAAGAATAAGACAAAAATACTCCAAAGCTTATGAAGCTTACATTTCTGGATCACTACCATCCAAAGGTTTTTCATTAGTTTCTCCATGCATTAGCAGCATGCACAATATTTTCTTTAGAATAGCTCTGAAAGTCACTGCAGTTTTCTAACATTATTGCTTAACCTTTGACTGTAGTTCTTTGTTGATTTTGCCATCTTGATTATCACGATTGTGTTTTTGTAGCCTTCTGTTGTTCCACTTTGCCTCCTTTGTCACTCCCACATTTTCATGAAAGTTTATTTGTCATGAACTTCTTTTTAGGTTGCATGAGTAAAATGAGCAGGGGTGCTGTATAAAGAAGGCAGCCAATGTAAACAGTTATTACTAAGGAGTGAAATTTGATGTGATAAGACCTAGCACAAAAGATTTTTCTTCTTCAGATGGAAAATGCCAAATCCCAACTCAGCCAAGTCAAGATGCCTAGAAATTAAAATAATATGAACAGAAAGTCTACAAGAACCCCTTCCCTTATCGGGGACCATTCATAAAATAATAAGAAGTCAAACAATTAACCATCTGATGGCCTTTTATGAGACCCAAAAATTTCTGGCCTTTGGCAATAACTCACTCTTCCTAATGGAAAAATACAGCTCTGGCTTTGAACTGTTTTAAGAAAATGAAGGAAAGAACGAAAGAAAGAAAAAGGAAGGAAGATGCCTGAAATACTTGAAATATTTGGGCTGTTAGAATGGGAAATGCTGTGTCTTTAATCATAAACCGTGCAAAGATTACACAGGAGGGGGAGGGGGAGGGGAAGGATATTCAGAAATGTAACTATGTCAACTGTTAGTAATATGAAAACTAATGGAATGGATAATTTCAATAAAAGTATGAGTCTGTTCCTGGTACCTTTGGAATTTTTGTTCTGGAGCCAGTTTCAAAATGGTCTTGGGAACCACATTTCAAGCATTGGTTAAGCTGAGAGCATAGGGTGGAGCGAAAGCAAATTGAGTAAAGCTAGGTGTAAAGCTTGTCAGTTCTTATCAAGACAATTCATGTCAGGCATTTCCCTACATGAATATGAAACATAGTTCAGTTATATGCATGTCTACTCAGGATTACATCTCTCCATGATAGCTTTCCGGCATGGAAAGCACTGCTCCATTCTGTGCGTATCCATGCATGTCCATGGCAGCAGTTTCCTGGGTGGTATTAGCAGAGTTCAGTATCTCCTGGGCTTTAATAGCCCTTTTTTTTCTCATCTTGTATCATTAATCAGATACAGTCACAGAAAGTTGCCATCTTAGATAGGAAGCCTTCCTTCACATACACAATTATTATTTCAGAAGTCTGGATATCCTTTTAGTTCATTACAGGTTTTTTTTTTTTAGTTTTTCTTTTCTTTTTTAAAAAAATCATATTCAAACAGTTTTATGATACATGTATTTTAATGTCTTTAAGTGGTCTTAGTGAAAGTGATAATTGATGTAGGTGGTATTTCTTTCTTTTCTCCAGCTAAGGACAGTATAATCTAGTACCTTGTCTTCAAAAAACAAGAAAAAAACTATAAAGCCTTTGAGTTGTTTACAGTATTTCTTCAAAATAAGGAAATTTCAACCAGTGGTTTCCATTCCTGAGTATTTAAGAGCGATCTTATTGAGTTTTTCTTCATTTATTGTTTTTTATCGTTATCTATAGCCTAAGGGGAGAATATGGTATATTTCAGAAATATGGTATCTCTTTAAGTTCAAGTAGGAACAATATAATTTATTTTTCACATTTGTTAACTATAAATTATTGGTTGGTACTCCCCTGACGATGTTGTGGTGGGAGGTGGAAGAAGGAGAAGAAGTCTGGATGTAGATTATATTTTTCTGATAGATCAGGGATGTGAAGGAATACCATTAAAATTAAGTTTGAAGATAGCGAGGATTTATTGTTGATAATGGTATTGTTATTAAATAATCAGAGGCTGACACTGATGTGAGATAATCAGAATAACTAGTCTTCCCTTTTCTAACATGGGGAGGTTTATTTTATGATACTTCCGAGTATATAATAATGCTGTACCTCACTCAAAGGGGAAGTTTCTTTTTTCTTTTTTGTTAAGTAATTGGTATGTATTATCACTATTTGTATCTATGTGTGTCAATATGTTTGTAGATTGTTTATGTGTAGATTGTATGTTGTTAGATCACAGTAGTTCATTGTTATTGTAGTGGTATGTTGTTTGTGTGGGTTTTTTTCTTTTTTTATAATAAAAATATTTTTTTAAAAAAAAAACAAGAAAAAATGAGTATGAGACTAAGGCCCTTTTCGCATTGAGGCTTCTCGCACGAGCGGGGGAGGGCGGCTCGTGCAAGAAGCCTTCTACGGGAGGCTGCCGCTTCCTCCCTCCTTCCTTCCGCAGGAGAAGGAACGAGCGGGGAAGCGGCAGCCTCCTGGAGGCAGCGGTGGCTTGTGCCCCCCCCGCGAAGCAGGAGGCTAGTGCGTCCGCCCCCCTGCGAAGCAGGAGGCTCGCGCATCCGCCCCCCCGCGAAGCAGGAGGTGTCGCGTCCGTCCCCCCTGCGCGCGTGCGAAGCAGGAGGTGTCGCGTCCATCGCGCTAGTGCCCCACCCCGCCCCTTCCGCAGGGGCGGAGGGAAGGAAGCATGACCCGGCCCCCTCCCCGATGCTCCGCACAGGAGGTAAGTGCGCCTGGGTGCCAGGAGCATTGCACGAACGAGGGTGATTTTCGCTTTGAGGCAAAAATCAAAAAACCCGCGATCGCGCCGCTGCAGCCCCATGAGTGTGGCAGAAGTGGGAGTGCGTCGTGCAGAGCGACGCTCCCACTCCCGTGAGGCTTATGGGGCTGTCGCGCGACAGAAAGCCCGTGTGAAAATGGCCTAACACAAGACAGGTAGCTTTATGCTCTGCATTACTAAAGGATTCTGAGCTGATGGGTGTTTTCATTGAAAATCTGAAATACTAGTGTAAAGGCTGCAATATTTATTCATTCTGAGATATCTTTAAGGAAATCCTAGAATGACAACCTAGACATCACTAGAATTCTGGATGATGAAATTATATACAGATGGCTTTATACTCCAACTAGAATGAGTAGAATTTATTCTAATGTGGCCACATTCTGTTTGAGTGGTTGTTATACATTATGTACTCTATGTCATATGTGGGTTTCATGTAAAAATGTCAAATAGTTTTTGATGTATGTCATTATTTTCCTTATGTGAATGACAGGACAAAAATGATTTTTGTGAAAAAGTATTATTATTTTGAATCTTCACAACATTAAAAATAAAGAGTTTATAAACATGATGCTGATAGCAGCAAGATAAAAAATTGCATGGTGTATGAAAAGTGCAGAAGATTTATGTATTAATAATTGATCAACTCAAATTGGATGCATTGTTTCTACAGAAAAGTTAACATGCACTATTAAAGAGACAACAGAAGGGATGGTAAATTTTGGACAACATGCTGTCCATTCATGCCGCCTGCAAATACAAAGAAGCAATAGGACCACCAAGTCAAATCACTCATCTTTGGCAAAATGATGATGATGATGATGATGATGATGATGATGATGATGATAAACAGAGAGATATAGCTGTAATTAGAATAACATCTAAAGAAAAAATAAGATTTGAAAAAGTGGAAGAATTGTTAAACTGTAATGAACATTATATTTGATATAAATTTGATTTAGATATTGAAAACTAATACCACAATGTTTTCATTTGTTGTACTTCTTGTCATTGTTCATTGTTTGTCAGATTAGTATAACATGAAACTAAACATTAATATATTTTTTTTAAAAAAGTATTTTGGGTAATAATTCCCAGTAACTTTTATGTTTCTATTCATAAGCTGAATGGTTGTGTCTGTTTAAATCAACGTTCCAGTGAGCAATTCAAGGGCCTGCTAAGGTAGAATGTTTTAATGGAGCTTAAAGAATATTTTTTTCAATCTTTCTGCATCAATGGGACTGTTTCATTTCAGGGCCTCAGAGAAGATTCTAAGCCACAGTTTAAGCATGCATTCAGCTTGCACAAGGCATGGAGTAGGTTTGTTGGACTTCAGCTTTGTGAACAGAAAGTAAGAATGAATTTGCAAGCAAGGTGAATAACAGATTGCCATTGAAAATAGTCTTGTGTTGGCTTATTTTCTTACTTTCCAAAATATTTAGGCATTATGCTACTACATTGTGCAATTCCTTCCTCCCTTCATTAGTTAATGGAATCATAAGTGTTGGAAGGGCCCACAAGGCCCATCTGATCTTACCCCTGTAATGCAGAAATACATCAATAAAGCACTCATGATAAATGCCTATCCAACCTTTGCTTAAAGACCTTCAAAAACGAAAAGTCTACCAACCTCTGAGCCAATCTATTCCTCTGTCAGATAGTCTTTTCAGGAAAAAAAAAGTTTTTCCTAACGATCAGGTAGAATGTGTTATTTTGATTTGAATCCATTGTTCTGAAGCTCTATTTAAGTGACCCTAACAAAATAATAATAATAAAAATCCTGTGCGTCATTCAAACCAAAAGGAAAAACTATCTGAAATCTATGTAGCCAAACACATTCTTGTCTTGACAACAAAACTAAAGTATCATAAAGTAAACATGCCATCCCATTCATTTTAAGCCTTATGTAATTGTGGTGTAGCCATCTATCTAGAAATACTTGTGTTATATTGAGATTATATGAATTCAATTGAGGAAGCTAATGGTGGTGAAATAGGGACTATAATTCTGGGGTCTTCCCTCCCTTTCTGATTTGCTGATGTTGCAATTTTACATAAGAATCTAACTTGCTTTGATCAATTTGGCATGAAAATTCAACTATGTATTTACCATCAGTACTACCAGGACACATGAAAGTCTAGGGGTCCTATCACACTACACTGTTATAGTATTATTGTTCCACTTTAACTGGTATGCCAACATTCTATGGAATTCTGGGGTTTGTAGTTTAGTGAGGCCCAAGAGGTCTCTGGTTGAGTATTCTAAATGCTCCGCCCTAAACTGCAAATCTCAGTATTCCCTACCATGCATTAAAATGGAATAATAGTGCCATAATAGTGTAGTGTGATGGGACCCTAAGTTACATCTCAGTATCTTTGCATAAGAATTCAGTGTGTTCATGAGTTATTTACTTCTGTTAAAAAGAATTCTCTTGCCAAGTGGTTGTTCCTGGCTGTTTGAATTGTAGTTAGTGTATTCATTGTATTGCAACTGTATTCAGTAAATGATCACTATCAAGTGGTTGCTATTTGTTTGAATTGCATTCATAGTGTATTTAATGCACTGTAATAGTATGTAGTCAACATTTTGTGCTGTATGGTGTGTAGTCAACAATTTGTGTATATTAAAAATTCCAGTTATCTGACATCATCATTGTTGTTGTTGTTGTTGTTGTTTTCAGCATATTGGTTACCTGTCTCTCTTTTTATTAGCCCTAAGCATTAAGCAGCTACGATGCTTTCTGGTTTTTACTAGTCTGTGGAGCAGCAGAAAACAAGCATATTACACCTTCTGCATGGCATCCCTTAAAATATTTAAAGACAGCCATCATGTTACCTCTCAATCTTCTATTCTGCAAGCCAACTTACTCTTGTGCAGTGTTAATCCTCCCATACTCCACAGTGAGGTGAGTAGCTCAGGAAACAAAAAATGATGAATGAAAACAGCCATAAGCTCTTGAATGTTCCTTTTGAACTCCACAATTACATCTTCCTGCTGGGGAACATCTGCTGTGCATTCAATACAGCCTTTCCTGAGCCATGTCAGCCTTTATACAGGGGCTGCCTAGAGGCACAATTTTGCAGCAAAATGCTTGGGGGCAAGCCCACTCTTATGGGAACAGGAAAATATCATGGAAATGTTTGGCTAAGGAATAACTACCCAAAGTTTACAATGTCATCTAATGTTTCACTTAACTAGGAAGATGTTACTTTAAAACCAAGAATTAGAAGGATATTTTTCTTTACTCCCTGAGTTTAAGATAGGAATATCTAGAAATATTGACAGAACTTACAACTTCTGTTGGTTAACTTATCCGTGAAATGGCTTTCACTTACTTTATGACCATAGAAGACATTGTTTTCATGCCAATATATCTTAACTAAACATCTCCCGTCTGTTTTGTCAACAGCGACTGTCTGCATCAGTCTGTCTATTTGGCAGTGTGACTCAACGAAACAAAAAAAAAAAGTCCATTTTGTGACTCAATTAGGATAAAATTTATTTTCTTCCTCAATTCAATTGGACAGCTGATCTCACAGTTTTCAGCAACAGATTGCACCAGGTTGATGCAAACACTCTCTGACCACAACATTTAAAAAAAAGTAAATGAGCTCTGACAAACAGTGATTTGGCCAAGATGAGTGGAACTCTTTGCTTTTTCAACATACAGGTGGCCAAGTTATTATCATGGTGCACATAGTCTAATTATTTCCAAAATGAACGCCTGGAATAGGAGATGTGACCTTGGCTGGTAGAAACTCTGTAAATAAAAATTAAACACATCTGCCTCTTGCTATCTACATTTTTAAGTCTGGTTCTACTGGTAAGCCCTATCCAGTGCTACTGAATAAATACATGACAATAGAGATTATACTATTTACCTCTCTGCATGTTTAAATTATACGCCTCAACACAGATGGGAAGAATACTTGAAAATAATATTAAAAATATAGTTAAACATATTTTTAAATGTTTCTTCTTCTGATGAGGACTAAAGAGAATTTATGCAGTTCAAGATATATTGTACACAAAATTTGCACATGGTTGTTTTGCACAGAAAACAATGTGTTCTGTTCAAGAAAGAACATTTTCTTTCTTTCTGAGGGGTCTCCTTTATGTGCTGAAGCTTTCCATATAATCCAGAATACTGATTTCCTTGCGTTTTGAATCATATGAAGAGCTATCATTCATTGAGGAGCCTTCTCTATTCATAAAGTTGCTCTTCATACAAGGAAACAATGGGAATACTCAAGGAATTATTAGCCACAACATCATATATTCTGAAAATACAAGGTTCCTGTGATGAACCATGAGGGGAAGTAGCTTAGCAACAGAGCACTCTAGCGACCCCGGGGATTTAAATTGATTGGCTGTTGGAATTGGAACGTAGGCTAGTCATAGGTATGGGCTAGATGGGAGGAGTGAGTAACTGAAATTTAACTGAAAAACAGAGTTGAGGTTCTGAACAGAGATCTTGGAGTTGAGAGAGAGTGAGAGATCCATCTGAGACAGAGGGAGAGAAAAGAAAGTGTTTGCTGGTTTAAATATTTGCTAATCCTTAAAGTGTCCTTACCTTTTCCATTGTCAGTGTGTTAAATAAAGAATTTCTTATATTTTTGTAAAGAACATCTCAATTCAGTGTCTCTTTGCTTTGGCTTGGTTGTACATGCTACCACCAGTGACACAGTCATTGGATAAATAAATGGATTTAGGGAAAGCAATAGAGGGAGATAAACTGGGAGAGCAAGCCAGTGGAGGACAGAAGTTTCAAAAGGTGATGCATTCCCTAAGAAGGAAGAGTTTATAGCAGACCTTGAGTGCCATAGCCCTGGCTTGGTCCAAAGATCTCCTTGGTCCTGGTTCTTGACAGTTCCTCCTCCCATTTAATCTTGAATATATCCAGGAATGGAATTTTAAAACTTCATTAAGTTCTACCCCTAATGGAAATCTGAAATGGAAGTCCTGCAATTTGGTGAATATGCATAACCATTTGCAATTATGTTAACTATGTGTGGAAACATTTGACAAGCTTCATTGTTGGGTCACTTGATTAGGATAATTTAAAAGCCCCAGCTTTCCACATTTCTAATTAGGCATGGAAGGGGACAAAATTCTCCTCATCACCACCAACCCACAAACTCCGATATTATCTTTGTAAATGAAACAAAAGTTTCTCATACTTTGTTTGCAATCCTGCATGGCTCAGCATAGTATAGTAGCTATGCAAATTGAACTGCATTACTCTGAGCTGTTACCTACCTGCAGATAGTAAGCCACTGAAACTGTATAGAACTACCATTTTGTGTTTGGGGGAGAGTGAAGGATCACAGAAGCCTCTGGCTATATCCCTGTTGCCACACATAGAGCAATCACATAATCTATTGGGATCGATAGAGTTTTTACCAACCAATATAATCGTTTTGCATCTGACAATGAGGATATAACCAAATGCTTTTGTGATTCTCCTGACACTCCATCAAGCATAGTATGGCTATGAGTGCGCCTTCAGCAGCTCTACAATAGGTAGTGGGAGCTCTTTGGTCATTGCAAAGGAAGAAGGGGAATACTAGCTTCCACAATGACCATAAAACAGATATATTAAGAAAAAAAGATTAACTTGCTTCTGTATACACTGCTAACATAATGCCAGCCATACAGTAAGAAGTTGGGTCAGACCGAGTAACCTAACATTCCACTAGCCATAATTTAAGTAAACACCATTCATGTAGCAATTGAAGGCTGTGTATGTACACATAGGAAGGGATCCTGGGTGAGAACAAGGTAGTGGAGAATGCAACAGATGGATGAGCAAGGCCAGCCTGCATAATACTGTAAACACTCATGTGTACTTTTAATGAATACTTGCTTAAGTCTGAACTCTCCTACTGTTTCCTTCTCCAGAGAGTGAAAGACATGCATGAGTCTAGTATTAAGAACAAAATGTGCCCCCTAATACTATGGATCTTTATAGATCACAAGACACTCTGAGCTTCAAGTGTTCTGGTTGCTTCTCCCTATGAATAACAGATAAAGACAGAAGTGGTGTCCAAGTGCCTACTCCAAACATGCCAAGGTGCAATACTAGAATCTATTATTTCATGCTAGATTCAGGCACTGTTCCATGCTGGTTAGAGATATAATTCTTCATTGATTTTCTTCTTGACAGTAGCAATGAGTTATTTTAGCAATTTTCCTTCCCCTACCAGAAAGTCTTTTTAAAAATGCAGTTTTTGAAGGTTATTCACAATTCAAGACTTATTGTGTGCAAAATTCACACTTCGGTGTTTGGCACTGAAAACAGTATTTTCTTTCTCAGAAAACAACCATTTCTGTGTAGAAAACAGTATTTTCTGCATGCAACATAATATTTCAATGCAGAAATGTTAATTTCTGCACAGAAAATGCTGTTTTCTGAGCAAATCACTATCTGCAAATTTCACACTGAACAAGCCCCCAATCGCAGGTTGTTGTTTTGTTTTCCTCTGTGGAAAACAACATTTGCTGTGTATGAATTATCTTTCTGCATTGATATATTATTTTCCATGCAGAAAATGCTATTTCCTACAAGAAAAAAAATGCTGCTTTCTTCACAAAGGAACTATGTGCAATTTTTGCACAGAACAAGTTTTAAGCTATGAAGAATCTCATAAGTCAAGGTTTCTTCTCATAAAAAATTCTCAACACTTAAAAGATATGTATGTATATAGCACTTTTCCAATATTTTCAAGTATTATTTTATCCCTTCTCCTGGTATGGAATTATGAGGCTAAACACAAAATGTGAACATTTTTAGCTAGATGACCATCATACCTCATCAGTTGATATCACTTTGCCATGACAGGGGCTTCCTAGAAGGGTATCATTTGACAACCAAGCCAAGGCTTCCATTTGCCACAAATGTTGCTGCTAGAAAAATAGATTGATAGGCAGTGCAACAAAGGGAAGAACTATTATTTGTTGCTCACTTTCTTTTCAAAATGTTTAGGGCCTTTTTTAAAAACTTGATTGCAAATGGATAAGAATGGGTAGACAGATTATATCATGGAATAATCCCAAGGCAGAGACTCAGTGTGGTATTGTGGTTTCACCCAGCATAGTATAGTGGTTTGAGCATTGGAAAATGACTCTGGAGACCTTCCTGCCTTCTGCTCCCTTCTTCCTCTGGTTTTAATTCAAAATAATGTCATCTGGATTGTTTAAGATCTCCCTGTTCCCCCCCCCGCATATATACCTTCACTGGCCATCAGTTTGGGCCAGGATCCGTTTCAAACTTTTGGTTCTGGAATTCAAGGCTTTGTGTTCTAACCTCCCTCAGTATCTTGCAGGTCAGTTAGTATGGTATGCTTCATCCAGGAATCTAAGATCTACAGACAAAGATTACTAGTTGTTCCACCAAGGTGTACAGCTCTGTCAAGGCTGAGAATTTTTCAAGATCTGACTCCATATTTGTGGAATGGTCTTCCTTTGGACTTCTGGCTAGAGGGAGGATCTCACTCCTTCTCATAAAGGGCTGAAGACGTTCCTTTTTGATTCACCATTTTAAGTCATTGAGTTGTTTTTAAGGTACTGAGATTGGGTAGTGACTGGTGGGATGTTGGGGATTTCAGTCCACGTATTGTTACAGTTTTATGTGTATTGTCTTTGTTCCTTACTGCATATGTTGATGTTCCACACTTTGGTGAAAAAAGGCATTATAAATAAATGTTGTCGTTGTTGTTGTTACCAAAGTTCAAATCCCCATGCAGGCATGGAAAACCAACGGGTGACCTTTGGCAAGTTGTACTCGCTCAGCCTCAGAGGAAGGCTGACTCAATTGCCAAGGACACTGTGTGATAGGTTCACCTTAACATCGCCATAAGTTGGACACAACTTGAAGGCACACAACAACAATAATTCTAAGGCAACCATATTTCTAAGTGGCCAGAAGGGGGGAAATTATGGTCTCCTGGCAACAATACAATGTGATTTCCTCCAAGTCTAGTAAAGTGTCTTTCCCAGACTAGGCCTAAAGCTACTTGCTGTAAGATACAGTATGTCTAAAATGCTTAGCACCCAGAGATCTGGAATTTTTAAGCCGAATGTTCCACCTGACTTACAGGATGATCTTTAATATGAAATAATAATAATAGTAATAATAATAATTCCTGAGGTTTTCTGGGAAAGGTATTAAGCATCATTCTGGATAAAGGTGATTAGAACACAGTCTGGCTACCACAAAATTGGAGATGAAATGTTTAAAAGTGAAAGAAGTGCAATCATACTTTTTGAGCAGAAGGTTGCAGCAGAAGCTCATATTAGAAAACCTCAGGAAACTTTCTATCTAGCACTGCCAGGTAGATCAGTGGTTCCATGCAGAAATGTTTACAGTGTTTTCAATGGGATTTGATTGCACATAAGCTGTTTGTACAAATTCCTGTCAATAACAGTAGGTATGTTAATGCTGTATATCTTGCAAAAGCAGTGTGGTGTGTTTCTGTTTAGTTGTTTTGTTTCTTTACTGTCCGGCATGTAATACATGAATATACATCCAGTCATTAGAAGACTTCATCTGAATTGCTTAGCAAACATTACTGGTGAAGATCTAGAAAAGAAAACAAATAGAACTTGGATGAATATGTAATTGCAGATGTCATTTACAGGGAGATGGTCCAGAGCTTGGAAAGTTACCTTATTGAACTATAGCTCCCAGAAACAGCAAGTTAGCAGGGGCATTTTTTGGAGAACAGTTAGTTTGGGCACACTGGCTGGAGGATTCTCAGTCTAAAGAGGCAACTTTTCTAAGCTCTGATCAGAGTTTAAAAAATCACAAATATACCCCCTGTGGTTATAATTTTCACATCACCCAGTTTGCTACTATTGATGATGAGGAAAATGTTCTTACTCTGAATTAACTTATTTTCCCATCATAATATCATCATCTACTTCTCATTGGCTATATCATGACAACATTAGTACAAGAGTTTCTTTGAACAACAACAGCAACAACGACAACCAAAGCATAGTGAAATAGATTTGACATTTGGGACACCCTCATGTATGACCTGGCCCATTGGGATAACTATCTTCTTTTACTGTACAGATGATGATGATGTGTGTCTTTGACTCATTTCTGATTTACGGTAACCATGAAGTTATAGTTATCCTATCACAGTGTGTGACACACTCAAGGTCACCCAGTGGGTTTCCATGGCCAAGTTGAGAATTGACCCCTGGTCTCTAGGGTCATAGTCTGACACTTAAACCATGATACTATTGTATAGAATCCCTGAAAATGGCAGAATGTCATTCTATCCCTTCATACTCAGGGTCATTTCTGATCTTTCTTTTCCCATTTCTCATGCACTTGACAGCTGCTAAACTTACTAGCTATTTGGAGCAGTTGTATGTATGTGTTTCAAATAAATGTGCTTCAGATTCCCCACATGAAAGTCATAACAGTGCATTCTAAAGAGGAACTTGAATTCTAATCCAAGATCACTAAGATGTACTAACCCAGTGAATATACTTTGGGATAATGACTCAATAAAATTGATGGGGAGGGATAAGTCAAATTATTCACTTTTTTTTTCCAGAAGCATTTTTGAAATTCTTTTTCTGATGCCCTTTAGATGCTACTTCAGAAAATATTTGCATATTCATTTCTGTGTCTCTTTCTTGAGCAATGGTATCACACACACAAAGTCAGTTTGGCTATGAAGCATGGTTTCTTCTGTTCTCCATTTGAGCTAAAATTGGGGTAGGATCCCACGTGTGAAAATCCAGGCTGATGATGGGAAATGATTAGACTGGTAGCTCATCAATATATAGGTGAAAGAAGATTCTCCACCTCAGTTCTATAGACTGCAGGGTTGAAAGAAAGCCAGGCTAGTGTTTAAAGTCTAAATGGCCAAACAAAATTCCCTGACAGAGAGGAACCTTTCTTGACATGAATATCTCTAATGCTGAAGGTCACACATTTCCAGAATCTTTGGATTACACTGCTGCAAAAGGATATGGTAGAGGCCACTATTCAACTGTTGGTATTGAAGGAGGATTCAGCTGCTAGTACAGTTATCTTCAGTACCTGGTTTGGGAAGAGGAAGCCACCTTATCCTTTGCCTCACATGTCAAAATTCTTGCGTGAGCTTAGTATCAAAAGACAAGGACCAGAATCCTATATTGTCTTTAAGTATACATAAGCACCATTGTTATGATGCGGCACACAGTATCCTGGTATGACCCCTCCCTTCCCCACTTTCAGGCAGGACTTGCAGTGATCTATGGGGGTCTGTTCTCCAGTCACTCTGAAAGCATCTGGCTGCTATTTCTACCCTCTTCCCTGACCAATCCCCATTGTGACAGACAGAAACACAATTTTCCCTCATGCCAGAGAATATAAGGTGAGTGAGAGTGGCAGCCAGCTGTTTTCTGAGAGACAACAGAATGGATCCCCATTGATCACTTTATCTGCTTCTTGGTAAGTAGGGACTGGGGGACTTTTCTGATCCCTATGCAGACCCTAAACTGGAGGCTACAGAAGGACTGCAAATATGTAACTGTCATGAGTGAGTAATTCCACACTATTCATTTCTAACTGTGATACTGGATTCTGGCTAATATATTGAAACCAGACTTGTTTTATCTCATTTTGATACAAAGTGGAGATCTCATGCATACTGTAAAGCCCAGTACTTTCCACTCAAAACTGTAAAAGGAGATGAAGAAAAAATAAAATAAAAATGCAGAAAATCGATTTGCATAAATAGCTTCCTCATAAATTAATATGTCATAGTATAGCTATTATATTGAAGGAGAAGCTAGAAAGACAGATTGGCATGAGGATTGTTCCCTCCTCCTCCTCTTCCTCCTCCTCCTCCTCCTCCTCCTCTTCCTTTTCCTCTTCTTCCAATCATGAGAAGAAAAATAGCTACAGTTGAAATTTCAGAAACCCTTTGGTATTTAAGAGAATGGAACATTGCCACTAAACTATACAGATTACATGTATTATTATGTTCCCCAAGTTTCCTTGATTGCACTTCCCTGGTTACCAAAGGAAGGCTAATTTCAATAATAATAATAATAATAATAATAATAATAATAATAATAATATCAAAATTCAAATTCATAGGTCACAAAATTGGTTTCCTTTTATTGTCCTTGCCCCCCCCCCAATGACAGAATGAACCACGTGGTTACTTTTCCAAGAATATCCATTGTTTGGTTATTGATCATTTCATCACCAATAATGAGCATCATAATCACAGACTCTTTCCAAATTATAGCAGTATGATTCCGTTTCAGCTGCCATGATAACATCCTATGGAATTCTGAGTTTGTAGTTTGATGAAGTGCTATTGCTCTCTGGCTAAGAATTCTAAATACCCTCCATTAAACTGTAAACCCCAAGATAGTGCTATCATTCTCTTATGTGAAAGGGTTCTAGAATTGTCCATATTCTTATCTATAAAAAGTCCTATTAAAATAAATGGAATTATCATGAGTCATGTCACTTTTGAGGTAAGTATTGAGATAACTATCTGGCATTTCCTAGTGTTGTTATAGAAACTGCTTTCCATTCATCTTAAATTTGAGCAATATGGGAGCACTGTGCCCAAAATCGGCTAATTCCTAAGAAGGGAGCTACAAATAATTCTAGAGATGTAAAGAACTCTGACAAAGTTTCTTGTTCTTAACCAGACAAGCTGTCAGCCTGCCAAAATTTACCATCCACTACAAGAGTTGTTTCTAGTACAAGAACAAAACAAGGAGCTTTTTTTTTCTCAACAAGGCTCGTGTAGTGTGTGTTAAAATGTCTCTGTGAAAAACAACTGTTGTATCATTTTACGAAGCTGCATACATATACAGCAAGCACAGGAGAAGTGGCTGATCAGTGAAAATAAGACAATTGCTGATGAAATCAGGACTGATGAGATGGAGAGCAAAAACAAATTACAAAGGCTTAGTAGTTCAGAAGGTGTCTCAGAGTCTAACTATGTAGCATATGTTTTTGTATTTGTCAGTAGTATCATTATTTATCAATTGCTTTTAATATGCATTATAAAATTGGTGAATTTCAAAATTCCGACAGTTATTGGCCAAAAGCAAAACAAAACAAAACAAAAACTAATACACATGCACGCAGATGCATGTTCAAGCACAAACAGGCACAAAAATAACTAATCACATATTAAGGATAGAATATAATTGCATTTGAATTCCATTCTTAACAAAATACGCATTTCATGTTCTGTGCATACATAGTTCTGAAAAGGGCTAGGCATTCTGAGCATTTCTGAGTAAAGATTTTTAACCGGTATGACCTTGCCGATGTGCCTGGCATTCGCACACACACACACACACCCGGGAGTCTGAAACCACTCTTAGGGGTTCTAGGTGCAATTTTCTCAGTTTTAATCTCACTACTGTGAAAATTGGGCTAAACATTATTCTTTGTCCATTTCCGCACTAGATTGTTATAATTCCACTTTCAACATCCTATGGAATCCTGAGGTTTACAGTTTAGGGAGGGGCCTTTGAGGTCCCTGTCTAAACTGAAAACCCCAGGATTCAATAGAACTCTCCCTGGGAAGGGCAGGAAAGATGTCATCATCTCAAGGATAACAAATCTGTGGCAGCACAAGCATGGACTTTCATCCCTTGTTTGTTTTATATCAATAGTATGCAGTAAAATATTTTAATATAATTTTGAACTGTCCAGGAATTGGTTTTATAAGTATGACTTATGAAAACAGAATAAATGGACTTCTATCAACTATAATATACACTGATCACATTCATGTTTTACCTGAAAAACTTGTATGTCTCAAATGTCATAAACAGCCATGGGATTTACCTTTAGACTAGGAGTGTGAGTAATCCATAGCAGGCACCATCCACATGTTTTCTCCTACCTAAATTTGAACCCAACCTGATCCAGCATTACCTTGCTAATTGACTCAGCAGCTAGACAACAAACTCAAATCTTGTACAACAGGAGCAACCATAGTGACAGTGTTACTTATAACCACTCCAAGTACTATGTTGTCCATATAATTCTTAAATAGAGAAGTAAAGCTTTGTGTGTTTCATTGATGCAATGAAACAATGCAAATGTTTGTTACTTTTTTGGATGAGATCATGAGATGTTTTCTGCATTTTCCAATGATCTTTCATATTCACATTTTGGTGAATATTCCAGAAAGGTCTCTCCCATAAAATAATGCTATTTTGTGCAAAACGCAAAATTGTGGGGTTTGTCCAAAATACACATTTTCTGCACAAATGACTGTTTTACTCTGCATGTTTCTGTTATTATTTTAAAAAGCTGGTTATCTTTTTGTGACAATAAAGACAACTGGAATGACAGCTGAGTAAGAGATAATGGAGAAGATGCTTCCCCTGCATTCTGCTTTAGGTTGGCCCTTATTTAATTAATTGCTGACCACTGAGGCACATGACAGCAAAAAGGAATATAATCCAATTATGTAAGAATGCCATGACCACTACACAGTTGTAGGCAAGTCACAATGAGTTACAAAAGAAAAGAAAAAAGCAATGTAATCCAGTTATACAGGAATGCCATGACCAGTGATGGACCACTACACACTTGTAAGTCAAAATGTATTACCTCTGATGAAAAACACAGTATTAAATAACGTATCACTTTCTGTTGTACAGAAGAGATATTCTAAAACACTTTATGTACCAAAAATCTGCAATCTGCTAAAATATGTTGATCCGAAAGGAGTTTGATCTTTATATTGTGGGGGGGGGAATCTCCATTCATCCTTCAGTATTAGATTTGATATGACTGAATGGCAAGAATGTGACTTGCAACAAAATTCTTAATTTTACCTGTTAGAGTTAGCCCACATAGCAAAGGAATTCAGTAAACAGAACAGCTGCTTACACATAGTATAACACAAAAGTTGCTATTAATACCTTAGAACCTCAAACAACAGCACATTTATCATGCATAGTTGATATATTCACCAAACAGGTTTTTAATTCTGTTTCCCTTAATCATTTCTTCTCCTCTTTACAGATCATGCTGAAGTTCAAGATTACTTGCCTGGAATTCAGATTTGGCCAGCTTGCAGTGTGTAAACACTGTATATAAATGATTCAAACATCACTTACACCAGATTTTTGTCTTGCTATTTTTTGGAAGAAATTAGATTTCTGTGCATGCTTAGTCAACATCAATCTGGGCCACATGTGCATGTATAACATCCATTACTGTTGCTTTTCTGGAGGTACAAACATTGACACTGTTTAGTATTAACCACTTGTCCTGAATGAAACTATAGTCAAGTTTTGTAAAACACAATGGACTTTCTAAATGAGACTGTAGTTTATGAAACACTCCATAGTAATATGTGAAAATTATTTTTATGATGCATGAGAATAATAATATGACGAAGTCATCCAAAGCTAAACAATGAAGGAGAGATATCAAACTATGTAGTAATTTGTTAACCAGTTCTATAACTCCTCTCATTTACCTTACAATCATTGCTAAGTCTTGATTCACAACAATCAAAAAGTTTTCAGCAGATTGAACTACACACTACAGTAAACACATCTACTTATATAAAAGTTAATGCTTGTGAGTGAGTTTGTCTGTTTGTCTGCATCAGGCAGGCGAAGATCTCATATGATTGGCTGTGTGAGGTGAAGAGACCTCATACGATTGGCTCACTATGAAGATTCTATGGAATCCTGGGGTTGGTAGTTTAGGGAGGGGCCTTTAGAATTCTCAGGCAGAGAGCTCTTGGGCCTCAGGCTGGTAGCTATGGAGATGAGGCCTACCAGCAACAAGAACAGCAGTGTATTCTCTCAAAAACCAAACCTCTGTTATGTTAACAACTCAGAATAAAGATTGGATTGGGGAATATGGGGAAAAGATACAGGTACTGGAATAGGCTGGTTGCTATGGAGATGGGGCCTAGCAGCAAGAATGAGGACAATGTGTTCCCTCAGGAACACAACCTCTGTACGTTAACAATTCTGAATACAGACTGCACTGAGAAATATGGGAAAAGTTACAAGTACAGGAATAGGTCGATGGCTATGCAGACAAGGTCTAGGAGCAAGGATGAGGACAGTGTATTCCCTCAAACCCAACCTCTGAATGTTAACAACTCTGAATACAGATTGCATTGGGAAATATGGGGGAAAGTTACAGGTACTGGAGAAGACAGTTTGGTGAGTTCTTAAGAGAAAAATAAAATCCTGGGCAATGTCAGGTAAATACACTAGTATTATATAGTTTGAATCTGTGTGTCTGTGCATATGTGTGCATGCAAATGTATGTGCAATCATGTAGTGGTTTCAGTGTTGAACAAGAATTCTGGTAGACCAAGAACTGAATTCCCACCCAGCCATGGAAACGCGTTAGGTGACCTCCGGTGAGTCATACACTCTCAGCCTTAGAGATAAGCAAGGAAAAACTTTCTCTGTATAAATCTTGCCAAGAAAACCATAGGATAGGGACTTTATCATTCAGAACCAACTTAAAGTCCCATAACAACAAATATATTGTGAGAGATTGGGAAAGAAAACTACAAGTTCATGAACAGCTGCTTGAGTAATCATGTGTACGTATATCAACTTAGCTAGATACTGGTTCAGCATGTCTGTTTGGAATGTTTTGTTCAGTGTTTGGGAACAGCCAGAACAGTGTCATAAAGGGGATGTGATCAAGAAATGTCAAGCTGACAATGTTGCAATGGTTTATGTAAAAGTATAAAACCTTAGAGAGATGAATGTTCAGGGCTTCTCTGGTCTTTGGGAAGAGATTCCACTAGAGGGCCCAGCCGACTAAATAAATTCTTGCTTTCTAATCCGAGCGTCTCTGGTTTCTGGAAACTGAGCCACTACAATATTTCACTCTATATTCCTCAACAGAAACAGAAAAAAATGAAAATTGTCCCTGATAGATAGAATTTCTGTAATTAAAATGAGTGTTCTTCTGAGGCTGATGTTTCTGTTCCTGACATATCCAGTATTTTTTTTTTTTTTAATAATGCACTTCTTACATAATGGCAGAAGGAACTGAGTAAGTTTATATGGTTGGGTAAAAAGCTGAGAATCAAGTGGAAATTATTGACAGATACTAAAGAGAGAGGAGGGCTAGGGTTATCAGATCTAAAATACATTGTGAATCCTCTTGTATTTCATGGATAAAAGAATGGATAATTCTGGAAAATAAAAGACTTCAGGGATTAACAGTACATGAACTTAGATTTGGATGGCATGGCTAGTATGGGAAGTATGGGAAGGGAAAGGTGGATGCCAATTGTCATGCTGTCAGAAGAAATTTTCTAAAAATTTGGAAAACAGTATAAAGACGACAAGACAAGAATTGGATAACAATCAGAAATCACTGAAATATAAAGATCTTCAAGATCATGGAGATTGGAGGTTTAAAGATATACAGGAGTTTGAAAGAGAAAGTCATAAAATGGA
The DNA here is from genome assembly GCA_948474755.1 of Ctenosaura bakeri. NCBI lineage: Eukaryota > Metazoa > Chordata > Lepidosauria > Squamata > Iguanidae > Ctenosaura > Ctenosaura bakeri. The sequence continues at coordinate 537,150 of CAOLHI010000058.1, forward strand.
ATGGCTAACCTACTACCAATTTAGAAGACGGTGTATAGAAGACATGAAAACTTCAGATGTGGCAAAAACAGATCAGAATATGAGAAATTAATAGAGGCTGGTCATGCAAATTTGCTTGTCTAAATTTACAAATTGTTGTTAAGGTTAAGATTTTATGGTGAAAAGGGCAAAGAATGTAGACCACAATCTTTAGCTAAAACAATGGGAAGATGTCTGGACTAAAGGTTTGAAATTTACATGGTGTTCTGGTTTAAAAGAAAATCTATACAAAATAATGTATAGGTGGTATATTATCCCAGGAAAACTGTCTAAAATGTACAAAGATGTAAAAAGTATGTCTTGGAAGTGTGATCAGTATGTTGGCTCTTTCTCTCATATCTAGTGGCCATGCACTAAAGCAAGGAAGTTTTAGATGAAAATTAAGTTAGTCATAGAAAGAATTTTTTAAAAAATACACTAAGGTTTAGACTGAAATTATTCTTACTAAAAATACTGGATCATGAGACTACTGTGGAAAGAGATAATGAAGTATTATTATAGTATATAACAGTGGCTGCAAGACGGAGGCCATTTCCACACTACATTCTTATAGTGCAATTATTCCACTTTCAACATCCTATGGAATCCTGGGGTTTGCGGTTTCAGGAGGGGCCAAGTGGCCCCTCCCAAAACTGCAAACCCCAGGATTCCATAAGATGTGGAAAGTGGAATAATTGCACTATAAGAGTGTAGTGCGGAAATGGCCTGATTTATGCAAAAAAGTGGGGAAAAAAATAAGAAAAGCTGTATGATAAATGAATGGATAGAGAGATTAATGGAATTCTCTGAATTAGATAAAGTAACATTTTTGTTAAAAAGTAAAGGTTTAGATTTATTTTTGGTTATATGGCAACGTTCTATGGACTATGTGAAAAAAGAAAGAGGAGAAATTATGACCATTGATTTTGATTACAATGTAGAATTCTTTTGCACTAAGTAATGTGAATGGTAACAAAATAATGCAATGTATGAAAGAAAACTAGACAGTATGATTATTGTGAAAAGAGTAATTATAGGATATTAAGATTAGTAATATAATGTAATGCCTTTGAGAATAGATTTGTTTTATTTTGTAGATATGGAAATTTTTAATAAAAAAAATAAAAAATGAAAATTGGATGGGAAGGGTTTTAACTTTACACACTGCTGAAGTAGTCTTATGCCATTCCTAAATATTTAAATGTGACACATGGAAGAGAAATTCCTGGATGATTTTGCCCAATACTTAAAAAAAAAACCCAAAGACTGGTTGACCATTTGGAGTAAACTAGGCACCTTTAAAATTTACCCTACTCTTTGTGGCTTTTTATGCATTTATTTTCTTAATACAGTTTCAGACTTGAATACTACAGGGGTCGTTGAAGAAATATTAAAAGTCTGTGATATCAAAACAGGTTTTGATGGTTGTGATTTACCAGTTTACCAGAGCACTGACCAAGGGGCTGTCTCTGATCTGAATTTCTCCTCTGCTATGAATTCACCAGGCAGAGAAGCCACTGCCACTCAGCCTCAGCCTCTCCATGGCCAGTATCAAACATTTTACTGTTACCCCAAAACATGGTACCTCCGTTCAAAAGTGGGGAATCATTAGCTCAAAATCAGGAGGCCTATGAGAGGCAGGTAACTTAATTAGATCTGCCACCTATGTTCACAGGGTCCTTGAAGGAAAGAGTGAGCCAGAGAGTTTAAATTGTAAACTAAACTAAACTAAACTAAAAATATTCTTCATTGGGAGAGATTCACATAAACACACAAAGATCCAAACACTCACACAAGCATACAAGAACTAGCTGAAGGAAAAGGGAAGAAAGTGTGATAGAGGACTTAATGTGATGATCTGTGATGACACTATAATTACCAGTCTAGAGAGCAGTGAGGAAAGCAGTGACATGGCTTAGGTAGGCACCTAAGGACAGTTCTTTTTTGGGAAGCAAGCAAACAGTGTGGTGTTCAGAGAGGCAACATACTGCACTGGGCAGCTTGAAATCAGGGGTTCATATATCAGAAAAATATCCTGCAATTATAAGTGTGAATCACTCTCCCAGCCAAGCAGACAATGGGAGTTACAACAGAAACAATGAAGTCCAGACGGAGCTAATGGTCTTAGTGTTTAGGTGACAAAAGGATAATGGCTGTCTTAATAGCCCTGTATTATGGAGAGGTGGGAAAACAATAGGGAAGTGCCCATGTGTTTAGAGTCAGAGTTAGCACAATCACAATTAGGTGGGAATTTCCCTTTTCTGCTGTGAGATGTCCAGCTCATTATCTTTAAGCCTATGGTCTCAAGACAGTTCACATAAGAGGTAGGTGTGGCTGTCCTGCCTGGTAATCTCACATTTATAATCAGTAATATGCCTCTTCCAGAGTGACCTCACAGTCACTTCAAATGTTATTTATATCAACAACAATTAACAGTGTCAATTAAATAATATTTGCCTATTAAACCATGCCAATCATGGGGGGAGTTTGGTGCTGTTACACTACATTACAACTAGGAGGAAAAAATGCACTGAACCATTGAAAGCTTGAGATAAATCTCCTCCTCCTCCTTCTCCGTCTTCTTGATGTGTCTCACCAAAATGGTTACCAAATGAGTATCTCATCGTTCATTCATTCATCCATGTTGATTTCTTTTAGGCTATCTACTATTATTATAGCTTTCAATAACAAATACATCTTGAACATATTTTGCATAAAAAGTGGGTTAAATTAAAAGGGATCCCCTCTTCCAGAGAGGGGGGAGTTGTTCGCATAAAGGAAATCTCATGAAGGAAACTTTTGTCCAGTGATGGCAGCTTTGTCCATCAGAATGGAAACTTTGGACCCAGCCTGATGTTATCAATACATTCATTAGGAATATCACAAATGAGACTTCAACCTACCTGTCCTAGTAGCTGAGTTGTCTCTTGCAAAGAACCCAGTAACTGAAAAGTTAATCCATGCTGACCAAGTGGAGGGATGAATGCTAAAGCCAATTTCAGAAGTATCTTCAAACAATGTTAATGCAACCACTAAACAGCCCCTTTGCCAGTGCTCTGAAACAAATGAGGAGGGTCCATTAGTTGTTAAGTGGCTTGCAATATTAACAGAGGACACTGCAATGTGTTTGTATTGCATATTTTCTTGCCCTTAATTCGTCCCACGCTGCCTAGCTTGCTATGGCGGGGGGGGGCGGCCTTTGCCGCCCTCCCACGCCACGAGATCACGCTGCATTGGCCGACGGGAGGAGGAGGGGCGGGGCTCAGTATTTGGAGCCCGCCCCTCCTCCCCGTCGGCCATTCTCGTCAATCCAGGCGACCCACCCTCCCCCCGATGGTTTCAGTGTAAGATAGCTGGTCGCTTCGGGGCTGGGTAGGAATTTTTCCCTCTCTATACGGGGGGGTTTTCGCCTACCCTACACTGCGCCTAGGGCGGGGTAATTGGCTTTTCAGGGTGGTGTCTTAATTTGGTATTAATTAGGTTGTCACTGTTTACATATAATTATGCTGGCCGGCAGGGGGGGCTTTAGGTTCGGTGTGTACCTATGGCACCCCCCCTTGTGGGGTGTAGGATAAATCCTATCCTTGGGGAGGGCCCTGGGATCACCCCACTTGCTGCGCAGCGGGGGGTGGGCCTTGGAACTCTCCTTCCAGACAAGGGCTGGCCAAAAGCCTTCATGCAACTTTAGCGGTTGGCTTTGGGGCCCGGTATTTCGCCCAACGGCTAGGGGAGATGGTCGGGAGCTGCCTCTTGACCCTAGTCCGTGGATGCTGTATACCCCCCTGTTTTTCTCCTCAGATCATAAAACGCAAGTTCATGTTCAAGTTGAAGTTCAAGTTTAAGTTCACCCCTTGTTAAATAGGCATATTAATAAATTGCCCTAGTTCAACCCAAGCTCTGTCTGTGGTCTCGTTATTTCGTGGGTTGGGCGGCAATGAGAAAGGGTGTCTTGACACACCAAGTCATCCGGTCAAAAATTAAAAACTGTAAATAAATAAGTCATGCAATGTCAGCCTGTTTGCTTTTTTTTTTTTTTTTTAGGAGAAGGTGGAGGTAAACATTATGTTTCTTCAATAGCCATTTTGTGTGTGTGAATGCATAAACTCACACAGTGAGGATAAGACACTTTTGAAAATGTTCATTCTTATATATGAGAATGGAAGAAAGCAAAAGAAAAAAAAGTTTGCATCCCTAACACCCAAATGCTGATTTACTTTGATTTTTTAAGGTTCAACACAAGTGGTTTTATTTTCTGTTTTGTGTGTTTGTGACTGTAGGAGTGTATGTTTGATTGGCACTGAACATGCCTTGTTTTTTTTTATCAATAACAGATTTTTCTGTAGTTAAATTACTAGCACACTGTCTGATTTCCCCAGTTGCACTCCTCAGCTACTTCTTGTCCTTTATTCAGTATGCAGGTTTTCTTTTTCCACTCACTTCTTTCATATGCAACAAAGGTGAATGTTATATTTTAGTGTGCCAGGCAGCTGTTAAAAGGAGCAGCACCGGTGTTGTTATTGTTGTTTAAGTGGCAACCCTAAAGGATATCAAATGTAGTAATTGTGGATCTGAAATCTCAACCTGTATATTCAGTCCTGCTGTGTGTTTCCTTTGAAAATCACATGAGATTTTAAAGGTCTGGCCTCTGAGAGGTCTTACTGAGCCTGTAACTCTGAAGTTCCCCCAGTTCAATCCCTAGTGTAACCATGTTACAAAACCACCTCACACCTAAATATGAGAATGACAGAGCAACAGTTCTATGTAAACATTCAGCTCTCTAGGAAAAGACCTAGAAGGAACAAGAACACTAACAACAGTCATGGTTTTTCAGTGGCATGGCAAAAGAGTCACAGAAAATGATGCACAGGTTCATCCATCATCCATTAGATCTTCAGATGTGTGTGCAGCATACTCAAAGTCTTTTTCTGAAAACCTAAGAATTTTTGGTGCTTTTTTTTTACTCAAAAGAAAACTCAGAAACACATCCCAAGCATAGGATAGAAGAAGACTGAAACCTGTCTTTGCTTCCTTGACATATGAAAAGGGTTCTGACTTCCAAACAACTTCGTCTCAGATGTCTACATTGGTAGCCTTAATCTTTCCAGCTATTCTGCTATGCAGTTTAGGAGGAGCAAAGTTTTCTAGAATCAGCTGAAGCGTATCCAAAAGCACTTCCTTGGATCTGTCTTTTCATTCTGCAGATGGTTCATAGACTGGTTTGCAAGCCACAATGTAATTATAGTTTAGTGTGGATATAACCTGATATTCCAGAATCTATACCTTCCTAAATATGTATCAGAAGAATGGTTTTTCAATTGTGTTAGACTAAATTACTGACTTTTAGAACTGAACTTCAAGCTCTTTGAGCCTTTCATTAGAGCAGCATTTGCATTTAGGAGACTGATATGTACAATTTAAAGTTACATGTTCTATAGCATTGCCTCATGATTTGTTTGTCCCCTTCCGTCCTGGCCAGGGAGGGAATTTTCACTGTCTTTCCTCCTTTAAGTGACTGTTGCTTCCAGCCCAATGTGAAAGATTATCAATATCTTGGCAAACATGGAAGCTGGGGCATAGGATTTGATTAAAAATAGAGAGAGCTTGTAATTAAATATTATCTTTATATGTATGTGTTTTATATATATATATATATATATATATATATATATATAGCTAGCCTTCAAATTTTATCATTTGGAGGCTGCTGCTCAAGCAAAACCTCTAAGGAATTTCAAGAAATTCAAGAAGAGGTTTTCTTTCTTCTTTCTTTCTATTTTTTGACAAGGTTTGTCAAATTCCTTAGGGGATTCCAGGCATGACCAGTAAGAATGCAAGACTATCCTATAGTTCGGCCCTTATCATGCCCATGTTGTAGTTCCTTTACATTTGTAAAATATGTAGTATGGAAGGGGAAAATTATATTCAACACTGATTCAAGATGATCTAACCTCCACAGCAGCTCTCCCACATGAGGAACACTGATACTGCCTCTTTTGAACTACTCAACCTGTGGATGCACTTTCATTATCTTCAGATCTGAGGAGTTCAGTCTGAAAATTACAATAAAGCCAACACAGGGGAGAGATCAGGTGGAGACAGGGAGGGGAACAGACAGACAGACAGTTCAAGAAGGCATATACCTTCTTGGTATTTGATTCAACTAATTTGATTTTAATTTTAAAATTATTTAATTATTTAATTTGATTATTTATTTATTTAATTATTATTTAATTATTAAAATTATTTAATTTTAATTTTAATTGATTTAATTAAGGTAGTTGATTTGACTCTAATCAATGTTTTGGTTAGTGAAACCTAGCAGAGATGGCTTGATTGGGTGAACCTAGGAAGTGGTAAATGTTTCATTACAGGATGGTTTTATACCAGTATTATTGAATGAAAGAATGACATCTCCTCCCTTTAAAAGATTCTTTCTGGAACTAGAGGTATTAGGCCATTACTGCCCAACTGCAAATATTCCATTCATTGATTGATTGAGAAGATGGTTTTCAACCACTTCCTGTTGAGTCTTCCTGGTGAGTATATTACAGTCATTCCAGTCCTATATTCAGGTTTGTTATATGGAAGGAACACTGAGGGACTTCTCCTCAGCTCCACCCCAATTACACTGTGAAGTTCTGAAATGTTCTGTCTTGTATCCTATTTAACACTTATATTAAGCCAGCCATAGCTAACCTCATGAAACACCAACCAATATACTGAAATAGAGCAGAAGGCCTTACACTAATTAAGTTATCCTCCTCACCAGTTCCCTTTTATTTGTTTGTTTAGGTAGCAACATATCTGGGAGTCTTGGATGTGAAGCATCCTCTTCCTCTACCCCAGTTGTTGGCTTTATTTCTGCAATATCCTTGACCAGCTTCAGGTAAGAGCTCTCCAGAGGCTGAAATTCTATGATTGCATTTCCTGTATGGTTGACTGAGTTTGTGGTCCATCAATGAGGCAGGTCTTTGAGACATTCCAGGTTGTAGCCCCAGATTAAAGTTAAAACTTTTCCTTTTCAGTGCTTGGGAAGTACTCTTCAGTTCAAAGCCATCAATACAAAACCAGATGACCTCAAAGATGTGACAATAAATAACAAACCAGCTAGGGTTAGTGCACAAACTACAGCTGTTGCTTGAACAGTATAATCTGGCCACAATAATCCAGGCTATGGTGATTATCCCATCAGACTAATGCAATGCACTTGACATGGGACTTTCTTAGTGAAGGATGCCCTGATATTAAAAAAAAGGCTACTGCTTCAGTGCAGCAAAGACAGTATACGGCATCCATTTTAAAATTACTTCTTTGGCTGCCAGTGAGCCATCAGATACACTTCAAGTTATTAATATTAATACACAAAGCCCATTTTAGCACCTGATCTAATCCTGATTCACTTGGGACCTAATATCAGTCATGCAAGCTCTGTTGCTGAAGACCTGAAGTAATATAGCCTATAATACGATCATCCATGGCATTCTGCTTTGTAATTCACTTCCACAAGAGATTCAGTTGCCCTCCCTCACACTTGGAGCTTCCAGACACTATTAAAACACACACAGAGAAAGTTATAAACTTTCAGAGAATAGACAAGTGCTTAATTTCTCATTGATGTTTGTTTTTGTAAAACTTTTATTGTACTTTAGCAAATATTAGCAATTTATGGTTTTAGGTATTTGTAATTTCAGGCATATGTCATTTGTGATTGTAAGCTTGTATTATTATGTGTTGTGATTTTTACTTTTACAATCACAAACGAAAAAAAAAAAAGATTGTTAGCTATCCTGTGTGCTAATGGGGAAAGCCCGGACATAAATAGATAACAAATCCAAGGTTGAAACTGATCCATCTGATTTACAGACTGAATGCTGAATAGGTGCCCAAGCACAACTTCATCCTTCCCAGAAACCACTGCCTACCATATCATCTGAATGCCTCTTACATCTCTCTCTACAATAGTGATGGTAAAGCTGTCCTCTGCAATTACACTGCATACGAACTTAGCGTTTATTCTCTTGGCATGTTGTGGTTGGCCATGTGATACTCATACATGGTGACCACTTGATGATTGGTCATGACCTCAATGGAGACCATTTTGGGGTGTGGTCATAATACTTTCTCAAAAATTGAAATATGGCCTTAGTCCAAAAAGACCAAGGCAGGATGTAGAAGACTCTACCTCCAATTAAGCGAAGCAAGAAAGTAAGACTGGCATGTTTGCTCATGATTCCTCAGCGTGAATTTCAGTGGAACTGTTCAGAGTCTTGCCAAAAGTTCAGTTCAGGTTGGAACTTGTGCTTGAACAACTGCGAACAGAACAATTACAAAAGAGGGGAGTGTTTGGACTAAGTGCTTGCAGAGGTCTTGATGGCATTTGCACAAAGTATCTGCTCTTGAGAAGGAAGGAAATGACATAACGAACCTATAAAATTGATGTAAACACTTCTCTGATAGTCCTTTTTTATCAGTGTAAAAATGTAGGACAAGTAATCCATGTAAGGACTACAAAGTAAATATGCAGAGGATACATGGCTCAAATTTCCATATCTATTTATCTGTCAATCTGTCTATCTACCTCTCCATCCATCTATATATATAAAACTACTGAGCCAGTGTGTTGTAATGAATTAAATGCTGGACAAAGGACCATGGGAAACCAAGTTCTGAAGCCCTGACCAGCCATGGAAGCCCACTCTCTAGAAAAGACAATAGTGCTTGGTACTTCCTACAAGATAGTAGAAAAAAAGGAAGAAAACATTACAGATGAAAAGAGGAAGAAAACATTACAGATGAATAGAGTCAATCAAGGAAGTCACAAACCTGAGTCTGTAAGGTGTGTGCAGGGCTATTTATGATAGGGTGACTTAGAGCTTTCTTATGCATAGGACCCTGACCAGTCAAAGTCAACTTAAAGCTAATTCATTAAAAAAAAAAAAAAGGAAATGGCAGCAAAAGTACAAGTTTTAAAGTAAACTCCTTATACTACAGAAGCCTAATTTTAGCAGTTTGACCTCACTTTAGCTGCCATGACTCCATCCTATAGAATCTTAAAACCTTTCCTGGAAATGTGTAATCAGCTCTCCTGAACTACAGCATTACAGCTGTCTGGCAGAGAATTCCAAGTGTCTAATGAAACTATACATCTGAGAATTTCTATAAAATGGGGTTATGAAAATTAAAGTGATATTGATCCGTTATTGTTGCCGAATGTGATTATAGCCCTGAGAGCAGAATTCCATATGTAAATAAAACAAATGAAGAAATATCTTGCTTTAAGGGTAAAGCATTATTCTTGCTGCTGCTGCTGCTATTGTCAGTAGTAATAGTAGTAGTAGTAGCAGCAGCAGCAGTAATATTCTGGCACACCAGCACTTTTAATGGTGGTCAAAGTGGTGCAGAGGTTTGGAATTTTTCATTGAGGTCCCCCAGCCCAGAGAAATTGTCTACTCCTGGTACAGAGATAAGCAATGTTATATGTAGCACAGCTCTGCATATCTGATGAACAACCAGGAAAAAAATGCACCATATTCACTATATGTGATTTCAAATAAAGGGCCTACCATCTGTTGCTTGTTGTTTTATTGCTTACCTGAAATAAAGACAAGCAGATTGACAAAAGCCTAGCAGCTCGGAACACATGGCTGGTAACCAAGCTTTGTTTCATTTGTGAGTCACACACAGTACGTTGGCTGATTTTGAACATGTCTTCAGCTGAACTGCATCATTGTGTTTGTTGGACTCATCTCTCATGTGATCTAATGGCATTTGTTCCACATACAATAGCGGTTTGAGTGCTGGACTATGACTCCGGAGACCAGTGTCTGAATCCCTGCTCAGTCATGGAAACCTACTGCGTGACCATGGGCAAATCATGCTCTCTCAGCCTCAGAAGAAGGCAAAGTCAAATCCCCTCTGAAAAAGTCTTGCCAATAAAACCTCATGATAAGTTCATCTTAGGGCCACTATAAGTCAGAAACAACTTGAAGTCATACAGTAACAACAACAACAACAATTTTTTAATAGCATAAGCTCAATCAGTGTTCAATTGTATAAAATGTGTTTGAGCCAAAGAATTAATCTTTTTAATCTTTCAAGTGTAAAAAAAAATAATCCTCAAATGGCATAAATAAGTAACTCAAAGGCTTATTTCCTCAGGTATACATATTCATTTGAGCAAGCTATGAAGCTCAGCCGATTTAACCACTCCCAGAGTGTCCCAAGTTATTTGAATATAAGTTTATCACTTGGAAAATACTTCACAGCTCAAGGACTGAATAGTTCTGCCTATAATTTTAGCCATCAATGTCTTAAATGATTCCATAAAACACCTCTTGCCAGTAGGTAGACATGCATATAGCTGTTAAAATGCTCATTTCCACTGTTGTTTTTATAGGATTTTTTTTTCCAGATAGCTGCGAGAAGCAGAGGTGGGAGACTTGAAAAACCATATGGAATCGATGGGTATTCCTGAACAATGTTGAAGTATTTATTGACTAAAAACTGTAAGAGTTTCATTTATAATAATGTGTTCTCTTTCGGTATGCCTTTTTTTAAGGCTGAATGCTTGGATTCTGTTTTTGTTACAGATAATAATTGTTGCTGTTGTTTACCTTCAAGTTGTTTCTGACTCATGGCAATCTTAAAGCAAACGTTCCATGGGGTTTTCTGGGGCATGTGTGATGTGCCCAAGGTCATCCAGTGGGTTGCCATAGCCAAACAGAGCATCAAACCGTGATCTCCAGGGTCATAGTCAAACCACTACATCATACTGGCTCTCTACTACATAATAATGTATGGTAAAAACAAGCAGAGTCAGAAGACAACTTTAGAGACTGTACAACAAGAAGATCTGGGTTTCTACAAACTCCAGCTAACAATCATATTACGGTCTGGTAAAGCATTAGAGCCAGTGTGGTATGGTGGTTTGAGCATTGGTCTATGACCCTAGAGACCAGCTGTCCTATGCCAGCAGCCAGCTAAGTTTCACAGCTATTCAATTAGATTCTTTATCAGCAGCCACAGATAAAATTTACAACAGTTTGCCATCCAATTACAGTTTGTTGTTTCAGCAGTTCAAGTCAGTAATAAATCCAGAGTGACAGTCCAAAGGAGTATTCAGTACTTAAGTCAGCATGCAAGGCGAGGATCCAGGTTTCCAGGAACATGAGTCAGAGATCCAAATGTAGGACACATTGCTTCCACTGGTGATACTAGTTGTTTGCAGCAGATATTTCCCCATCCCCTCTCTTATATTTATGGATTGAGAGCCTCCCCCAGCTGTTTGCCTAATTAATGTGTTTTCCCTATATAAATGCTCTCAGTCTCATGGATTCTCCTTTTTTCATCTAAGCTGGCTGCAGTAAGTATTGTCCTGTCCGTGTCTCTGTGTTGTGGTTGTTGAGAAAGGTCCTGTTTGTGTTTGCACCTGAGTCCTGGGACTGGGGCATGACACTAGCATTTCATTCCGACTTAGCAAGGGAAACCTACATGGTGACCTCGCATGTAAGACACTCTCTCAGTGCAAAAAGTCCCGTGGTAGGTTCACCAACTGGCAGAAGTCAGAGACAATTTGAAGGCATACCACCAGAACAAGAAAGGGGAAAAATTTGCACTTCTCAAGTAAGAGTGTCACATGGTTAAGAAAAAAATAAACTGGACTGCTCTTGTTCCTTCCACAACAACTGTTATTTGGTGAATGTGTATATGTTATGTTTATTTGCTTTGCTATTCAGTTCATTCTCACTGAAAAAAGTCTACTTTATTTCATTATTCAATTGTACAGATCACACTTATTTCACTACATTCACCAGTTGTAGATGGTGGCTTTTATTAATCTGCTTGGATTTTAGTGCTGCCTTTAATGGAACCGTCCAATGTGTTAAGCCTTACCCTCAAACAGGTTCTATTATGGTTAGCTCCTTTAAAGTTCATAGTGACTTCACATCCCCACTGACAGGGAATCCACCAGACATCACTGGCATTCCTTAATATTTCCCTTCATGAGGAAAAAAGTCTTTCAGGAAAATAAAATTAAAGCCCATACTCCAACAGCAATTATTGTTGTTGAACAATGTCCTATTTTTGTGTGAAGAAAATTATATCTGCCAGCAGAGTTCTCTGGAGGAGATATGCCCCACCATCCCTGAGTAGGAATTAGAACATGGATGGATATGAAAGATAAAGAAGTGTCCATTTAGAACCATTCTCTATCAGTGCACAAGTTTTAGAACAGGTCAAAACTGAATGGGCCTGTTAGGTAAACAAGACCAGATCTGCCATTAGGTGGAAATAAGTCATCACATCTGATAGCAGATACTGGAAGGGGGCAGAAAGTCATTGGAGAATAGATCTGTGTCCTGACCCATGTAGCCTGTACTTTTCCCCTCAACTTAGTGTCCCATTTTCAATGAGGAGGAAAGTTTTAATGACTAATCTTGTTGGCTTTTGTACATAGGAAAGATGGGAACCATCATGTTCCTAGCCTCAGATTTTTCTTAAAAAAAAAAAAAATTTTGTGACATCTCTGACCTTCATGGTGTTCAATTTATCATTCATTCTGACAAGACTATACACACCTAGCAAAAAATCAGTGAGAATCACTTTTCTTGACATAGATATAGGGATTGCCACTTGTCTTATCTGTCTGCAGATATAGTGGCTGAAGAACTGAGGCAGGAACTAGTAAACCCAGATTTCAAGAATAAAGTAAGCTGATATAAAAAGAGTATGGTACACTTTTTTGGGTCAGGCCACAGCCATTCTCTGTGTGTGCCTACCATCTATGTGTGGGGATAGGAAGAGTAAAAATAAGCAGACTCTGAATAAACAATCACACAATTCATACTAGAGTTTGGGACATTAGGTATGAAAATGATTTTGATAATGTTAAACAACAGACCTTGTAAAATTAGTTCACTGCAACAAAAACTAATAATTGAAATGGCTTAATTGTGTTATCAGCTTGTTGATTGAAAAGTTGGTGTGGTTGTACTATGGGATTTGGAGAGAATGGCATGGAAGTTGTTAATGTTTATCTTAGGAAATATTTTGTTATAAAAAGGGCTCTTTTTATCCTTTTAAAATGTAAAAAAAACACAACTTAATTTAAACCTAAAAAAATAACAACAACAAACCTCCAACCTGTAATTTTCTCCCACCTGGACTAAAAGCCCATGGTATTGTCAACTGGGGATGGTGAGACTCCAACACATTTGGGAGCTGTCAGTTTGGGAAATAATGTCCCCAAAGCATGGGATCTAGTTTTGCAATCATTTTAATTAAGTTTGTCAGTCACCTGTATCTTTCTTTTATTTCCAACCACATGAATATATGCATTCTTTCACTCTTCTAATGGCTTGATTTTAAAAGGTTTTGATTTTAAAAGGATACTGATCCTCCATAAGTACAGCAACAAGTGGATTGCTTGAAAGGTTGGTCATTGAATCAAGAAGAAGGCTTAGGTCATTTCTGTACTACACTGTTATAGTGCCATTATTCCACTTTCAACATCCTGTGGAATCCTGGGGTTTGCAGTTTAGGGAGGGGCATTTAGAATTCTCAATCAGAGAGCCCTTTGGTCTAAGTAAACTACAAACCGCAGAATTCCACAGGATGTTGAAAGTGGAATAATGGCACTATATGAATGTAGTGCAGAAATGGCCTTAGAGATGGTTTTAGAGCCCCTGAGCATTTGTAAAACGTTTGTTTGCACATGGGAATCCTTGCTATTTCCCCTGTTTCAGGCAAGAAGCATCAGTCTGCAACAATAGTTGGTACAGCACATATTTAGCATGCAGGAGCTGGAGAGCCCATATTCAGTCCCTGCCATCTGTAGTTGAGAATATCACATTATCTAACAACTCCATTATTCTCTGCACCCAGCTCACTTTAATTGTTTAAGTCTCTTAACCTTTGGTCTTGTGAGACTAATGAAATAAAGTGATATTTGCACTTATATATTTTGAATGAATGAATCATGGGTTTAAAAACTAGACTGGCAGAATGTGCAAATGAAGGACTATACTTTAGAGACGTATGAATTTCTCTGTTAGATCATCTGGGGAAAATGGGCTTATTAGAAGTGAATGGAGCAATCCTATCCTACTTATCTGGGGCTAACTGTCACTTAATTGAAGTTAAGAATTCCTCAGAAGACTAGCTTCTGAGTAGATATTTTTAAAATAAAAAACATTACAAGGGGTAGCAAGATGAATTTTGATAGTTTTGTCTTTTTGCTCCAATCGCTGACTATATCGATCCACTCAAAGTGTGTGATCAGACCCACTGAAGAAAGGGATGAGTGCAAAGAAGAATGGGAAGCGTGGGGAAAGGAGGATGGGGGGCGAAGAGAGAGACATCAGGAAAGAAGGAAATCAGAGAGGGTTTAAGGAATATTTTGAGCTTCATTATTCACGACCCAAGCACAATGTGGAGTTATATAACACACTAAAGAATTATGAATGGATTTATAGTAGTTCATCCCCAATACTATTCAAAATGTAACTCCATGACTCAGAAAGACTGCCAACAGGTACATGGGGTGATACAAGCACCTGCCTCTCAGGCCTAAACATTCTGAAAGGGTCCAAATAATATTATGCAAGATTATCGTACAATAGAATAATAAATAATATTATACACTATAACTCAGTTCAAAAATTTCATTTTCAAGCTTTCTCCACATATATCACAAATCTATCAAGAATGGAAATGGAAATGAATGGATTTTAAATGTTATCTCTCATACCTTTAGAACCAGACTTGGAGAAAGAGGGTCAGATATGGCATGATCCAGCGTAACACCAGTGATGCTGTCATGTTCAGTACTCTTGCCTATATTCCATGTACACGCAAAGGAAGACTGAAATGAGCTTTTCATGAACTTGGAACTGATGATGATGCAATTGCAGCACAGGATTATTTCCACCTCAGTTTTATCCTTCTGATTCACTTTATTGGAAAATATGTTCATTAAAAACATTCAAAAGGAAAAAAATCACTGAAATTCCCCTGTGTGCCAGATTTTTTTCCCTTTTTTTCCCCTTTTAGTTGTTACATTTGTACCCTACATTTCTTCCATTGAGCTTAAAGTGATGTACATGACTATCTTCTTACTATTCATTGCTGCAAGAACCTTGTGAGGTAGGTGAAGCTAACAGATATTGTCCCTAGGTCATCCAAAAAATTTCCTGGCTCATGGATGACTAATGCCTGCTGCTGAGATTCTGTCTGAATTTGGTGAAATGTAAGGCTTTGTCCGAGAAATTACAGGGAAGTCCCCAGGCATAAAAAAGGGAAGATGTAGTTGCTCAGCCTGACTGCAGGGCAAACCATTTTTCTGGCACACCCCTTCTTGTCACTAAATGGCTGTTTGGGTTGAGAGCAGAGCTGTGCTTTGGTGTCATTCAGCAGTTGTGCTGCTGAGCAAAACTAATTAATATGGAAGTATGTGATACCTCTTATACAACACCAGACAAGCATTTCTGTTTGCTGTACCTTAGTTATGCTAACACAAAGCCTAAGGATATTCCTGACCAAAGTCTGCTAGGTCACAGTACAACAGAGGAGTCACTACTCCATGATGTTTCTCTTGTACTTCGTTGCAGTTAGCTGTGTCTTGGTCTTGGCCCTGCAGTGCTGAGTGACAGGGAATGAGCTGGATCCCTGAGTGATGGGAGTGCAGGTTACTTATTGCACAGTTTCCCTGCTCTGCCTTCAGCAAAGGTGCCGCCACCTCCATGATGATAACAAGGAAGAAGGTGATACCAAAATGTGAGAAGCAGCTAGGATGGAACAAATTTTGTTGTGATGGGCACATCGTGATGATCTGATAGAAGAGTCTCCTCTATTTGCCCCTCTTTCTCACTGTGGCAAGTTGTGTCCTCTTCTTAGCTTTTGAGAGTCACTGCTTTGCTGTCAGTCCCTTCTTGGCTCCCCCTGTCTTTGCAGTCTTCTTCCTCATGTTTGGAATGGTTACACTTTTATAGATGAGTTTTAGTGATCCAGGGATGATTTCAGCAGCCCTGCCACATAAGGCAACTTCTATTATTATAGTTGTGTCTGGTCATTCATGGTTTGCAGTAATCAAAAGCCAGCCACCCTGCTTCCACAGGCTTCAGTTAAATAAGTCTTGGGGACAACATTATGACTGACCTCCTTCCATTGGGCCTTTTCAGTTCATAATGCTTGGATATCTGTAGAGGCAGAGTGAGGGTGAGATGTACAATAGAAAAGAAAAAGCCACCTTGCAAGGAGGAGGTAAACTTGAAAACATTATGAAAACATTATGAAAGCATTATGAAAAGAAAATCTCAAATGACTTAAAGCTAGGGGAGAAGCTTTTTTGTGAAGGAGAGAACACTTTGGGGAGTTTGGAAAACACATTTTGACACAGCCCTTGTTTAAGGACCATTAGAAAGAAAACAGTGCACACCACATTGTTTTCTCATGAAAAGTCAGTGGTGGCAGTGGTTTTCTCATAAGTCAGTGGTGGCACACAGGCTGGTACTCTGGTCCAATTAAACAAAATCATTAAAACACTAATGTAGCTTTCTGCAAATATGCAATTAGACATTAGACCTTTCAAAAACAAGAGTAAGCTTTCAATTATCAGGGGAAAAATATCTTGTGGCATCTTCTATGACCCCTTCTCTCTCATTAGAGTTTCCTTTTTGTCATGTTAAAATGAACCATGAACACAACACTGCTCTCCTCAGGGAACAAGTGGGTGAAAAGAAAAAAGCAAATTCTGAAACCAGTTGCCAATTTGCCTCATCCTGACATCCTTGTTTTGTATAAATTATAGCATATAAACTGAGGCTGAGATCCTGCTCTGGCAAGTGTATTTATAATGATGGAGCTCTGTCATGGGTACTTCTGTCAGTGCTTCTTTCCAGAAACTTACCTCTTAAGCCAGGAAGCACTCCCAACTGACGGGTTTCTGAGGTCCTGCAGATTAAGGGAAACGACAACTGTAGTGATCTCCTGGTTGTGGAGTACATTGAAATAGGCAGCTGCAGATTCCTCTTCCAGATCCTGCCGTTACTGCTACTCTTAATGGACCTTGTGAATGGGAGAGTGCTGCGGTCATCATTTCCCAGTGCCCCTGTCTTTACTGCTTTGGAAATAATTTGGATGGGCTACTGCTTGGCTTAAGAAGTAGTTTTATTTGTGTGTGTGTGGGGGGGAGGAAGTCACATCAGTCATTAACAATTGTTAGCATCAATGTCAAAAGTTATGACATCATAAGTCTGGTATCTCTTACATACTCTGTGTTGCATACTGACATAGTGAACAGGATGCTAGCCAAAGATTTATTATTTCAGGGGAAGATAGATAGATAGACAGATAATGAAATTATTATATGCAGCTATTTGACATATGAATAAATTACCTGTTGTCATAGGGGAAAAATAGATGATGTTTCTTTTGATTTCTGATCACAGTGGATACCTATCTAAGCATCTTTCCCCATCTAATTACTGGTGTGACTCCCCCCTCCCTTATTATCTGTTTTGTGAGAACTACAAAGTTTTGTTTGTTTGTTCTAAAAAGATGAAAAGTTATGCCTGGTAGTCCCACGGCAGGACTCAGGAGAGCAAGTTTCTCATTATATCTCTGAAATAATTCTTGTGCTGCCTACGACTTCAACATATATTTATATAGGTGTGTTTGCAACTTGTTTTACCTTTTAATTGTTCTCAGGGGAGTGTATTAGTGCCACTGAGCTTAATAAGCAGACATGGATCCATTCTCTGTGTGATTTTACCTTGCCCAGTCTGCCTTCATTATCAAACCAAGCAGGCTTGAGTCTGAAAGACTGAAATTACTCATCAGCTGGTGCAATCCACAAAAGCTAAGCCTGATTTGCAGGACAGCTGGCAAATGGCCTTGGTTCACACACGCAGTGAGATTAGCTGATTCATTACACTGTCGTCAATTACTATGAACCAGGTGATTGACAGCTGAATGTCTGAACCATTCGATTCCATAAAATAAAATGCCCACCAGAATCACATGAAAGACAATATGAGTCTATCTATGGGTTTACAGCCATATTAACTCACTCTGTTTGACATTTAAGGATGGAAAAATTGCCATCTCTTTTATTTTCTCCTACATCTGATTTAAAAAAAACACAAAAAACTCAAGCTTCCCCCTGCTAAGGAGCATAAAGAAATTTGTGGATTTGATTAAATTCTTTTAAGAAAGAGAGAGAAAGAAACAACCCCTCCTCTCACACATAGTCATTGAATTCAGTAATTACAGCTATTCCCAATACAGACAGGACCATGTGATACCTTACTGCCATATAGATGTTAAAAAATAGGAACTTCTTAGAAAACATTGACAGTCATGGTAATTCTAATTCATCAGTGACAGCAACAGACTGTTTGAATACATGAAGATTCACAGCCAGACTTTCTAGAGTTAACCTCTAAAAGCCCTGTTTATGGCTTTGATAGTTTGGATTTATCATGCATTCCTTTTCAAAAACAAAACAAAAAACAAAAAATCAAATTCTTTTCACCCTAAATAGAAATAAATTTTAAAAGTTTGGAAAATCTAATTAAATATAATAGTCAAACCAAACAAACAGAAATCTCATCATGCTTAACGGTGACATTCTGCATCCAACAAATGTTGTATTTCCAGGCTAATGATGTGGGAGCACAGGACTCTTTTGTCCACTTTTTAAAGGACGTAATAAATGATTAATCGACATAAAGTTTGCATTCCAGAAAGTGATAGGTTTGACTAATGTGAAAGCAATATTGCAAATTTATTTGGGGAATGTTCAGAAACAGAAAGAAATATAAGCAACATTTTATTTCAAATGGCTGTTATATCTTGCTACTTGCATCTTGCAGTTCATCAGAGAACAGAGAGAATTTCAATACAGAAGACAGAATGGGGTCTTAATTTTTCTTTTAATTTTCGTTTAGAGACAGAAAGGCAACAGAAGTTGAACAGTACAAAGGAAAATAAGACTAAAACCTAATTCATTTTCCTTCAGCATGCCTAGCTAGCATTTTGAGTAGAACGATGGAAAGTTTGTTGATATTTTTGACTCTCTTGCATATTATTTATATGGATAACAGGACTGAACATTTTGAGATGTATTAAACCTAGGATAGTTGGTTGAAGTGGGAAGCCATTTATAAAGCATATGAATGTGACAATGTGCTTTACTAAGTTGATTTCCAGAAGCTTTATACTATATAGATATGGAGCTCTTTCTATGTTTCTGCCTTATCTCCTTGTGGTGTTCACATATGTTTAATTTCTTTAATAAAGTTCTATTGTACATTTCAGTACAAGAAATCCACCCTAGGTGACTTACACAAAGGTAAAGCAAACTATAACAATAATTTCAATGCAATTAAATCCAGTAAAGGTAATGAAATGTTTAAAAACAACAGCTAGCAGTCAACACATAGATAGCAACCAACACATATAGGAAATCAATAAAACAGAGTGGAGCTTTTTGAAGGTCCACTTAATGTACAAATTTTGATTGGTTGGGAGGGGGCAATTTTCCATTCATGGGACCCGCTGCAATTACATATGGTACTAAAATTGGCAAACAAGAAGGATAACAAAGCAAAACAGGAAGGAGACAGAAGCCTTCTTTTGGTTTTGATAAGTGTGTATTTTTGTTTTGCTAAACTGTACAGAAGTACCCTGGAATCTATTTTAAAAATAAATCATTGTGCATAGATGCTTCCAAGGGAGGCACGATACCCTTTTAGCTTGTAAAAGAGTGGTTTTAGAGGCTTGGGATGTAGAAACAAATTTTGGGGCTGTGGGCACTCCCAGGATTCCACCGTCTACCTCTGAACCCCTCCTTGCTTGTTTCATATGGTCTTCTGCAAGAGCTTTCCCACAATAGCAATGGTCCTTCAAGCTCCAAAATAGATTTGAGGATGCATGTTACATCCTATGTGGAGAACTGGACACTGACAGAGGCAGATCACTGCTACTATCAGAAGCAGCAGCAGCAGGAAAAAAAAGTTGAAAGAAAAGGTGAAAGGCTTGGATTTTACCTTTGTACCTGGGCTATAAAAGTGCACATTCAAACACAAAAATAGACTGCTCATGTACACAGTGGAAGACAGCTATATGGCAGTGATGTAGACTTGAGTTGATTGAGTCAGACTCAAGTCAGAGTTAAGTTGCTTCAGTGACTTGACTTGAACTTGACTTGGTAATAAATGATTCACTAATTCTACTCGACTCGAGACTTGTATATTTTTAGTGACTGACTTGCTGCCATTGGTTCAGTCTGTCGGCTGCCTGCCTAGCGAGCCTGAAAACTGGGGTACTTGTTTAAGCAAACAAGGACCTCCAAAGAACCTCTGGCATAAGCTACAGCCTAGAGGAAAAACAGCCGCTTCAGACCGCAATAAGGAAAAATACAAAAGGTTTATTGTGGGTAACAAATTAAGGCATTTAGCAAAGGCCCGTCATAAAGTTAAAACAGTAAAAACAGCAGAGTAGCATACAAACCAACACAGCAAGGAGACAAGAGAAAGGAGAGAGAAAGAGCATCTTTTCCAAACAGCTTATATACACTCCACACAGCTGTACATTATTAGGTACTTTACATGTCCCTTAGTCAAATACATAAATTACAACTTAAATATTTAACATACAGCTGTGTAGCCTTCTCAGTCTACACCTTGAGCTTAAAGGGCAAGATCAGAAGAAGCAGCGCAGCATCAGGTAAGATTAACCCTTTACATATCGTGACACAGTCACATAACACATTCATCCAGAAACCTTACAACTTTAAACAACACTTCCATCTCTTTTTGCCTACTTATTACATGAAGATCTCCCTCAAGGCCAAAATGTAGGTAAATTTCTCAGATGGAGCAGCAAATGGGTTAGGCAATAAGCTTGAGGTGGGCTTGAAGTCTACTCAGCAAATTGTCTCTGCTGCACATTAGGAGAACATTCTAAATCTTTTCCTAAGAGCAGAAACTAGACTTGTCCTCAGGATGCATTTCTCAAAGGGGAACAGCAAATGTGTTAGGTAATGGGTTTGAGGAAGAAGGATCCTTCTTTTTAAAGCTTTTGGAGCTTTAGGGAATGAGAAGGATCCTATTCCTCACTTCCAAAGCTGCAGACTCTTTTATGCCCACTGACACAAAAGCCTCCAGCTTTGGGAAGGGGAATGAGAAGGACTCTATTCCCCACTTCCGAAGCTGCAGATGGCAAACTCACAAATGTGGATTCCTGATTCTACTTAAATTGTTAAAATTGGCTTTATTTGACTCTATCTAGAAATTCTGGAATGCAGGTTGGGGTATAAAGTTTGTTCCCAGACTTGAAGCTTGACTTTAGACTTGACTTGAAAGTATCTTGCAAGGATTTAAAACTTGATTTGAGATTTGAAGGTAGAGACTTGAGACTTGACTTGAGACTCGGAGTAAAAGACTTAAATACATCGCTGGTATATGGACTCATTTATGCATGTGAGGTAGGTGAAATTCATACAGAAAATGAGCAGATAAATGAAAAGCAAACCTTCTAAAAGCAGTGGGAGAATTGCTAAGACCTGAGTTTAAAATGTCCACCAGATTTTACCTAAAGTGACATTTCCAAATAAATTTGAAGATGTTGCTGAAGAGAAACAGTTAAACATTTCAAAGTAGAAGAAAAGGCTGGTAAAATTTCTGAAAAAGGTGTTGGGCACTCCCCCTCCATAAGACAAAGATAGGGGAAAACTCATTTGGTATTTTATAGATAGATGGATAGTACTTTGCCTTTCGTCATGGATTGTTGTCTGCCCTAACTTTGTAAGTATAAAGCATGTCCTGCTAGAACATAAAATCAATTTAATACCACTCTTGAACCTTTATACATCCCAAGTAGGCAATTTATTCATGTTTAGTTTAATGAAACTAAATATAATTAGGACATTTATGTAACCAAGGGGATTTTTGCTTGTATGAATTGTGGCATTTCCTTTCTCTGTTTTCCAGGAACACCATTAATCTTAATGGTAGACGTACATTATTAGTCATATTGAGTTATTGCACAATAAATCTGACAAAATGAGCTCTCGACATGGTAGAAAAGGAGACCATTAGCAACAAACATAATATTTAATAGAAGATGGCATAATGATAAAAATGTACTCAAATGCTGCATAATTATAGAATTTCACCACTAATCTTATCTGCAGATGGCTGGTCTAAAGTACGAGATGGTCTAAATTTGGAGGAGTGATCAGGATATTTAAAAAAAAAAACACCTTAGCACTGAGCTGTTCACTTTTGCTGCATGACTGGATTTTCTGTAGCTGGTTAGAGAAGGCAAAGAAATAAATGGTCTGTCTTGGTTTGATAGTCATGCCCTGAATGTGTACATCGTGTCATTTTGTGAGACAAAAGCAACAAGTCCCTGAAATTAGCTGCAAGATGTCTGTGGATAGTGGGGGAAGCTTAATGCTAGGAGAGATCACTTTTCTTGGACTACAACTCCAACCAGGCCATTATCCTTAATAAGATTAAGAAAAGATGGGCTGGAATTAATTATCACAGTTAACTAAAGCATACTCAACAGTTACACAGTTACAGCTGGTGTCTATTCACTATCCCTGACTATTCAGTAGAGTAGTGAATAACAGAGATCATGAAAATTTCCCAGTCTGGACTTATCAGGCAGCAACTGATGGGAGTCTCTTATGCTCTTGATTGGGATGTAGCAGATTGTTTCCACCCTCTCCTATGAGCAATTTCAAGTGTGACAGCCAGAAGTAGAATCCCTTCTTTCACTGGAGATAGCTTGAATGGAGTGGAAATGTCAGGCCATTTCTGCACTACACCGTTATAGTGATATTATTCCACTTTCAAGATCCTATGAATTCTGGGGTTTGTAGTTTATTGAGAACAAAGAGGTATCTGGCTGAGAATTCTAAATGTCCCTCCTTAAACTACAACCCTCAGGATTCTATAAGATGTTGAAAGTGGAATAATAGCACTATAACAATGTAGTGCAGAAATGGTCTCAGTCTGCTGCATCCTGATTGACAGAACAGGTCTCTATTGCTCACAGTGACTGCTGCCCAGTGCATACACATTGGGGGAGCTGGAAGACACTACCTAGCTACATAAGTTAAGTAGTTCATGGCCAACATTTGGGAAGGGAGAATATAAAGACCTGGGCAGAAATATGTCTGGAATCAAAAGGGCAGAAGTTGACAAATAAATGGTGAAATGATGGAGTCTGGAATTAACAGACTGATTAGAACAGTGGCCTAATCTAAGGAACTTTGTCATGAAGATAAATTTTGCCTTTTATGCATACATTAAATATGCAGTTGGGAGTTATTGCAGTCTTGGTGAAGGTGGTTCAAATACTTGAAGGTTACTCGCAAGCTACAGTTTTGGTGACCAGTACTTTCTTATTTGTCACGATATGTAAAGAGTTAGTCAGACTTGATGCTGTGCTGCTTCTTGAGACCTTAAGACCTTGAGCCCTTTAAGCACAAAGTGTGGATTGAGATAAGGCTACCCAGCTGTATGTCAGATGTTTAAGGTGTGATCTATGTATTTGACTAAGGCATGTGCAAAGCACCTAATAATGTACAGCTGTATGAAATGTATATAAGCTGTCTGTATAGCTCTCTCTTGTCTTCTCACCTCGCAGTTTGTATGTTACTGTGCTGTCTTTTATTGTTAAACTTTACGACAGGCGTTTTTTGCTAATTGCCTTAATTGCTACCCACAATAAACTCATTTGTCTTTTTCCTTATTGCGGTGTGGAGTGGCTGTTTTCTCCAGGCTGTATTTTTTGCAAAGAGTGACCTTGGAAGTCTTGTTTATTTAAGCAAGTACCCCATTTTTCAGGCTCACTAGCAGGCAGCCGACATTATTGAAGACCAGAGATGAAATCATATTGGTAGTCCTGGGTAGAATTAAACCTATACAATCAGTTGAATTCACCTATGTGCTGACTGACCATTTAACAATTGATACGTTATTCAATATGGCATTTGGGACTAACCGACATGGCCATAGATAGTTGCAGTAACAATGTGTATGTAGCATGTTTATTACATTTTTATTTCATCCTAACCAATATAACCTGTTCTTCCTCCATAAAAAAGCTTGCAGTGATTCCCAGGCAATCTCCCATCAACTTGGTTTCAGCAGAATCGCAACATGCACTGTAAAGAAATAATCAGTATACAGATGTCAGTATATCTGCACTTTAAGGTTGGAAAGAGTATATAAACATATTTGAAAACACTGTCCAAAAGAAGATTTTCTCAACACTTTATATTATTAAATATAAAAGTTGCTTAAAAATCAGCTTACAAGGTTAAAAACATTAAAATTTATTAAAAGACTAGATGCAAACTACACAACAGCATAGCAAAATATCAATAGCTCATCTCAGTCAGTTTCTAAAAGACTGATGGCACAAGAATATTTTGACTTCCTAGCAAAAAAAGAGCAAACAGAGGGCCATCCTAGCCTCCCTTGGAAGGGGATTGCAAAGTTTGGGAGTAGGCACCAAGAAGGTCAAACATGAAATAAGTCTGAGAATGTGATGGGACATTGAAAAGAGTGGGTCCAATAATACGCTATGTTTCTTTAAGTTTAGCAGTTCCTCATGTTCTTGAATGTGACTTATCAAACAAAAAGTCACTTTCTAATAACTTATTTCTATCTATCTCACTGAAAGTGAGAGCATTTGAAGGATGTTGCACTGCCCTGGTGGCGCAGTGGTTAAATTCCAGTACTGCAAGTCACAAACCACAAGGTTGTGAGTTCGATCCTGCCAGGCTCCAAGGTTGACTCAGCCTTCCATCCTTTTGCAGGTCGGTAAAATGAGTACCCAGCCTGTTGGGGGCATGTATAGAAATGTTTCGAAATACATGCTATTTGTAAGTTGTTCACCGCCTCGATCCATATGGAGAGACGGGATACAAATAAATAAATAAATAAATAAATAAATAAATAAATAAATAAAAATAGTTATATCTTATTGCATACTTTTTGAGCAAAGTAGAGGCATTAATAACAACTGAAGAAGTTTTCATGAAACATTTTGATATTCCCAGGCTATTCATCTTGTGGTTTGTCTATGAACGTCTATGGATATTGAAAAGAGCCTCTCCTGAAGATCTTAGAGCTCTGACTTCAAATGCCATCTTTCCTTTCAGGGAGTTGTTCGAAAGTGAAGGAGCAGCACTATGGTTTGCAAAGCTGTTGATTCCTATTTTCCTGTAAGTTCACTTTGACATCTTCAATTTGCTGTCTCTGAGAAGATCTGAAGAAGCCTGGGAAAATATTAAGCAGCCTCCATTGGGTTGGAAGGAATCATGAAATGAAAAGGGGAAAGAGACTTATGCCATTTCTGCACTACACTTATACAGTGCTACTATTCCACTTTCCACATCCTGTGGAATTCTGGGGTTTGTAGTTTACTCTGGCCAAAGGGCTCTCTGGGTGAGGATTCTGAATGCCCCTCTTTAAACTGCAAATTCCATAGGATGTAGAAAGTGGAATAATAGGGCTGTAACAGTGTAGTGTGGAAACAGCCCCAGTTCATAAACCTTCCTTCCCTTTCTTTGGGAGGCTCTTACTGCAATCCCTGACTCCTTAATCTACAGCAGGTTTTTGTAGCTCATCATGAGAGAGAGGCGGGGCAGCCCTAAATAGTAAGCTCAGCCCCCGCCTCCTCCCGTCGGCCCCAGCAACGCAATCTCTTCTCGTGGGAGGGCGGCAAATGCCGTCCCCCCGCCACTCGCGTTGCTCGGGCAGTGTAGGACGAATTGTAGCTCATCATGATGCCAAATTAATTGCTGCTCTTAAAGGCACACAGGCAGTTTCTCACCTCCAGCTCAGCATAAGCCTGCAAAGGGTGGGAACAAAGACCTACTTCTGGACAATCTCTAATAACCTACCAGCCTATCTAATATTTTGCTGGTTTGCTAGCTGTAGCACCTCAAATCCAAAGACCCCCCCTTTTTTTTTTTTACTAAAGTTTCTCTGATTAGAATTTCCTGACCTCACTAGTAGTCTGGAGGTAAGCCTGGATTGTTTGGAGACTTTGGGAGGGTCTTGGAGATCTGGAAATCTTATTCCCTAGACACTATATTACAGTGTTGCCAAACATCAATGTTACACATCAATAGTAGAAAAAAGTAGGAAATCAAGGCCCTGCTATGTTTTTGGACTACAGTTCCAACCATCCCTCACCATTGGCTGTAGAAGCTCTGGGTGATAGTAGTTTCAGTTCAACAACATGTAAAGTGCCAAAGGGTTCCCACCCCTGCATGGAAATCACATGTAATGATCATGGACATCTAAGTAGTATGTAGCATATGTCATGAGCACATTGTCATGAGATAATTTTGGATGTATGATAAAACACAAATTGAATGTTCTACTATGCTCCCCAAAATATCAGAAATTCTACCACTTCAAAATAACAAGCTAGAGGGAGAAATAGCTGAAAGAACAAAATGTCAAGTCATATACACATTACTTTGCAAAATTCATTGCCTACCTCAGAAATGATTTTACTTGCTAGCAGATGCTCTTTTCCTCTGAATATTTATATCCTGAATAAATCTTTTCCCATTGTCCCACCCGTCGCCACACCCACTCTGAAGGGCAGTTTCTGCATGGAACTGGGCAGTCTGACATTGATTGATCGCTACAGAACATCTGTCTCAACAAACCTTCAGAAGACTTGAATTTAAGCCTGACCTTCTTGAGGACATTGTTTTGGCTAGACTCCTGACTTTTCTGCTCTGCAAGAATAATTTGTGTGTGTGTGTGTATAGTTTGTGAGATTTGTTTCTTTTTTATTCAACTGCATTTATGTAAAATAATTGTACTCTGGGGAAAAAGAAAGTGGCTTAGCCACAAAGGGGTGAAATAAGTATGCATCAGAATATGCATGCATACAAGTATGCATGCATATCATAAGCAAGTCAAGACAAGTTATTTTTACCAGAAGACCCTAAAAAGGAAAGGAATTAATAGTATCCTCATTCAATCCAATATTCAAGTGGTGTTGGCCTACTTCTTCAGGTCCATATTCCTATTAGCATTGAAAAACAGTGGTTTCATGACCCTCTTGATAAGACAACATTCTATTGGAGCAGGACCAAGTCTTTTGGGTCTCTGAGGAGCAGAAGAAGATAATCCCTCTTCTTGCTATCTTGGTTATATAGATACCAACTATATTGAATGTGGAATCTTTCTTCAGCACTGATCCTAGCACAAGAGAGTCTGAAGCTGGGATGGGGGAGTTTGTTTTCCATTTCCTTCTTTTCTTTTTTGATCTCTTTCTCTTCTCCCAGTTTCAATCCCCTCAGCTATTATGAATGTTCCTCTCTGTTGGAAGATCTTTCAGACTCAAATTCTCTCATGATCTTCCAATACTTTGGCCCATTTTATATCTTCTATGTCAGTGTTCCTGGACTGGGAAGGTAGATGATGTGGTACTCGCTGTGGGACCCAGAGAAGAGAATTCAAAGTTTGGTGTCTTCCTATGAGGGTCAACATCTGTTTTCACCCGTGGAAGGAGAGATTGCATACATCTGATCAACACTGATCACCACTGGAATGCATTCTACTGGAATATTATTCCACTGGAATGCTATCTCCAAGTCCCTCCCAAAGTCTCCAAACAATTCAGCCTCACTTCCACTGGAATGCTACCTAGGATTATGCCTCAGACTTCAAGAAGATAAATAAATAAATGTCAGAGATTAACATGGAGATGGAACAAAATTATAAATAAAAACAAATTGTATTGTCCCTTTGCCTTCTTTATTTATGCATGGAATGGCATATTCCCTGCCGCCAACATGGCATAGTGGTTTGGGCATTGGACTATGGCCCTGGAGATCAGGGTTCATTTCTTTGCTTGACCATGAAAACCCACTGGGTGACCTTGGGCATATCACATACTCTCAGCCTCAGAAAAGCTTATAATTGGTTTGCTTTAAGGTTACCATAAGTTAGAAATGACTTGAAGGCACACAACACAAAAATCTAGGGCCAAACTTCATTACTCCCCTGATGTAATTGTGCTGCTAGCAAAGGGGTAGGGATGAGAGGTAAAAAGCCTGTCATCGAAGCTACAAGTATGAATAAGAAGAAACATTTGGTGGCAATGGAAGGAGGCTGCAGAATCCAACCTATTAACTTCCTGAATGACTGCCTTGGTGTGGGAGGTGGGAAGTAGTGGATTCATGGAGTCAAGGGGTGCCTCAGGCCCTCCATTGTATCCGAGGACAAGAATGGCAAGTTTGAAGCTGGCAGCTTCTCTTTCTAGCCACAGTCAAAATACTTACAGAACAATCTATTATGTGAAAGGTGGCTGAGCCCTTGTAGAATCCCAATTTAAGGATGAGATAGATTTTTTTTTGTACGTGTTTTTAGCTGAAATGTCTGATCTGCATTTTCTAGATTAATATTAATACTAGAATAATATTCAGCAATCAATAGTTATGTATTAGATAAACTTCCAACAGTTTTGTGGGTCATAAGGCCACCCTGCAGAACTCTGGAGAACCACATCTCCCATTTTCATCCTCAAAGGGGGAGGGGGATTTTTTTAAAAAAAAGAAAAGAAAAAACTTCTGAATGGCCAATGCCAGTCCCATGACTCTGTAAAAGGAGGTATTGTCCATTTTCCCCATGGTTTCAAGGATTTTGGAGCCCATCATTTTTTTAAAGACCTCCACTGATTTTTTTTTCCCCCTCTAAGAGAAAAAAGTTTTTTTCCCCTCCAAAAAAAATCTCTCTCAGGATTTTAATAAATTTATGACTCTTGCCTTGAGCTTCTGCAGGATGTTATAGCTTTGAGTAGCTCTGCAAATCTTTGTTCGCTCTGTTGGAAAGCAAAAGGCTATAGGCCTTTTTCTCACCTATCACTAAACTCTATTTTTACACACATACACATTTTCCTTTCTCTCTCTTTCTGTCACACACACAGAAGCACACCACAAAATTAGATAATATTGATCTCTTTTTAACACATGTGCTGTATCATCTAGTTGATTTTTGTAAGTGACAAAGAAAAGCATATTAACAAATGGTGCATAAACAGAGTACAAGTAAAGTGCACAAAATAACTTTAGAAAATAGTCTTAACCTTCTACACTCAGCTCTTTGGGCACTGTAAAAGAAGCTTGCAATTTCCATGTCCTGCTGAACTAAATGTAGGCCACCAGTAAGTTTATCAGAGATTATATGTGCTCAGGCACCACCAGGTGTTGATAGTTCTAACTCAAGAAGAAGGTATGGTTTCAAAAATCATTAGACTTCATTGCTATCAGGTTAGTACAATGTGCCAAAAGCACAAGGAAAGACACTAGAAATACAAATATTTCTAGAAACAGAAATAAAAAGACAATAGCTCAAATACATCATCTCATTCATAGTTTATGTATCAAGGCCTGCAACCTATGGATACTGTGAATATATAATCAAGGGGTTTATTTTATTTTATTTTTTTACTCTGCCCTTGCAAGATAATAAGTCATAATCCTACTTGAAGCTGACAAACTGTAAAGTTCCACCAACACACTTATGTAGTGATCTGGGTATTGGAAAAGGAGGAGCAGGAGGGAAATGGATGATACAGGCTAGCTTGGCAGTAGAATGAGGGAGCTTTCCCAGCTCATCCCTATATGCAGTCAAAGAGGATTTATTCTAGATAGAACTGCACTCCCTTTCCATACGGCAGCCATTCTGCCTGGCAGAACTGTTGCATATGAAGATTCTGGATGCCTCCTTACACAATTGTGGGAGGAAAAATAGTTCCACAAACATAATTATGGGTTATGCTCCAAAATATAGCTCCAAAATATAGCTCCAAAATGGCACTAGTCCTCCAAATCTTCAAGTAACCCAGGTGAGCAATTCGGTATTGGGACCCTGACATAATTATATAAGCCCAGACTACTGTTTGATGTAATTTAGTAAACCATGGGTAGAACTCATTTGGGGACATCCACATTCATAAGCGTTATGTATATGGTTTTCCGGGTGCTGGAGAGGTTGATATTCACTTCCTCAGCACCCAAAGCCTCCCTTTCAACTTACTGTAAAGTTCTGAAGCTGCCTTGTATGGCACTCTGTGATTCATGTTGAGCAGGTGTTAGCCCAAAGAATGGGGGACGTTGAGGTCCTCCAGCAGTGCCAGTATCTCCTTGAAAGGTGGGGAATTATAGCTCAGAGGATGCATGTGAGAAAGGGTAACCACAGGACCTTTTTACTTGTTTACACCATCACTAACTGTAGGACACCAGTTGGAAATTAAAAAAGAATGTCTTTATTAGGGAAAAATCACACAGTCTCCTGTATCATATAAGGCTAGAAGAAGGAAAGGAGGGAAAGATTCAAAAGTGGAGATTTTGGGATGAAGAAAGCAATAGTTACTATTCCTGAAGTAGAAGAGGATTGAAGCAAGGTGTCTCAGACGGGGGGGGTCTGAGGGCAGTACAATGAATAGAAATCTGGGGGCCCTCACATAGCATAACACACCAACATGTGTCCATAGTACTAGCAAAAAGTCATGGTCTGCACCAAGATTTAAGTGCCATTTTTTTCTGCCCAGAGAGGAGTGTGTTAACAGCTCCCTGGCAAAGCTGATGAAGGGGTCTGGATTGTCTTTGCAGCAGGTGACAAAGCACTGAGGGAACTTACAATAGCGTCTTAATGACTGGAAAGTTGGGAGAACAAAAGGACAGTTTCCATGGAAAGATGTAACAGGATGTCAGCTTTTTGGACGCTCCTTCTAGCAGCTTTGTTTGCTATTATTTCCTAGGCTTAGGTACTTTAGAAGACCATCTAAAACTCATTAGATCAAGCTCTCAAACTGATCGTTCTGAACTTATGACCCGGCCATACTGAAGTCCTTTGTCCTAGCTTCAAAGCTTCCAGTCAGAGTCCTTTCATTTCCATACAGCTTTTATCCACTAGTATACAATTTATATTTATTTCATGCCAGTTAAACAGTATTCATAGCTTATCATACTTTATCATGAATTGGGGGTGTACAGCATGGAAATACAGGCAGGATTGTAAAAGCACCTGGCAATCTCCTACCCCCCGCCCCCGAGACACAATTGCAGAAGCACTGAGATTTCTGCAAGACTCCTTCAGATCTCAGTGCTGATGTCAACACTGTGTGTGGCTATAAATAGAGGTAACCAAACCTTTTCTAATCTTATCTGCCCTTCGTGAAGCGTAGAATGGCTATGCAGGGCAGTTTGGAGGCTTTACAGTACCTTAGTGTGTGCAGAGGTATAGCTGAGTATAGTATGAGAGCTGGAATGATATAGTGGTTTGAGTGTTGGACTACAGCCCTAAAGACCAGGGTTTAATTCACCGCTTTACAGCAGAAACCCACTGGGTGACCTTGGGCACATCACATACTCTCAACCCCAGAAACCCCCATGACATAATTGCCTTAGGGTTGCCATAAGCTCCCTGAAGTTAATAGGATTCAGAGGCGGTATGCAACACATGATGTAGCATTATTCTGGAACTACTGGATATAGAGTAATGGTGGCCAACAAAGCTTGGAAGACTTCCTTTAAGTTTCTCCTTGAAATTCATCCTGAACGCCTGAACATTCCATTACACAGCCTGTGAATGGGTTGGTGTGGGAAATTTCAACCCAGCTCTGCTTCATGATTTCAGTCTTGAAGATTATCCTTCTTCAGAATATCCTGATCAGTAGATGTTGCTTTTCCTGCTAGAAAACATTGGAATAACAATGTCAATAGTATGTGACAGGCAGAAGGTGATTTAATGCAGAAAAGTTACAAAAAAGTAACTTTCAAATATATCAACAGTTTTTGCACGTATACTAGGGGCTGTGCAGCAGATTAGACTGATTCATGAACAGGTTGAAATTGATGTATTCCTTAAAGCTTGACATCTTTACTTTGAGAGTTTATTGTCACCCATGAGGCAGACTGGCTTTTCATCATGAGAATGATTCCATTCTGCTAGCATCATGTTCTGAGCATGTTCTTTTTGTTAATCTTTTGTGTGCAGAGAAAGCCTGGGGCCAGACTGCTAAGATTGTTACAGACAGCAAACAGTTTACGGGAAAGGAAATAACAGGCCAAGCAATAGCAATGGGAGGAAAAATCTCAAGATTCTAGTACCTTATCAAAAGAGGAAGGAAGCATTGTCTGGAGATGTAGCATTTCAAATTATCATGAAGCTTGTTGCTGTGGTTATCATCTCAGGATGTAATTAAATATGATGTTAAGCATTGATTAAATTTTATGTGTTTGGCTTTTATTTACTAAATAGCAATAGCTTGTAGATCTGTATAGGTGTGATACAAGTCTGGACCATGATATAAGGTAACAAAAGTGTAGTGAATCCTACCCTCCAATGAGTGCTATTTACAGGTAGAAAAGCTGTGATTGGCAGTTAATTCCTAGCTGCCTCCCCTCCCACCTTAACATTCAAGAGAGGAAGAAAGAAGCAATTATAATTTATCTCTGTTATAAGCCATCCCCAAAGCACAGTGACTGGAAATATCCAGGTAATGTTGCACCCTATAATTAGAAGGTAGATGAATCAGTCAATCAACCTCTCTTCCTGCTCCTTCACCCTCTGTACTTTCACAGAAATGAATCCTAAGAAGAAGCTATTTCTGGAAACAAAGGACAAGACCCAAAATAATCCTAATGTAACAGAAAGCCCCTAATAGCATACTTATGTTATATCCCAAGAGAATGGAAGCACTGAGTAACAGCTGAGACATTGAGAGGCTGTTCTATCTTCTGTAGTATAGGATAGAACTGTGGTTGCCTGGCAGGGAGAAGGGAACAATATTGCACCTATAGATGCACAAGGAGTTAATGCTTGCCTCTTTTGTTTGAGGTTTGAAAAGCTGTCCTCTCACACAGCTGGAGAACATAATGCCCCAACTGGATCCTTGCCAAAGTTTCTGTACTTTTGAAGCAGGAAGTGCTAATAAGACTCCATGTAGGAGACAGTGTTGGTTCTTGTCTCTTCACTTTGAGGAATACAAGCATTGGTTCAAAGAGGCTCAAATTTGGCTTGAAACCCATGTTTCTTGATTTGATACACATCCTTAGCATAAACATCTCTCTGGGAGGCTGGGAACTCTGCCTCGTATTTCAGAATATTTCATTTCCAAACATGCAGTAGCACTTGATCATCTTGTATTATTGTTTCCCTTCTGTATTGTTGCTATCGTTGTTGCTTAGTCTTCCCTGATCAGCTAAGGAAAACCACTGGCTGATCTTGGGTGTGTCACACACTCTCAGTCCCCAGAAAACCCCGTGACAGGTTTGCCTTAGGGTTGCCATAAGTTGGAAATGATTTGAAGGCACACAACATCAACTTGATCCGGAAATGAGAAACACAGAGCTATTAACCCCACAGTTGTTTGCTCCAACCATCCCAATCTTTTTCTTCACAGTTGTGGTATGTTGCTTCTCTGATCCCCTGTCAAAAATGAATTATGAGTTCTATTTGGATACAGTAGAGTCTTCTACAAAGTGTAGTTGCCACAATGCACAGCCTCTACTGATAATTTTGATTTTCCCATTTGAGTCATTTTTAGGTTGACCAGACATAAATGATAAGAGGGTAGCTACACTTTTAATATTAATACAGAAAAGGAATTTATTATGTGGGTAGACTGCAGCTGCTAAAATCTCTTTCCCTTGACTCTTCTTTGCCTCTGATCCCTCTATATGTTTTTACACAGGACAAATACACACACACACACTGGTTGACTGCCTTTATAATCTTAAC
The DNA here is from genome assembly GCA_948474755.1 of Ctenosaura bakeri. Classification (NCBI taxonomy): domain Eukaryota; kingdom Metazoa; phylum Chordata; class Lepidosauria; order Squamata; family Iguanidae; genus Ctenosaura; species Ctenosaura bakeri. The sequence continues at coordinate 570,965 of CAOLHI010000058.1, forward strand.
TGTACTTGGGGGCAATAAAGTTTGTGCATAACGTTTCTTCCATCATATATTACACCACTCCTGGTTTCTTGGCCTGTATATACAATGATTATAAACTGTTTTGGTAAATGACTGAATACACTAGTGGAACTTGCTTTTTATGCCATATCTCTTCCATAGTAAGATGTCAAGAAAGGATAGTGAAAGGAAATTTAATCTCCTCTATCAGATGGAAATCTACTTCCTCGTTCTTGACTAGGGAGGACACACAGAGATGAGGCATATGGTACTTTTTAGTAGGTATATACCTGAGATGTTGTAATTCTAATTTGAGAATATAAAGGGTAAATAAGGAGGTAAATTTTGGATTCCAAGAAGACATATTTTTTTTAAAAAAAAAATCATTAATGAACCAGGATCATTTGGAGTTACATATTACCCATAATTCCAGTGGCAAATCAGTTTGCTTTTGCTTGATATGCATAGCAGCCCTGAAAAATCTTAACGCTAAATTAAGTAAAGTAAACATATTCTATGTGTAATACTTCCCATTAGCTTATATTCACAATACATGAGGGTTACTGCTGTCATTTGTTATCTCTTATTCATTTCTTCAGACTTATTCTTTTATTTCTTTCCCTTGGTCTCTATATCAGTTCAGAACCTTTTCTCCCCGAACTGTTTTATTTCTTTCTAACCATCTTCTAGTCTCTCCTTCCCCCCCTTTTAATGATGGCTTTCCTCTTTCCCTCTATTCCTCCCGTGAGTTTTGCTCTGCTTGTCATATCACAATATGTGTTGCTTTAGTGGCATGCCCTGAAGATGATTTCATCAAGACTTCAGCTTTTGGGGCTGAATGACTGACAGCTGTTTTTCATTCTGCCCTGTTTATTTTATATCTTCTACAATGCAGGTGGAAGAGGCAGGATATCATCATTAGGGCTGTGATGTTGTCAGAATGGTTTTGAGTAAGCTTCAGGACAGTGATGGGGGAAAATATCCTCTTCTAGAAAATTTGCATTAAATGTATCTGTCACAGAAGCAATCTGAAGATCAGAAGTGCTGCTCATAGTGGTGCTCTTGGTTTAACATTCTCAGTGCCAGAGACCAGGTGTCACATCAAGAGCCATGCTGTGAATGAAGGCAATAGCTTGAGGTAAAGCCTGGTTTATCATCCTTTTGTTTGACCTGCAAACCTAGCCATTCCTTTAGCTAATGTGTTTGAAGTGTTTTTAGAGAAATACAAGTTTTGCCCATGTTTTGGAGGATAACAGGAAGGGAACATGTGCCTTTCATAATTTTTTTAATTCCTTTAATGAACCAATTCTACTTTTCAATATCTTTTATAAATTGTTCTTTTTCAATTTTTTTCTCTTTACCTGTTGAAAATATCTAAAGCTTGGTCACTGTAACCATAAAGTCAATTATATGAAGCTGGAAACACACCTGGCTTCTGTGTTCCATCAAATGAATCAAAAGCAAATGAAATGTACTCTGAATTGTATGGTATGTTTTGCAAAATAAAATCCTTAAAATACCACAGGTTTATGGGAAAACAGGTTGCCCATGTCCTCCTTCTCCTCCTCTTTATACCCAGTCTTTTCGCCCCCTCCAGTACAAGGTGGGTACATCATTAAAAGAAACATATTATAGATAGAAACATAAAAATATTATTTAGACATAATTAATCTATAATGTTAAAAATGCAATCTATAGGGGGGAAAGCTTAAAAGTTTAAAGGTAGTACATCTGTGTCTTCAAGTGGTCTTGTTGATCTAAGGCAAACTGAAGAATTTATAAGTGTTTTCTTGGGAGGGCCAAACTATCCTAAAGGCACAGATCCTGTCTGATCTTGAAAGGAAGCAGGGTCAATTCTTGTTAATACTTTGATAGGAGATCACTAATGAATACCAGGTGCTGTAAATTGTATTTCAGATAAAGAATCTGGCAGAACCACCTCTGAGCATTCCTTGCCTGAGACAATTATATGGAATGTATGGAAAAACCATAAGTTGAAGCAACTCGAAGGTACATATAGATACACTCAAGATCTCTAAGATCATTTGGAAAAAAGATGGCTCTGTCAGTTTAACAGCATTTATGCAGGCAGAAGAAGCTGGTGCATAATCCTTACATCCTGGATTTAGAAATATGTTGCACTACAAAGTCCTATGCTTAATTGCCAAAATTAACATAAATAAATAAATAACATTCTCTGTCAAATGTTTAACTTTCTACTTTGTAGCTATAAGGAGTTCTGCCTTCTTTAAATTATAACTGCATCAATATTCCACATATGAAACTGATATAATATATTCCAGTAGAAATGCCACAGTAATAAATGAAATGATCCAATCCACACTGAAGCCAATATCATATCTCATCTAATTCCTTAAGTTGATGGGAAGTAGTTTCCTTTCTTCCCTCCACTGGGTACAAAATAAAAAAGCTGACCTTTCCAAGCATCCAAACCATGATTGTGTGTACGTGTGTGTGAGAGAGTTAGAGAGAGTAAAATAACTGCAGATGCATTTGCATTACATACTCTATGCAAGCAAGCCATCCACAGTCAATTTCTGTCATATATTAAAACAGTATACTTTGACTCTTCTAACAGGATGGTTCATTTTGTTTTTTTGTTTCCACCAGACATATACCATGAGTATTCTGTGAATGTGAAAATTCAATGTAAAAGTGTTTCTCACTTTTGTGACTTTTCTCCAGCTCCAGTAGTCCAAAAAATGTATAAAAAGCATTGAGATCTTGTAGCTTTGCTACATGTTAGAAGAAGAGAGAACACAATATATTATACTATAACAATTTCATTCTTAAATCTATTCTGTTCAACTATATTTAACCCATTGCTAATACTATATATGATCCAGTTATTAACCATAAACTCTACCCTAAATGTGAACCCATTCCCAGAGCCAACTATATTTCAGCTTACTCTGCTTTCCAAAATTGTAATTCTTTTTGTGGAGGTGTGACACTTCTCTCTTTTGTTAAAGCCTTTTCCACAAATATTTTCCATATTGCTTCAAAGTCATTCCTTTTCTTTATCCCTTTTTAAACCTTAATTCAACATGTTAACTTATCATTGATCACAATTTTCCACACTTCTTTATACCAATCCTTTATTTGAAAGTCTTCTTGAGTTTTCCATTTTCTCGATATAATTAGCCTTGCTGCAGATAATAAGTGTGTAATTAACTCCTTCATTGTCTGGGTACAATTAACCTTATCAAATATAGATAATAATGCTATACTCTTTAAACACCATTTGCCAAAATTTCTGTACGCCTTCACAATTCCGCCACATATGGTTATATGTGCCAGTCTCTTGGCAACCCTGTTATTCTGTGTGTTGGGGGTCCCAAATTACCAAATAAAAACACAAATTGGGGGAATTTAACTCGAACACTCTCTCGGCTAAACGACAGGCAGGGTAACTTAGCAAGGATCTTTTAACCCTATGTATACAGCGTTAGGTCAGAGAGCGGCTAGACAAGATTTTCAAAGTGACAAACAATATTTTATTAAAGACAAGAAACACGCAAGACAAGACATAAACTAACTAACTGAGAAATAGAAACGGAGAGTTTTTTCGGGAAAAGCAATACAACACCTGGTCTTGTAGTCCTGGAGAGAAGCAGGGTTCCGGGAGAGAAAGCTCAGCGGGGCTCGCTGAGGGGAGTTTCCTTAGACAACCGGCAGCAAGGCGGGATGGAAGTCCAAAGTAGTCCAAAGACTGTTTGGAGATGAGGGGTTTTTATAGGGGAGTTTGTGCCTACCGGTCATGGCATGCCAGGTGAGAACAAAGGGAGTTTAGAGCTGGACAAAGGATTTGGAAAAGGTCAAGTTTGCATGATGAGCTTAACGCTCAACGACAATAGTTTAGCCAGTAGGTAAATGTCCTGTCTGGTTCGGCTGAGAGCCGTGCAGCTATTGTAAGGTTTGCAGTGGGAAGTTCCCTCAAGCTATGAGCGAGGTTTGAGTTGCTGGCCTCAATAGGGTCTGGAATGTAAAACCATTAGTGGCCGCACCTTGTCCGTGCTTGTCCGGAGAACCTCGCAAACACATGGAGTGAGGTGGCTGGAGAAAGGTCAAGCAAAGACCAAATTGTTTGATATCAAAATGATATCTGGGGTCCTCACCAACAGTGCCATAGCTGGAGTAACAACCCCTCCAACATAAACCTTGAATGATTCTTGTCTATGTGGTTTAACCTTACTGGTGTTAGGTACCATCTCCAAACCAATTTATAATAATTCTTTTTTTTCCTTATGGATATTTTTTTTAAATGATGCTGATTCCAACTTATCCCCCAGTCTTGAATATCTATTTTTTGTATTAATTCTTCCTCCCATATTTTTCTAAGATATTCATCTTAGAAATATTTTATATATTTCTCTTGTGGAACCCTTCAATATTTCATTTTATTCCATATCATCTCTTTGCTTAATCATTTGTTCAGATCTAGTATATTCTCTAAAATCTTTGTTATTGCTTTTCTAATTCCTTGTCCACTACTCCAGCTGAATGTAATTAAAATATGACATCTTAGTACCCTGCAATCTTCCTTTATTCTATCTTTATTCATCATTATATTCATCCATTCTTTTAACTTATACACTTCCTGCTTTTTTAATTCCTTCTCTAATTCATCCCTCAAATTTATTGGGAATTTTTCCATCATCACTACTGGAGTTAATGGTGAGATAGCCGGCATTAGTTTTTCCTTGTTTTTCTTCCATATCTCTAATATTTTCTTTAAAAGGGAATTTTCTATTTTTTTCTATTTCTCTCTTGACCGGATTCCAAAAAAAGATATTCTCTAGTTTCCTCTCAATTTCTATTGTTTCCATCTCTAACCATTCTAATTCCCCTTTTCCTGAGACTCCATCTATAATATATCTCAATTGATTTGCATTATAATACTGTTTTAAGTTTGGGAGGCCCAATCCACCTTCTTTTTGGGATGTGTACCAAAATTTCTTATTAATCCTCACTTTCTTATCCTCATTACAAAAATTGTTCAATAATAACTGCCAATTTTTCAGTTCTATTTCTGATACTTTTATTGGTAACATCCAAAATAAAAAAAAATTGATCTTAGGTAATATTTTCATTTTTACTAATGCAATGCTTCCAAAGCATGATAACTTAACATTTTTATATTCCTCTAATTTCTGTTTCATTTCTTGTCTTAATTTATTATATTTTTCCTCTAATCTTTGTGAATTTTTTGTAATGTTTATTCCTAAATATTTAATTATTTCTTTTATTTTAATATCTACTTTTCTTTCCTTTAAAAAATTTTGCTCTTCTGTCTTAGTATAGTTTAACAACATTAACTCTGATTTTGCCCAGTTTATTTGTAACCCTCTTTTTGCCAAATTCCCCATTTCCCCAAATTCTTCTAAATGTTCATTTATTCTATCTATTTTCTTTATTGGATCTCAGATTGTCAACAAGTTATCATCAGCAAATAAACTCACTTTATTCTTTTCCTTGGTCCCAATTCCTTCCAAATTTTCATCATTTCTAATAACATTTGCCAAAATTTCTATAACAACTGCAAACAAAATTGGAGATAAGAGACAACCTTGTCTTGTACCTCTAGCTATTTGAATTTGTTTTGTTAATCCACTTTTTGCTTGTAGTTCTATATAATTTTTTTAACTTCTATTCATTATATATTTATTCTCTATTGTTTTATTTCCATTTCTAATTTTAATTTCTTCTCTCCCTGCCATTTTTTAAAATTATGATTCCTTAATACAGAGCCCTAATGCAACTGCTTTCATCGTGTCCCATAACACCGCTTGAGTTACCTCTCTATTATTAATATCCCAAATCTCTTTCCATTCCTTCTCAATTGTACTCACTATATCCTTATAATTAAGTATTTTAGTGTCTAGCGTCCATCTTTTTGCTGCTTTGTGATCCTTCTTAATTGCCATGTCCATATTTACCAAGGCATGGTCCATGATTTTATCACTCCTATCTCTATATTTAATAACCCCAAGACTATATTCTTTGAAACAAAAATAAAATTTATCCTCTAATAGTTTTTATGAACAGATGAGAATTAGTGTACTTCTTTTCATCTCTCTTTGTCAACCTTCAAACATCTTTTAACCCATGTCTGTTCATCACTTTATTCAGAGCTGTAATATTATTCAATCTGTCTCTTATTGTTGGATCAGATTTATCTTTCCACTTATACATAACCATAAGCATAATCTCCTGCCATAATTATAAGGTCTCCCTGTATATCTTCCAACTCCTTAAATATTTTATCGTAAAATTATTTTTGTTTCTCATTTGGAGCATATACATTAACCTGTACATACATTTCTTCCTCCATTTCCCCTTGTATAATTATAATTCTACCCTTTTCATCTTTTTTAACTCTCAATACATTAAAATTACATCTTGTAGATATTAAAGTAGCCACTCCTCTTGCCTTGGAGGTACTATTTTTCATAAGTAGCAGCCCAGTTCAATTTAAGTTCATTTGTTCATTCTCATGTTTCATGTGTTTCTTGTAAAAAAGTTATGTCTGTTTTATCTTTTTTCAACAACGACTTTATCCATTTCCTTTTTTTCAGGGACCCCAAACTTTTAATATGCAATGTTGTTATCTTCAACTTATTAGCCATTTTACATATTTTGAAAGTCCTTCTCTAAATCTTAATTGGATCTTTTGTGTAGTGCTCCCAATCCCCCTCCCTTCCCCTCCCCTGTTCTCTCATCCACCCACCTCCCCATGCCCACATAAATAGCTTTCACCCCTTCCTTCCCCAGAGTATCAATGCCAAAACCTCTCTCATGGCTTTAACAAGCCCTCCGAGGGAGGAGGGGAGCAAGAGATAGCCACCTTCTCCGGCACAGAAGCAAGTTCCTCCTCCCACATTTTTATTATACATATTCCTTCTAATGCAACTTTTCCCCCCATTATTTTTGTTATTATTTTCTTCTTCCCATTATATATGTGTGGATACACACACACACACACATTTCTTATCAATACTATTATTCTTTCATCTTCCCTACATCTCCTTAGATCCTCCAGCTGCACCAATCTGCATAGATCCTTCAACTACACTCGCTTTGTCCTTTTCTTCTTGCTGCATTAAATTCAGATCTTTCAGAAGCTCTGTTCCCTGCTGGAGGGAATATATCCTGTATTGCTTGCCTGCCCTCTGGAATTTCAAAAAAATAGGGTACCCCCAACTGTATTTTATTCCAGCTCTTTGCAAAACTGTGGTACAGGGTTTAATTCCTCTTCTCCAATCAATTGTCTCCAGGCAGAGATCATTAAAGATTTCAATCAAGGTATCACCATATTTTAGTGGTCCTGAAAGTACTCTAATTGCTTTCATCAAAATGTCCTTTTTATTAAAGCTTGATATTCTCATGATTACATCTCTGGGATTAAGGCCTCTCTTTATTGTTGTTGCTCTATGAATATGCTACACATCTTGTTCATCCCAAGTAATTTGAGGAACAATACTTTGCAGTCATTTCAGGACTTCTTCCTTCAAACTTCTTGCAGTTTCATTCAAAATCTCCGGAAAACCATGAATATGAATGTTGTTTCTGCGGTTCCTGTCTTGTAGATCAATAATTCACCATTCCTGCTGATCCAATCTAGCTATAAGTTCCAATATTGCCTTTTGTTCGGAATTTTGCTTTTCTTGCAGGGTATCAACTTTCTTGTACACATTTTTATTATCTTTTGTTATCTTCTGAATGGATTCATTCATCTCATGCGTTATTTTAGTGGTTATTGTAGTTGTAAGAACTTCATTATTCTGACTCAAAGCCCGTAGAAACCATTGTTTCATGTCTCCATTTCCTGTTTCATTCTCTCTCTCTCTCTTCTGACTGTTTGCTTGAAATTTTAGATCTCACAGCCATTTCTTTTTCCCCCAGTTTATTTTTATTAAATATTACATAATAGTAAAATCTTGACATACATATTATTCCGTTCATGTTTTTTTACATAAACAAATATTTACATATTTACATATTTTCATGGAAATGTATTTCATTTTTCACTTCTTATGTTCTACTTTCTATATCCTGTTATTACATTTCCTTGACGTCCTTGTCCTCTATCCTAGATTTTTTTCAGCGCTAATTTTTTTTTAATTGAAACTCCCCAATATCTTCTTTAGTAATAAACAAAAGCTTACCTATGTCTTTCTCTAATTCAACTTATCTCATTTTGACTTTACATTTTCAAAATGTCCTTTCTTTATTGTACATAGTTTTGACATTCTTCCCCAATATATATAAACTCTTCCCCTACCAAATACTTTCTCACATATATATATTCTTATATCCTCCCTTCTCTTGATAGGTTCTATCTCGATGTCTACTTCTATACAATGTCAAAATCAGTACCAATATCCTTTTGTCTTCATAAATTCTGTTACTTGTTGCCACTCTTTCTCAGTTGTATCTATATGTTTCCCTTTTAAATGTAGAGAAAAAATATCAATTTTTTTAAACTCAGTTATTTTTTGAGTCCATTGCTCTATTTCTGGAACTGTCAGTAGTTTCCATGATCTAGCAAATACCATTCTCGCTGCAGTAACTAAGTAGAGTATTACTCTTTTATTTCTCGATTGGAAAGTCTTGTTGAACATAAATGTCATGTGTAACAGGTATAGTTCGGGCATCATGGGAAATGATATTTTAAATATTTCTTTTATTGTCTCATGTACTTTAATCCAGTATTTTTTTGTGTTTGCACATGTCCACCAGGTATGGTAGAATGTGCCTAATTTCTCTTTGCATTTCCAGCATCTGTTATTTCCAACTTTGTACATTTTATTTATCCTTTCCGGTGTTAAATAACACCTATACATCATTTTAATAAAGTTTTCTTTTAAATCTTGTGAGCTGGTAAATTCTGATGTATTTTTTCATGCCATTTCCAAGTTTTCTAGAGAAATTTCATGTTGAACATTTTTTGCCCAGGTTATCATTACATCCTTTATGTTCTCATCTTCTATATTTCTAGCAAGAAGGTATTTGTAGAAATTGAAATCTTTTGTTTAGATTTCAGAAATATTATAGATTCTAATTCATTATACAATTTTTGTGTTGAGATTCCTTCTACTTTTAAGTCCATTATGAATCTCTCTTTTAATTGTAGATATGGGAACCAATTCAATTTGATGCCATCCTTTTCGAGTTCTTCCCAAGTTCGTATTCTAATTATACTCAGTATGAGATCTTTATATCTAAGCCAATCTTGTTTTTTATTGGTCCATTTTCTGTAAAAGGCCTCTTGAGGAGATATCCACCAGGGTATTGTACTATAAGTTCGCTTCTTTATATTTTTCCATATTCTAATTAGAGATTTTCATATATAATGATTGTTAAACTCCTTATCTATCTTTTCTTTGCCGTACCACAGGTATGTGTGAAAACCGAATCTCATGTTGGCTCCTTCAATTGTTAACATTCTCTGGTCTTTTAAGGTAATCCAGTCACATATCCACATCATGGCATTTGCGTAGTAGTATTGTCTAAGATCTGGTAGACCACATCCTCCTTTCTTTGGTCTCACAGCCGTTTCTAATGCTTTGGTGGATTCTTCTTTTTATTGTTAGACATGAAACTATCATTTGACATAATTCATTTTAGTCTTAAGTAGGTCTTATCTGTTGGTTTTTGGGGTTTTTGTCTCTCCCAAACTACAACAGGGTATTTAGGTTTTATTTTATGAACCTTTTGTGTTTTGGAAATCCACCAATTTGATGAGCCACAAGCCGGCTGCCAGATTAAAAATATAGCTTATTTTCTTTTTTCCAAATCCGCATTTCAGTTAAAACTTCAATTAGTCAGTTTTTATTCCTTCTCGAAACCTTCTAGTGAATGAATTCACAATTTAAAGTTTTACTTTAATGTTCTGAGAAGTTGGGAAATCAGCTTTGTATGATAGCAGACCATCACAAAATCAAAACTAAAGTCTATTTATCTTTCTCTCAGTTTAAACTCCAATTAAATCACTCTGATTCATGCCCCAGTCTTTTTGCTGTAAATATTTATAATTACTCACTGTCTTCTCTCCATTTCAGTTGGATTATTTAACTCTTTTAATCATTGGCTTGTAGGAGATACAGTTCCAACCTCTTATGCCATCTCCATGGCTCCTCCACCCCCTATGTTGGATCAGTTTCAATGTCACAAAACTGAAGGTGTTAAGAAGAAACTTAGGGAGATGAAAACTCAGTTAGCTGTAATTCCAGGAGGTTTAACAAACCAGCTTCAGCCTTTAGATGTTTGCATTAACAAGCCATTCAGAGGAATCATGAGGGAGAAGTGGGATACCTGGATGCAGCCTCCAGGTTTTGATGTGACTCCAATATGAAGGAAGAAGGCAAGTATTTCAAAAGTGTGTAAATGGGTTAAAGAGTCATGGGATGCAGTGAAATGAGAAACTGTCATAAAAACATTTAAGAAAGGTGGTATTAGTAATGCTCTTGATGGTTCTGAGGATAATGAATTGTTTGAAGACAGTGACAGCTCAGTTTCTGAGACTTCAAGTGATAGATTGCCTAGTTCTGAAGGAAACATCTCAGGTGAAGATGATTATGAGTAAAACATTCAAAAGTAATCATATTGTTCTTTGTGTTTTATTTATTGCTGTTGTGGTTTGTACTTGAATATTCTTTGTTTTGCACCTAAATTCATTTTACACACCAATTGCATGAAAATTACAGTACTTTGTTTTTCAATACAGTTGATCAGAAATGTATTGGTACTTAAAAATTTTGTCCTGGAAAATAATGCTTGAAAATGGGGTGTGTCTTATATGCCAGTGAATCTTATATGCCAGCAAATACAGTATATTCACTTTCAGGCTCAAGGCATGAGAGGCAGAAAGAGAATGGCCTGCATATTTCTTTGTACGTGCATGTTTATCTTTGTATTTCTATCCACTTACAGTTATAGATGCATCTATATGTTGCAATTCCAAAATGTCTACTTTGCTAAATTGTCTAGTCTGAACCAACTCTCAGAGATTAATATTAGTGAAAAGTTCCTCTTTTCCCCTCACCCAGAGTTCTATGTCAGTATGAAAGCCAAGCATTAGGAGACCTTGTTTTTGTTAACTGCCACCAAGTTGACTGCAACTTATGGTGACCCTGTGAATGAGGGACCTTGAAGTCACCCTGTCATCAACAGCCCCCCTCAGGTCTTGCAAACTCAGGCTTGTGGCTTCCTTGACTGTGTTTATCCATCTCTAATGTAGTCTTCCTCTTTTCCTACTGCCTTCCACCTTGTCAAGCGTCATTGTCTTTTCTAATGAATCATGTCTTCTCATGATACATCTAAAGAATGACAGTCTCAGTCTCACCATAGCACTACCTGTGGTGGTGGGAGTCTACACACTTGTGAGGCAAGAGGCTGTACTAGTGGTAGCAGTGTTGCTGGTAGGGTCTCCCTCGTCAGACAGGCTTTTTTTGAGGAGCCAGCCGTGATGTAGACTCGAGTCTATAGACTCAGACTCAAGTCACACTTAAGTCACTTCAGTGACTCGACTCAGACTTGACTTGGCAATAAATGATGCACTGACTTGACTTGATTCAAGACTTGTATATTTTTAATGGCTGACTTCATGCCCAGGCAGGCCAGAAATAGCCAGATCCTCACTTTAGGAGACCACTCTGCAAACACCCTCATTATCTATGCACACTGTTTACAAAGGACTCCTTGCCCCGAGCAGGCACCCTGGCAAGCTGAATACTCAAATGCTAAGCACTGAGCATTTGCATACTGGCTAACTCTTTCTCAATTCGGACTTAACTCAATCATGCTAAATTCTGACCTTTCCAAAGCTTTGTCCCACTCCTAAAATGCATTGTTTTCCCCAAGTACGGCATAGCCTACAGTCACATTTTCCTCTATAAAAACCCATGATTCCGAGACCATCCTCGGATTGCTCCCGAGTTCCAGACCGCCTTGCTGACACTTTGCTTGGCGAGCTTCCCCTCAGCTCCACGTGCTGAGCCACATCGAACCCCAGCATCACTCTCTATCTTCTTCCTGGGCTTCAGGAACAGGTTTTGTATCACCCGAATCAACTATCCCGCTGAAAATCCCGCTATCAAACTCACACCTTTATTTTCCTTAGTTATCTGTGTGCGTGTGTTGCTTATATTGTGTGCCCGTATTTAATAAAGATCATTCATTTATTTCCAACATGGTTTGCTTCTTGACTTGGTGTGACCCTGTAAACATTGGGTTACAAGATCCTGCTGTGTTACGCTGCCTCTCATAGTGCCAACCAGTGCTCTTGACTAATTTCCCCCATCTTTTGTAATTGTAAGATTATTTAGGTGTCCCTCCTGGGACCCCCAGTAAACAGGGTAACAACATAACACATTCATCCAAAAGACTTGCGACTTTGAACAATACCTGCATCTCTTTTTGCCTTTTTGACAATCTGTTCCAAGTCCAAAGTGTGGGCACATTTCTCAGAAGGGAACAGAAAATGGATTAGACAATGGGCTTGAGGCAGTCTTGAGGTTTACTCAGCAACCTGTCCCTGCTGCATATCAGAGAAGCCTTCTGAAACTTCTCCTAAGAGCAGAAGACAAGACTCACTCCCAGACTGCAGGTACATTTCTCAGAGGGGAACACGAAATGTGTTAGGCAACAGGTTTCAGGAGGAAGGATCCTTCCTTTTAAAGCTTTCGAATCTTCAGTAATGGGGAATAAGATAGGATCGTATTCCCCACTTCTGAAGCTGCAGGTGGCAAATTTCAAATGTAGAGAGCTGACTTTGCTTAAATTGTTAAAACTGAATTTATTTCATTCTATCCAATAATTCTGGAATTTTGGTTGGGGTATAAAGTTGGCTTCCAGACTTGAGGCTTGACTTGAAAGTATCTTCAAGGACTTGAGACTTGGAGGTAGTGTTACCCCAAAATGTAGGTGCCACAAGGACCACCTTGTGATGCCAATGCCTCCTTGCAAAAGTGGGGAATTAGCTCAAAGAGGAGGCTTGCAAGAGGGGGGCAACTTAGTGAGATCTTTCCTACCAGTGTTTACAGGCACACACAGGAAAAGAACCAGCCAAAGATTAAAAATAAGCTAGAAATGTGTATATTGAGGGGAATTAACTCATGTATGCATACAAGATACTCACAATCACACATATACACAAAAGCTAACTGAAGGAAAGGGAGGAAAGCAGATAGGGACTGTGAAGGGTGCAGGCGATATTTCCCAGATCCAATGAGAAGCAGAGAAGTGGGACAAAGTGACTCAGGTACTGGACCCAGGGGCAGTTCTCAGTTTAGGAATCAAACGGACAGCGTGACGCTCAGAAAGGCAAGAGACTTCACTGGGCATCCTGAAATCAGGGGTATTTGTACCCTGGAAATGGCTTGTGGTTGTGAAGGTTCCAGATGCAAGACAAAGGGAACCTGTTGTGGACAATGGGTTTTTTCGCCTGTTAATGGACTTAGTGCTTTGATTGACAAAGACATGGTGGATGTTGTAATAGCTGTCTCTTGTGGGTGCTATGAGGAAATAGGAAAGAATCCAGGTGTACAAGGGACTGGATATCTGTCAATCAGTGTCCTGGTGGGCTCCTCACAGTTGGATTCCCTGGAAAACTCTAGCTTCTATTTAAGCCTATTATCCACAGGAATGGTGTGTATTTGCCTGACAAATGACTCAGTCTAACCTGGAGGAAGTTTTGAGTTGACCTATCCTTCTCACATTTACAGTCAAATTCTTTCCCTCACTTGGTTTGACCTCTCCATCACCTCTCAGGCTTAAATTTGATATCAGAGCCAATAAAATGTCTTGCCAATTACATATGATGCCAATTAGGTATGGTGCCCATCCAAACCATACTAATATCAGAGACCCCCAAAGCAGGGCCCTGCAGTAGAGACTTGAGACTTGACTTGAGACTTGGAGTAAAAGACTTAAATACATCACTATAAGCCAGATGAAAAGTGCCAAACAGCTGCTGGTCAGCAGCAGTAGTATGCCGTACGGCAAGGGCACCATAGCTAATGTTTGTTAGTATTGCAGAGAATAAGGCAATAGTAAACCACTCTTGAAAGCCTTCTACCTCAAAAAGCCTATGAAGAAGGTAGGAAACCTAGTGATTCATTATTCAAAGCCAAAGAATATGAGTTTTAGCCACATCATTACTTGAGAGTCTCTGCAGGCAATCATGCTATGTTCTATCAAAATAAGGGAGAAATTTTTAATCTTGCTGTTTGATCAAAAAGTAAATTGCAACATTTTTAAATAGAGCTGGGGGAAAATATTCTTGATTAATAGGTGGTGTGCTATCCACTTGCCATGATTAACTAATAAGTTGTTGGTTTTGACACAAGTGAGGTGGAAATTAGAATGACATTGGCAGAAAACTCAATGGATCCCATCAAACATGCTACAGACTATTTAAGTGCTTATTCCATTACAATACAGGTGGTATAATTTTTTTGTTCCTCTGCCACCATTGTGTCAGCAAAGATCTGGCCAACTGAGCTGTTTTGTATGGTGAGAGGTCTTTTACACATGGGTCCACAAGAGAAAGATCTAGACCACAAGACAGACCACTTGTCTGATACTTTGAAGATAAAATAGTTCTGACTCACTCTGACTTGGATGCTATAATTAATACAGATGAAATGGATGCAACTTTGGTATCTGCTTGTCCAATGTTAGTGGATACTTTTCAATTTGTACAGCTTGAGGATGCAGACAGGATTCTTGGAGAACTGAGAACCACCACATATGTTTTACATCCTTGCCTGTCCTGACTTATCAAAAAAGCTAGAGGGGGACTAGCTGTGTTGGGTAGCCCTCCATATTTTAGTTATGGGATATGTAGTAGGAGTTAAGTAGCAGCTTGCTTGTAACAAGGTGTGAGAACCAGAGACCGCTAGGTAAACAAAGCTAGGAATGTAGTGATAAGCGCAGCCAGGCTGCACCAGACACTTCAAGGTCTCTTGTGGGCAGGATGATGTATTCTTTGCCTTTTATGTTTTGAATCTTGCTAATTGCCTCCAGTTCACTCACTGAAGTCCTGTATCACACTCCTAATAAATAGTGTTTATGCACTGTTATATTTGTGTGTGTGAATTCAGTTCCTGACAAGCTGAGTAGGTAAAAGGGGTGGTCAATGCCTCACTAAAGTAAGGCTTGGTTCCATCGTGCCAACAGGATGCAGTTTATAAGATCACTGCTGAAAAAGCCCTTCCTAGATCCCATGGTATTGAACAAATATCAGCCAGTTTCCAACATTCAGTTTTTGGGCAGTGTGCTGGATCATGTGGTAGCCTACAAGCTCCAGGCACTCCTGGATGAGATGGATTATCTAGATCCATTTCAATCTAGATTTGGGCCAGCTCTGGGACAGAGACAGCCTTAGTCACATTGATGGATGTTCGATGCCAGGTTTTAGACAGAAGGGGTCTGACCGTGTCAGTGGCTTTTGATACCATTGATCATAGTATCCTTCTTGCTTGGATGGGACTCAGAGGCACTGTTTTACATTGGATCCATTCCTTCCCAAAGAGGCAAACCCCTAAGGTGATACTGGGCACTCCTGCATCACCTTATTGGTTTGCAGGGCACTCCTGTTTGACCCCTTAGCTGTTGGTGTGTGTGGGCCCCTCAGGGTTCTGTTTTGTCCCTTGTGCTATTCAACATATTCACGAAACTGCCAAGAGAGGTTGTCTAGAGCTTTGGGTACCCGTACCATCAATACATGGATAATGCCCACCAATACTACTCCTTTCCACCTTAAACCAAGGAGGTTGCCTTAGCTTTAAATTTTTGCCTATCATCAGTAATGGACTAGATGAGAGTGAATGAATTAAAACTTAATCCACGCAAGACGGAGGTGTTGCTGTCAGTCAAAGGGCAGATCAGGGAAGGGATTCAGCTTGTGCTGGATGCATGTACAGCTTGGGTGTTCTCCTGTATTCAGCCCTTAGCCTGGTAGCTTAAGTTTCAGCAATATAAAGAAGTACCTTTGCACAAATAAGCTTGTTCACCAGCTCTGCCCATTCCTAGAGAAATCAGAACTGGCCTCAGTGATATGTCCCTTAATTACATCTGGTTTGGACTACTGCAACTGGCTTTAACTATGCCTGCTTTGATGAGTTTTTGGAAACTTCCACTAGTCCAAAAAGCTGCAGCCGGGTTGTTAACTGGGACAGGTTTCAGGGCCCATGTTGCAACAGCTTCACTGGCTGCTGGCTCACTTTTGGACACAATTCAAAGTACTGGTTATGAACTTTAGAGCCCTAAACATCTGAGGTCTATGTTATCTAAAGGACCACATTCTCCCATATCAGCCTGCCTGTGTTTTGACATTCTCCACATAGGGCTTTGTTTTGCTGTCCCGTCACCCTCACAGGTACATATGGTAGGAATATGGGAGAAGTCCTAATTCAGTGGTTCTCAACCTTCGGTCCTCCAGCTTCTTTGGACTTCATCTCCCAGAAACACCAATCAGCATAGCCCATGGGGAGGGATGCTGGGAGCTGGAGTCCAAAACATCTGGAGAACCAAAGGTTAAGAAGCCCTGTCCTAATTGGTTACAGCTCCTAGGCTCTGGAGCTCCCTCCCAAGAGAGGTTAGGACTTTCTCTTTCAGGAAGTATTTGAAGATTAGTAGCTCAAGGGGCCTGGGGCCTGTAGAATTGTGTGTGTTTTGTTTTGTTTTTTAATTGATTTTAATTTTATGGATTCCTTAATTCCATTTTTAACTTTGATGGTTTTTTTTGTAGCTATTCGTCTTTTAAGAAAAATGGGATATAAATTAAACAGGAAAAAAGTGGAATATAAATTAGCAACAACATACTAGGACAGGAATTCTTTGGCAGTCTGCAGAAGAGTGTCAAGATATTAGGCTAATATGGTAATAATATGGCACAAATTTGGTAGGAGAAAATCCTGCTCTGCTGTATCAGATAGCTGGAGAAGCACTGTGCTATGTTACAGAGATGGATAAAGATTATGAAAAACAGTTCAGGACTTTGGTGAACAGCCATAACAAGTGTCAGGAGAGGTATATAGTCTTCAAGGTAAGGCAACAGGGCAGCAATGCCTCTCTGTGTACGTACTTTCAAGTTGCTTGTCAATAAGCAAGGAATATTCAAATGTAGTTTTGCCAAAAGGTCCCCAGCACTACCCATGTTGTAAAAAAGTGAGGAAATACAGTTCAAAGGGGAGTCTGAGCTTGGCTGGGGAAGCTTATGGGATCTTTTCACCAGGGTATACCAGTACTAACTGTAGGACACCAGTTGGAAATCAAAGAAATAATGTCTTTTTTGGGGAAAATTCACAAACACACAATCTCACAACCAAACTCAATCTCAAACAATCTCACAACCAAACAAGGCTAGCTGAAAGAAATGGAGGAAAGCTTGGATAGCAAAGAGTTAGGGTGAAGTGGGCCACCTTTATCTATCCTGAAGCAACATAAGATTGAAGTGAGCTTTCTCAGACTGAGAGTGCTTGAGGGTGGTACAATGAACTGAAATCTGAGGGTCCTCATGCAGTAGAAGATGCCATGTTTATTCAAGGTACTAGCCTGCAACCAGCTGAGCCAGGATTTAAATACCATCCCCCCCCCTAGGAAAGTGTGTGAATTGCTCTCTGGTATTGCTGACAAAGGGGTCTGAAAGATTCTGATGGTCTTTGCAGCCAGGTAACAAAATGTAAAAGGCAATCATGATAGCTTCTTAATTACTGGAGAGGTGTGTTACTGCAGTTTCTAACCCAGACTTGTGGGATTTTAGATATCATTTTGATATCAATAAATTGGCCTTCTATACTCCTTTTCTCCTCCACATGCTTGTGAGGCCCCTGGACAAGCTCGCATACAGGCAGGGCTGCTTATCACTGAAATATTCCAAACCAAATACAGGCAGGCCAGAAATAGCCAGACTGCCACTTCAGGAGACCTCACGGCAAGTACCACATTATGTATGCATGCTACTTACAAAGAACTCCCTGCCCCAAGCAGGCAGCTTGACTAGCTGAATACTCAACTGTCAAGCACTCCGCGTTTGCATACTGGCTACTCTATTGACAATTCGGTCTTAACTCAATCATGTAAAATGCTGACCTTTCAGAGGCTTTGTCTCCAGCCCGAAACTCATTGTTATCCCAATACTAGCCTATGGCCACATTTTCCCCTATAAGAACCTCTGACTTTGAGCGCTTCCTCGGATTGCTCTTGGCTTCCATCCCACCTTGCTGTCGCTCTGTTTGACGAGCCTTCCCCTCTGCTCCACATGCTGAGAAGCTCCATTTCCATGAACTTCTTCTTCAGACTACCTGGGCCTCAGGACAGGTGTAATACTTCCCATACTAAACCTCCTCTTAAAATCCCTCTATCAAACTCCAACCTTTATTTCTATAGTTCTCTGTGTGAGTGTGTTGCATACACTTGTTTGGCTGTATATTAATAAAAACAACCATTATTACTTACTTCTGTTTGCTCCTTGACTCGGCCTGACCCCGTAGACATTGGGTAAAAGATCTTGCTTCATTGCCCTGCTTCTTGTATTGCTAACTTGTGCTCTTTTGACTAATTCCCAACTTTGTAATGTGGAGCACACTAAGGTGTCCCTCACGGGACCCCCAGAAATCAGGGTAAGAGGTGGAAGAACAAAAGGACTGTTTCTGTGGGGAAAAAGGTAGTAGGATGTGAGCCTTCTAGCAGCTTCGTTTGCTGTTGTCTTTTGGCTTGAGTGCTTTAGAGCACCATCTAAAACCAATCAGATTAAATTTTCCCAATTGATTCTTCTAAACTTATGACTTAGTCATGCTAAGGCTTCATTCTAGCTTCAGGAAACTTACAGTTAGAGTCCTTTGTCTCCATATAGCATTTCAGTCATAAGTGCAAGGTTTATACTTATTTCATGCCAGTTAAACAATATTTATAGCCAATTATACTATATGGCAGATTTGGAGTGTATGACATGGTAGCACCTTCCTCTGAAATATGGGCTACAGCTCCTGGAATTTTTTGGCAGTCTCCTATGCAGGCACTAACCAGAACTAACCATGCTTAGCTTCCAAGATTAGTATGGCATTTAGATTGCTAACAATGTCTAGTTGAAATAGAGGAAATAAATAACAACTTGTCAAATAATTAACTACTTGCTGGATTTTCTTTTCTTTTCTTTTTTAAATGATCACATCTAGAATAACAAAGTGTCAAATTTTTGTTTCAGAGGTTTCATGTGACTCAGCAAAACTCTAGAGACACAACTGCCTAAATCTTCTTGGAATATATTAGAATTTTCTGAGTTTGCTAGCCTAGGCTGCTTACATTGTATGTGCAGATCTGAATCTGGGTATTTAAGAATTCCCAGAAAGAGTGGCATTTGGAAATGAAAATGATAACACAACCTTTCCCAAAGTTCAGAATGGACAACTCATGAATGTAATTCTGCTTAATCTTTTTTAATCCCTCCTTGAATACCACACTGCAAAAATACTTTGAATTCTAATCCTTCTGGAAGACAGCACTGAAATTTTCTGCCAAGCTCTATTCCTATATAACAGCCACTAAAGAAAAATGGGAATCAGATGGGAGAACTATGTTCTTACTTAAGTGAGCAAAGCAGCACTCTGTGTGATTGCTTCAAAGATCTATTTTCTTAACAAAGGGATGAACATCAAGTAAGTATTGTCAAAGGTCATCACATCAGGATAAGCCATGCTTAACCCACAGAAACATAAGTACCCTTATGAATAATTGAATTCAATGTGATTTAAGTGCTTGGCTGGCTACTTAAGATTCAAAGATTTTAGAGGGAAAGGAGTGAACTTTTTTTCCTCTTCATACTCATTCAGATCAGCTATTCATTATAACTCCTTACTGAGTTCTTCATTACAGTGCAAGGCTTTAAATAAGATATGATTAAAGGTCTGAGATGACCCTGGGCATCCTGATGCATGAGGTAGAATGTTTAAAAACCACTTTCCCGTCTAAAATAGGCATACTGTTGGCCCTCCACTTTTGCAGGGGTTAGAGGCACAGGATTCCGCAAAAGTGGAAAAATCACAAATTTCAGAAGCCCTCCCCCAAATCATGTTTAGTATACACAACAAAGTACCTGTACTGATGGGGTGGCTGAGCACAAACAAGTGAATTCCTTTCCTCCCTCACTCATGGAAGGGAGGGGAAAGGGGATGGGATGGGGAACAGGAAAGAGAGAAAAGAGACATTTGCTCCATTCCCTTCTCCCTACCTTCCATGTGTGTGAGTGACAGAAGTAATGCACATGTGCTTGAGCCCCACATTTCCTCCTTCCCACCTGCCCATGTGAATTGAGTGAATGAGTCCTCCCATCTTTCCCCTCCCACACACATGAGTGAAAATGTGCACACTCCCTATTCCCACCCATTCCCTTCTCCTCTCTCTCCTGCATGAGTGAGGGGATGACCAAATGCACACACTCTCCTTCCTTCCATCCCATTCCCTTCACCCCAGTAATCTGTGGATAATCAAATCCAAAATGCTTAACCCTCAAAGGTGGAAGGCTGACTGTAATGCTGATAAAGTAAATAACTGTCAGTGTGTTCCTGTGAAGGAAAGGAGCTGACCTTTGTTTTATATTGAGTCTGATCTGAAAGTTCAGAATAAGCTGTGTTTGCTTGGTTGTGTTCCTCAGTTTTAGGTGTACAGCTAATGGCTCACAGTAGGTATGGAAAATTGCAGTGGGCTAGAGTCCACTTCTCTGTCCCTGGAAGCCTCTGGGGATCACACAGACTGTTAAGTAATGTTTAATTTGTTGTAAGCTGCCAAACCAAACCAGTCAATAAATTCCCTCCAACATATGTTATTGGGAGTACACTTCTGGTTTTTTTTGGGGGGGGAGTGGGGGAAAATGGATGGAAGCACAACAGTTGAGAGTCCATATCACACTGATGGAACATACCTACTGCCACGACATATAACTCTATTCTCTTAATTTCCTATATTCACTCTTCTTCTGTTAGGTCCCTCAGAGACACACATATACATACATACACATCCCATGATCACTTAGTGGACAGGGAAAGACAGGGAGAGGGAAGCAGCACCATTTGGCTGTGTTCCTTTAGCCAGATGGATGAGGATGACATCATGCAGGACTTCCTGAAGGTCCTTGTTAGGTTCATGAGGAAGCCTATTACTCTGTGCACCTGGCTGCAATAAAACAACTGCCTGTCTCCCTGAGCCCAGTTCTCCCCTGCCCACTAACTGGGAAGGGGGAACCTGTATTAAGAAGAGTAACTAAAGTTGCTGAATTCCTTTTAGCTCCATGTGCATATGTCACTAACAGATGCCAGTCATCAATTTCTATTAACATCTGACATAGGATATTTTAGACACTAGCTCTTGCTGAAAAAGTCACACTTCCAAGTGAGAAAAAGCAGGAGTCAAGAGTATCCAGTCAAATTTATTAATACGTTTGTGTGTCTTTGTTCAATTCATTTAAAACAGCACTAATCCAAGTACAAAACCACTTGGAACATATTTTTGTATCTCTTTCTTATTGGGCAATTAATAAATGGAAACTAGATGTTAAAATCTGAATGGACAAAAAAGGTTAAAAAAAATGTATCCTATACTCAACTGCATTTGAAGACATTGGCTAGTATCATGTATTGAAATTATAGATTAATAACTGCTCCATATTCACTACCACTGTGTAGTTACAATTGTGTCACTATTGGCACAATAACACAATCTTAAATGCCCTCTCAAGCCTATCTTAACAGCCAGCAGCCATGCTGAGAGATGGGAGTTTGTTCAGTTGACACTTGGGATACAGAAGGATGATGTTTCCAGACCCCTCCTGCCAGTAGGTGAGGCTGTGACAAAGAAATGCAGCATAGGTTCTTAATTCTGGTGGTTACAGCCTGTGTCCTGTACAGGCTAGAGTTTAGGACTTAACTAAAGAATTCTGAAATATTCAAATGATGTCCCTCAAAGGGAACTAAGTTAGATTTATTACTGATCTGCAATATGCTCCATGGAGGAAAACAAACAGAGAAGACAATAGGCAGTTTACTTTCTCATCCCTGCCTCTAAGGATGTTGTAATCTAGGCAGTGAAGGCTAGTAGCTTGCTTTCTTTTTAAACAACACAGAGAGAGAGAGAGAGAGAAAGAGGGGGAGAGAGGGGGGAGAATGAGAGAGCACAATCAATAACAGTGGGGAGAGGAGAAGAACAAAATAGCAAAAAAGAAGCAAATTACACACAAACATTCCATATAGTGGTATTCCCCACACCAATTGTAAGGAAATGGAAAAAAATGATTAATATCCCTTTTCGTATTCTACCATTACAGATTTAAATAAAGTCAACTTACTAGAATTGCTATTGCTAACCACATGTTATTATATTGTTAGATTTCTTTTAGCTTAAAAATCCATAACCAGTCTCTAGTTTTTCAAAAAGTCTTCAACTGATCTGTCTTTCAAAATTCATGTCAGTTTTGCATCCTGGCCAACATCTGCAACTTTAGCAACCTATTTTTCTATTGCTGGTATATCAGTCCACTTTCAAATTTGGACAAACAGCATTCTTGGAGCTGTTATCATTTTTTTGGTCCAATTCTTTGTCAATAATTCCCAGCAAAAACACTTCTTGTGACATTGCAAAATCTATTTTTTTTAAAAAAATTAGTATATAAATCCTAGAGCAATAACTCTTCATTTTCTTGCAAATCCACCATATATAGAAAAAAGATCCCTCCTTATCCTAACAGCTCCAACATGGATTTGAAACAGACTTTAGACTTTTCTGGAGTTAAGTATCATCTGTATATCAACTTATATATCTACTCTTTCAAATTACTGCACAAAGTAAGTTATATATATTTAATTCACATGTTGTCCTGTGCCCCCATTTGCACATTATGCCCAAAATTTTGGTTCCACCTTCTCATAAACCCTTTTACGGACTCATCTTTCATCCTTGATTTCAATAGAGTTTTGTACACTTTTTTAAAAACAATTTACATGATCATCATCCTTGCTCAGATGAATATACCATGCTGGCGTTCCATCATCCTTACATAATTCTAAGTAAAAATCCTTTTTTCCCTCCAGTCTCTTTAACTAGGTCCCTTTTATGTTGTTTAAATCTGTCTTTAAACTGTTAATAAGCAAACCAACTAAGGTCTATATCCTCCTTAAAGAGAACCTCTCTTAAATTAAGGTCTAATTTAACCTCAGACCAGATTTTTCAGCCCACTGACACGGAAGCTGGCATCTGCCAGCTGCCGTAATATCTAGCTATGCACAGAATTATGGAAAAGTACAAAAGAGAAACTGAGAGTCCAGACAAGAAGGTGTCAAGAACAGAGCTGGTTTTGATGTCCTTCTGATGACCTGATCTGGAGCAGTGGATTTTGGTCCTCAGACAATAATGCCATTTTCTTTTGTCAGTACTCTGTCTGTATATAAGCAGATTGTAAAAGGACCTAAGTATCCTAAAGGCACCAAATCCCATCTGATCTTGGAAGCTAAGCAGGGTCAACCCTAGTTAGTACTTGGAAGGGAGACTGTCAATGAACACCAGGTTCTGAAGGCTATATTTCAAAGGAATGAACTAGCAAAACTATCTCTGACTATTCTTTGCCTAAGAAAATCCAATGAAATACCTGAGGTAGCCATAAATCAACAGGCAACCTGAAGACATACACATACATACAATGTTGTAAAAATCCACCAGTAAGTTCTTCATTCAAAGGAAACCAAATCTGGGAAGCACACTGCAGTCCCAGATCTCTTCATCATCTAGGGATGTAAGACACATGTAACAGTATATACTAGGGTGGTCTATGTTAGTAATCATTAAGATTCTTTGCTTGTTCCCAAATATATTTGTATGAGAGAGCTTCACATGGAGGGATTTGAGGATGTGTGATGAAGTTTGGCCCAATAATCCTGTGAAAAGGGTTGCACTTTTGTTTTTACCTTAATAAATTCTAACACGTACTTGTCTCCTCCTTCCTATGAATTGGAAATATGTTTTCCAGAGATCTAACAACCTAGCTTTTCTTGGAAGCAAATAAAATTACTTATTCTTTTTTTTTCTTCTCCAAAATGTATCACTCTGGTTCCTCCTGGTGTAAAGCTCACTTATCATTGCCTGCAAGCTTGTCACCCATTCTTTTCGGTTGCTTGAAGCTGTGATGTGATGTTTTTTCCCAGGGGAACCTGAGTGTCTTCCTGTGTGGTGCTTAGACTCAATGGGTATTCCCTGGAGGTTTGTTACCTCAGCAGGACCTTTGTCCACTGAGGCTGACTGAAAGCTGTGTCAGTCCACATGTCACTTTGTTGATCTCCACATGAGAGCTAGACTGCTGAGCAGTCTTTCTAGAGTTTGTCAGTTTCCTTAACTCTGAGACATTTGAGTTTGTTTGTTTCAAAGAGTTACAGTGCTGTTTCTTTTTTTAATGTTCTTGGCATTCTTTTGTGTCTGTGATAGGTGTGGTACTAATTCCAAATGAGGCAGGCACCAAATAACTTAGGTTAAGAAGTATGGCTGGATCCTGTCTTTGAGACACAGTTCACACATTAACAAAGAATCTTAATATTTTCCCTGGTCTGTGGGCATTTTTAAGAACACAGTGTGAGTGTTCACTTACTCTTTTCTCTGTATTCTATGGATTTGGAATCACTGATTTTTTTAAAAAAAATGTGGAAAACATCGAGGCCAAATGAAAGGATACAGTAGCCACATCAGGGTGTGAATTTGGTTTCTCTTAAAGATAGCTAATTGTGAGACATACCTTACCCATCAGTGCAACAGATTCATTGAGACAGCAAGATGCATGAGATTTTTCTGCATCCATTAATTGCACTGAATACTTCATTTTCTGACTTAGTGAGAGGAGGAGAACATATTGAAATTAAAACGTAGGTATCAAAACACTGTAGGCCTTGGCCTTATGTGGCTTATGTTCACTCTTTCCAAGGCAGTATACCCCAGAGACCATTCCAGAAGATTGTGCTCTTGTGTAGGAATGGAACTATCTGGTATTTTTGAAGCCCGCAATGCCTTGATGGAACTAAGCTAAAATTATCTCATCTGAACAAAAAGATCGGGGGGGGGGACTATGGTTCTCTACAAGTCTTTTAACTGCAACTTCCATCAGCCTCAGTCAGCACAACAGATGATCATGGCTGATAAGATTTGTAGTTTAAGACTATCTGAAGAGACAAATCTTCTCATATTCATGGTTTAGAAATAGGAGAGATTGAGCTCTTTCGTTTTGTATTCCTCTCTTTTATTCATACCCACACCCACAGACTCTCCTTTCTCTTACAAAAAACAGAAATGTGGGGATTTGACTGAGGTGTCTTGTGTATTTTTTTCCTCTTGCTGCTCTTCTTTCCATTCTCTTAGTTGAAATCTTTATAAGTAAACATATGTGCACATTTTGTTAAAAAGAACACCATTCCTGGATTTGACAGGTGTCAGTGGGTTTGACAAATGTCAACAAAGACACACCTTTCATCTCTGTTTCCCCACTGCATCTTTCTTCCCTATATGATGCCTTTTCATGCATTCATCTTGTTCTATAATGTGTTACTCATTTCTCTGAATAACCTGGCTTACCTTCGTCTTCTCAACAGTGGTCCTGTTGACTAAAACCTCCAGTGGAAAACCAGAACAATGTGATATTGACATTTAACTTACTAATCATTTCATTTACCAGCACACATAATTATGCCAGATATATATTTATAAATGTAGGTGACAGAATGAAAGCATTTTAATATAACAATGTATTTTTTTTAAAAAAAAACTAGGTACAATTTACTTCACAATATATGAAAACAATAATTGTACAATTATACAGTACTTAGCAGAAAGTAAGAAATCCTTTTTTATGGTTCCTTCAATCCTATTTGCATGTAATTTGCACAGCGTAAATAACAATATCTTGAGGTAATTACACAGTTACTTCTCAGAATGAAATTAAACTTTAATATGCTTTCCCCTGAATACTATAAAATCTCTCCTGAAATACATCTTATAGAAATCTAAAACCACAAGTGAATATCAAAAGTACATCAAACTACATTTATAGAGTGTGATTATAAAACATACATTTGAAGTTCTGATTCTGTGATGTACTGTTCTTATCAAACAAAGCTGGAGAACTTGTGGCCTTCCAGATGCTCTCAGACTACAAATCACATCAACCCCCACAAGTGGATTCTGCCCTCCTCAGTTTCAACATCATGTTCTTTTCTTCCTGTTTCCAGTGTGAGATCTCTCTCTCTCTCTTTAAAAACCTTTACCTTATCATGGCTGCTAGCATGAGAACCTATAACTTATTTGGACGTTATTACTACATATGTGAAGTTTCATGCTTTGCATAGTCCAAGTGGGCCAGAAAAGAGTAGTTTAAAAGTGAGGGTGGAAGAATTAAAAAAAAATTGCTCAGATATGATATTACCACACCTATATACTATGTTCTGAGGAACATAATTATTTTATATCAAACATAGTGAGCCATAGAGATCTACTGGAAGGACATGTAGGCAAGCAGAGCTATGGATGCAGATCAAAAGGTAGCCCTGCATCCTAGGTGAATCTCGGAAATGGTTCACACAGACCATTTGAATGGACTTTCAGCACTAATAGTGCCAACAGGAGACAAGAGGTCTCTGGAATCAAATTAACCTTTCAAACAGCCAGGAACGTGACACCTTGGAGGCATTCTTGCAGGAAACTAGAAGGATGCCTAGCTGTATTTTCTTTGAACTACAAAGATGAGATCCATCTTCATAAAAATGCAGCCATCTGGTCCCCAGGATATGTTCAGCCCTATAACTAGAACCCCTTTTTCTCCTCCATTTCAGAGTTGTCCCAGACTTGGAAGTAGTCCCTCTACTAGTGGAAAGCTCCCCTCAGCCCTTCCCTTAGGCTGAGTTAGGCTGAGTTAGGCTCTCCACTTGTCTTTTCCCAGCTGAAAACTTCTGGATTGCTACAGTAGTACCCAAAACCCCTATGTCTCTCTCTTAATTTTCATCTCTTTCTAAATTTCTACAGCCTTGTATGCTTGTCTCTGTGTGTGAGCGCTTCTGTGGATTTTAACATCTATTTCAATAAAATACTTTAATTTGAATAGTTAGCCTGATTCTCTGTGATTCAACTCTAAATGCTGGGCTCAAGATCCTTAATTACCCTGCCCTCTTTGCATTGCTACAGCAGTGTTTATAGCTAATTTTCCCCACAAGTGATAATTTTGACAGGTTTGGGGAATTCCCTAAGGGACCCCCAGCAAGCAGGGTAACAATGAAATCACTTAGGTATCCTTGAATACTTTACTGAGTGTCAGTTTAACATCCTCATCTGCAGAATAGGTACCCTAGAGAGGAATCTTCACTCCTCCAGGCTAATGGGTCATGGATGTGGAGAACATGCTATTCCACCACTAGATACAGAGGTCTTTGTTGCAGCAGGAAAGAAAGAAAGAAAGAAAGAAAGAAAGAAAGAAAGAAAGAAAGAACAACACGTTCTTTGAATGTTCAGAAAATACGTTAGAGCAGTAGTTCTTAACCTTTTCTTTAACATGGACCCTCTTTAAATATCTCTTGCTGCCAATAGACACATAAGATTTAACTGAAGATTTAAAATGCTAAAGTGCTTCAAATACTTAGTCATACTTGCCTGTCAAGGGTCTTCAAATTTGGAGAGAAAGTATATCTAAGTAAATGCACACACTCCTATTATGAAATGCTTATTGGAATGGCCCCATACAAATTTGAACAACAATACCAACAATACCTGAACAACAAATCATAATCTAATTTGTTAATTTTAATTAATTAAGTAACTATTAATTAATGCTTTAACATGTCTAAATCCTGCTTTATATATTCATTCAGCATGCATGTTAAAAAGATAGGGTAATAAAATGCTGCTTGCCAATTGGAAACCATTCTGTTTCTCCATATTCTGTCCTAACAATAGCCTCTTTTCCTGTATACAGGTTACATATCTGAACAATCAAATGTTGTGGTACGCAGATTTCTTTAAGAGTGATCCATAGTTTCTTATGATCAACATGTTACCCTGACTTCTGGGGGTCCCATGGGCAACACCTTGATTCGCTCCAAGTTATAAAGGTTGGATAAATTAGTGGAGCACTGGCATTAGCAAAATGAGGGGCAGGGTAACCCAGCAGGATCTTTTACCCAACTTTACAGGGTCAGACCAAGCAAAAAGCCAGACATGTATACCAAATAAAATGGATTTTATTGAATGAATATATTCTCATGCACCAACACACTCATTCACTCATGCACACAAGGCCTATTGAGAATGAAAGGAGGATAGGGGATATTGCATATGGATAGGGGATAAAATGGAAAGGGGATATAGTAAAAGGAATGTAGAGGCAATGATACTGCACCTATCCTGAAGTCTTTTGTCCGGGAAGCAGTGAGAAGATCGGAGCTCAGTGAAGAGATGGCTGAAGGGATCACTCAACCGACAGAGTGTCGGTCTGTTAGTGTGGCAGGAAGTTCTCCAAAGAGACCCTCAAAAACTAGGACTACTTATAGGGCAGAACATACCTCAAGGGCAGGCCCTCTTCTGGGAAGAACAATGGCCAAAACAAAGGAAGAAATGCTACACAATGGCAACTTGGTAATTTGCATGATTGCTTTATGCTGGGTTGCATGACTGGTTTATGTAGATGGACCTCGCCTTGTAGGATTTTCCAAAGTCAAAGTTGCTCAACCTGGGGAAAACACACTAATCCCCTCAAGTTGGCTATTCTTAGCTGAGGAGCCTTTGTTTATGTGGATGTGTATAGCCTGAGGTCTCCTTGGGCTACATGACTGGGGATCTTCCGAGCCTTGACCTGGTTTCAGTCGTTTGACCTCTTTGCCTACGTACCCACCTGGGCAACCTCTCTGGCATGTTGGACATATTTGATATTAATTTTATATCTTCCTGGGAAGGGGTATGCCAGGTAACAAACAGAATCAAAGGCTTTGCTATAATCTATGAAG